>OY776112.1:111312886-112512886 GCA_963675035.1 Allygus modestus | reverse complement strand
GAGCAGGAGGAGCAGGAGGGGCAGGAGGAGCAGGAGGAGCAGGAGGGGCATGAGGAGCAGGAGGAGCAGGAGGGGCAGGAGGAGCAGGAGGAGCAGGAGGGGCAGGAGGGGCAGGAGGAGCAGGAGGAGCAGGAGGAGCAGGAGGGGCAGGAGGGTCAGGAGGAGCAGGAGGAGCAGGAGGAGCAGGAGGAGCAGGAGGAGCAGGAGGAGCAGGAGGGGCAGGAGGAGCAGGAGGAGCAGGAGGAGCAGGAGGGGCAGGAGGGTCAGGAGGAGCAGGAGGAGCAGGAGGGGCAGGAGGAGCAGGAGGAGCAGGAGGGGCAGGAGGAGCCCCCCCCTCCAACCGGGCAAGGTTTCGTCTGTGACACTTTTGCCAGCCAAGACGCCTGCGGACAATTGAACTACCAGTGAATGCGAATGCGGATGTTGTAATTTGATACCTCGACTGGAGGGTGCAGCTGCGCCCGACCTCAGGAGGGCCAGGAGGAGCAGAGGAGCAGGAGGGGCAGGAGGGGCAGGAGGAGCAGGAGGAGCAGGAGGGACAGGAGGAGCAGGAGGAGCAGGAGGGGCAGGAGGAGCAGGAGGAGCAGGAGGGGCAGGAGGAGCAGGAGGAGCAGGAGGGGCATGAGGAGCAGGAGGAGCAGGAGGGGCAGGAGGAGCAGGAGGAGCAGGAGGGGCAGGAGGAGCAGGAGGAGCAGGAGGAGCAGGAGGGGCAGGAGGGTCAGGAGGAGCAGGAGGAGCAGGAGGGGCAGGAGGAGCAGGAGGAGCAGGAGGGGCAGGAGGAGCCCCCCCCCTCCAACCGGGCAAGGTTTCGTCTGTGACACTTTTGCCAGCCAAGACGCCTGCGGACAATTGAACTACCAGTGAATGCAAATGCGGATGTTGTAATTTGATACCTCGACTGGAGGGTGCAGGTGTTCACACAAAAAACCGACAAGTCGAGACCTGTCTGGGGTGCAGCTGCGCCCGACCTCAGGAGGGCCAGGAGGGACTGGAGGAGCCCCCCCCAGACGCCTGCACCAACACTTGGAAGAAAATCCTCCTACATTAGAAGGATTTCCTTCTGTTCCCTAACATGAAAAGCTTTTGTGGCCTTGAAAAAGGCCGATTGTGATGGTGGGATCAGGTGGAGGTTAAGGTGTTGGAAAACGTTTATTTTTTACTGTTAAAAAACTTTGTTACTTCATCAGGGTGCAGTTCATCGGTCCGCCGATTCCACCACATTTCAACAAGCATCATGTACTTCTGCTCATGTTCAATGGCGTAGAAGTGCTCCTCTTCAATGGGGTAGAAATTCATCTTGTAGTCCATGTCACGCTGCCAATATTCCCACTCCAAGCCGTCCAGCGGGCAATGGTTCCACATGCTGTTGATTCCCCGTCGTCTGGAGTACAGAGCGTCGTCAAGATCTTGAGTAGTTGAATACATTTTTGGTTCATGAACGTACTTGAACTTTTTGTCAATGCGCCATAGCCTCTTCTTATGGAAATGCTTCAAGGTGCATTCATCGTCGTCTTTTCGGTTGTAGAATTCATCACCTTCGAAGTAATCATCTTCATCGTCAAACGGTCTCTTCTTATTATTGCTATTCATTGTCGTTTCCGCTGCAACACATACATCCTCCAACTCAACGTCTGTGATGTCACAATCCCACTCGATGTTGGCCATGATCTCTTCGTAGCTGTTGACGCTTCGAAACTCAAGACTAAACTAAACTTTACTGCTAGGGGCGGGCTGTGCGTCGTGGGATGATGGGCGCAGGTGTACAGACAAAAAACCGTCGCGTCACCCTACTGTCTGGGAATGCGGATGCTGTAATTTGATACCTCTACGGGAGGGCGCGGGTGTTCACACAAAAAACCGACGAGTCGAGACCTGTCTGGGAATGCGGATGCTGTAATTTGATACCCCGACAGGAGGGCGACCGACCCTTGCAGGAACCCATAATTATAGACCACCCGCGTCGAATTCCGAGCAATAGTACACCAGCTGTCAAACACCCACGGTCTCATTCTTGTTCTAGTCTTCAACAATTCCTGACGTATGGGGGAGCGAAAATCTCCCCCTAGTAATTAAATCAACAGAACACCAGTTGTCAAACACCCACGGTCTCATTCTTGTTCGGGAGTTTGAAGTGTGTGGCTGTGTAATAGTGTTGCTGTGTGACGTTCTGTCAGAGCGATCGCCCGACGTTTTGGCCTAACCTACAAAATGAACCACTTAACCGCCTATGTGTTTAATGATCGGCCTTTGTCTGTACTGTTTGACAGCAGCGATAATCCATGGTTCAAAGCTAAGGATGTAGCTACAATATTGGGATACGCCAACCCTAAAGAAGCAATCAGAGTACATGTTAGAGAAAAATATCGCAAAACAATTCCTGAAGTATGGGGGAGCGAAAATCTCCCCCTAACCTATAACGAGAAACATTCAATCTTTCTTAACGAGCCGGGATTATATTCGTTACTTATGAAATCTAAAATGCCCATCGCCGAGAAGTTTCAAGATTGGATCTTTGAAGAAGTTTTGCCATCCATTAGAAAAAATGGTCAGTACAGACTTATAAACGAGAACCAACGGCTGCTACAATCACTTACAAAGTCGCTAACAAATAACCGAAAGCTAGATCAAACAAATTCCGAGTTTAAAACTACAAATGATATATTGTGTATGGAAAACCAATCCATGAATCAAACGCTGATCGAACAGACATCTAAAGTGGCAGTGTTGCCTGAAGATGTAAATCTGAAGCATATATTTTGTGTGATGATTAGGGAAACCCTTCTAGAGCAGTACGGAGTTTGTGAATACAAGTGCATTCGAACACAGAAGAGGAATTTCAAACAAGCCTTGAAAAAAGCAAAGGAAGAAGGATTTACAATGTGCTACTGTAGAGAAAATGTCCCCAACGGCATAAACATAGTGAATAAGGCTAAAGAAGTGATGAAGAGTTACGGCATGCACATTGACTGCAGATACAACAACATCCTAACCTCACACAATTTCATTAATGTAGTTGAACATATCTTTGACAATGCATAGGTCTGCGCTTGTGGACTCGTTCCAGAACCTTCGACGCTAGTCAGGTAGCAACAGTCGATACGTGCTCCAAAGATGACCAGTGTGGATGACGCAAGAAAAGTAATCACCATATCAATGAACAAAATACGTTATAAACGTAACAACATCCGAGAAAGGCTCGCAATCAAGTTAGTGTTGGATAGAGCGAGAGATGTGTTTGAGAGAAAATATCATATGAAACAGCATACTTATGAAAAAAAAAAAAAAATATTGAATATCATGTGAAAGAATATAACTATGAAGAAAACAAAACAGACTGTTAAATTTAACGAGGAGCTAAATACACAGTACACTTACGAGCCCTGTGAGGATGTACAACAATTAACGTGGACTCAAATCGCAATAGATGAAATGAGATTCCGCAGACCGTTGGAACTGATGTTGGGTGAAAAAATCAAACATCTAACTTATTGCAACAAGATGTGTCACAGCGAGTGCATACAGTTTACTTCAAGGGTGAGCAGACGCACCATCAGTCCGTAGTACGGTAGAAGTCACACGGTAAGGACGTCAACATGGCCGCTTACGTTTCTGCGGACGACTATATCAAATCGTTTATTCAGGAGATTGAGGTTATGAACAATAATGCTAGTGATCAGACATTGGCATCACCTCAGACGTCATCTGTAAAACCGATCACTGCCTGCAAGAGACGAAGGAGGCCAACTCTCATCGAAGTGGAAACCAAGAAACCAGGATGGGTGCCAAAACCAACAGATGATTGTCCCATAGTGTCATGGATGGAGGATGGGAATACTTTTGCTGTTCAAAACCCGGAAACAAAGGACAAATTTTATTGAAAATGGAAATGTACGATGGTACAGATATGGTGTTCATGTGCAGTTTATTTTTGGACAAAGATGGTGAAATGCTCCAAAGTGTTAGACAAGTAGTTGATAAAGTGGAAAACATGTGGATCGATAAATCAACAGGAGTACCGAAAATTACAGGCTTAACTCAAACTGTTACACAACGCAGTGCAGTTTCGCAACCAACGTCGAAGAAGCGAGCTGTGAGGAAGAAACAACGAGTGTCGCCAGCAGTCAATTAAAGCATCAGCATTCCCAGACAGGAGGGCGACGCGTCGGTTTTTTGTGTGTGAACACCTGCGCCCGGCCAACTACTAGAGATGTCGAGCAGCAGCACTTTCAAGCTAGAGTTTCCGAGCGTGAACGGCACTGCAGCAACCGAGGACCTGAGAGCTACCCTCAACAACTGCAAGTCTGACTCTCCGCTCTACACCAGGATAGACGATCTCAGAGAGGAATGCGACTATCTCATCACTGCGATGGAGCGAGCCACAACACCCTTTGGCGAGACGATCATCGTGATCCTGGAGGGGCAGGTCGGGGACGACTTCTTTCTGCGAGTCTACCTGCCTAGGCGCTTCAACGAGGTCCTGAGCAACACCGACATCGAGCGCTACAACAGCGGGTTTGGAGAACGCCTTCGCTTGGTGAAGCGCAGCCCGAGGGGTTCCAATAGCAGATTCACACCTTTGGAGTTTATGTAAAGCAAGACTTGAAGATTATGTAAATACCTTTGTAAATTAGTTTTCGTAGTCAATACTTATAGTCACGTTCAGAACATAACCACTGTGTTATTTATTTCACTTAACCCCAAAAATGTCCTTTGGTAGTAAGTTTAAGAGCGTGAGTATGGTAACTGTGAGGTGTTTAGCTCATCAGCGTCATCATCAGAATCATCGATATTTGTACATAGATGTAACCCACCGCGTAATGCGATACAATTGATTGGAGCGCATCGTGTGTGAGCTGTCTTGTGATGGCGACATAGCACTGCGTTTGTAACAAAATAACGTGTACATTAACACGACGATCACTTTTCTTGCTTAAGTCACGATGGGCATTATGGCGTACAGGACGATTGGTAATAACAGCGTTTAAAGTAAACTGTGCACATTCGTTGTGATACGTCTTGTCACAGCACGTTAGATTTCACATTCTCACATTCAACATCAATTACAATTGTAGACGTAATCTCATTTCATCTGTTGTGATTTAAGTCCACGTTAACCGTTGCACATCCCCACGAGGCTCGTAAGTGTAATGAGTATTTAGTATGACAATAAACTTCTCGAATGTTAGTACGTTAAATCGTAGCTTGTTCATTGACTCATCGATCCCTATTCTTGTTTCAGTCTCAATATGCATTATGGTGTACGTGCCAGATGGTACTAACAACGCTTGAAATAAACTGCACACATGTGTTGTGATACATCCAAACACAACAAGTTAGATGCATCATTCTAACATTCAGCATCAATTGAAATGTTATGCGTGATATCATTTCATCTGGTGTAATTTGAGGGAATAACTCGACTACGAACCTTTATCGTATGTTAGTTCGTTAACAACGTAACTTGTACATTGACGCATCGATCACTTTTCATGCTTAAGTCACAATGTGCATTATGATGTATGTGACGACTGGTAATAGCAATGCTTGAAGTAAACTGAGCACATGTGTTGCGATACGTCTTGTCACAGCAGGTTATATTGCTCATTTCCCCATTCAACATCAATTACAATTGTATGCGTAATCTCATTTCATCGGTTTTAATTCAAGTCCGCGTTAACTGTTGTACATCCTCACGCGGTTCGTAAGTGTAACGAGCATTTAGTTTTACATTAAACTTCTCGTATGTCAATCCCAAGTAATCGGTGTTTGAAGAAGTTTGCCTTTCCCTCAAGAATTGTCACTAGCATTATAACATACGCGTTTAATAACCAGATCGCACTTGTAATATTTTTGTATACCGATAAAAATTCCAAGTAATCGAGGTTTGAAGAAGTTCGCACATTGATAAAAAAAAAAAAAATCCAAGTAAACGATGTTTGAAGACGTTTGAGTTTTCGCCATCACACAAGTTCCAATCTTGAGTAATGTCAACCCAAGAAAATGAAAGCTAACAGCATCACGTAGTTGTGTTAAGTTACGATAGGTATAGTTAGGTTTATTAAGACTGTTTCCAGTTAGAAAGGGGAAACATGGAGAGACTTATCTCATCGTTAGGTTACGATATCCAGTGTAAAGTTAGGTCTCTGAATAGAAATAGGCAACGTAGACACTTGTATCTCATCCTTAGGTTATGTTATGCTCTGTTAAGTTAGGTTTGTGCTTATAGATAGGAAATATTGTCAGTAGTATCTCGTCGTTAGGTTAAGTCATGCTCTGTTAAGTTAGGTTTGTTGTTGAATATACAAAAAAAAAAAATCTGTACCTTAATGTCGGCGTGCGCATTATGATTATACCATTTTTAAATTGCGCACGCCGACATTAAGGTACAGATTTTTTTTTTTTGTATATTCAACAACAAACCTAACTTAACAGAGCATGACTTAACCTAACGACGAGATACTACTGACAATATTTCCTATCTATAAGCACAAACCTAACTTAACAGAGCATAACATAACCTAAGGATGAGATACAACTGTCTACGTTTCCTATTTCTATTCAGAGACCTAACTTTACACTGGATATCGTAACCTAACGATGAGATAAGTCTCTCCATGTTTCCCCTTTCTAACTGGAAACAGTCTTAATAAACCTAACTATACCTATCGTAACTTAACACAACTACGTGATGCTGTTAGCTTTCATTTTCTTGGGTTGACATTACTCAAGATTGGAACTTGTGTGATGGCGAAAACTCAAACGTCTTCAAACATCGTTTACTTGGATTTTTTTTTTTTTTATCAATGTGCGAACTTCTTCAAACCTCGATTACTTGGAATTTTTATCGGTATACAAAAATATTACAAGTGCGATCTGGTTATTAAACGCGTATGTTATAATGCTAGTGACAATTCTTGAGGGAAAGGCAAACTTCTTCAAACACCGATTACTTGGGATTGACATACGAGAAGTTTAATGTAAAACTAAATGCTCGTTACACTTACGAACCGCGTGAGGATGTACAACAGTTAACGCGGACTTGAATTAAAACCGATGAAATGAGATTACGCATACAATTGTAATTGATGTTGAATGGGGAAATGAGCAATATAACCTGCTGTGACAAGACGTATCGCAACACATGTGCTCAGTTTACTTCAAGCATTGCTATTACCAGTCGTCACATACATCATAATGCACATTGTGACTTAAGCATGAAAAGTGATCGATGCGTCAATGTACAAGTTACGTTGTTAACGAACTAACATACGATAAAGGTTCGTAGTCGAGTTATTCCCTCAAATTACACCAGATGAAATGATATCACGCATAACATTTCAATTGATGCTGAATGTTAGAATGATGCATCTAACTTGTTGTGTTTGGATGTATCACAACACATGTGTGCAGTTTATTTCAAGCGTTGTTAGTACCATCTGGCACGTACACCATAATGCATATTGAGACTGAAACAAGAATAGGGATCGATGAGTCAATGAACAAGCTACGATTTAACGTACTAACATTCGAGAAGTTTATTGTCATACTAAATACTCATTACACTTACGAGCCTCGTGGGGATGTGCAACGGTTAACGTGGACTTAAATCACAACAGATGAAATGAGATTACGTCTACAATTGTAATTGATGTTGAATGTGAGAATGTGAAATCTAACGTGCTGTGACAAGACGTATCACAACGAATGTGCACAGTTTACTTTAAACGCTGTTATTACCAATCTCCCGTACGCCATAATGCACATCGTGACTTAAGCAAGAAAAGTGATCATCGTGTTAATGTACAATTTACGTTGTTAACGAACTAACATACGATAAAGGTTCGTAGTCGAGTTATTCCCTCAAATTACACCAGATGAAATGATGCCACGCATAACATTTCAATTGATGCTGAATGATTGAATGATGCATCTAACTTGTTGTGTTTGGATGTATCGCAACACATGTGTGCAGTTTATTTCAAGCGTTGTTAGTACCATCTGGCACGTACGCCATAATGCATATTGAGACTGAAACAAGAATAGGGATCGATGCGTCAATGAACAAGCTACGATTTAACGTACTAACATTCGAGAAGTTTATTGTCATACTAGAAACTCATTACACTTATGAGCCGCGTGAGGATGTACAATGGTTAACGTGGACTTAAATCACAACAGATGAAATGAGATTACGTCTACAATTGTAATTGATGTTGAATGTGAGAATGTGAAATCTAACGTGCTGTGACAAGACGTATCACAACGAATGTGCACAGTTTACTTTAAACGCTGTTATTACCAATCGTCCTGTACGCCATAATGCCCATCGTGACTTAAGCAAGAAAAGTGATCGTCGTGTTAATGTACACGTTATTTTGTTACAAACGCAGTGCTATGTCGCCATCACAAGACAGCTCACACACGATGCGCTCCAATCAATTGTATCGCATTACGCGGTGGGTTACATCTATGTACAAATATCGATGATTCTGATGATGACGCTGATGAGCTAAACACCTCACAGTTACCATACTCACGCTCTTAAACTTACTACCAAAGGACATTTTTGGGGTTAAGTGAAATAAATAACACAGTGGTTATGTTCTGAACGTGACTATAAGTATTGACTACGAAAACTAATTTACAAAGGTATTTACATAATCTTCAAGTCTTGCTTTACATAAACTCCAAAGGTGTGAATCTGCTATTGGAACCCCTCGGGCTGCGCTTCACCAAGCGAAGGCGTTCTCCAAACCCGCTGTTGTAGCGCTAGATGTCGGTGTTGCTCAGGACCTCGTTGAAGCGCCTAGGCAGGTAGACTCGCAGAAAGAAGTCGTCCCCGACCTGCCCCTCCAGGATCACGATGATCGTCTCGCCAAAGGGTGTTGTGGCTCGCTCCATCGCAGTGATGAGATAGTCGCATTCCTCTCTGAGATCGTCTATCCTGGTGTAGAGCGGAGAGTCAGACTTGCAGTTGTTGAGGGTAGCTCTCAGGTCCTCGGTTGCTGCAGTGCCGTTCACGCTCGGAAACTCTAGCTTGAAAGTGCTGCTGCTCGACATCTCTAGTAGTTGGCCGGGCGCAGGTGTTCACACACAAAAAACCGACGCGTCGCCCTCCTGTCTGGGAATGCTGATGCTTTAATTGACTGCTGGCGACACTCGTTGTTTCTTCCTCACAGCTCGCTTCTTCGACGTTGGTTGCGAAACTGCACTGCGTTGTGTAACAGTTTGAGTTAAGCCTGTAATTTTCGGTACTCCTGTTGATTTATCGATCCACATGTTTTCCACTTTATCAACTACTTGTCTAACACTTTGGAGCATTTCACCATCTTTGTCCAAAAATAAACTGCACATGCACACCATATCTGTACCATCGTACATTTCCATTTTCAATAAAATTTGTCCTTTGTTTCCGGGTTTTGAACAGCAAAAGTATTCCCATCCTCCATCCATGACACTATGGGACAATCATCTGTTGGTTTTGGCACCCATCCTGGTTTCTTGGTTTCCACTTCGATGAGAGTTGGCCTCCTTCGTCTCTTGCAGGCAGTGATCGGTTTTACAGATGACGTCTGAGGTGATGCCAATGTCTGATCACTAGCATTATTGTTCATAACCTCAATCTCCTGAATAAACGATTTGATATAGTCGTCCGCAGAAACGTAAGCGGCCATGTTGACGTCCTTACCGTGTGACTTCTACCGTACTACGGACTGATGGTGCGTCTGCTCACCCTTGAAGTAAACTGTATGCACTCGCTGTGACACATCTTGTTGCAATAAGTTAGATGTTTGATTTTTTCACCCAACATCAGTTCCAACGGTCTGCGGAATCTCATTTCATCTATTGCGATTTGAGTCCACGTTAATTGTTGTACATCCTCACAGGGCTCGTAAGTGTACTGTGTATTTAGCTCCTCGTTAAATTTAACAGTCTGTTTTGTTTTCTTCATAGTTATATTCTTTCACATGATATTCAATATTTTTGTTTTTTTTTCATAAGTATGCTGTTTCATATGATATTTTCTCTCAAACACATCTCTCGCTCTATCCAACACTAACTTGATTGCGAGCCTTTCTCGGATGTTGTTACGTTTATAACGTATTTTGTTCATTGATATGGTGATTACTTTTCTTGCGTCATCCACACTGGTCATCTTTGGAGCACGTATCGACTGTTGCTACCTGACTAGCGTCGAAGGTTCTGGAACGAGTCCACAAGCGCAGACCTATGCATTGTCAAAGATATGTTCAACTACATTAATGAAATTGTGTGAGGTTAGGATGTTGTTGTATCTGCAGTCAATGTGCATGCCGTAACTCTTCATCACTTCTTTAGCCTTATTCACTATGTTTATGCCGTTGGGGACATTTTCTCTACAGTAGCACATTGTAAATCCTTCTTCCTTTGCTTTTTTCAAGGCTTGTTTGAAATTCCTCTTCTGTGTTCGAATGCACTTGTATTCACAAACTCCGTACTGCTCTAGAAGGGTTTCCCTAATCATCACACAAAATATATGCTTCAGATTTACATCTTCAGGCAACACTGCCACTTTAGATGTCTGTTCGATCAGCGTTTGATTCATGGATTGGTTTTCCATACACAATATATCATTTGTAGTTTTAAACTCGGAATTTGTTTGATCTAGCTTTCGGTTATTTGTTAGCGACTTTGTAAGTGATTGTAGCAGCCGTTGGTTCTCGTTTATAAGTCTGTACTGACCATTTTTTCTAATGGATGGCAAAACTTCTTCAAAGATCCAATCTTGAAACTTCTCGGCGATGGGCATTTTAGATTTCATAAGTAACGAATATAATCCCGGCTCGTTAAGAAAGATTGAATGTTTCTCGTTATAGGTTAGGGGGAGATTTTCGCTCCCCCATACTTCAGGAATTGTTTTGCGATATTTTTCTCTAACATGTACTCTGATTGCTTCTTTAGGGTTGGCGTATCCCAATATTGTAGCTACATCCTTAGCTTTGAACCATGGATTATCGCTGCTGTCAAACAGTACAGACAAAGGCCGATCATTAAACACATAGGCGGTTAAGTGGTTCATTTTGTAGGTTAGGCCAAAACGTCGGGCGATCGCTCTGACAGAACGTCACACAGCAACACTATTACACAGCCACACACTTCAAACTCCCGAACAAGAATGAGACCGTGGGTGTTTGACAACTGGTGTTCTGTTGATTTAATTACTACGTCAGGAATTGTTGAAGACTAGAACAAGAATGAGACCGTGGGTGTTTGACAGCTGGTGTACTATTGCTCGGAATTCGACGCGGGTGGTCTATAATTATGGGTTCCTGCAAGGGTCGGTCGCCCTCCTGTCGGGGTATCAAATTACAGCATCCGCATTCCCAGACAGGTCTCGACTCGTCGGTTTTTTGTGTGAACACCCGCGCCCTCCCGTAGAGGTATCAAATTACAGCATCCGCATTCCCAGACAGTAGGGTGACGCGACGGTTTTTTGTCTGTACACCTGCGCCCATCATCCCACGACGCACAGCCCGCCCCTAGCAGTAAAGTTTAGTTTAGTCTTGAGTTTCGAAGCGTCAACAGCTACGAAGAGATCATGGCCAACATCGAGTGGGATTGTGACATCACAGACGTTGAGTTGGAGGATGTATGTGTTGCAGCGGAAACGACAATGAATAGCAATAATAAGAAGAGACCGTTTGACGATGAAGATGATTACTTCGAAGGTGATGAATTCTACAACCGAAAAGACGACGATGAATGAACCTTGAAGCATTTCCATAAGAAGAGGCTATGGCGCATTGACAAAAAGTTCAAGTACGTTCATGAACCAAAAATGTATTCAACTACTCAAGATCTTGACGACGCTCTGTACTCCAGACGACGGGGAATCAACAGCATGTGGAACCATTGCCCGCTGGACGGCTTGGAGTGGGAATATTGGCAGCGTGACATGGACTACAAGATGAATTTCTACCCCATTGAAGAGGAGCACTTCTACGCCATTGAACATGAGCAGAAGTACATGATGCTTGTTGAAATGTGGTGGAATCGGCGGACCGATGAACTGCACCCTGATGAAGTAACAAAGTTTTTTAACAGTAAAAAATAAACGTTTTCCAACACCTTAACCTCCACCTGATCCCACCATCACAATCGGCCTTTTTCAAGGCCACAAAAGCTTTTCATGTTAGGGAACAGAAGGAAATCCTTCTAATGTAGGAGGATTTTCTTCCAAGTGTTGGTGCAGGCGTCTGGGGGGGGGCTCCTCCAGTCCCTCCTGGCCCTCCTGAGGTCGGGTGCAGCTGCACCCCAGACAGGTCTCGACTTGTCGGTTTTTTGTGTGAACACCTGCACCCTCCAGTCGAGGTATCAAATTACAACATCCGCATTTGCATTCACTGGTAGTTCAATTGTCCGCAGGCGTCTTGGCTGGCAAAAGTGTCACAGACGAAACCTTGCCCGGTTGGAGGGGGGGGCTCCTCCTGCCCCTCCTGCTCCTCCTGCTCCTCCTGCCCCTCCTGCTCCTCCTGCTCCTCCTGACCCTCCTGCCCCTCCTGCTCCTCCTGCTCCTCCTGCTCCTCCTGCCCCTCCTGCTCCTCCTGCTCCTCCTGCCCCTCCTGCTCCTCCTGCTCCTCATGCCCCTCCTGCTCCTCCTGCTCCTCCTGCCCCTCCTGCTCCTCCTGCTCCTCCTGCCCCTCCTGCTCCTCCTGCTCCTCCTGTCCCTCCTGCTCCTCCTGCTCCTCCTGCCCCTCCTGCCCCTCCTGCTCCTCTGCTCCTCCTGGCCCTCCTGAGGTCGGGCGCAGCTGCACCCCAGACAGGTCTCGACTTGTCGGTTTTTTGTGTGAACACCTGCACCCTCCAGTCGAGGTATCAAATTACAACATCCGCATTTGCATTCACTGGTAGTTCAATTGTCCGCAGGCGCTGATGGGCTAGCTCTGTTGATTTAATTACTAGGGGGAGATTTTCGCTCCCCCTAACACATAATGGCTTAGGGGGAGATTTTCGCTCCCCCATACGTCAGGAATTGTTGAAGACTAGAACAAGAATGAGACCGTGACAACTGGTGTTCTGTTGATTTAATTACTAGGGGGAGATTTTCGCTCCCCCTAACACATAATGGGTTAGGGGGAGATTTTCGCTCCCCCATACGTCAGGAATTGTTGAAGCCAAAAACAAGAATGATACCGTGGGTGTTTGACAACTGGTGATTTATTGCTCGGAATTCGATACGGGCGGACTATAATTATGGGTTCCTAGAAGGGTCAGCCGTCTTCCCGTCGAGGTATCAAATTACAGCATCCGCATTCCCAGACAGGTCTCGACTTGTCGGTTTTTTATGTGAACACCTGCACCCTCCAGTCGAGGTATCAAATTACAACATCCGCATTCCCAGACAGTAGACTGGACGCGACGCTTATTTGTGTGAACGTCTGCCTCGGTGCAGAGTACTTGAAGGGGGGTGTATCGATACACCCCCCTTTGCAGTATATGTTCAAAGCATTGCAATTATATTCTCCTCAAAATTTGCATTCACTGGTAGTTCAATTGACCGCAAGCGCTGATGGGCTAGCTCTGTTGGTTGTAGCGTTACCCTGATCAACTCTTGTATTAATTATCCAAAGTATGTCATGTGGGTACTGAGAATACTCGGCTTGACGAGGAGATTCCAAAAATGCAAAAAAAAGGTCGAAAGTGTGGTGCGGGCCCCTTTTTTGTAAACATCATCCAAAGTGTACGATGTGGGTACTCAAATGACTCGGCTCGACTAGACGAACAAGAATCTGCAATCAGAAATCTGATCCGAGGTTAGGTTAGGATGGGTTAGGTTAGGTTAGGTTAGGTTAGGTTAGGTTAGGATGGGTTAGGTTAGGTTAGGTTAGGTTAGGTTAGGTTAGGTTAGGTTAGGTTAGGTTAGGTTAGGTTAGGATTCGCAACAACAAACAAATTCGCAAAAAAAATTCTCAAAAAAAAAAATTCGCAAAAAAAAAAATTCGCAAAAAAAAATCGCAAAAAAAAATTCGCAAAAAAAAATTCGCAAAAAAATTCGCAAAAAAAAATTCGCAAAAAAAAATTCGCAAAAAAAAAATTCGAAAAAAAAATTCGCAAAAAAAAAATTCGCAAAAAAAAATTCGCAAACAAAAAATCGCAAAAAAAGTTTGCAAAAAAGTTCGCAAAAAAGTTCGCAAAAAAAAATTCGCAAAGTGTCACAGACGAGACCTCGGGGGGGGGGGCGTCCCTCCTGTCCCTCCTGCCCTCGGACTCTCCAATACACCCTACTTCTATTGATATTTGCTCAAAACCCATTTTTTGGCTGATAGTTCCCGTAGCAGCAAACCTGTATACTCAGCCCCATGTTATTCTTTTGGAGAATAAGTAGGGGCTAACGTGTTATCTCATTTAATTAAGAACATAAATTAATAGAACTTGGTATGTGGCTTTACCTAGTTAAGTTATATTGATATTTGTATAAAAACCCATTTTTAGTGTTCCTTATTTCAGCAAACCTGCATATTCAGCCGCCATGTTATTCTTATGGAGAATAATTAAAATGTCATAAATCGTTTATTTATGAATGTATATTGATGAAACTAGGTATGTGGCTTTATGTGGTATTAAGATAATACTATATGCATTGGAAATTCGCTGAACATGCAGGTTTACATCTACGGGGGTATTTAAGATATCCCAGCTCATCTACATAAATGACCAGCTATTAGTTTAAATTTTGAAGTAATTCCAGAAGTTAGTTTGAAACAGCTGTGTTTTGTTACTATCAACAGCTGTTAAAATGATTTATATTCTTTCGTCAGATTAACATTTGAACTGTAAAAACCCAGGGGACGGGGCCCTGAAGGTGGCTTTCAAATAACACACAATCATTAAAGACCTAAAATTTCGCTAGTGGCCTATAGTCACAAAATCGGCTTGTCCTTTTAATAAATATATATTACATATGTTTGATGAAATAACAATGAGAGACGTTTCCCATATCTCTTAAGTTTTATTTTATTAAAAAAACGAGAATAACTGTTAAATTCTTCTGTAAATAAATATACAACTTTTCGTTTTTAGTTATAAAGTAAAATTAGTTCCCCTTTACAGTTAATCCGGTTGTTAAGCTGTTACTTTGAAAACGGTTGTTTTAATCAAGCTACGAAAACACAACACATTGCATTTTTCTTATGTGTCAATCTTCTAAAATCTTGTATGACCTATTTTCTCCTTAAACACTTTTACTCCTTAATCATTTTATGTTAACAATGATCAATGTCATTTGCCGGAAACATGTGAAATTTCGTCTTCTAGTATTTTTCATCTACTTATATTTTTCATCTCCACCATATTGTAACACTAAAGTAACAAAAGTTAAGGGGCTGGTCACAAATTCGATAGGCTGAATGATTGACTCTATACATTTAGACCCAATAAATACCCAATAAATGAGATTTTAATGGGTCGGTCATTTAGCAACAACACGTACTTCCCGTTGTTTAGATTATTATAAAATCACTCACCACGACTAATACCTTCTCATTCTAGAAAATGTGGTTTGTTACAGTGGTTGAACTGAAGGTGTATCATTTTATAATTATTATTATAAAGTGCAGTCGAGTTTTATTTACTCTAAATGGCTATAACCATTAAGTAGTTTTATGGACTAACCATGGTGTTTATATCACCGTAAAACGTAATATTTACAGCGATTTTGATTACAACACACACATACAGTGTGTAGTGTGTAAAAATACCCCCGTAGCAGCAAACCTGCGTACTCAGCGAATTTCCAATGCATATATATGTATATTAACACTACATAAAGCCACATACCAAGTTTCATCAATATACATTCATAAATATACGATTTATGACATTTTAATTATTCTCCATAAGAATAACATGGCGGCTGAGTATGCAGGTTTGCTGAAGCATGAGCACAACAAATAGAGTTTTATACAAATATCAATATAACTCATGTAGGTAAAGCCATATACCAAATTTCATTAATTTATTTTCATAATGAAGGGAGATAACACGTTACTTATTCTCCATAAGAATAACATGGGGCTGAGTACGCAGGTTTGCTGCTACGGGAGCCATTGGTAAAAAATTATTTTTTTGAGCAAATATCAATGGTCCACAACCAGATGAAGTCGTATACCAAGTTTCGTCAGTATACGTTCATAAATAAGCGAGATATAACATTTTTATTCTCCTCCATAAGAATAACATTAGACAACGTACTGTGTTTAGCACATTCAATATCTTGGTAACCAATTGACATAGAGAAATGATCAAAATACCAAATTGTGTGTTTTTTTAAGCTGAATCCAATGGTAAAAAGTAAAATTTGACTATTTCCAAAATTATATGTAAAAAATTCGAAAAACCCATTTTTGGGGTACAAAACCCCCCCAAAATACCCCTTCGGATAGAGCGATCTGGCTGGTTTTCGAACTTAAAGTCATAAATGTTGCTTTACACGTTTATACCAAATTTCATCAAAATCGGATAATTTTTACGAGAGTTATCGTGCTCACGGACACATATCTATATATCTATATATATATATATATATATATATATATATATATATATATATATATATATATATATATATATACATACAGTTTCGAACGAATGGTGTTTTTGGGGTCTGGGGACCTCAAAACGAAAAGTTATCACGGTCCCGGGCCTAGGTCTTACCATGCCGACTACGGTAATAGCTTCTTCCCTATAGGGGAAATTCGCTAAAAGACCGTCCCCCCTTTAATTTTTTTGTTTGTTAAAACAAACAAATTACCTTTAGGGAACGATACTAACTTATCTCAAAGTATCTTTTGACGTTATCGAAAATTTTGAGTGTCCCCCAAAAATGGGGGATTCTGGGGGCAACTCAAAATGTTCAAATATAAACCCCTTTTGAGTGACCCCTCATTTTAAATAACTTTAAAAAATAGGCGAATGGTGGAGGTTGGAGGTCTGTAACGTGTTTCTATCCAAAATGGCAGCTTGTCAAAGTTTTAAATACAACTCATTCTTGAAACCTGGCGTCTTAGACTTTTGGAGTTTTAATTTCACCTTTGGTGACTAAAAACTGGAACAATTCTTGTAGAAATTCTATTAAATGAAGACGTGGTCTCTTTTGGTGATATTTAAAATTTTGAGTGTCCCTCAAAAATGGGTGATTTTGGTGGCAACTCAAAATGTTCTGACGTAAACCCCTTTTGAGTGACCCCTCATTTTAAAGAGCTTTTAAACCTAGGTGAAGGGTGAGTTAAAAGTAAATTTAACCCCTTCAAAAGGGGTTTACATTAGGAAATTATGAGTTACCCCCAAAATTCCCCATTTTTGCGAGTTCTCAAAATGTTAAATATTACCAACAGAGGCCAGTTCTTCATTTAATAGCATTTCTTCAAGAGTCGTGTCAGTTTTAAGTCACCAAAGGTGAAATTAAAACTCCAAAAGTCTTAGACGCCAGGTTTTAAGAATGAGTTGTATTCAAAACTTTGACAAGCTGCCATTTTGGATAGAAACACGTTACAGACCTCCAAAATCGACTATTCGCCTATTTTTTTAAAGCTCTTTAAAATGAGAGGTCAATCAAAAGGGGTTTACATTTGAAAATTTTGAGTTGCCCCCAAAATCCCCCAATTTTGGGGGACACTCAAGATTTCCGATAAAGTCTAAAGATACTTGGGGTTAAGTTATTATCGTTCCCCAAAGGTGATTTGTTTGTTTTAACAAACAAAAAAATTAAAGGGGGGGACGGACTTTTTTACACACTGTATAATATATTAGTCCGTTACCGCGATAACTTTTGAAAGAAGCGCCCGATTTTAATGAAATTTGGCACAAATGTGGAGAGTAACATTTATGACTTTAAGTTCGAAAACCAGATCGATCGGTCTATAGGGAGGGGGTTTTATGACGGGGTATAACATTTTCCAAATATCAGTTTTTTGAACTTTTTACCCTAAAATTTTAAAAACACTAGATTTTGGTGGTAGCCATTTTATAGAGCTTAAAAAAATAATTTTGTATTTTGAATCATTATGCTTGGTTTAGTGGTTGTGGAAAAAGTCAAAAAAATGTGTCTATAAAAGTTCCCATGTTAATCTTATGGGAATACGGTTTTTAGATTTTCCTCAGATAATTTCACTAAAAACTCCACATTTCTTTCTACCAATCAGTTTAGCTCTACAAAACAATCATTTTGACGTTTTAATTGCTGTTTTAAGTCCAATCGCTGCAGTGATATTCAAAGTGCTAAACACAGTACGTTGTCCAATGTTATCCTTATGAAGAATAAATAAAATGTTATATTTCGATTATTTATGTATATATTTTGATGAAACTTGGTATGTGGCTTCAACTAGTTGTGGTATATTGATACTACCACACAAAAAAAGTTTTTTGTTGATTTTTCCCGGTAGCAGCAAAGCTGCATACTCGGCCCCCATGTTATTCTTATGGAGAACAAGTACAGTTGTATATCTCCCTTAGTTATGAACCTAAATTAATAAAACTTGGTATGTAGCTTCACCTGGTTGAGGCATATTGGTAATTGCAAAAAAACACATTTCTTATCTTACTTGTTGCAGCAAACCTGCGTACTCAATTATAATATTATTCTTATGGAGAATAAATAAAATGCTATATATCTCTTATTAATGAATTTATTTTTGTGAAACTTGGTAAGTGACTCTAGGTAGTAGTGATACTCATATATATGCATTGGAAATTCGCTGAATACTCAGGTTTGCTGCGACGGGGGTATTTCATATCTTGATGTAGTTTTATCACCCCCAATACCCCTATACCAACTTCTTATCCTGACTATACCTACACCTCCCCCTATAATGTACTCCATTGTCATCCTATAAGTGAATTTAAATATAACCAGGAGCATCAGAACAGCCAAAAACTAACATTTTTAAATTTTTCAAAAAAATGTTACCAGTGTTGTTTTAACCCCTTTATTAGATTTCTCTAAAGGTTTTAATGCGGCAATTCACTTCCCTCACGTCAGGGTGCTGCGTGCGAACTCGTTTCGTTTACTCTTTACATCTGAGGAGGAACACAAGTCAGTTCGTAAACTCTTGATCACATGTTTTAATGTAAACAAAGCAGACCTTTTTTGAATCCCTATGCTTTTCTTATGGGGGATATTTTACGCTACTTCTCGTTTGTTGGCAACTTTTTGGAACTACTGCTACTGTATTTTTCCCGAGTCCCTGCGATCGAGACCTTTAATTTGAGCCGTCTCCCATCATCCTACAATTTGCCAAACTCCTACAATTTTGACTTAAATATTTCGCTTATAGAATTATATATAAAGATATTATTCCGTAAATGTCCTTTAATTCTTTAAGCTGATTCATTGATTTTCCGGTGATATATAGGGATCTTTTCCCCTCTTATTTTTGCAGGTAAAAATTATTTGGTAAATATTTTTAATGAACATATTTAATTTGAAAATATTGAATAAAATGTTGTTATATTGCAATCCCAAGTAGTCACAGGACGTAACTGTGTGAAAAACGGTTAGGCAACGGTTGAATTGTAGTGGAAACTCCAAAACACAATGATTGTATTTATACAACATTTAACCAACGGTGCGGTGGTCCAACGATACACGTAGTATAATTGAGAATTTTACAACATGGGAATAATAGCGGTTCTTTTCAATATCACCGAAAGTGGATTTGCCAACAACAGCTTTTGATGGCCCAGCGTATGTTATATGGTTGGATTTACCGGCGCGGCTACTCAACGATTGGTTCGTTGGCCCAGCCGCGTTAATGCCAACCGACCATTTCCCTCCCATATCCTACAATGCCAACAATAATCCAACGTTGGCCCAACGATGTGTGCTGCTTGGGTTGTATTATCAGTGTTATCAACCAAACTGTACCCAGACAGTGTGATACCTCGTGTTGTCAGTGTTATCAACCAACTTGCACCCAGACAGTGTGAAACCTCGTGTTATCAGTGTGATACCTCGTGTTATCAGTGTGATACCTCGTATTATCAGTGTGATACCTCATGTTATCAGTGTGATACCTCGTGTTATCAACTAACCTGCACCCAGACAGTGTGATGCTCCGCCAACACCAGGTCTCGGCAGATGTCCCTCACCCCCGTGCTGTGGGTCAGGTACACCAAGGTGCTTCCATCGTCCTCGCTGAAGATCCTCACCCAGCCACTGCTCTCCCCCACGGACACCCCGCGCCCCATGCTGCCCCGGTGCTTAGTCCTCGCCGGGAACCGATATCGACTCCATTTCAGTATATTTACTAGTTTCGTGGTTAGAACCGCGTAGAAATGGTTTAAGAATCAATAAATGCCTCTTCCGGGAGATTTGAATGAATCGAATGTATTTAAACGCTTGTTAATTTGAATTGACGTTTCCAGTTCTTATTTTAATAATTTGGCGTTTATGAAACTTTCCTTAACACTTAGTAATTTATAGGGAAGTTAAAATATTTGTTGGGAAACGCTTTGAATCATAACATAAATTCATAATCAAAGTACTACACCAAGATGTATTTATTTTTTAAATACTTAAAGTTTGAATCTAAATTAACTTGTTTTATAGCATAAAACTCACGATTATCACTTAACACAACACTGATTCAAATTTAACACACTGATCACTTGAGTTACTATTAAACGCACCACAAGAGTGGTGAAATCTATAATGTAATTTTTTTCACTCGTTTGTTTATAACTTCCACAATTACTTTCCGACACAGATCGTACAATACACAGATACGCCGGCTCACGTCACTTCCACAGCTCACACCCGGTCCGGCGGTCAGTAGAGTGTCGAGTGCCCGGGCCCCGCGTCGCTCCGCCGCCACCGGAAACGTGCCCGGCATATAAACACATTCCCACGAGGCCCACCGGATATGCACCTGATGATTAGCCTTGACGCGAGCCGACGCCATTGTAGCAGACAACAGATCGCCGCCACGCTCCGCCCGCCACAACCTCCCGGCCGGCGTCTGGAGATCGATGATGGTCGACCTCGGCTCCTGGAGGGTAAGGAGATTAGAGGAACTTTGGAGGCTAGAAATAGAGAGAAGGAAATTCGATCGAAGGAAGATTGTCTTCCGGAAAGAAATTAATCCTGAGTCCAGGGTTGGTTTCCTTCGACTCCCAAGAGATCGTTGATGGAGTTGGATAGCGACCGTGTTAGGTAACTGTCATAAGAATAATGATCAAATGAAAGCATCCGTTTTTATTCATTCGTGTTCAGAAAAGTACCAGTTTCTACAAATTACTGTATAAGGTTTATTTTCAATTTGAAATTTGATCATATTACTGAGTAATTTAAAACACTATTACAATTGAAACTTACAGAATCTAAACATTATCACATTTGAAATGACGATCTATAACAATTAGAAAAATGAACAGCAGAACTTATTGGTTGGTAAAATATATTTACTAGAAATGTTAGCGTGGGAAATACTCGCCATGATACAGTTTTGTCTGCACGTCAATCATCTTTTTATAATAAATCATTTATAGTTATTGAATCGACAATATGGAGTTGCCAAATTATTTTCGTAACATAGATAGTCATGCTCGTTTTGGGTTATCGTTGAAGTGTTTTTGTAGGGCATTGCTTCAGTTATTAAATTAACAATTATAGTACATTATATTTTGCCATGGATATTCCTGGAATAAAATTCAAGACATATTTTGTAACTTATTACACTGCATATGAAATTTAACCTTAAAAATTAATCTTTACCAAAATTCACGGAACTTATATTTTTTAACAAAATGGCTTGTATTTTTAATGTTAAAATGATAAAACTACAGGTTAAGTAGTCTTGCCCTTCCAAGTCCCTAATATAAATGCAGTATAATGTGGTCTTGGCTCTTCCAAGAATGTAAGTCTTGTTAAAAAATGTAACTTATAAATGGGTAAAACTGCAAGGTCTTAAGGCTCGGTCTACCCTACGGAAACACACTCTAAACGGGATTCGATAGAAGAAAGTTAATTCTACTAATGCACCTTTTTACAATTTCAAAACAATGTTTCTGTCTTAAGTTGTTGTAGTTTGAAAAAGCTATAATTTTTGTCCATTTAAAAAGCCTTGTATATGCTAATCAATTAAAAAAAATTAAAAATATCCATTTTAAGGTAAAAATTTTATCTTTAAATATAATACTCTACTTATAGTCTATTATACTACTTAAACATTAACTAAAGTGTTTATGTAGCAACTGTAAAGAGAGATCCATCAAACCCTTTCCTAGCGCTGCAGCTGCGCGGAAGTAGTCCGGATACTTAACTCAGAATGGATTTTGATTAATCTTTGTGGAAGTAACTTAAGTAATTTTGTCCACAGTAACTTATACATGGGCTAGTTTATAAGTACTCTTGTAGTTGGTTCTCTTCAGTATTCGCTCTGCTCATTCGCCTTTTTCAAGCGGGTTCGTTTATGCAGGCGAATGAGACAACGACAACCGTCCTGACAAAAACAAAGAGAAGAAGGAGCGAGTGAATTCACCCTCCTTACCGCTTAATTAAATGGATGTATCGTGATAAAATGTTCTCACAATAAAATTTAAAGTTAATTAAAAAAGTTCAGTTTTAGAAGTACTTTAAAATAATACCCCCGTCGCAGCAAACCTGCATACTCAGCGAATTTCCAATTAATTATAACATAACACATTAAGCCACTTAACAAGATTCATAAGAAATATATTCAAAAACAAGCGATATTAAAAATATTAATTATTCTCCATGAGAATAACATTGGGTATGAGTACGCAGGTTTGCTGCAACAAGGAACAAAAAATAATGGGTTTTTATGCAAATATCAATAGAACTCAGCTAAGTGAAGTCACATACCAAGTTTCATCCATATACATTCATAAATAAGCGATATATAACATTTTAATTATTTTCCATAAGAATAACATGGGGACCGAGTACATAGGTTTGCTGCTACGGGAACCATAGGCGAAAAATTGTTTTTTGTGCAAACAACAATAAACCACAACCAGATGAAGCCATATACCAAATTTTGTCAGTTTATGTTCATAAATAAGCGAGATATACAATTTTTCTTTTTTCTCCATAAGAATAACATTAGACAACGTACTGTGTTTAGCACTTTCAATATCTCAGTAACCAATTGACGTAGAGCAATGATCAAGATACCAAATTGTTTGTTTTTTATGCTGAATTCAATGGTGAAAATTAAAATTTGATTTTAATAAAAGTTACATGTGAAAACCCCAAAAAACTCATTTTTGGGGTACAAAACCCCCCCAAAACCCCCCTTTGGATGGTGCGATTCGTCTGGTTTTCGAACTCGTTCAAATAAATGGTACTTTACACGTTTGTACCAAATTTCATTAAGATCGGACCTTTTTTACGAGAGTTATCGTGCTTACGGACACATATATATATATACATATATACATATATATATATATATATATACATATATAAAAATTTTAACGAATGGTGTTTTTGGCATCTGGGGACCTCAAAATGAAAAGTTATCATGGTCTCGGGCTTAAGTCTTACCATGAGACCTACGGTAATAGCTTCTTCCCTATAGGGGAAATTCGCTAAAAGTAAATAACCCATCAATAAACACTTTACAAAGTAGTTCTATCATCGGCCGCTAGAGCTTGCTCACGTCACGCCGCTTATGTCGGTACGGTAGTACATAGTTGACCCTGACACCAGCACACTGCGCCACTAGTTATAGTATTAGCAATTTTCCATATACAGTAAGTGTATTATAATCATTACTTATTTACAATTATTATTGTTGTCAAAATTCGCAATATATTGGTAGTGTAAATTAATTCATGTTATTTCAAATAAAGGATTTACCAGTGCAGTAAAAATAACCCAAACCCAAAAAAATAACACAACCTAGGATTTCGGTCCAGGTGTTGTCCCCAACTTCCTTTTGGCGAATTTATCCTATAGGGAAGAAGTTATTACCGTAGTCGGCATGGTAAGACCTAGGCCCGGGATCAAGATAACCTTTCGTTTTGAGGTCCCAAGATGCCAAAAACACCACTCTTTAAAAACTGTATATAAATATATAAAAAACATATGTATATATATATATATATATATATATATATATATATATATATATATATATATATATATATGTCCGCGGGTGCGATAACTCTCGTAAAAATTATCCGATTTTGATGTAATTTGGTACAAAAACATGTAAAGCAACATTTATGACTTTAAGTTCGAAAACCAGCCAGATCGCTCTATCCAAAGGGGTAGTTTGGGGGGGTTTTGTACCCAAAAAATGGTTTTTTTTTTAGTTTTTTACATATGATATTTTATTTTTCACCATTGAATTCAGCTTAAAAAAACAAAAATGTGTGTTTTGATCATTGCTCAACGTCAACTGGTTACAGAAATATTGTAAATGCTAAACACAGTACGTTGTCCAATGTTATTCTTATGGAGGATAAGAAAAATTGTATATCTCGCCTATTTATCAACTTATACTGACGAAACTTGGTATATCGCTTCATATCGATGTGGTCTATTGATAATTGCACAAAAACATTTTGGCCGATAGTTCATGTAGCAGCAAACCTGCATACTCAGCTCCCATGTTATTGTTATGGAGAATAAGTAACATGTTATTTTCCTTAATTATGAACATAAATTAATAAAACTTGGTATGTGGCTTTACCTAGTTGAGCTATATTGGTATTTGTAAAAACCCATTTTTTGTTTTACTTGTTTCAGCAAACCTGCATACTCAGCCGCCATGTTATTCTTATAGAGAGTTATTAAAATATCATAAATTATTTAATTTATGAATTTATATTGATGAAACTTGATAAGTGGATTTTTGTGGTATTAAGATACATATATAAGCACTGGAAATTCACTGAGTAGGCAGGTTTGCTGCTACGGGGGTATTTGGCATACTAAAAGTCCCCTATATTTTAAGCTGTGCTAAGCCACAATCTTTGCAGTTAGAACCTAAGGCAAATTATACATAATGTCAAATGGCCTACATAACAACTATTGCAATACATCAAAAAAAATCATTTAAGGATATATACTAAATAGTCAAAAGTAGCATATGACAAAAAGCGTACAATTTAAAAAATTATGTAAATCCTAGCAACTTTATGATTTAAACAATCCTTGTAAATTAGAAGGTTGTTAGGATTTGCAAACAGTTGTAAACTTTCTTCCAAATGCCACTTTTTCACTTTACTTTTTATTTCCACTTTATATCACTTTTTAAAATATTGGGCATATATAATAATCATAATAAAAATAATTAAATAGTTTGTTCTAAAACAACTGTCATGTATCATATCAGAATAAAGCTTCGTTTATTTTGAGTAAGACATTTGAATCTGAAACAAGATTTGTTTATAAGTTTAGAAAATACAGTGAATTCAATATTTTTCACAAAATAGCCGCCATTTTTAAACTAATAAAGATCAGTTGATTCTGTTTTAAACAGGATAAATAAAATACGTCTTACAACACTATAAAGTATATTTAAACTTATATTTTACTTAAAAACATACAAGACGGTAAAATATGCACAAAAGATGGTACAAGGCGATCGAATTCAACCAAAATGTTTTTTTTGACGAGGCCTTTAAAATTATTTTTAATTTTTTCACCCAAACATAGATTTTTTATTTTTAGCGAATTTACCCTATAGGGAAGAAGCTACACCGTAGGTCTCATGGTAAGACTTAAGCCCGAGACCATGATAACTTTTTGTTTTGAGGTCCCCAGATGCCAAAAACACTATTCGTTCAAATTTATATATGTATATAAATATACATATATATATATATATATATATATATATATATATATATATATATATTGCGCAACACCCCCTACACAGTATGGCCAATTTCAGGAGCGCTGCACTTATATATTTAATTTGGATAAGTGCGCTATTTTAATAGCCTATCGAGTGGTCCATCAGATGTTATGCAACACTACAAACAAGGTAATTGGGCAACTGATTACAGTAGTAGACGTTCATTGCCGTTTTAAGATCCTGTTTTATTAATTAAAATTATACAGTTTAATATATTATACTATATCAGTATTTCTAATCTTACTGTTTAATGATTATTGACCTGATTCCCATCCGGTGACAATATACCTCGGGTACTACTTGAACTCGTCTGGAACAAATCCAAACTAAATAATAACAGGTCAACTATTTTTTTTATATTGAAACATCTTTAGTTGCATTTAAAATCATTTTAACATTAAATATTGAAGTTTATAAAATTGGTTACTTTACATTTGCATCATTATTCATCTGAAATTAGCAAAGATTGATTATACAAAACAATAATAATATATCTGGCAATGAAATTATTTATATACAAATACATACAAATTCATTTAAATATAATAATTTCAATTTGAAACTAACTATGTCAACGAGATAGTTTCATGTTGGGAATCAGCCATCTAATGAACTAATTTATTCTAATTGAGTTTAATTACAATCACAACAGCTGTTACTTCAGTGCTGCCGAAAGGTAAAATGAAATACTTATAATTAATTAACTAATAATGAAGCAGTTATATGAATTTAGCTATACATTTGAATTTGATTTGAATTTCTTCTACCTAAAATAATGTTACTTCTAAAATAATGAAATTTTATCATAAAAAATCGGTACAATATGTGTCCGTTAACACGATAACTTGAGTAAAAAACATCCGATTTCGATGAAATTTGGCTCAAATGTGTAAAATGGCATTCATGACTTTAAGTTCAAAAACCAGAACAATCGGACCATGGGAAGGGAGGTTTATGTGGGTTTTAAAATTTCCAAAAATACGTTTTTTGCACTTTTCACCCTAACATTTTTAAAACACTCAATTTTGGTTTTGGGCATTTTATAGAGCTTGAAAAAATAATGTGGTATTTTAAATTATTAACCTAGGTTAAGTGGTTGCGGAGAAAATCCAAAAAACCTGTTCATAAAATCTCCCATGTTAATCTTATGGAAAAAGGTTTTTGGCTTTTCCTCAGTTCATTTTAATGTAAACTTCACATTTGCTTTTACCAATCAATTCAGCTCTACAAAACAATCATTTTGGTGTTTAAATTGGGATTCTACGTCCAACCGTTGCAGAGATATTCAAAGTGTTAAACATAGTACGTTGTCCAATGTTCTCCTTATGGAAAATAAATAAAATTTGATATCTCGATTATTTATGAATGCAGATTGATCAAACTTGGTATGTGGCTTCATGTAGTACTAGTATATTGATATTTGCACAAATAATTGATTTTTGTTGATTATCCCAGTAGCAGCAAACCTGCATACTCAGCCCTAATGTTATTCTTATGGAGAATAAGTAAAGTTTTATCTATATATACAGAGAGAAAATACATAGATAATTGCACAAAACAACAAATCACTACAAAGATCCTTGATTATTAATGCCCTAAATTATTAACATAAATTAATAAAACTTAGTATGTAGCTTCACCTGGTTGAGTTACATTGATAATTGCATAAAAACACATATTTTGTGTCCCTTGTTGCAGCAAATCTGCCTACTCAGCCCTATGTTATTCTTATGGAGAATAAATAAAATGTTATAGATCACTTATTTATTAATGTATTTTTAGGAAACTTGGTAAGTGGCTTTATGTGGTAGTGAGAAACATATGCATGCATTGTAAATTCGCTGAGTACGTAGGTTTGCTGCGACGGGGGTATTTTATTATAAATTAGTTTATGCAATTAATATATCGGTTCTTCACTGAAGATGTTTAATATCTATATGATTATTTCAAAGTGTATTTTTTATTCATCTTTAAAATTTTTAAATTACCGTAATTCTTTAAAGGGTAAAAGCTAGAAACGACAAATTCAATACGAATTTAGCTTTGAACAATTGCACGTGCCAAGTATCAAACCAGTACCTCGTGTAGTTCCTAATATATTATGTATAAATTAAATAAAATTATTTGTTAAAACATATAAACACACAGATCGAAAACTGAGTGAGATTATTCTATGGTGGGATAGTCTAAGGTGTATTCGCCATATTTTTCATATTTACTGACTTGTAGATTATTTTCTCAAATTATTTCATCAAAGTTCAAGTACACCCTGAATATAGCTTATTCAATGTACATTTCAGCTTAGGGCTTTCTGGTTAAGGAATCCCTGAAAATCGTAATATAATATAATATATAACAACGCAGTTTAATTGTAGGCATATGACCTAAATAAAATCACTGCAAACACAACAGCGATACGTTATATTGAGTCACCCGCTCGTATACAGGTCTTCGCAATAACAATAACAAGTGAGTAAGTGGAATATGTGGAACCCTCTGCCGTCGAGTGTTATTTATTTGTATTAAAAAAAAAACCTCACTTTAATCATGTACGACTGCTTATTTAGGCATTTCATAAAGATTAAGAATATTTCACATGTACTAAATAAATTAGTGTTTATCAAGGTTTTATAACACTCAGAGTACACTTATGACTCTCGTTCATGTAAAATCTCACTTAAACAGCAACACAGCATGCTACCACCATACGTCACCATAATAATAGCCACACACGTTCTTGGTCGGTAACTAGAATAAAGGTGGGTTAAATGCACCTTCCCACATAATGTAGTTAAATTTTACTTTCCACTACACTACTTGGTTATTGGATGACAAGTCCTTTTATTGTAACATTTCTGAAATAAAAATGAAACTTAAATAGATATGGTCGATTGTTTAAAAAAAACGTGTAGAGGTAAGATTGATCGACCTTAATAAACTAATCTCCTATTTTAATTCAAAACGAGTAAGCACGCAGCCCGCTGACGTTAGGGGAGGAATCACCGCATTAAAAACTTTGTGAAACCATGTAACGTGTTGAGACAAACAATTATTCAATTTTTGTTTAGAAATGTATAAGTTTGAGTATAGTTTATCAGTTAAAGTTTCATAAATAGTTCTTGTATACCATTCCAGTTTTATAAATACAAAAATGGGTTCCCACTGTCTTATATCTCGGGTATTATTTAATATTGACGGTAATATATTTACCCAAACATTTACAGAATAGTGACTTTTTAATTTATTCCGGTTATTTGGATGCTGTTAGACTTAGACAACACATCGGTAATGGGGCCCCCATGAGCCATGGGCAGCCAGTGGGGAGGCTCCAGAGCTCCAGTAGTAGCATTGGGACTATCATGGTAGTAGTGATGGGACTATCGACTACTTTATACCATCGACTACTGACTAGTAGACTACTTTCAAAGATCGACTAGTCTAATCGCACAAACTAGTTAACATGTTTGTTTGGGTTAGTTTAGCAGTCGTTTCGACTAATAAGACTAGTTGAATGATCCTCCTGCCACTCTGAAATAACTTGTTATTTCTTTCATGACAGCATTTCTTTATTTCCCAAGTAACTAAGTTTTGTTTGGGTCGCGACCGACATGGCTCATGTTTGAGACAGTGTTTACTTAGGAATATCTGTTGCGACACGGATCATGTTTGAGACAATGTTTACTTAGGAATATGTGTTGCAATACGTACGAGTTTCTTTATAAGTTTTTCATTAATAACTAAATTTGTACTCTAACATGAATTATTGTTAGTTACCTACCTTTGTAACAGTAACACTAACATGTTTTTATTTTATTTTTTTCAACACTACCGGTACCTAAAATAGATATTTAATAAAACTAGTTGTCCTATTGCTCGAATCCGAGCAAGTTTGTACGTAACGAAAGGTTACTTCAGTTGTAAACAAACATTACAAAACATCTGATAGTAAAACGGATAATAACATCGGAGAATAATGGAAATAGTGTACTTTCAATCAGCACGTAGTTTAGTCTTCCGCCGTCGCATAGAGCCACTGTTCCGAAAATTCAGCCTTTTACAGTATTTACGTGATGTCCTTCCTTAAAACTCTGAGGCATATTGGAAAATCTAAGTAAAAATACCCTTAATTTGACACTTCAAATGTTAAAATCCGTTCAGCCGTTATCGAGTTATGACTGTGAATAAAAACCCCTAGCGTATTAATATATATGATATTATAATAGCCTATTATTTATTTATTTACGGAACAACAATTTTATAATATTAAACATTAGGCCTAATTGCATGCTCAATAATTTATACAAGATATTAATAAATAGACCTCTTAATTAATACAGCAAGAATACAATATAGACATTAGATACAAGCATAACAATAATGATTAACAGATTAGAACAATATGTAGTTAATAAGAGACGACAAGAAAAAAATACAGCAACTGAAGGAAAGGCTTCAACCAGGCACCTGGCACTCTGCTCACTGGAGGCAAAAAGTCCACATGCGATGAGACAGCGTTTCCAAGCTGCACAATTCGAGACAGTCATATTATACCCTTTATATAGTCAACTTGTTTTACAATGATCCCTAAACAATTAAATTCATGATTTATTCATGCTATTTTCCTTCTGGATTGATTGTATGACTTAAAAAATAAGGTTACTTACCTTGTCGTCATCAATCCACTAGTTTATATGATTACTAGTTTCGGGAGTAGTTTTGTCCCATTATCAAATCTTGTTGTATCACAGAATAAAATACTGTCATCGTCTTGAGTTTAAAAACATTTCAACACTAAAAACAAACTTGTACTGACACATAGAAACATTAAACATTTAAAAATTCACAATAAGTGTACACTTTATTTCCCATGTGTGATGGCCGGCCAAGGATGTATGCTCTGCACTGTTCCTGTTTGTCAGTCTGCTCTTGTCCTTGGCCGGCCACACAAGGGAAATAAAGTGTACACTTATTGTGAATTTTTAAATCTTTAATGTTTCTATGTGTCAGTACAAGTTTGTGTTTAGTGTTGAAATGTTTTTATCAGATTTTCTTAAAAATCACTAATATCCCGAAAACGGTAATTCCTAGGGTAATTTTGACACCAGAAAACTTCTTACTACGTAGTGTAGGCATTTCAGGGGGGTTTCTACCCGGATGAAAAGTCTTAACTAAAAAAGTTGCAGGTTGCATCTCAAAAAATTAAGGGGTAAATTTTCAATATTAAATATCTTAAGAACGGCTGGGCCTATTTTAATGAAACTTGGTATATATGTACATGTTAACATCCTCTAACTTTCAATATTGTTGGAGGGTAGGAGAGGGTTGTTTAGGGGATGATGGAGGGCGGACAACTTTAAAATTTAATATCTTGAGAATGGCTTGGCCGATTCTAATGAAACTTGGTATGTATGTACTTGTTAACCTCCGCTATATTAAAAACTTAAACTCTGTACTGCGGGCAAGTATCAAAAACTTGAAGGGGCAGAAATTCAATATCATGGGGACAGCTGGGACAATTTTAATGGAACTTTGCACTTGTTAACTCTCAGTACAATTTAAACTGTATCAAGCAGCAATATCAGAAGAGGACTAGTTCTGTTTTGCTAGTTTTCCAGTGTGTTTGCATGTTTTAGCTTCAAGCTCTGTGTTAATTTGAGCTAGTTATTTGTCTCCAGGGTGTTAGCTTCTGTTTTTTTTAATGTTAAATTAAGTGTGTAATGGCCTGGTTTATTAATATAACTTGTATGTTTTTCTTTAGGGGGAACGTTTCGTTCCCCGTACTTCCGGTATTGATTTCTCTACATCATCCAATCCTTCAACTACTCATAAATCATGCCACTGTAAAGTAATCTGATTGAAACAAACTACAGGTATACTGATTAAAAACCAACACAAAATAAATTATTCTTTGATTGACTGTTTAGCGTGAATATATTTATTGAAGGTACTGGAAGTTAAATGGGGTGGTATCAATACACGAAAAAATGGCTCTATGGCTATTTTTAACTGTTCTGAAGAAAAGTAATTGTTGTTAAGGCATGTTGACTTTTTAGTTGTTGTTTAGGAGCATTTGTGATTTAGCTTTATCCGATTTTTAGCTGTTATTTAGGGACATTGCCCTGGGGCATTGGGGGATTAACTGGGGGTTTTGCTTTATGAGTGAAGACTTTTTGCTGTTTAGTATGGGAGAGTGTCTGTAACCTAAAGGAATACTTGTAATGTTAAGCTTATTTTAGTAGGATTACTTTGTAGTATGCATTGAACTGTTTGTTAACCTCTATTAAATTGAATACCCCCGTCGCAGCAAACCTGCATACTCAGCGAATTTCCAATGCCTAATATATGTCTTAATACCACATAAAGCCGCATACCAAGTTTCATAAAAATATTTTCACATATAAGTGATTTTAGCGAATTTCCCCTATAGGGAAGAAGCTATTACCGTAGTCGGCATGGTAAGACCTACGCCCGGGACCATGATAACTTTTCGTTTTGAGGTCCCCAGACCCCAAAAACACCATTCGTTCGAAACTGTATATATATATATATATATGTGTGTGTCCGTGGGTGCGATAACTCTCGTAAAAAAGATCCGATTTCGATGAAATTTGGTATAAACGTGTAAAGCAACATTCATGACTTTAAGTTCGAAAATCAGCCATATCGCTCCACCTTAAGGGGTATTTTTGGGGAGTTTTGTACCCCAAAAATGGGTTTTTTGAATTTTTTATATATAATTTTTGAAATAGTCAAATTTTAGTTTTTACCATTGGATTCAGCTTAAAAAACACACAATTTGGTATTTTGATCATTCCTCTACGTCAATTTGTTACCGAGATATTGAAAGTGCTAAACACAGTACGTTGTCTAATGTTATTCTTATGGAGGAAAATAACATTTTTATATCTCGCTTAATTGTGAACGTATACTGACGAAACTTGGTACACAGCTTCATCTCGTTGTGGTCTATTGATATTTGTTCAAAATCAATTTTTTGTCAAAGGCTCCCGTGGCAGCAAACCTGCGTACTCAGCCCCCATGTTATTCTTATGGAGAATAATTAAATGCTCTGTCTCCCTTAATTATGAACATTAATGAATAAAAACTGGTATACGACTTCACCTAGTTGAGTTATATTGATATTAGCATAAAAACCCATTGTTTGTGTTCCTTGTTGCAGCAAACCTGCGTACTCATTCCCAATGTTATTCTTATGGAGAATAATTAAAATTTGATGTATCACTTATTTGTGAATATATTTTTAGGAATCTTGGTATGCGGCTCTATGTGGTATTGAGACATATATTTTGCATTGGAAATTCGCTGAGTACGCAGGTTTGCTGCAACAGGGGTATATATATATATATATATATAAATAAATATATGTATATATATATATATATATATATATATATATATATATATGTGTGTGTCCGTGGGTGCGATAACTCTCGTAAAAAAGGTCCGATTTTGATGAAATTTGGTACAAACGTGTAAAGCAGCATTTATGACTTTAAGTTCGAAAACCAGACAGATCGACCTATCCGAAAGGGTATTTTGGGGGGGTTTTGTACCCCAAAAATGGTTTTTTTGGGTTTTTTACATACAATTTTTGAAAAAATCAAATTTTATTTTTCCCCGTTGGAATCAGCTTAAAAATATGCACAATTTGATGTTTTAATCATTGCTCTATGTCAATTGGTTACTGAGATATTGAAAGTGCTAAACACAGTACGTTGTCCAATGTTATTCTTATGGAGGATAAGAAAAATTGGATATCTCGCTTATTTATCAACTTATCTTGACGAAACTTGGTATATTGCTTCATTTCATTGTGGTATATTGATATTTGCACAAAAACCCATTTTTTCCCCGATAGTTCCTGTAGCAGCAAACCTGCATACTCAGCCCCATGTTATTCTTACAGAGAATAATTAACGTGTTATCTCCTTTAATTATGAACATAAATTAATAGAACTTGGTATGTGGCTTTACCTAGTTGACTTATATTGATATTTGTATAAAAGCCCATTTTTAGTGTTCCTTATTTCAGCAAACCTGCATACTCATCCGCCATGTTATTCTTATGGAGAATAATTAAAATGTCATAAATCGTTTATTTATGAATGTATATTCATGAAACTTGGTATGTTGCTTTATGGTGTATTAAGATAAATTAATATGCATTGGAAATTCGCTGAGTATGCAGGTTTGCTGCTACGGGGGTATTAATTATTCACCATAAGAATAACATTGGTAATGAGTACGTAGGTTTGCTGAAACAAGGAATACAAACAATTGGTTTTTATGCAAATATAAATAGAATTTAACTAGGCGAAAGCCATATACCAATTTTCATCAATATTAAATCATAAATAAGCGCTATATAACATTCTAGATCTATAATATATCTAGATATATATATAGATATATATATATATATACATAATATATAAATTTTAACGAATAGTGTTTTTGGCATCTGGGGACCTTAAAACAAAAAGTTATCATGGTCTTGGGCTTAAGTCTTACCATGAGACCTACGGTAATAGCTTCTTCCCTATAGGGGAAATTCGCTAAAAGAGAGAAAAGGCTTGTCAACACTACCAGAAATTGACAGGAAAGAAAACTACACCCCCACTCCATGGGTCTGGAATCGGGACTCTCTTTTAATAAAATAAACTGAAGGTAGTTTGGTCATGTTTTGTATCCCAACTGTCAAAAAAATATTAAATCCAACAAAGGTCGCAAATCGCGATGCTCTTTGATAACACTAGGTGTACGCTCATTCTTCCCGTAAGAGGATGAACGAAGACTGAATTTTTAAAGATATGTAGGCAGGTACTGGATTGGTAACACTCTTCTATTATCCGTTTTAACTCCACAACAGCAAGAACAGATAATTAATAAACCAAACATTTTACTAACGGAATGGTAACACCATTCCCTTATCCGTTATAACTGCACAACGGCAAGAACAGATAATTTAGGACTAATGTAAATACAAAATAATACTGACTACTGGAGTGGTAACACCCTTCTCATATCCGTTTTAACACTACAGTACCTGGGGGCCGAGCTTTGCTCGGGGGGAGGCCAGTCAGTCAGTTTAGATGACTTGGAGTAATATTTCATAACTTTCCCCTACTGATAATCAGATTTGTATAACTCATTTGCCTCTTTTCTACATTTTTAAGGTCCTTCCAGTTGTTATTTAAAGCTCAATGCCCCTTTGATTTATTTTAATACTCTATATATGTAATCTTCACTCAAATCTTTTAATCTCTGTTCTCAGGAAACCACATGTCAATAATCATAAAAAACATGAGTATTACTTTAACAGTTCCCTGGTTGATTATGAACAGCTGTTAAAATTCTTTTGTGTTGATTTAAAACTCCTTAAGCCCAATGTTAATTTTTTTAACTTTTCATTTTAGTTTTTTTACATTATTTGATTTTTCCTGGGAATGAGGCCTGTCTAGAACTTATTTTTATCCCAGAAATTAGTTATTTTGAACGTTTGAAGGAAATCGTTGGAGCCGTTTTTGAGATCAGTGTCGCAAGCAAGCAAGCAAACATACAAGCAAACCTTACTCATATTAGAGTATATGATACCTGGGGGCCGAGCTTTGCTCGGGTGAAGGCCAGTCAGTTTGTTTAGATGACTTGGAGCATATTTCACCACTTCCCCCTACTGATAATCAGAATTGTATAACTCATTTGCCTCTGTTCTACATTTTTAAGGTCACTCCAGTTGTTATTTATACCCTTTGATTTATATCCCTTTGATATCCCTTTGATTTATTTTACTACTCTATATATGTAATCTTCTCTCAAATCTTTTAATCTCTGCTCTCAGGAAACCACATGTTAATAATCATAAACACCATGAGTTCCATGTGGTTCCATAAAATCAGATAATAAAACCTTTGAATGAAGATTACATGTAGAGTGGTCATATCCAGAATGACTCAAAGGTACATTATAATAACAACTGTTGTGACCTCAAAAATGCTCGTTAGTAGGGTACATGGTGAAAAACTACTCCAAGTCATAAACAAGATTGACCTTTCCCTAGCAAAGCTCAGCCCCAGGTAGTACTTAAACTATATGAGTATAACTTTGAGAGTTCGCTGATAGATTTTGAACAGCTGTTATGACTCTTTTGCTTTTATTTTAATCTCCAAAAGCCCAATGTGATTTTTTTAATTTTCCATAGTGGCTTTTTACATTATTTGATTTTGTTGGGGATGGGACATGTCTAGAACTTATTTTTAACCCAGATATCAGGTTTTACAACACAAGTAGTTGGAAGGACACATTAGTTATTTTTCAAGAAAATCGTTGGAGCGGTTTTAGCGAATTTCCCCTATAGGGAAGAAGCTATTACCGTAGTCGGCATGGTAAGACCTAGGCCCGGGACCATGATAACTTTTCGTTTTGAGGTCCCCAGACCCCAAAAACACCATTCGTTCGAAACTGTATATATATATATATATATATATATATATATATATATATATATATATATATATATATATATATATATATATATATATATATATATATGTGTCCGTGAGCACGATAACTCTCGTAAAAATTATCCGATTTTGATGAAATTTGGTATAAACATGTAAAGCAACATTTATGACTTTAAGTTCGAAAACCAGCCAGATCGCTCTATCCGAAGGGGTATTTTGGGGGGGTTTTGTACCCCAAAAATGGGTTTTTCGAATTTGTTACATATAATTTTGGAAAAAGTCAAACTTTATTTTTTCCCATTGGATTCAGCTTAAAAAAACACACAATTTGGTATTTTGATCATTTCTCTACGTCAATTGGTTACCGAGATATCGAAAGTGCTAAACACAGTACGTTGTCTAATGTTATTCTTATGGAGGAAAAGAAAAATTTTATATCTCGCTTATTTATGAACGTATACTGACGAAACTTGGTATACGGCTTCATCTGGTTGTGGACCATTGATATTTGCTCAAAAAAATAATTTTTTACCCAAGGCTCCCGTAGCAGCAAACCTGCGTACTCAGCCACTTGTTATTCTTATGGAGAATAAGTAACGTGTTATCTGCCTTCATTATGAAAATAAATTAATGAAATTTGGTATGTGGCTTTACCTACATGAGTTATATTGATATTTGTATAAAACCCCATTTTTTGTGTTCCTTACTTCAGCAAACCTGCATACTCAGCTGCCATGTTATTCTTATGGAGAATAATTAAATTGACATAAATCGTTTATTTATGAATGTATATTGATGAAACTTGGTATGTGGCTTTATGTGGTATTAAGATACATATATATATGCATTGGAAATTCGCTGAGTACGCAGGTTTGCTGCTACGGGGGTATTTGAAATCAGAGTTGCAAGCAATCAACCAAGCAAGCGAGCATGCAAACGTTACTCATATTATAGTGTAGGATAGGATTGAATCAAAATAATTCAGCATTTGTATTAATTGACTATAACATATTTTTACTCTTAGGCACATAGAATGTACACGAGACAGGGACAATGATTCTGGATTTTTAGCATGTTTGAAGTTCTGCATACAGACGGCCAGGGCTGAATTTAGGGTCTGTACAGGCTCTGGTCTACACCCTAAATGCAAGATCGGGCCCTTACCAGCCCAGCCAACTTTCCTGTTTGATTTATATAATATAACCTACGCTTATATCAGGCTCTACAGATGGCGTTGTGCAATTACTTAAATTTCAAATTGCCAAAATCCGTATTGCTGCCTAGTGTATATTAATTAACGTTGTCATGGCAAGATATTATTAAGTGATTTTCATTATCTAAATACATAAAACAAAGTCGGGATTGTATGTTAGTTATTTAGTTTCATCAAACAGCTGTTATAAGGATGATATCTAAACATACTTGAAAAGCATACAAACATATGTTTATTATAGAAATAATAAATCTATTCGAATAACAACTCATTTTCAATACCGAAGCAAGCTCTATATAAAAATAGGAAAGTGAGCGTAGCTAACGAGCTCATCTTGAAAAAGAACGAGAATCTTTGACATAAAACAAATTCAGTGACATTAGGACAGAATAATGTCTGTCTGACCAGCTAGTAGTACTCAACCCGATCGCTGACCCGAACTCCCGAACGCTTACCCAAGGATCATCTTTCCTCCATAAATTCAACAAGGCAACTTTTAAAGCCAGTGAGGCGGAGCTCTAAGGTCGGGGTTAAAAAATAACAATTTGTTGTATGATTGAAAATTTTCTAAAATTACTAAAAAAGGCGTAAATAATAACATAGACAATTTTCCTGTGCGGTGGAGGTCTATGGTTGAGTAGGGCGGCATATCAAACGTGGGGACATCTTTCAGGAGATGCTGCTTTAACAAAATAAATCCAACGAATCATACGTTAAAATTAAACGTTGGGAGTGATAGTAAAGGCAGAACCCTGAGGTAAGAACAAAGAGGTATCCATAATATTTTGGTACCCAACAACGCAGTATTGAGTTTAACTGCTCCAACGCAGTCTGGAGCAGTTTTGAGGAGCCGCTTTCGAAATCTTTGGATTTTTTATTTGGTGGTTTATATTAGGTTTCTAATAAAATATACCACCTGATTTTTTTGAAAAATTTGGGTTCAGAAATTACAGGGCTTAAGAGATCCCAAACTTCAGTTTTTTTACCTTTCTTAGTACCATAAACTTTAAATATTTTTAGCAGGTTTCAACAGTTTTATCTCATTGCCATAAAAAGCTCTAAAAGATGAACAATTAGTACTCCAATCCACACACGGTTAAATTAGTATGGCGATAGTAGGCTATTCGGCTAATGGTTTTGGAGAATATTTCAATTTCCGATGTATCTCTATATAGTCCGATGTTATTCTTATAAGAAATAAAAAACATATATCTCTTGTATAATGATTAATTTTATTAAAACTTGGTGTGTTAGCATTGACCAATAGAGAATATTCGTCCTAGGACAACCTTAAAACTGGTCTATACCAGTTTTGATGCTGACATTGGGTACAGCAAATGAAATTGTCATTACATATGAAGTTTTTTGGCTGTCCATTATGACAAACTTCCCTTTCACCTTTGGCTCCTTCACTTGCAGCGGCTCGTGGCGGAAACTCAGGGGTTGGTCCCCAACCTGAGAATGTATGGTCCCTGGCTGTTGTACATGGATACCCCATCCGTTGAGTTGGCCAGTTGGAGGGCAGAGCGGGTCCACCTGTTTGAGCCTGATCTCAGCTGTCACAGGAGCACGGGAGTTGGTACTCTGAAAGGCCAATTTGGCTGCCTGTCCCATCCCACCCTTTCCTTTCCTGCTATATCCTAACCTTCAGGTAACCTGCACAAAATTCCCGCTTGTAGAAAATGTGCCTATAGCAGCTATGCTGGGGTTTCCTAATCCAGCAACAATGAATAGAGAATATGCGGAATACGTTTCCATCTAACCCTGGAGGGTGAGGTGGAGCAATTAACCTCTTAAAACCACTGTGTGTACCTAGAAAATTAGATTAAACTGATTGCGTTTATTTGGTCACAGGTCCTAGCTATGGCCAACAGGCCTGGTCACGCTTTTTTACGACTCGGCCAATGACTTTAATATATTTTTGGCACCGGATGGTTTTCGACGAGTTTTAAATATATCACCTGAGGGAAAAGTTGCCAATTATTATTAGGCCTATTAATTTCCAGCTCCAAAATCAAGGGGTTAAACATACAGAAATATACTTGTTTTAAACCCATTGAATGTAAAAAAAGGAATTCAATGATTTATTTATAACACAGTATCTTATATCCTATCTTCATACCTTAAATTTAAAAATGTTTACATCATTAATATGTAGTTTGAATTTAAACACACAAGCTACTGAAATCGCAGTACGAGAGGTTTAAAAGCAAAAACATCATCTACATTAATGACAATTTTTCAGGAGGGCAATCTGTCTACAACGTAACTAGTTGAACAATGTAGACGGTTGGGATTACGGAGTTTTAGACATCTTGATTGTTTATGAAAATCAATATTATTTACAGAAAATGCCCACAAATATAAACTGTAACCAGACTATTTTACTGACCGGTAGATTACAAAACTTTAATTCCATGTAATTAGGTGACAGTGGGGCTTATTTGGCACATTACATGTAATAAAGATAGTTTGCACGTATGATCGTTTAGTAAGTCTACTATCGAGTAATTTATTCACAATGAAAAGAAACTACTATAGGTCTACAACACTCTTGATGTCTTGATTATCAATCACAGTCAGCCGTGTTACGGAGTTATACTGTCCCAGTAATTCAAAAATTCCAAAACTTATTGTATTAATTTATCATCACTAGTCCAAACACTTAGCTTTTACATCGAAGTTTTCCAGTAAAAAATAAACTACTAATAAATCTAAATAGATATAGGATAAATATTGTTTTAAACACGACAAAACACTATTAATTTACATAACACTCACATTTTAAACTATTTCAAAATAACAAAATTGATGGAACAAATCATAACCTAACTTCAAAGTTGAAAACCTGTTTACATTTTTTGTGATTTGTAAACAAAGATTCAGTGTTTCCACGCAGCAGTAAAAATATCCCACGTGCTGATACAAAAAATCTCGCTTTATCCCACACTCTCCCCTATAATATCCCTCGTCATATCCCACACTTTCCCACTGATTTGTTAAACAATGCAACACAATTAATGTTAAATATTATATGGTTATTGAATAATGTATTAGTACAATATTTATACCGTTAGATAGAGCTTATTTATATCTACTAATTACCTATAGGTATTTTACATTTTAGTACCTCAAAGGTTTTGAGCAATGCGACATAGGTTAAATGATACGGTGAATTAACTAAATTAAATAATTTATTTACGTGAGAAGTACTAATATTTTTAATGGTAGTACTAAAGAGTACGAAGTAGGTACTAAATAATGGCAAATAGTTTGCTTGTTAATTCCAACATGGCTTGGCCAGCGAAATTGACATGATTCAGTGTTCGTTCTGTGACGTTTATAAAATCATAATAGGTGCGGACAGCGAGGTTAAAAAATGGGAAACCCCGCAACTGCCAGTACGGCGAGAAAATCCTCTAGAAGTGCTACTGCTAAGGTGCTCTGGTCCTAAGTTGTAAGCAAACTAGCAGACGTAATGACGATTTCAAAAAAATCCCACTTTATCCCACAATCCCATTTTATCCCACAAGCAGTCAAAATATCCCATATAGGGGATAAAAATCCCTCAAGTGAAACACAGATAAATCCCAGCTGACATTTTAAAGACAACCATAGTCAATAGCTTACTACGAAAACCAATTCAACTACTGAATATCAAACATTAAAATTAGTTTTAATAATTATTAATAATCCAAAATAAAATACAAATGCTGTGTTAAAACATCCCTTTGGTATCCCAAATGACTCCTTCAAAATTTCATTAAGAAATGTTGTACAGTTATTTAGTATTTCGATAACACACCCACACACACACACACACACCCACACACGGCCACTGAAACTTCTTAATCAATACAGTGATTCACTTCGTTCATCAATAATAATTTGTAATTCAGTAAGTCAAGAATGAACTTATGGGGGAGGCTGATGTAAACGTGATGGTTCGTGATAGTGATTAAGTGTAAAAAAGACATCGATTTCTGGCTAGACGCAGTTTATTGTGTCCCAGCTTGTGAGCTCTAGATGATTGTGCAGCTCGGTGACGTTGAGGCTACCTTAGTCCAGTAGTAACCATTAAAATCTGCTGGTTGTGTTTTTGCGCATCTCAACATTACCGCTTCCTTGCCACTGCCTGATTCCCTGAAGAGCCCATAGCAATCTTCGTCCTTACTGCAGTCTGCAGTAAACCCCCCGTTAAACTGACAAGTCCAGCACCAGGCTCTCTGGAATGCTGGAAACCAAACAGATATCTGTAGTGAAGTTATGAAGAAAACAATAGTATCGGGACGGGATGTTATAGGGATCCCCTCATTCAGTCAAGCCAGCTGACGGAGTGGGAACTTCTATGAGACTTCTCTATAAGCTGTATAGATATTTCTCTCCAAAGCATTACCACATTACAAATTAAAATTCTTTTCATTTCTAAAAACTAAAAACAAATAATGGAGATTCTCAGGTGGCCAAAACGGGCCTTCGACACTCATTGTTAAAATGCCTTCGACAGAAATTTTCTTCCAGAAGAAAAAACGATGAACCGCTGCAGGACATTTTATAAAACATGGAGTGAGTAGATATCTCTTAGAAAAATTGAAATTCAATTAACTGACTTAGTCATCATTGTGCCCAACTCGTAATCCGAGGTTCGCCAGATCGATCCTGATCAAAATCGTAAATGTAGAGAAGGTTTGAGACTGGACCTAGCTGTCATTTGCCATTTGGCTATTAGTTACTGATTCTTTCAAAGGACACGTCAACCTTAGATAGTAACAAGACCAGGGTTTTGACCGTTCTCTATCAAAACGTTAAAAATGCCACTGGCATAAATATACAACAACAAAACAAAAATATATAGAAATCTGCATTAAATCTAGAAATACTTACCGAAGAACAAATAAAGAAAAAAATACAGAATTTTGCCCAACCACATAGTTTACTGTTAGAAGTCAATCTGACCAATGTTATGTCACTTAACTGCTTGTTTTATGCAACTTGTTATGTTCCTCTTGTATGCACAAGTGTTGGTGACAGGATGATTGCTGGGCTCATTATTGTGTCATGGGATTCTAGACTGGATAACATATAGACTAAAAGATAACTTAAACTTACTTTACGAATTAAAAGGCGAATTTAGAAACGCAAAGCAAGCAAGCAGGTGATGAACACTATGACAAGCAGTGTAAGGTCACGGACAACTAAAGTTTTCTGTGCTTCGGGAAAATTAAATACGTTAAGTTGTTCGTACTTCCCAATGCAAAGCTCGGCCCCCAATCATTATATATCTGCTATTCTCCTGCTCATCACTGATACTGCAGCACTCCTCTAGTGTTTGCCAATCCGCCGTGGACAGGTCAATTGATAGTATACCCGAGGAATCGTCTTCTTGCTAAACTTTATCTACATTTCAGCAAGATCTAATTTCTAATTGGATGTCTCCATTCAAAACCATTGTGTATTAAAATACTCGGTAGTGCTTAATAATGGAATAAGGGTGGGCAAAATAGTTTAAATAGTTTACTAGAAGGTTTGCTATACATGCTACCGTACTTGATCTGTCTTATACATCTCTAATTTGCTAAGCAAATTTTTATGAACAGATCTTCATTATTTCTAAATCGATTTGAACGATTGTGCTATCAAATAAATGGCCTCGATCAATAGTTGTGCAAAGGATTCCATTGTCAATACCGCCGTGCTGAAGGGCACATTCCACCCTCAAAGATAGTTTTTTTCCTTATAAAAAACAACACGTAAATCAATTTAAATTTAAAATTGTTTGTTGGTAGTTGGTTCAATAAATTATAGTTATAAAGCATGACCATACGTTATGATCTTCCGATCGAAACTTTTTAGTGAAACACAACATGTTCACTACTCATAATCATGTAATTTTTATTTTAATCAAATTTTAATTGTTACTATTGAATTCAGCATAATAAAAAAAATTTGGTAATTTGATCATTGCTCTACGTCAATTGGTTACTGAGATATTGAAAGTGCTAAACATAGTACGTTGTCTAATGTTATTCTTATGGAGAAAAAAATTGTATATCTCGTTTATTTATGAACATAAACTGACGAAAGTTGGTATATGGCTTCATTTGGTTGTGGTTTATTGTTGTTTTCACAAAAGTTTTTTTGCCTATGGTTCCCGTAGCAGCAAACCTAGGTACTTGGTCCCTATGTTATTCTTATGGAAAATAATTAAAATGTTATATACCGCTTATTTATGAATGTATATGGATGAAACGGTTAGGGTTCATTTACGCTACAGATCGTTGACACGACCCTCCTAAATATTTAATAAAAAATATCATGGGTTAATTTACTCTACAGATCATTGACACAATGACCCTTCTAAAATAACTAAACAAAAATAAAGGTTCATTTGCTCTACAGCTCGTTGGCACTATGACCCTATCTAAATAATAAAATAATAATTCAAGGTCCATTTACACTACAGATCGTTGAGTCAACGGCCTTAAAATGTAATATTTTAAATAAATATGAAAGTAGGTCGTTGATACAACGAACCGTTTAGTTTAACATATTTGTTATTTCAACTTTAGGGCCGTTGGCACAACGAGCCATTTCATATATTTTATAGTGAAAATATAAAGAGTAGGTTCATTTACATTACAGATCATCGTTCTACATGGTGCGCAAAAAGTATCTTTAAACGGAAGGCGCTCTCGCACTGACAACGCGGCCGACAAGACGCGACGGACGAAATTAATTTGCGCATATTATTACTAAAAACCTTACGCATATATTTATATAAATTCCTTTTAACAAATAAAAGTCAACTATTTTTAATGCAGTACAAAATATATTGCCGTAAAACAATGCTAATGCTATAAGTTAATTTGATAGCACTATTATACTATATTTAATATTATAATTCAGAAGCTTTGACAAATCCTAACCATTATTAAAAGGCCTTTAAAGTGAGAACTAAGACACAAATATAAGGTAAGTAAAATGGAGTAAATTGAACCAAGTAAATATATTCAACGGAACTGCTGTACAAAACAACTAACTTACTACAGTAAAATGCCGTGTTTTAATAGACATATATTTTGAAGACGTAGAAGCTTATCGTATTGCCTGTGCTTATTTCGTCCAGGAAGTAATCGAATTCAACCTGTACGTTTTTAATGTTAGACTACATGTGTGTATGAACATGACAATAATTATAGGTACTGTTCTACAAGTAGTATAATCATAAGGAGCTTTAATGCCAGTACATATAATTTTAAATTAAAAATTAGCCTATGTATTACGGAAATGATAAGCGAGGAATTTGGCGTGACTGTAGTCCCTAGTTGGGTACTCCGTATGGAAGACAAAAATTATTGGCCCGGTTTTTCCATTCTTAATATTCACACGGTCTTAACCGGTTGGCCATTTTAACTTAAGACTCCTAAAGGTGTTTTACAAGATGTAAGTGCAGGTGGCTTGTGAAGGTGGCTCTGGTTGTCACCTAAGTTTTTTTGTATAGTTTAATTTTAAAATATCAACCAAATAAATATTATTCTTTAGTCAGATCATTCGACTTTATTACATGTAAATAACATAATGATACAATGAGCCAACTTCTCCGAGGTTTTTTATTTAAATATCTTTTTACTTGATTGTTTGGTGTTTATAACTGGTACTGGTGTTTATAACAGGGGTTGTTGTAGTTGAAGTAGTTTGCGACCTCTAAAGCCATGGGGAGAACTTTTAGCAGGCGAAAACCTCATATTTTTTACACTTTTTCCATATTTCTTCTTGTAGGCCCTAAATGACGCCTCGTACAGAAATTGTTATACATGCTCAATTTAAAGTTGACAAGATTTTTTATCAAATACACTGGTCAAAAGTGTTATTACTAAATTTGATTCATATTCCAAAGAACTTTGAAATTTGACGAAATTTGCCGATAAACCTCATAAAGTTCCCACTTCTTTCATTTATTTACTGTAACTCGTAAATGAGACCTCGTGCAGAAAATATTATAATTGTTGGAATTAAAGTAGTCATAATTTAATATATAAAAATAAATGTTTGTACGTCTGATAGTCTGTCCGTTCGTATTTTATGCGTTGCTATACCGTTCATCCGATTGCTTTGAAATTTTGCATGGTAACACAGGTTAACCCTGGGAAGGATACCTTGTAAACGAGGTCCCGTACAGAAAATAGTTGCTCCATAGAGTAGACAAGATTGAATGTAAAACGAACTGGTAAAAGTTAGTATTACAATGTGTGGTTCATATTCCGAAGAACCTTGAAATTCGACGAAACTTGCCGATACACCTCAAAATTTTCGCACTTCTTTAGTTTTTTATCCACACCGACGAGCTACGGTCCAACCCAACAGTAGGGTATATTGGACACTCCGAGGCCAGGAGGAACAGGAGGAGCCCCCCCCCCGACCCCCCCCACGAGGTCTCGTCTGTGACACTTTGCGAATTTTTTTTTTTGCGAACTTTTTTGCGAACTTTTTTGCAAACTTTTTTTGCGAATTTTTTTTTTGCGAATTTTTTTTTGCGAATTTTTTTTGCGAATTTTTTTTTTTGCGAATTTTTTTTTGCGAATTTTTTTTGAGAATTTTTTTTGCGAATTTTTTTTTGCGATTTTTTTTTGCGAAGTTTTTTTTGCGAATTTTTTTTTGCGAATTTTTGTTGTTGCGAATCCTAACCTAACCTAACCTAACCTAACCTAACCTAACCTAACCTAACCTAACCTAACCTAACCTAACCTAACCTAACCTAACCTAACCTAACCCATCCTAACCTAACCTCGGATCAGATTTCTGATTGCAGATTCTTGTTCGTCTAGTCGAGCCGAGTCATTTGAGTACCCACATCGTACACTTTGGATGATGTTTACAAAAAAGGGGCCCGCACCACACTTTCGACCTTTTTTTTGCATTTTTGGAATCTCCTCGTCAAGCCGAGTATTCTCAGTACCCACATGACATACTTTGGATAATTAATACAAGAGTTGATCAGGGTAACGCTACAACCAACAGAGCTAGCCCATCAGCGCTTGCGGTCAATTGAACTACCAGTGAATGCAAATTTTGAGGAGAATATAATTGCAATGCTTTGAACATATACTGCAAAGGGGGGTGTATCGATACACCCCCCTTCAAGTACTCTGCACCGAGGCAGACGTTCACACAAATAAGCGTCGCGTCCAGTCTACTGTCTGGGAATGCGGATGTTGTAATTTGATACCTCGACTGGAGGGTGCAGGTGTTCACACAAAAAACCGACAAGTCGAGACCTGTCTGGGAATGCGGATGCTGTAATTTGATACCTCGACGGGAAGACGGCTGACCCTTCTAGGAACCCATAATTAGAGACCACCTGCGTCGAATTCCGAGCAATAAATCACCAGTTGTCAAACACCCACGGTATCATTCTTGTTTTAGGCTTCAACAATTCCTGACGTATGGGAGAGCGAAAATCTCCCCCTAACCCATTATGTGTTAGGGGGAGCGAAAATCTCCCCCTAGTAATTAAATCAACAGAACACCAGTTGTCACGGTCTCATTCTTGTTCTAGTCTTCAACAATTCCTGACGTATGGGGGAGCGAAAATCTCCCCCTAAGCCATTATGTGTTAGGGGGAGCGAAAATCTCCCCCTAGTAATTAAATCAACAGAGCTAGCCCATCAGCGCCTGCGGACAATTGAACTACCAGTGAATGCAAATGCGGATGTTGTAATTTGATACCTCGACTGGAGGGTGCAGGTGTTCACACAAAAAACCGACAAGTCGAGACCTGTCTGGGGTGCAGCTGCGCCCGACCTCAGGAGGGCCAGGAGGAGCAGAGGAGCAGGAGGGGCAGGAGGGGCAGGAGGAGCAGGAGGAGCAGGAGGGGCAGGAGGAGCAGGAGGAGCAGGAGGGGCAGGAGGAGCAGGAGGAGCAGGAGGGGCAGGAGGAGCAGGAGGAGCAGGAGGGGCATGAGGAGCAGGAGGAGCAGGAGGGGCAGGAGGAGCCCCCCCCCAGACGCCTGCACCAACACTTGGAAGAAAATCCTCCTACATTAGAAGGATTTCCTTCTGTTCCCTAACATGAAAAGCTTTTGTGGCCTTGAAAAAGGCCGATTATGATGGTGGGATCAGGTGGAGGCTAAGGTGTTGGAAAACGTTTATTTTTTACTGTTGAAAAACTTTGTTACTTCATCAGGGTGCAGTTCATCGGTCCGCCGATTCCACCACATTTCAACAAGCATCATGTACTTCTGCTCATGTTCAATGGCGTAGAAGTGCTCCTCTTCAATGGGGTAGAAATTCATCTTGTAGTCCATGTCACGCTGCCAATATTCCCACTCCAAGCCGTCCAGCGGGCAATGGTTCCACATGCTGTTGATTCCCCGTCGTCTGGAGTACAGAGCGTCGTCAAGATCTTGAGTAGTTGAATACATTTTTGGTTCATGAACGTACTTGAACTTTTTGTCAATGCGCCATAGCCTCTTCTTATGGAAATGCTTCAAGGTGCATTCATCGTCGTCTTTTCGGTTGTAGAATTCATCACCTTCGAAGTAATCATCTTCATCGTCAAACGGTCTCTTCTTATTATTGCTATTCATTGTCGTTTCCGCTGCAACACATACATCCTCCAACTCAACGTCTGTGATGTCACAATCCCACTCGATGTTGGCCATGATCTCTTCGTAGCTGTTGACGCTTCGAAACTCAAGACTAAACTAAACTTTACTGCTAGGGGCGGGCTGTGCGTCGTGGGATGATGGGCGCAGGTGTACAGACAAAAAACCGTCGCGTCACCCTACTGTCTGGGAATGCGGATGCTGTAATTTGATACCTCTACGGGAGGGCGCGGGTGTTCACACAAAAAACCGACGAGTCGAGACCTGTCTAGTCTTCAACAATTCCTGACGTATGGGGGAGCGAAAATCTCCCCCCAAGCCATTATGTGTTAGGGGGAGCGAAAATCTCCCCCTAGTAATTAAATCAACAGAACACCAGTTGTCAAACACCCACGGTCTCATTCTTGTTCGGGAGTTTGAAGTGTGTGGCTGTGTAATAGTGTTGCTGTGTGACGTTCTATCAGAGCGATCGCCAGACGTTTTGACCTAACCTACAAAATGAACCACTTAACCGCCTATGTGTTTAATGATCGGCCTTTGTCTGTACTGTTTGACAGCAGCGATAATCCATGGTTCAAAGCTAAGGATGTAGCTACAATATTTGGATACGCCAACCCTAAAGAAGCAATCAGAGTACATGTTAGAGAAAAATATCGCAAAACAATTCCTGAAGTATGGGGGAGCGAAAATCTCCCCCTAACCTATAACGAGAAACATTCAATCTTTCTTAACGAGCCGGGATTATATTCGTTACTTATGAAATCTAAAATGCCCATCGCCGAGAAGTTTCAAGATTGGATCTTTGAAGAAGTTTTGCCATCCATTAGAAAAAATGGTCAGTACAGACTTATAAACGAGAACCAACGGCTGCTACAATCACTTACAAAGTCGCTAACAAATAACCGAAAGCTAGATAAAACAAATTCCGAGTTTAAAACTACAAATGATATATTGTGTATGGAAAACCAATCCATGAATCAAACGCTGATCGAACAGACACCTAAAGTGGCAGTGTTGCCTGAAGATGTAAATCTGAAGCATATATTTTGTGTGATGATTAGGGAAACCCTTCTAGAGCAGTACGGAGTTTGTGAATACAAGTGCATTCGAACACAGAAGAGGAATTTCAAACAAGCCTTGAAAAAAGCAAAGGAAGAAGGATTTACAATGTGCTACTGTAGAGAAAATGTCCCCAACGGCATAAACATAGTGAATAAGGCTAAAGAAGTGATGAAGAGTTACGGCATGCACATTGACTGCAGATACAACAACATCCTAACCTCGCACAATTTCATTAATGTAGTTGAACATATCTTTGACAATGCATAGGTCTGCGCTTGTGGACTCGTTCCAGAACCTTCGACGCTAGTCAGGTAGCAACAGTCGATACGTGCTCCAAAGATGACCAGTGTGGATGATGCAAGAAAAGTAATCACCATATCAATGAACAAAATACGTTATAAACGTAACAACATCCGAGAAAGGCTCGCAATCAAGTTAGTGTTGGATAGAGCGAGAGATGTGTTTGAGAGAAAATATCATATGAAACAGCATACTTATGAAAAAAAAACAAAAATATTGAATATCATGTGAAAGAATATAACTATGAAGAAAACAAAACAGACTGTTAAATTTAACGAGGAGCTAAATACACAGTACACTTACGAGCCCTGTGAGGATGTACAACAATTACGTGGACTCAAATCGCAATAGATGAAATGAGATTCCGCAGACCGTTGGAACTGATGTTGGGTGAAAAAATCAAACATCTAACCTATTGCAACAAGATGTGTCACAGCGAGTGCATACAGTTTACTTCAAGGGTGAGCAGACGCACCACCAGTCCGTAGTACGGCAGAAGTCACACGGTAAGGACGTCAACATGGACGCTTACGTTTCTGCGGACGACTATATCAAATCGTTTATTCAGGAGATTGAGGTTATGAACAATAATGCTAGTGATCAGACATTGGCATCACCTCAGACGTCATCTGTAAAACCGATCACTGCCTGCAAGAGACGAAGGAGGCCAACTCTCATCGAAGTGGAAACCAAGAAACCAGGATGGGTGCCAAAACCAACAGATGATTGTCCCATAGTGTCATGGATGGAGAATGGGAATACTTTTGCTGTTCAAAACCCGGGAAACAAAGGACAAATTTTATTGAAAATGGAAATGTACGATGGTACAGATATGGTGTTCATGTGTGGTTTATTTTTGGACAAAGATGGTGATATGCACCAAAATGTCAAACAAGTAGTTGATAAAGTGGAAAACATGTGGATCGATAAATCAACAGGAGTACCGAAAATTACAGGCTTAACTCAAACTGTTACACAACGCAGTGCAGTTTCGCAACCAACGTCGAAGAAGCGAGCTGTGAGGAAGAAACAACGAGTGTCGCCAGCAGTCAATTAAAGCATCAGCATTCCCAGACAGGAGGGCGACGAGTCGGTTTTTTGTGTGTGAACACCTGCGCCCGGCCAACTACTAGAGATGTCGAGCAGCAGCACTTTCAAGCTAGAGTTTCCGAGCGTGAACGGCACTGCAGCAACCGAGGACCTGAGAGCTACCCTCAACAACTGCAAGTCTGACTCTCCGCTCTACACCAGGATAGACGATCTCAGAGAGGAATGCGGCTATCTCATCACTGCGATGGAGCGAGCCACAACACCCTTTGGCGAGACGATCATCGTGATCCTGGAGGGGCAGGTCGGGGACGACTTCTTTCTGCGAGTCTACCTGCCTAGGCGCTTCAACGAGGTCCTGAGCAACACCGACATCGAGCGCTACAACAGCGGGTTTGGAGAACGCCTTCGCTTGGTGAAGCGCAGCCCGAGGGGTTCCAATATCAGATTCACACCTTTGGAGTTTATGTAAAGCAAGACTTGAAGATTATGTAAATACCTTTGTAAATTAGTTTTCGTAGTCAATACTTATAGTCACGTTCAGAACATAACCACTGTGTTATTTATTTCACTTAACCCCAAAAATGTCCTTTGGTAGTAAGTTTAAGAGCGTGAGTATGGTAACTGTGAGGTGTTTAGCTCATCAACGTCATCATCAGAATCATCGATATTTGTACATAGATGTAACCCACCGCGTAATGCGATGCAATTGATTGGAGCGCATCGTGTGTGAGCTGTCTTGTGATGGCGACATCGCACTGCGTTTGTAACAAAATAACGTGTACATTAACACGACGATCACTTTTCTTGCTTAAGTCACGATGGGCATTATGGCGTACGGGACGATTGGTAATAACAGCGTTTAAAGTAAACTGTGCACATTCGTTGTGATACGTCTTGTCACAGCACGTTAGATTTCACATTCTCACATTCAACATCAATTACAATTGTAGACGTAATCTCATTTCATCTGTTGTGATTTAAGTCCAAGTTAACCGTTGTACATCCTCACGCGGCTCATAAGTGTAATGAGTATTTAGTATGACAATAAACTTCTCGAATGTTAGTACGTTAAATCGTAGCTTGTTCATTGACGCATCGATCCCTATTCTTGTTTCAGTCTCAATATGCATTATGGCGTACGTGCCAGATGGTACTAACAACGCTTGAAATAAACTGCACACATGTGTTGCGATACATCCAAACACAACAAGTTAGATGCATCATTCAATCATTCAGCATCAATTGAAATGTTATGCGTGGCATCATTTCATCTGGTGTAATTTGAGGGAATAACTCGACTACGAACCTTTATCGTATGTCAGTTCGTTAACAACGTAAATTGTACATTAACACGACGATCACTTTTCTTGCTTAAGTCACGATGTGCATTATGGCGTACGGGACGATTAGTAATAACAGCGTTTAAAGTAAACTGTGCACATTCGTTGTGATACGTCTTGTCACAGCACGTTAGATTTCACATTCTCACATTCAACATCAATTAGAATTGCAGACGTAATCTCATTTCATCTGTTGTGATTTAAGTCCACGTTAACCGTTGTACATCCTCACGCGGCTCGTAAGTGTAATGAGTATTTAGTATGACAATAAACTTCTCGAATGTTAGTACGTTAAATCGTAGCTTGTTCATTGACGCATCGATCCCTATTCTTGTTTCAGTCTCAATAGGCATTATGGCGTACGTGCCAGATGGTACTAACAACGCTTGAAATAAACTGCCCACGTGTGTTGCGATACATCCAAACACAACAAGTTAGATGCATCATTCTAACATTCAGCATCAATTGAAATGTTATGCGTGGTATCATTTCATCTGGTGTAATTTGAGGTAATAACTCGACTATGAACCTTTATCGTATGTTAGTTCGTTAACAACGTAACTTGTACATTGACGCATCGATCACTTTTCATGCTTAAGTCACAATGTGCATTATGTTGTATGTGACGACTGGTAATAGCAATGCTTGAAGTAAACTGAGCACATGTGTTGCTATACGTCTTGTCACTGCAGGTTATATTGCTCATTTCCCCTTTCAACATCAGTTACAATTGTATGCGTAATCTCATTTCATCGGTTTTAATTCAAGTCAACGTTAACTGTTGTACATCCTCACGAGGTTCGTAAGTGTAACGAGTATTTAGTTTTACATTAAACTTCTCGTATGTCAATCCCAAGTAATCGGTGTTTGAAGAAGTTTGCCTTTCCTTCAAGAATTGGCACTAGCATTATAACATACGCGTTTAATAACCAGATCGCACTTGTAATATTTTTGTATACCAATAAAAATTCCAAGTAATCGAGGTTTGAAGAAGTTCGCACATTGATAAAAAAAAAAAAAATCCAAGTAAACGATGGTTGAAGACGTTTGAGTTTTCGCCATCACACAAGTTCCAATCTTGAGTAATGTCAACCCAAGAAAATGAAAGCTAACAGCATCACGTAGTTGTGTTAAGTTACGATAGGTATAGTTAGGTTTATTAAGACTGTTTCCAGTTAGAAAGGGGAAACATGGAGAGACTTATCTCATTGTTAGGTTACGATATCCAGTGTAAAGTTAGGTCCCTGCATAGAAATAGGAAACGTAGGCAATTGTATCTCATCCTTAGGTTATGTTATGCTCTGTTAAGTTAGGTTTGTGCTTATAGATAGGAAATATTGCCAGTAGTATCTCGTCGTTAGGTTAAGTCATGCTCTGTTAAGTTAGGTTTGTTGTTGATTAAAAAAAAAAATCTGAACCTTAATGTCTGCGCGCGCATTATAATTATACCCTTTTTAAATTGCGCGCGCAGACATTAAGGTACAGATTTTTTTTTTTTTATCAACAACAAACCTAACTTAACAGAGCATGACTTAACCTAACGACGAGATACTACTGGCAATATTTCCTATCTATAAGCACAAACCTAACTTAACAGAGCATAACATAACCTAAGGATGAGATACAATTGCCTACGTTTCCTATTTCTATGCAGGGACCTAACTTTACACTGGATATCGTAACCTAACAATGAGATAAGTCTCTCCATGTTTCCCCTTTCTAACTGGAAACAGTCTTAATAAACCTAACTATACCTATCGTAACTTAACACAACTACGTGATGCTGTTAGCTTTCATTTTCTTGGGTTGACATTACTCAAGATTGGAACTTGTGTGATGGCGAAAACTCAAACGTCTTCAAACATCGTTTACTTGGATTTTTTTTATCAATGTGCGAACTTCTTCAAACCTCGATTACTTGGAATTTTTATTGGTATACAAAAATATTACAAGTGCGATCTGGTTATTAAACGCGTATGTTATAATGCTAGTGCCAATTCTTGAGGGAAAGGCAAACTTCTTCAAACACCGATTACTTGGGATTGACATACGAGAAGTTTAATGTAAAACTAAATACTCGTTACACTTACGAACCTCGTGAGGATGTACAACCGTTAACGCGGACTTGAATTAAAACCGATGAAATGAGATTACGCATACAATTGTAACTGATGTTGAAAGGGGAAATGAGCAATATAACCTGCTGTGACAAGACGTATAGCAACACATGTGCTCAGTTTACTTCAAGCATTGCTATTACCAGTCGTCACATACAACATAATGCACATTGTGACTTAAGCATGAAAAGTGATCGATGCGTCAATGTACAAGTTACGTTGTTAACGAACTAACATACGATAAAGGTTCATAGTCGAGTTATTCCCTCAAATTACACCAGATGAAATGATACCACGCATAACATTTCAATTGATGCTGAATGTTAGAATGATGCATCTAACTTGTTGTGTTTGGATGTATCGCAACACACGTGGGCAGTTTATTTCAAGCGTTGTTAGTACCATCTGGCACGTACGCCATAATGCCTATTGAGACTGAAACAAGAATAGGGATCGATGCGTCAATGAACAAGCTACGATTTAACGTACTAACATTCGAGAAGTTTATTGTCATACTAAATACTCATTACACTTACGAGCCGCGTGAGGATGTACAACGGTTAACGTGGACTTAAATCACAACAGATGAAATGAGATTACGTCTACAATTCTAATTGATGTTGAATGTGAGAATGTGAAATCTAACGTGCTGTGACAAGACGTATCACAACGAATGTGCACAGTTTACTTTAAACGCTGTTATTACCAATCGTCCCGTACGCCATAATGCACATCGTGACTTAAGCAAGAAAAGTGATCGTCGTGTTAATGTACAATTTACGTTGTTAACGAACTGACATACGATAAAGGTTCGTAGTCGAGTTATTCCCTCAAATTACACCAGATGAAATGATGCCACGCATAACATTTCAATTGATGCTGAATGATTGAATGATGCATCTAACTTGTTGTGTTTGGATGTATCGCAACACATGTGTGCAGTTTATTTCAAGCGTTGTTAGTACCATCTGGCACGTACGCCATAATGCATATTGAGACTGAAACAAGAATAGGGATCGATGCGTCAATGAACAAGCTACGATTTAACGTACTAACATTCGAGAAGTTTATTGTCATACTAAATACTCATTACACTTATGAGCCGCGTGAGGATGTACAACGGTTAACTTGGACTTAAATCACAACAGATGAAATGAGATTACGTCTACAATTGTAATTGATGTTGAATGTGAGAATGTGAAATCTAACGTGCTGTGACAAGACGTATCACAACGAATGTGCACAGTTTACTTTAAACGCTGTTATTACCAATCGTCCCGTACGCCATAATGCCCATCGTGACTTAAGCAAGAAAAGTGATCGTCGTGTTAATGTACACGTTATTTTGTTACAAACGCAGTGCGATGTCGCCATCACAAGACAGCTCACACACGATGCGCTCCAATCAATTGCATCGCATTACGCGGTGGGTTACATCTATGTACAAATATCGATGATTCTGATGATGACGTTGATGAGCTAAACACCTCACAGTTACCATACTCACGCTCTTAAACTTACTACCAAAGGACATTTTTGGGGTTAAGTGAAATAAATAACACAGTGGTTATGTTCTGAACGTGACTATAAGTATTGACTACGAAAACTAATTTACAAAGGTATTTACATAATCTTCAAGTCTTGCTTTACATAAACTCCAAAGGTGTGAATCTGCTATTGGAACCCCTCGGGCTGCGCTTCACCAAGCGAAGGCGTTCTCCAAACCCGCTGTTGTAGCGCTCGATGTCGGTGTTGCTCAGGACCTCGTTGAAGCGCCTAGGCAGGTAGACTCGCAGAAAGAAGTCGTCCCCGACCTGCCCCTCCAGGATCACGATGATCGTCTCGCCAAAGGGTGTTGTGGCTCGCTCCATCGCAGTGATGAGATAGCCGCATTCCTCTCTGAGATCGTCTATCCTGGTGTAGAGCGGAGAGTCAGACTTGCAGTTGTTGAGGGTAGCTCTCAGGTCCTCGGTTGCTGCAGTGCCGTTCACGCTCGGAAACTCTAGCTTGAAAGTGCTGCTGCTCGACATCTCTAGTAGTTGGCCGGGCGCAGGTGTTCACACACAAAAAACCGACGCGTCGCCCTCCTGTCTGGGAATGCTGATGCTTTAATTGACTGCTGGCGACACTCGTTGTTTCTTCCTCACAGCTCGCTTCTTCGACGTTGGTTGCGAAACTGCACTGCGTTGTGTAACAGTTTGAGTTAAGCCTGTAATTTTCGGTACTCCTGTTGATTTATCGATCCACATGTTTTCCACTTTATCAACTACTTGTTTGACATTTTGGTGCATATCACCATCTTTGTCCAAAAATAAACCACACATGAACACCATATCTGTACCATCGTACATTTCCATTTTCAATAAAATTTGTCCTTTGTTTCCCGGGTTTTGAACAGCAAAAGTATTCCCATTCTCCATCCATGACACTATGGGACAATCATCTGTTGGTTTTGGCACCCATCCTGGTTTCTTGGTTTCCACTTCGATGAGAGTTGGCCTCCTTCGTCTCTTGCAGGCAGTGATCGGTTTTACAGATGACGTCTGAGGTGATGCCAATGTCTGATCACTAGCATTATTGTTCATAACCTCAATCTCCTGAATAAACGATTTGATATAGTCGTCCGCAGAAACGTAAGCGTCCATGTTGACGTCCTTACCGTGTGACTTCTGCCGTACTACGGACTGGTGGTGCGTCTGCTCACCCTTGAAGTAAACTGTATGCACTCGCTGTGACACATCTTGTTGCAATAGGTTAGATGTTTGATTTTTTCACCCAACATCAGTTCCAACGGTCTGCGGAATCTCATTTCATCTATTGCGATTTGAGTCCACGTTAATTGTTGTACATCCTCACAGGGCTCGTAAGTGTACTGTGTATTTAGCTCCTCGTTAAATTTAACAGTCTGTTTTGTTTTCTTCATAGTTATATTCTTTCACATGATATTCAATATTTTTGTTTTTTTTTCATAAGTATGCTGTTTCATATGATATTTTCTCTCAAACACATCTCTCGCTCTATCCAACACTAACTTGATTGCGAGCCTTTCTCGGATGTTGTTACGTTTATAACGTATTTTGTTCATTGATATGGTGATTACTTTTCTTGCATCATCCACACTGGTCATCTTTGGAGCACGTATCGACTGTTGCTACCTGACTAGCGTCGAAGGTTCTGGAACGAGTCCACAAGCGCAGACCTATGCATTGTCAAAGATATGTTCAACTACATTAATGAAATTGTGCGAGGTTAGGATGTTGTTGTATCTGCAGTCAATGTGCATGCCGTAACTCTTCATCACTTCTTTAGCCTTATTCACTATGTTTATGCCGTTGGGGACATTTTCTCTACAGTAGCACATTGTAAATCCTTCTTCCTTTGCTTTTTTCAAGGCTTGTTTGAAATTCCTCTTCTGTGTTCGAATGCACTTGTATTCACAAACTCCGTACTGCTCTAGAAGGGTTTCCCTAATCATCACACAAAATATATGCTTCAGATTTACATCTTCAGGCAACACTGCCACTTTAGGTGTCTGTTCGATCAGCGTTTGATTCATGGATTGGTTTTCCATACACAATATATCATTTGTAGTTTTAAACTCGGAATTTGTTTTATCTAGCTTTCGGTTATTTGTTAGCGACTTTGTAAGTGATTGTAGCAGCCGTTGGTTCTCGTTTATAAGTCTGTACTGACCATTTTTTCTAATGGATGGCAAAACTTCTTCAAAGATCCAATCTTGAAACTTCTCGGCGATGGGCATTTTAGATTTCATAAGTAACGAATATAATCCCGGCTCGTTAAGAAAGATTGAATGTTTCTCGTTATAGGTTAGGGGGAGATTTTCGCTCCCCCATACTTCAGGAATTGTTTTGCGATATTTTTCTCTAACATGTACTCTGATTGCTTCTTTAGGGTTGGCGTATCCAAATATTGTAGCTACATCCTTAGCTTTGAACCATGGATTATCGCTGCTGTCAAACAGTACAGACAAAGGCCGATCATTAAACACATAGGCGGTTAAGTGGTTCATTTTGTAGGTTAGGTCAAAACGTCGGGCGATCGCTCTGATAGAACGTCACACAGCAACACTATTACACAGCCACACACTTCAAACTCCCGAACAAGAATGAGACCGTGGGTGTTTGACAACTGGCGTTCTGTTGATTTAATTACTAGGGGGAGATTTTCGCTCCCCCTAACACATAATGGCTTGGGGGGAGATTTTCGCTCCCCCATACGTCAGGAATTGTTGAAGACTAGACAGGTCTCGACTCGTCGGTTTTTTGTGTGAACACCCGCGCCCTCCCGTAGAGGTATCAAATTACAGCATCCGCATTCCCAGACAGTAGGGTGACGCGACGGTTTTTTGTCTGTACACCTGCGCCCATCATCCCACGACGCACAGCCCGCCCCTAGCAGTAAAGTTTAGTTTAGTCTTGAGTTTCGAAGCGTCAACAGCTACGAAGAGATCATGGCCAACATCGAGTGGGATTGTGACATCACAGACGTTGAGTTGGAGGATGTATGTGTTGCAGCGGAAACGACAATGAATAGCAATAATAAGAAGAGACCGTTTGACGATGAAGATGATTACTTCGAAGGTGATGAATTCTACAACCGAAAAGACGACGATGAATGCACCTTGAAGCATTTCCATAAGAAGAGGCTATGGCGCATTGACAAAAAGTTCAAGTACGTTCATGAACCAAAAATGTATTCAACTACTCAAGATCTTGACGACGCTCTGTACTCCAGACGACGGGGAATCAACAGCATGTGGAACCATTGCCCGCTGGACGGCTTGGAGTGGGAATATTGGCAGCGTGACATGGACTACAAGATGAATTTCTACCCCATTGAAGAGGAGCACTTCTACGCCATTGAACATGAGCAGAAGTACATGATGCTTGTTGAAATGTGGTTGAATCGGCGGACCGATGAACTGCACCCTGATGAAGTAACAAAGTTTTTCAACAGTAAAAAATAAACGTTTTCCAACACCTTAGCCTCCACCTGATCCCACCATCATAATCGGCCTTTTTCAAGGCCACAAAAGCTTTTCATGTTAGGGAACAGAAGGAAATCCTTCTAATGTAGGAGGATTTTCTTCCAAGTGTTGGTGCAGGCGTCTGGGGGGGGGCTCCTCCTGCCCCTCCTGCTCCTCCTGCTCCTCATGCCCCTCCTGCTCCTCCTGCTCCTCCTGCCCCTCCTGCTCCTCCTACTCCTCCTGCCCCTCCTGCTCCTCCTGCTCCTCCTGCCCCTCCTGCTCCTCCTGCTCCTCCTGCCCCTCCTGCCCCTCCTGCTCCTCTGCTCCTCCTGGCCCTCCTGAGGTCGGGCGCAGCTGCACCCCAGACAGGTCTCGACTTGTCGGTTTTTTGTGTGAACACCTGCACCCTCCAGTCGAGGTATCAAATTACAACATCCGCATTTGCATTCACTGGTAGTTCAATTGTCCGCAGGCGCTGATGGGCTAGCTCTGTTGATTTAATTACTAGGGGGAGATTTTCGCTCCCCCTAACACATAATGGCTTAGGGGGAGATTTTCGCTCCCCCATACGTCAGGAATTGTTGAAGACTAGAACAAGAATGAGACCGTGACAACTGGTGTTCTGTTGATTTAATTACTAGGGGGAGATTTTCGCTCTCCCTAACACATAATGGGTTAGGGGGAGATTTTCGCTCCCCCATACGTCAGGAATTGTTGAAGCCTAAAACAAGAATGATACCGTGGGTGTTTGACAACTGGTGATTTATTGCTCGGAATTCGACGCAGGTGGTCTCTAATTATGGGTTCCTAGAAGGGTCAGCCGTCTTCCCGTCGAGGTATCAAATTACAGCATCCGCATTCCCAGACAGGTCTCGACTTGTCGGTTTTTTGTGTGAACACCTGCACCCTCCAGTCGAGGTATCAAATTACAACATCCGCATTCCCAGACAGTAGACTGGACGCGACGCTTATTTGTGTGAACGTCTGCCTCGGTGCAGAGTACTTGAAGGGGGGTGTATCGATACACCCCCCTTTGCAGTATATGTTCAAAGCATTGCAATTATATTCTCCTCAAAATTTGCATTCACTGGTAGTTCAATTGACCGGAAGCGCTGATGGGCTAGCTCTGTTGGTTGTAGCGTTACCCTGATCAACTCTTGTATTAATTATCCAAAGTATGTCATGTGGGTACTGAGAATACTCGGCTTGACGAGGAGATTCCAAAAATGCAAAAAAAAGGTCGAAAGTGTGGTGCGGGCCCCTTTTTTGTAAACATCATCCAAAGTGTACGATGTGGGTACTCAAATGACTCGGCTCGACTAGATGAACAAGAATCTGCAATCAGAAATCTGATCCGAGGTTAGGTTAGGATGGGTTAGGTTAGGTTAGGTTAGGTTAGGTTAGGTTAGGTTAGGTTAGGTTAGGTTAGGTTAGGTTAGGTTAGGTTAGGTTAGGTTAGGTTAGGTTAGGTTAGGTTAGGTTAGGTTAGGTTAGGTTAGGTTAGGTTAGGATTCGCAACAACAACAAAAATTCGCAAAAAACAAAAATTCGCAAAAAAAAATTCGCAAAAAAAAAATTCGCAAAAAAAAAAATTCGCAAAAAAAAAATTCTCAAAAAAAAATTCGCAAAAAAAAAATTCGCAAAAAAAAAAAAATCGCAAAAAAAAATTCGCAAAAACAAAATTCGCTAAAAAAAATTCGCAAAAAAAGTTTGCAAAAAGGTTCGCAAAAAAGTTCGCAAAAAAAAAATTCGCAAAGTGTCACAGACGAGACCTCGGGGGGGGTTTCGGGGGGGGGGGGCTCGGGGGGGGCTCGGGGGGGGGGGGGCTCCTCCTGCTCCTCCTGGCCTCGGAGTGTCCAATATACCCTACTCCCAACAGTAAAATTCACCAATTGGTAAGTTATTTTGTTTTAAATAAACCATTTAGTATAGAACAAACGTTTTTCAGTGTTTGAAATCTTATAATTTTAACTATAAATCGCAACTACAATGACCCAAAACATCTACAGTAATGTAGTAAATAATAAAAATTAACTTTAATTAACTAAACATAGTATTTTTGTAGTTCCTATTTTATAATAATGTTATATGAGTTTAAATAGTACAACCATCCTATATAATAATACCCCCGTTGCAGCAAACCTGCATACTCAGCAAATTTCCAATGCATATATATATATACAATATATAAAGCCATTGACCAAGTTTCATAGATACATATTAAAAAATTAGCTGTATATTAAATTTTAATTTTTCTCCATAAAAATGACATGGTGATGGAGTACTCAGGTTTGCTGCAACAAGGAACAGAAAATATTAATTTTTAATGGAAATATCAACAGACCACAACCAGGTGAAGGCACATACCAAGTTTCATCCGTATACATTTATAAATAAGCAATTTATACAATTTTAATTATTCTCCATAAGAATAACATGGGGGCTGAGTACGCAGGTTTGCTGCAACAAGGAATACAAATTATGGTTTTTTATACAAATATCAATGTAACTCAACTAGGTGAAGCTACATACCAAGTTATATTAATTTATGTTCATAATTAAATGAGGCATAACAAATTTGTATTCTTCATAAGAATAACATGGGCGCTGAGTACGCATTTTTTATGTAGCATTAGATTGCAAATACTTGTGGTTTTTTCTTTACTTTCCAAATTACAAGGTAATACTTAAATTAGTTGTTGGAATAATGAGTTCTATGCAATTGTCTTCAGTGTCGGTTATTTTTAGCGGATTTCATTTTTCGGTATTATTAATCTGAAGGGCATGAGCCACCCTCAAAATTAGTTTTTTTGCCCTTAAGATTAACATAGGGAATAATTTGATTTGAATTGCAGCTGTTAATACATTATGGACAGGTTATTATCAATACCAGATTTTACAGGTAAGAATGTATTTATTTATTTATGTTTTATGCAACGGAGATATTTAAATTTTTCTTAAAATTTGTTTATCCGTTTGTCTGTTTATAAGCCAGATTTGTTTAGCGTTTCACAAACAACGACAATATTGAATGAAATAAAATGTTTTGCCTATTTTCGTGAGGAGGAGGAATTCTTTTGACTATTTTAAAGCATTAGGGTGATGCCCCTTTGTCCGGCACCGCAACAAAATCAATCTTAAGGGTACAGGTCACTCAAATTTTCACTGCAGAATGCACCATATTTGTGCTATTGAGCATTTAGTCAGCTTATTACATTTTATTAGAGAACGGAGGAAATATGATTTACTACTCTACAAAGGTATACTAAACCAATCCAATAACGGCAAGACAATGAATCATTGGCTACAGAACACGTAAGCCCTTGCAACATGGTATGTAAAGCTCAGTTTGTCTAGGTACCATTGTGATTATAATACCGAATATTTTATGTATTTAAATCCACCTTTAATAAGTCCAACAAACTACTGGAGTTATTGATCAGATATTTGAAAGAAGATGGGTAAAAAAACAGTTATGGGTTTATTCCTGTTCCAATAAGGCTCGGCCTTAAAGGCCTTCAACATTTCCATGTTAATTATACTAGACCGATTGAGTAAATATTGGTAGAAAGACAGCAGGCAATGAACTATAGTAAGAAACAGGCCTATACTTTCCATCCTGTATGCCCTCTGCTCCGTCGGCCTTACACTTTAAATTTATTCATCAATGACGTTAGTAGTTAACTGAACCGATTGAGCATACATTTGTTAGGAGAATAGTAAATACATCATAAAATAACCTTTGCCTACTCATGGTCCAAAAATGATTTACAAAATGATGGAATAACATATATGGGTTAATAAATGTGTTCTAATCAGGCCTCATCCATGGAAAAATATCGTATTGTATAGAAATATATTCGAAAATACTAACATCGGGGTTAAGGTTTGTAAATAACAAAATAAAAAAACTAACAGCTGTTCAAAAGCAACCATTCAATTGTAAAAATAACACTCACCTGGTAAAGTATCATGTGATTTTCTTGAGAATTGTGATTATTACCTATGCGTACATAACTTTAAATGTACATGATTAGGTTATGTATAAATTGCGAGGACCATTCAAACTAAAGATTGAACATAAAACAGGCATGCCCAAGTAATCGAGGAAATAAGCAAAGCAAATACGATCGCCTTGGAGTGGAACCGTGAATATAAGTCTCTAGGCATTTTTTTTTAAAAACTAACTGGCTTTTCGAGCAAAGCTCGGTCCCCCAGGTGCTTTAAAAAATGTAAAGATTTTCTCAAACATACCATTGTACAGTGATCGCGAGCGAAGCCGCGACGGGATACTAGTATTAAGTAACCATGTATCTTATAAAATAATAGCGTGTAGTGGCGAAGTGTAACCCTCTATTCAGAGCAAACTATTCAACGTAAAGAGGCCAGGGTTGTGACAAAAAATGTCCCTTAGCCCAAGGACAGAATAGAGTTTTGATCATGGAACCAGAAGTAGATGATTTTCCTTTGATAAATCCTGGGTCTCAAAAAATATGACAGCAGAACGGCATTCTAGTGGTTTACAGCTGGAATTGTAGTTTGATTTACAATTCATGCAGTTGTTGTAGTTTTGTGTGAGCAGAAACAACAGTTTTTGGAAAAAATTACAGTAGTGACTATCCTTCCTAAAGTTCGATTTGTGTATCAGTATAAAAAACCATGATTAAAGACACAAACACAATCTAACAAAACGTATATGGGAGGAGTTATGTTATGTTTATAATGAATAAAATGTGAAGATACAAGTTAATGCAATTGATATAATTCAGTAAACTATATTTTGGTTAAAAATTTTAAGTCTAAAATTCCGATTTAGTTCTTTTATCTGAAAATTTTGTTTCATTTTACAGAGTATGCTTTATTTGATGAAATTGTATGAAAATATGGTAAGAAGTTTCAATAAAATTGATGAGAAAACTAAAGGAGTAATGGACCTATCCCACTGTTAGCATTGAATACATAAATATTTATACTAGCTGTCACCATACCCGGTTTCGCCTGGGAATAAACATTGTGGTGTGCGCTGCATTATGTGGTTACCCATGGAACTACTACGAATCATGATCAGCTGTTTTAATTATAATAAGCTCAAACCATAAGAGCTTATAATAAAGTGAATGTCCGTCCATAATAATAACATTATCTAGTGATTAAATTATCACAAGTAGACTTGGTGAGATCTTGCTGTATTTTAGGCCAAAAGACAAACCTCAGAATTTCATTAGCAAACGTTACCTCAAGATTTAATAAATTATTTATTTATAAACTTTGACTTTATAATAGACTATAACTTTTATAGACAACAAGAAGTAATAAATAACAAATTCTAAGATAAATAAGAAATTTAAATCACAGCCTTAGAGGTTGTGTCTATTATTCACCATCTTTAATTTAGAGCTTGTGAAGAACTACAACAGTGACATTAATTAACTAACTAGAGATCTTTAATTGGATATTTATTCAATTTGAAAATTATTTTTATTGAGTTTTAATTTAATTTCAGTTAATTTCCTAGTATTTTATTATATATTACTCAGAGATTTTTAGAGCTTGTCAGCTCGGTCAACCAAGACCTTGAGATTAAAATATATACCTTTGTGTAAACCAAAACTAACTAGGCCACCATTATTATATTTAAATCACCTACTGAAAATTTATTTAATTGAAATCCAGCAAATTTGTAACATCAGTTTGTGATTCCCTTGAATCAGTTAATCAAAACCGAATACACACGTAAAGTCACAATAAAGTAAATCTGTTCATATAAATAGCTGATTTATTTCATTACTGTAGATAAGCTAAACATAAGGTAAAACAGCTGAATAAACAGGGACAGATAAAGTAATTTAACAGTTTATCAGGTAATCTTATTAGGTTTATCTTATTAGCGTAATTTTCTAATAATCTCAGATTTATTTTGGAAGTTTAATGAAATAATATTATAATAATATTATTAAACCCTCTAGAAACCAAACAAACATCAGTATTTCGTGATTATTTTATTATTATTTATTATCTTATACTATTCAGATTATGGCGGGATTACCAAATATATATCATGGTAGTAGATTCTACCAAATATTATATGTGATTTGCAGGAGGGAATATCTGTTATTTGTTTAATTATGAGGATGTATTTAAAGAGATAAATATAAATGCAAAGGTTGCGTATGCATTTGTTTTTAAGGTATCTACAAAACGGATCTACAAATAACATAATCTGTTGACAAAAGTATGACACGGCGCGGCAGAACACATCGTACAGCCGAAGTTGGTATAGGCTGCTAAATTAAACTCGTTACGTGTTCAGTTATCTCAGGCTGTATCTGTGTATAAACAGAGCATGAGATACGATTTTACTAATTAGCCTTTTTATAAATGTAATATATATAAAAACTTGAAGGGGCAGAAATTCAATATCATGGGGACAGCTGGGACAATTTTAATGGAACTTTGCACTTGTTAACTCTCAGTACAATTTAAACTGTATCAAGCAGCAATGTCAGAAGAGGACAAGTTCTGTTTTGCTAGTTTTCCAGTGTGTTAGCATGTTTTAACTTCAAGCTCTGTGTTAATTTGAGCTAGTTATTTGTCTCTAGGGTGTTAGCTTCTGTTTTTTATGTTAAATTAAGTGTGTAAAGGCCTGGTTTATTAATATAACTTGTATATTTTTCTTTAGGGGGAACGTTTCGTTCCCCGTACTTCCGGTACTGATTTCTCTACATCATCCAATCCCTCAACTAATCATAAATCATGCCACTGTAAAACGAGTTCGCACGCAGCACGCTGACGTGAGGGAAGTGAATTTCCACATAAAAACCTTTAAAACTCAAAATCAGTGTAAATATAAACAGTTATTCCAATTTTTATTGAAATCTGAAAACAGTGATTTTTTGGCTGTTCTGATGCTCCTGGTTTCATTTACCTGCAATGCTAGGAATACAATTTTGCGCATTATCAGGTTAGGAGAGGGTCCAGTCAGGCTTGAAAGTAGGCATGAGGTGGCTGGGGACGATAAAAGTAAGCCAAAAAATGAATAACAGGTTTGTCTAATGTAAAACCCCCATAAGACAACGTACTGTGTTTAGTCGATACACAATTTCTTTAATAACTATGTAAATATTGGTGCTAGAATGACGAGAGAGGACTTAAAACATTCGCCTCACTAATATACGTCTTATAAGATTCATTAATTTTACATTTGGGGCTTTTCTAACCCTTTTTGGGCTCAAAAACTCGAAATTTGAAAGATTAATTACCAAAAAAGGGGTTTAGACTTTTCCGATTGTTTTGCCAACGAACTTGTCCAACTGATTATAGAAAGGAACGTCCCTACCAAATTTGAAGTAAATCGGACAAAAATTGCGACCGCTAGAGTGCATACACATATATATTTATATATGTCTATATATATATATATATATATATATATATATATATATATATATGTATCTATGTACATATATATATATATAAAATTTTGAACGACCCCCCAAAACGTGTTCAGGGGGTCACGTTAGGAACTTCTATGGTGGTCCCGGGCTTAAGTTTCACCGTGCGGGTCATGCTAATAGTTCACTTTCCATAGGAAATTCACTAATAATGTGATTGAAACAAACTACAGGTATACTGATTACAAACCAACACAAAATAAATTATTCTTTGATTGACTGCGTGAATATATTTATTGAAGGTACTGGAAGTTAAATGGGGTGGTATCAATACACGAAAAAATGGCTCTATGGCTATTTTTAACTGTTATGAAGAAAAGTAATTGTTGTTAAGGCATGTTGACTTTTTAGTTGTTGTTTAGGAGCATTTGTGTTGATCAAGCTTTATCTGATTTTTAGCTGTTATTTAGGGACATTGCCCTGGGGCATTGGGGGATTAACTGGGGGTTTTGCTTTATGAGTGAAGACTTTTTGCTGTTTAGTATGGGAGACTGTCTGTAAACTAAAGGAATACTTGTTAAGCTTATTTTAGTAGGATTACATTGTAGTATGCATTGAACTGATTGTAAACCTCTATTAAATTAAAAAGAGAGAAAAGGCTTGTCAACACTATCAGAAATTGACAGGCAAGAAAACTACACCCCCACTCCATGGGTCTGGAATGGGACTCTCTTTTAATAAAATAAACTGAAGGTAGTTTGGTTATTTTGTATCCCAACTGTCAAACAAATATTAAATCCAACAAGGGTCGCAAATCGCGATGCTCTTTGATAACATTAATATAGTATTGTACGGATCGCTATGGTATGGGTATGGTTTGGGTATGGCATGGGTATGGCATGGGTATGGAATGGGTATGGCATGGGTATAGTATTGGGATGGTATGGTAGGGGTAGGGCATTGTATGGTATTGGGATGGTAGGGTAGGGTAGGATATGTTATTGTATGGTATGGTAAGGGTATGGTATGGGTACGGTATGGGTATGGTAGGGAGTAAGTTTTAAGCGAATTTCCCCTATAGGGAAGAAGCTATTATCGTAGTCGGCATGGTAAGACCTAGGCCCGGGACCATGATAACTTTTCATTTTGAGGTCCCCAGATGCCAAAAACACCATTCGTTCAAAACTGTATATATAATATGTGTGTGTGTGTGTGTGTGTGTGTGTGTGTGTGTGTGTGTGTGTCCGTGAGCACGGTAACTCTCTAATAAAATCTGATTTTTTTTAAATGAAATTTGTTATAAACTTGTAAAGCAGTATTCATGAGTTTAATTTCGAAAACCAGACAGATCGACCTATCCGAATGGGTATTTTGGGATTTTGAGTTTTTTACATATAATTTTTGAAAATGTCAAATTTTAGTTTTCTCCATTGGAGTCAGCTTAAAAAGACGCACAATTTGGCGTTTTGATCATTGCTCTACGTCAAATGGTTACAGAGATATTGAATTTGCTAAACACAGCACGTTGTCCAATGTTATTCTTATGGGGGATAAGACAAATTGTGTATCTCGCTGATTTATCAACTTATCCTGATGAAACTTGGTATATTGCTTCATATCATTGTATTCTATTGATATTTGCACTAAAAAACATTTTTTGGTCGATAGTTCCCGTAGCAGCAAACCTGCGTACTCAGCCCCGATGTTATTCTTATGGAGAATAAGTAACGTGTTATCTCCCTTATTTATGAACATAAATTAATACAATTTTGTATGTGGCTTTACCTACATGAGTAATATTGATATTTTTATAAAAACCCATTTTTTGTGCTCCTTGCTTCAGTAAACCTGTATACTCAGCCGCCATTTTATTCTTATGGAGAATAATGAAAATGTCATAAATCGTTTATTTATGAATATATATTGATGAAACTTGGTATGTGGTATTAAAATACACACACACACACACACACACATATATATATATATATATATATATATATATATATTCATTGTAAATTCGCTGAGTACGCAGGTTTGCTGCTACTATTTATAAATAGTATAAATAATATTTATTATTTTGAACGATTATTATTTGTGACATCGAAGTTTTTCTCGATGACACCACTAGATGTTTTGCTCTTTCGAGTAAGCAATAATAATAATTTTTAATTAATTAAGTCAAGAATGAACTTATGGGGGAGGCTGATGTAAACGTGATGGTTCGTGATAGTGATTAAGTGTAAAAAAGACCTCGATTTCTGGCTAGACGCAGTTTATTGTGTCCCAGCTTGTGAGCTCTACATGATTATGCAGCCCTTTGACGGCGCGGCAACCACCTTAGTCCAGTAGTAACCATTAAAATCTGCTGGTTGTGACATTTTGCATCTCAACATTACCGCTTCCTTGCCAGCACTGTCTGATTCCTTGAAGAGCCCAAAGCATTCTTCGTCCTTACTGCACTCTTCAGTAAACCTGCCAAACACACAAGTCCAGCACCAGGCTCTCTGGAATGCTGGAAACCAAACAGATATCTGTAGTGAAGTTATGAAGGAAACAATAGTATCGGGACGGGATGTTATAGGGATCCCCTCATTCAGTCAAGCCAGCTGACGGAGTGGGAACTTCTATGAAACTTCTCTATAAGCTGTATCGATATTTCTCTCCAAAGCATTACCACATTACAAATTAAAATTCTTTTCATTTCTAAAAACTAAAAACAAATAATGGAGATGCTCAGGTGGCCAAAACGGGCCTTCGACACTCAATGTTAAAATACCTTCGACAGAAATTTTCTTCTAGAAGAAAAAACGATGAACCGCTTCAGGAAATTTTGTGAAACACGGTGTGAGTAGATATCTCTTAGAAACATTGAAATTCAATTAACTGCCTTAGTGGTTATTGTGCCCAACTCGTAATCCGAGGTTCGCCAGATCGATCCTGATCAAAGTCGCAAAATGTAGAGGGTTTGAGACTGGACCTAGCTGTCATTTGTCATTTGGCTATTAGTTACTGATGCTTTCAAAGGACACGTCGACCTTAGATAGTAACAAGACCAGGGTTTGGACCGTTCTCTATCAAAACGTAAAAAATGCCACTGGCGTAAATATACAACAACAAAACAAAAATATATAGAAATCTGCATTAAATCTAGAAATACTTACCGAAGAACAAATAAAGAAAAAAATACAGAATTTTGCCCAACCACATAGTTTACTGTTAGAAGTCAATCTGACCAATGTTATGTCACTTAACTGCTTGTTTTATGCAACTTGTTATGTTCCTCTTGTATGCACAAGTGTTGGTGACAGGATGATTGCTGGGCTCATTATTGTGTCATGGGATTCTAGAATGGATAACATATTGACTAAAAGATAACTTAAACTTACTTTACGAATTAAAAGGCGAATTTAGAAACGCAAATCAAGCAAGCAGGCAATGAACACTATGACAAGCAGTGTAAGGTCACGGACAACTAAAGTTTTCTGTGCTTCGGGAAAATTAAATACGTTAAGTTGTTCGTACTTCCCAATGCAAAGCTCGGCCCCCAATCATTATATATCTGCTATTCTCCTGCTCATCACTGATAATGCAGCACTCCTCTAGTGTTTGCCAATCCGCAGTGGACAGGTCAATTGATAGTATACCCGAGGAATCGTCTTCTTGCTAAACTTTATCTACATTTCAGCAAGATCTAATTTCTAATTGGATGTCTCCATTCAAAACCATTGTGTATTAAAATACTCGGTAGTGCTTAATAATGGAATAAGGGTGGGCAAACTAGTTTACTAGAAGGTTTGCTATACATGCTACCGTTCTTGGTCTGTCTTATACATCTCTAATTTGCTAAGCAAATTTTTATGAACAGATCTTCATTATTTCTAAATCGATTTGAACGATTGTGCTATCAAATAAATGGCCTCGATCAATAGTTGTGCAAAGGATTCCATTGTCAATACCGCCGTGCTGAAGGGCACATTCCACCCTCAAAGATAGTTTTTTTCCTTATAAAAAACAACACGTAAATCAATTTAAATTTAAAATTGTTTGTTGGTAGTTGGTTCAATAAATTATAGTTATAAAGCATGACCATACGTTATGATCTTCCGATCGAAACTTTTTAGTGAAACACAACATTTTCACTACTCATAATCATGTAATTGTTATTTTAATCAAATTTTAATTGTTACTATTGAATTCAGCATAAAAAAATTTGGTAATTTGATCATTGCTCTACGTCAATTGGTTACTGAGATATTGAAAGTGCTAAACACAGTACGTTGTCTAATGTTATTCTCATGGAGAAAAAATTGTATATCTCGCTTATTTATGAACATAAACTGACGAAAGTTGGTATATGGCTTCATTTGGTTGTGGTTTATTTTTGTTTTCACAAAAAAATGTTTGCCTATGATTCCCGTAGCAGCAAACCTAGGTACTTGGTCCCTATGTTATTCTTATGGAAAATAATTAAAATGTTATATATCGCTTATTTATGAATGTATATGGATGAAACTTGGTATAAGACTTCACCAAGATGAGTTCTATTGATATTTGCATTACAACCTATTATTTTATGTTTCTTGTTGCAGCAAACCTGAGTACTCATCCGCAATGTTATTCTTATGGAGAATAATTAATATTTCAAATATCGCTCGTTTGTGAGTATATTTCTATGAATCCTCTTAAGTGTTTTAACGTTTTATGTTATATATTCATTGGAAATTCGCTAAGTATGCAGGGTTGCTGCGACGGGGGTATTTCCTATTAATTTTGTCTTACATACACTTTACCCCACTCATTTGATACCATTACACTTGTAGATGGTGGGGCACAAATTGGGGCCCACCAATTTTGATACTATTTGTGTTAGACCCTCCGTGTCCACTGATTATGAATTAAAACTAACGTATGATAAAGAGACAAGTGACAGTAGGGTATTTTGGAAAGTTAAACACTTTAGAGTTCGCATGGCTTACTTACTTTGGAGTTAAAAGCAATTTATATAAATTTATGCGTATTGTTTTTAGTAATAATCTTCGCAAATTAATTTCGTCCGTCGCGTCGTGTCGGCCGCGTGGTCAGTGCGAATGGATAAGCGCCTTCCTTTTAAAGATACTTTTGCGCACCATGTAGAACAATGATCTGTTGTGTAAATGAACCTACTCTATATTTTCACTATAAAATATATAAAATGGCTCATTGTGCTAACGGCCCTAAAATTGAAATAACAAATATGTTAAACTAAACGGTTCGTTGTATCAACGACCTAATTTCATATTTATTTAAAATATTACATTTTAAGGCCGTTGACTCAACGATCTGTAGTGTAAATGGACCTTGAATTATTATTTTATTATTTAGATAGGGTCATAGTGCCAACGAGCTGTAGATCAAATGAACCTCTATTTTTGTTTAGTTATTTTAGAAGGATCATTGTGTCAACGATCTGTAGTGTAAATGAACCCATGATATATTTTATTTGATGTTTAGGAGGGTCGTTGTGTCAGCGATCTGTAGCGTAAATGAACCCTAACCAATAAACTATCCGTGTGCAAAATTTCCTTGAAATTCGTTCAGCCGTTCTTGTGTTGTAAAACTTGTAATTAATACCACTTTGTTTTATATATCAAGATAATAATAAACTTTATTGGACATCCTTGGATGTATAAAAGTAAAATAAATACAATAATTGTTAATTAATTATACAATATGATTGTAGTTTGTGGAAAAATTCTTCAATTACATAAATAATTTTTTTTATTAATTTAAATCAATGTATAAAAGGCACATGTAACTGAATAATAATGAGTACCTGGGGGGCCGAGCTTTGCTCGGAGGAGACCAGTCAGTTTGTTTAGATGACTCGGAGTAATATTTCACCACTTCCCCCTACTGATAATCAGATTTGTATAACTCATTTGCCTCTTTTTTACAGTTGTAAGGTCACTCCAGTTGTTATTTATAGCTCAATGTCCCTTTGATTTACTTTACTACTCTATATATGTAATATTCACTCAAATATTTTAATCTCTGCTCTCAGGAAATCACATGTTAATAATCATAAACAACATGAGTATTACTTTGACAGTTCTCTGGTTGATTATGAACAGCAGTTATAATTCTTTTGTTTTGATTTAAAACTCCATAAGCCCAATGTTAATTTTTTTAACTTTTCATTTTAGTTTTTTTTCATTATTTGAATTTTCCTGGGGATGAGGCCTGTCTAGAACTTATTTTTATCCCAGAAATTAGTTAGTTCGAACATTTGTAGGAAATCGTTGGAGCCGTTTTTGAGATCCGTGTCGCAAGCAAGCAAGCCAGCAAACCTTACTCATATTAGAGTATAGGATTTACTTTTTCAAAATGTTACCAGGTAAACAAGCATTTAAATGTTGTCATGGAATTGATTTGAACATGATATGACATAATCACAAATACCCCCGGAGCAGCAAACTTGCGTACTCAGCGAATTTACAATGCATGTATATGTTTCTCACTACCACATAAAGCCACTCACCAAGTTTCATAAAAATACACGAATAAATAAGTCATATATAGCATTTTATTTATTCTCCATAAGAATAACATTGAAAGCTGAATACGCAGGTTTGCTGCAACAAGGAACATGAAATATGTGTTTTTATGGAATTATCAATACAACTTAACCATTCGAAGCTGCAAACCAAGTTTTATTCATTTATGTTTATAATTAAGGGAGACATTACATTTTACTTATTCTCCATAAGAATAACATGGGGGCTGAATATGCAGGATTGCTGCTGCAGGGAAAATCGGCAACAAATTATTTTCGTGTGCAAATCTAGTGGCACGGTCGTGTCACGTCGCCAAGTCCACCACACGACCACGTGCTATACTAACACGAAGCAGAATGAGGTTATTTTTCACTTCTCAAAATAGCGTATTACAGCCTTAAGTGAATGTGGTAGTGCATTTATATGCTAAACCCTTTCAATAAACACGAACAATTGCAACAGTTAGTTTAAGAAAAGTCTGAGAAGCGAGAAATTAACGTATAAAAGTAGCCTAAATCTTGTAGTTTTAGCACTTTTCACAAATCGTCCACTTCATTTTGTTCATTAAGCCTGAGAACTTTATTTCTCATTAAACTTGAACGAAATTTCGCACAGACTTCTGTTTTTACTCACATATTTCACTTTTGACACTAAATTCTAAGTTTGCAAATGCAATATTTTAAAACAAATAATATTAAATTATACTTTCAAAATTGTTACTGAATTTGATGTCTGCTTTGTTTACATTTACTACGTAAACAAAAGTCCAAGTATCGCATATGTTCCAAAACAACTATCTGATCAGCTGGTACTTGTAAATTCAAATTAAATCATTGAGTGAATTTAACCAAACAAAACGATATAGAGGTAAGGAAAATAATTTAATTCGTTTAAGGTAGACATACTATAATACATCAAATATAACATAATATGCAATAAACATAATATGAAATCTAAATATATAAAACAAAGTCGGGTTGGTTATAAACAAACAGCTGATATAAAGATTATATCTAAACATATGTTCATTATGGAAATACAAAATCTACTTGAATGGCATTTCAAATTCTTTTTTCGATGCCGAAGTTAGTTTTATAAATATAAATAGGCGAATGAGTGTAGCGAACGAGCTCAACCTGGAGGCAAGTTAGTGAAGCGAACGAGTTCATCTTGAAAATGATCGAGAATATTCTCACTACAGTGCCCGGCAGCAAAGAAGTCCGTTGGGCTGCAGCCAATAGGACGAGAGCGCGGCGTTGACAAGTGTACAGTAGCCTCGCACAGTCCCGGCACCCAGCTAAAAGCCGCTAGAGGCTACAGACACAACTAAGCTCTGTAGCAGCTCCGTTGTGGCATGAACTGTTAATACTGAGGGCGATTTAATTTATTCTCTTTAAATGATAAATGAGAATACATATAAATAATGAATATAATATTAGTATTATTTGCAAATTGCTGTACTATTAAATAATATAAATATTGTTAATATATATATATGAATGAAAAATGTATAAAAATACCTTAAAAGGTTCCGATATCCTCCTGTGTGATTTATTGTAATAGTTTTGTTTTACACAAATCAAACAAACAATAAACATTGTACACAATTTTGAGCTCACGACCATGCACCGTTTCCCTTTTTTTACCGCTTGTAGACGGTTGTTCCATGGTAATAACACAAATACTAAGAAATAAAAAACAAAAACACAACGACCATATAACACTCAATATTAACTAAAACGTAGAACTGATCTTAAAGCATTATATGACTATTGTAACACAGTTTGTACAAATGCAAATTAAATTAAAATCGACGTCTAAAACATGAACTGACGTCTAAAACTGAACATCATCTGTTCATGTTCCCGTGATGATCGGTAGATTTCTTGGAAACCGAGAGCCGGATATAAGTACAATACCCCTTCGCCCTATTTTTATTCATTGTTCAGAGATTTATAGGGAAAGTAATTGCCTCAATGGTTTAAATTTGGATTATAACGAGAAATAGTACTTTTATATCGCTGTTTATTTGAACTTTACTTTACTAGAACTTTACTAGATTTGTAGATATTTTAGAGTTCAGACGTTTAGTACATCAAACAAAATCAAAATAACATCCAAGAACTCCATTTGCTAGCCTTACAATCAAAGAATCTAATCAAATTAGTTTTTAATATAAAAGGAAAAAAGCTATCGCCCTAAACTTTTTTTAAAAATGTTCGTAATTTAATGTTCTTTAACACAGTGTTACAAGATTTGTTGCAGTTTTACATGTTTTACCCGAGCGCCTTGATTTAATGTAACTAGTACAATGATTCGGCGTCTAGCGCTGTTAGAGCGGGGAAACAGCTTGGCAACCACGCGTGATGCGTATTGGTTTATTCAAGGTCACGTCGACTGCAGGCTCCGCCTCCAACGGACTTCTCTGCTGCCGGGCACTGTAAATGAAATTACTCCATAAGCACATTTGAAATTTAAAAGCCCGACCTCGAGTTCAGCTTTAAAACGGTGATCTTCCTTCTTTACTGTGTTTTGTCAGTAACAACAGCTGTTAAATGTTAAATTTTAATTTATTTTCATTTTGCCTTAATTTTAACTTGCAATTTTGAGAGCTAAAAGAGGATGAGACCTAAAGGACGGTCTAATACCGAGATCTAAAGGAGGACGGTCCTAGGACGTGAAGGAAGACGTTTTCCAGAACCACAAAAGTCACATCTAGTCGGTAAGGGTTTTCAGATAACACACAAACGATCATTTAATGCATAATAGTTTCGCCTATAGACTTGTCACTAAAATTGGCTTCATTTTTAATAAATAGATTTTTAGTAAATTTGTTTATTTGTACTATTTTCAGTAGAGTATGCAATTTGGAGATAAAATCAGATGTTATGATCTGTTTTTTGCTTGATACTGCTGCGTCCTTAAAAAAAAAAAAAAAACTCCATCAAATGTCTAATTAAAGCATGGATTACTTTGATAAAATGTGTAAGTAATAATAATTTAATTTATTTAATTTCCTGGTTGTAAATAAGGTAGATAGGTATTATTTTATTTATAATCTTGGAAATCAGTAAAGAATTTCATGTCAGCAGTAATTTAAATCTACATATATACAGGCTAATGTTATATATTATTTCTCTAGCCTGTTTTTCTGTCAGTCCGCGTGATCTTCCTTATTCCTTTATCAAATTCCATTATTTACCCCTCATTTTAAAGCTTATCGTGCCGGCTAATGACGAAAAATAGACCCAAGCACTAAAAATGTACCGCTTCTCTGAAATTTGAATAATGTGAAAGATAAATAAGGGAACCAGCAAGGGTCCCGTTCTCCGCTCGGGTATCTCGCAGGCACAGAGTCAGATGTTTTAAACTGTTTACATTATAATCAGCTGTTTGACTAAATAAAATAAATAACTCCATATAATTAAAATTGGAACTTTAAGAGCACTTGAGGCGGAGCCCTGAAGTTGGATGTTTTTCAAAACCCCAAAAGGCACATCTAGACTTATATAAAATAATAGTTTTTAGGGTCTAAAATTGCCGAACAAAACTCAAGAAATTCTTAGTTTTTTTTTTGTTTTTTTTTGTAGACAGGAGCGTAAATGTAAATAAAAAAACATCTGACCAGCTGACAAGATTTGGTTCGCAGTGCGGAATTCCGCACTGGTCGACTAGTAATTATTTATTACGTCAATTTTAATGAAGGATAAAGTTACTTCATTCCCACTCCTCTCTTTATAATAAGAATGACTCAGACACTCAAATATTCTTTACCACTTCTCTACTAAAAAAAAATGGTAATATCCTACCGCAGAAATTACAAGATTTTAAATTCTACAGATATTAGTAATCAACTGGGAACACCATTTAATACAGATAAACCAGACTGTGCAGAATTTTTAAATTGCCTTATTTCGAATCATCAACCCTTGGAATTTCAATTCAAGGACTCAATAGAACTAACCACAAAATGTTCAAACTGAAACTACAGCACAACCAGCTACGACAGTAATTTTATATTCCAAATTTTCATTCCTAATTATCTTAAGGAAAAGCCAATTTCGATGAACTACTCAACAGCCAATTTAATGCCTGGTTCCCTGTTGCTGACTCTACATACACAACTTGTGAAAATGGTACCTATATTCAAAAAACATCCATCACCGTTACAAGTAACTTCATAATTTATTAACTGCAAGTTTTGGTAAACACATGATAACAAGATTACAATTCGAATAATACCCGGTCTACAAAGTACAAATATCAAAATTAATGGAATTCTGTACAAATCAAAAAATGCTGTTTTCCATCTAGGAAACAGTATAGCATCAAGGCATTACATAGTTTACATTCAAAATAAAAATAAGTTGATAGAAGCAAATGATTAGCAAGTGAACCTCAAGAAATGGTCATATGGTGCAAATATATATACATATATTATAATATTTAAAAAAACTGCCTGAAAATTCTAAAAACTACCTAGGAAAAATTAAGGTAAATTAATCTTAATTAATGTTCATTATATCTTATTACATTTTAACGTTAATATATATTTTATTTTATTTCAACTTGAATCTCATTTATAACGATTTGAAAAAAAAATTATATAAAAAACAAATGATATCATACCCAAAAACACAAAGTGTTGACGGGTTGCCAGACCTAAAATGAAATGATATCAAAATGTATTCCAAGTCAAAGAGAGCACCTTTGATCTGACATTGTTTATCATTACAAATTACTTAAATATGTTAAAATAACAATGGTCGAAAGATTGTTGGTTATTTTTTATCTGTTCTTGGCCAGCATCAGCTTCACGGATGCAAAATCTTTAATTTGAAATTAAAAAATCTAAATAAAGTATAGTTAACGATATAATAATACATTATCTGCTGGCTAAGAACAGATAATAAAACAACCAACAATCTTTCGAGCATTGTTATTTTAACATATTTAAGTAATTTGTAATGATAAACAATGTCAGATCAAAGGTTCTATCATTGACTTGGAATACATTTTGATATCATATCATTTTAGGACTTGGCAACCCGTCAACACTTTGTGTTTTTGGGTATGATATCAATAGACCAGTACTAGGTGAAGTTACATGCCAAGTTTCATCAACATCCATTCATAAATAACCGAGATATAAAATTTGAATTATTCTCCATAAGGATAAGATTGGACAACGTTTGAATACCTCTGCAATAGTTGGACCTAGAATCACAATTTAAACACCAAAATGATTGTTTTGTAGAGCTGAACCAATTGGTAAAAGTAAATGAGAGGTTGACATTAAAATGAGCTGAGGAAAAGCTAAACACCTTTTTCCTATAAGATTAACATGGGAGATTTTATGAACAGGTTTTTTTAAATTTTCTCCGCAACCACTTAACCTAGGTTAATGATTCAAAATATTATACTATTTGTTTTTTAAGCTCTATAAAATGGTCAAAACTAAAATTAAGTTTTTTAAAAATTGTAGGGTGAAAAATGCAAAAAACTGATTTTTGGACAATTGTAAACCACCATAAACTCCCCTTCCTATGGTCCGATTTTTCCGGTTTTCGAACTAAAGTCATGAATATCACTTTCCACATTTCAGCCTAATTTCATCAAAATCAGACTTTTTTACTCAAGTTATCGTGTTAATGGACACACACACACACACACACACACATATATATATATATATATATATATATATATATATATATATATACATAAAAATATACAAAAATGCAATAATAAATAGCATAAGCGGCAATAGCGGTTGTTAACATAAGGCTGTGTATATATATATACTGTATATATATATATATACAGTAAAAAAGGTCAGATTTTTATGAAATTTGGTATAAACGTGTAAAGCAACATTTATGACTTTAAGATCAAAAACCAGCCATCTCGCTCTATCTAAGGGGTTATTTTGGGGGGTTTTGTACCCCAAAAATGGGTTTTTTGAACTTTTTACATGTAATTTTTGAAAAAGTCAAATTTTAGTTTTCACCATTGAATTCAGCTTAAAAAACACACAATTTGGAATTTTTATCATTCCTCTACGTCAATCGGTTACCGAGATATTGAAAGTGCTAAACACAGTACTTTATATAATGTTATTCTTATGAAGAATAAGAAACAAATTATATCTCGCTTCTTTATGAACGTATACTGACAAAACTTGGTATACGGCTTTATCTGGTTGTGGTCTATTAATATTTGCTCAAAACACAATTTTTCGTTAAAGATTCCCGTAGCAGCAAACATACGTACTCAGCCCCCATGTTATTCTTATGGAGAACAATTCAAATGATATGCTTCCATTAATTATGAACATAAATTAATAAAACCTTGTATATGGCTTCACATAGTTGAGTTATATTGATATATTGATAAAAAACACCCATTTTTCGTTCCTTGTTGCAGCAAAACTGCGTACTCATCCCCCATGTTATTCTTATGGAGATTAATCAAAATGGGATGTATCGCTTATATATGAATGTATATTGATGAAACTAGGTATGTGGCTTCACCTAGTTGATTTATATTGATTTTTGCATAGAAACCAATTGTTTATGTTCCTTATTTCAGCAAACCTATGTATTCAACCCCAATGTTATTCTTATGGAGGATAATTAAAATTATATATATATATATATCGCTTATTTGTGAATATATTTTTATGAAACTTGGTATGCGGCTTTATGTGGTATTAAGATATATATTATGCATTGGAAATTCGCTGAGTACGCAGGTTTGCTGCGACGAGAGTATTATTAATTTATGTTCATAATTAAGCAAGACATGTCATTTTAATTTTCCTCCATAAGAATAACATGGGGGCTGAGTACGCAGGTTTGCTGCTACGGGAGCCTTTAGCAAAAAATTGATTTTGAGCAAATATCAATAGACCACAACCAGATAAAGCCTTATACCAAGTTTTGTCAGTATACGTTCATAAAGAAGTGAGAGATAATTTTTTTCTTATTCTCAATAAGAATAACATTAGACAACGTACTGTGTTTAGCACTTAAAATCTCGGTAACCGATTGACGTAGAGGAATGATCAAAATACCAAATTGTGTGTTTTTTAAAGCTGAATCCAATGGTAAAAACTGAAATTTGACTATTTCAAAAATTATATGTAAAAAGTTCAAAAAACCCATTTTTTGGGTAAAAACCCCCCAAAAATACCCCTTAAGGTAGAGCGATATAGCTGTTTTTAGAACTTAAAGTCATAAATGGTGCTTTCCACGTTAACACCAAATTTCATCAAAATCGGACCTTTTTACGAGAGTTATCGCACCCACGGACACACACACAAACACACACACACACACACACACATATATATATATATATATATATATATATATACAGTTTCGAACGAATGGTGTTTTTGGGGTCTGGGGGCCTCAAAAAGAAAAGTTATCATGGTCTCGGGCCTAGGTCTTACCATGCCGACTACGGTAATAGCTTCTTCCATATAGGGGAAATTCCCTAAAACTCGGTATGTGGCTTCACTTGGTTGAGTTATATTGATAATTATATAAAACTCATCTTTTTGTTCCTTGTTGCAGCAAACCTGCTTTCTCAGCCCCCATGTTATTCTTATGGAGAATAACTAGAATGTTATATAGCGCTTATTTATGATTAAATATTGATGAAACTTGGTATGTGGCTTCGCCTAGTTAAATTCTATTTATATTTGCATAAAAATCAATTGTTTTTGTTCCTTGTTTCAGCAAACCTACATACTCATTGCCAATGTAATTCTTATGGAGAATAATTAAAATCGCTTATATGTGAATATATTTTAATGAAACTTGGTATGCGGCTTTATGTGGTATTAAGACATATATTATGCATTGTAAATTCACTGAGTACGCAGGTTTGCTGTGACGGGGGTATTTTAAAATAAGGCAATTTCATCTTCTTTAAAGCGGATTGACGGATTTAAGCATCATTGTTTTGAATTTCTGCATTTATATCTATTTGAACGGGTCTTGGTCTATTGCACATCATATCGATGGACCATCGAAACTTAAATACCCCCGTCGCAGCAAACCTGCGTACTCAGCGAATTTACAATGCATAATATATGTCTTAATACCATATAAAGCCGCATACCAAGTTTCATAAAAATATATTAATATATAAGCGATATATACAATTTTAATTATTCTCCATAAGAATAGCATTGGTGATGAGTACATAGGTTTGCTGAAACAAGGAACACAAACAATTGGTTTTTATGCAAATAAAAATATAATTTAACACTAGGTGAAGCCACATAAATTTTAATATAATTTAATAAAATTTGATAATATAATTTAATAATTTAAAAATTTTAATTTAATAATTGAATTTAATATAATTTAACTAGGTGAAGCCACATACCAAGTTTAATCAATATTCAATCATAAGTAAGCACTATATAACATTTTAATTATTCTCTATAAGAATAACATGGGAGCTGAGTAAGCAGGTTTTCTGCAACAAGGAACTAAAAAAATGGGTTTTTGTGCAAATATCAATATAACTCAACAAGGTGAAGCCACATACCAAGTTTTATTAATTTATGTTCATATTTAAGGGAGTCATTACATTTTACTTATTCTCCTTGAGAATAACATGGGGGCTGAGTACGCAGGTTCGCTGCTACGGGGATATTCAACAAAAAATCAATTTGTTGTGCAGATATCAATATACCAGTCCTACGTGACCCCACGTGCCAAGTTTCATCAATATACATTCATTAATAATCGATATATCAAATTTTATTTATTCTCCATAAGTATAACATTAGACAACGTACTGTGTTTAGCACTTTGAATATCTCTGCAACGGTTGGACGTAGAATCACAATTTAAACACCAAAATGATTGTTTTGTGGAGCTGAGTTGATTGGTAAAAGCAAATGTAAAGTTTACAATAAAATTAACTTAGGAAAAGCCAAAAATCTTTTTCCCATAAGATTAACCTAGGAGATTTTATGAGAAGGTTTTTTTGGATTTTCTCCGCAACCACTTGACCTAGGTTAATAATTCAAAATACCATATTATTTTTTTTTAAGCTCTATAACATGGTTTAAACCAAAATTAAGTGTTTTAAAAATTTTAGGGTAAAAAATGCAAAAAACTGATTTTTGTAAAATATAAAACCCCCATAAACCCCCCTTCCCATAGCCCGATTTTTCTGGTTTTCGAACTTAAAGTCATAAATGTCACTTTACACATTTGAGTCAAATTTCATCGAAATCGGACGTTTTTTACTCAAGTTATCGCATTCACGGACACACACACACACACACACATATATATATATATATATAAATTTGAACGAATAGTGTTTTAGTCATCTGGGGACCTACAAAAAAAATTTGTCATGGTCTCGGGCTTAAGTCTTACCATGAGACCTACGGTAATAGCTTCTTCCCTATAGGGGAAATTCGCTAAAGATATGGTTTGGTTCGATATAACATCGCCCTAGTGCGATCTATAATATAATTTAATACAGAATTGGCTCTATGGGCCATCAAACAATTTTATAATTAAAAATAAATTCTTAAAGTTTTGGTCGATGTTAGAGGGCCTATGGTCCATCGATGTAATGTGTAATAGAGCCTAATTTATTTGAAAACTTTAGAAATATAGGTGGCCCGTTTTTTAAAATAATAATTTATAGGGTCGATGGTACATCAGACCGAATTTGTATATGTTAAAAAGAACTCATTTTGGGTCGATGGACCATCGACCCAAATAGTCAATATAACTTTTATTCACTTAAACGGTTCGATGGGCCATAGACCCTCTTGTATTTTTTTAATTTTTACAAGAGGGTCCATGGTCCTTCGATATGATGTGTAATAGAGCCGCTCTCATTTGAACAACAATCTCAAGCTACAATAACAATGGGAGCCTGGGGGGCATAGCCTCCCAGAAAGACCAAAGTGCTACATTAAAACCTCTTTAGAGTTTTAACTATTTAGGTGTTTAAGACCGATTGACTGATTTTAAACCATATCAACTTCAACACATCAACTTCTATATTTAGATATATTTATCATCAATATTAAGCTACAATAAAATAACAGTGTGGGTCCTGGGATGTGTATAGCCCTCCAGTGTAGACCAAATTGTAAATACAACTTGGTTTGACTGATTGTGGTCCTACATTGTCATCAAAATATTGTACTTCCAACAAAATCTTCAACTAATATAATAAATAATAAAGAAATCAATAAAATGGTCTTTTATTTAGAACGTTTTTCATGAATATTACATGGTTTTCAAAACAACTCAAGTCACATAAAATTGTTAACACAAAGCTATTTACAATAAATATTATCTAATAATATTATACAATGTTATATGAGTTAAAACTAACAAAATTGACCTGATCAAAAAGAAAATCTTTTAAATCCGTCACTTAATAACGTGTTTTGCAATCTTTTTTTAAAATTCTTTTGACTGACCAATTCTTGGCCGAAACTGGACCTCAGAGAGTTATGAAGCTTTGGGGCAAAATAAGAAAACCCCTTACGAGCGGACTCACAGCGCACACGAGGCATCTCAAGCATGTTGTCCTGCCTGGTACACCGGGAACGCATTTCGGAACGGGTCCTAAGCCTCTCTCTCAAATATTTCGGTCTCTCCTCAGTCAGGACTCTACGAACGAGACAAGAAGTGCGGAGAAAGCATAGTCAGCCATCGGCAATAAGCCAAGGGTTTTCTGCTCAAGTGAAATGTGGTCAAATTTCCTCAGTCCACAAACGTACCTGACACACATGTTCTGCACTCTCTGCAACAGGTCCATGTCACCTAGAGATACAACATTGCCATATACCGGAAGGCAATACTCAAGTATAGAGAGCACTAAAGCCTGCACAAGCCGAAGCTTAGCAGGTGCGGGGAACAAGTGCCAATGCCTGTACAACATTCTCAAACGGGCCATAGCTCTCTGACATACAATGCTAACATGTCCAGAGAAGGAAAGTCTGGCATCAAACTGAAGTCCAAGAAGTTTGGGAGAGTTACACTCGTTCAGTAAAACACCGCCGAGGTACACGCCAGACAAGGGCGGGGATTGCAGAACCTTGCCAGCCGGGAATGTCAACAAAGAGCACTTGTTCTTGTTCAATCGGATACCATGGCTTAAAGACCAACCATAAATGGCATCTAGATCAGAATTGAGATTGGAAACAGCCCGGCCAACTTGGTCATTGTCGTACTGAAGAGCCAGCTGGGCATCATCAGCGTACGAGTACAACTGGCAATGATGCAAATCCTTCCCCATGGTGGCAAAAAATAAAGTAAACAAGACAGGCCCAAGACAGCTACCCTGTGGCACTACTAATGATTTTTTCAGAGAGGCAGAAACATAAGAGCCCACTTTGGTCTTTTGGCTCCTTCAATCTAAATAGGAATGAAACCATGAAACTACCCGATGATCAAATCTGAAAACTTCATCATGGCTAACAGCAAGCTGTGATCAATGGGGTCAAAATCCTGAGAAAAATCCAGCATTGCAACGGTAGAACAGCGTCTCTAGCTTTAAGGAGGTCATCGCAGATTAGCAGCAGAGCTGTTGTGGTGCTGAACCCCTTCCGAAAACCAGACTGTGTAGAATGACTGACTCCAACTCCAAGAATTCCACCAATTGAGAGACTACAATTGTCTCTAAGACCTTAGAGAGGGCAGGTAACACGGAGATAGGCTGGAGATCAGCCACCGATTATGGCGTTTTGACCTTAGGAGGAGGGATAACAATCGCTTCCTTCCAAACATTAGGAAACATTCCTGTGGCCAGCGAAACATTCAACAGGTGAGTGATAGCCCCAATACAGTAAGGACCTACCATTTTTATCATGTTGATCGTACCTGCGCCTGTACCAACTGCGCCTGAAGTTATGTTATTGATGGCAGCCTTTACCTCTCTTTCTGTCACATGGACAAAGCTAAACATATTTTTGACATTCTCAGAAAAACTCGTAAGACAATAGTCAAGACATTCAAATTGGACCTGACAACCAGTACCCATCTTAGAAAAATGTGTGTTAATTTCATCAGGTTTTTGAAGAAATGAAGGAAGCTCATCATCGTTTTCACTGGTCGCACCGCTTTTCTTAACTTTAGCCCAGAATTCTTTAGAATTTGTGCATCCTGCCAGTTCATTTCGAAAGTAAATTTGTTTGGCTTTTCTAATCGCACTGTTCAGAGCGTTTCTAGCTTTGCAGTACTGGTCCTTGTTGCTGTCACTTTTAGAAGTCAGCGATTTTTGCTTCCAATAATTCTTTTACTCAGTGAGGTTAATAATGATTTCATTTCTCCAAGGAGCTTTTTTTCTAGTGACTCTTTTTCTTACTAATGGAGCATTCTGATTAAGTATTTCCAATACAGCCGAGTTTATAAAGCCTACCATTTCGTTAACATCATTCATCTCTTTAACAGTGTTCCACTGGACATTGGTAGCGCACTTAATCTCTTCTGTATTAAAATTAGAATAATCTCTGTAAGTTAAATATTTCTCTAGCCTGTTGCCTCTTTTGCGATTAATATTTATGTCACAGTAGGTAAGTTAATGATCTGATACTCTAACCCCTTGACTATCATATATGGAAGACATGTCAATAACGTCACATTTTATAGAACAGATCTGTTTACTTATTAGAATGTGATCGATGAGCGTAGAAGCGGTATTTTTGACTCTTGTGGGCTTATCCACCAACTGGGTCAGCTCAAGGGCTTCAATTTGCTTAATTAGAAAGCGAGTATCAGGTTGAGAAGTATCTGAGAGATTTAAAAGGAGGTCTAGGTGATACAGCCCCCAATGAGAGTGAGGGGTGAGTAACAACTACTTCAAATGCACTTTTGATCTGATTGACTGATTTCAGACCTCATTGTTTGTTTCTCATGTTCTATATTTGAACGGCATTGTCAAGCTGCAGTTACAATGGGGGCCTATGGCGTATATTGTGTTTTGAAACATTTTTTAAAAATTATTAACTGTGAGCTCAGCCTCTTACGCGATAAAAGAGCGTGCTCCTAGTTATTACCTAGCCTACGCCGACAGTAGAGTCTTGAGTTTCATGAGCGGTTCAAGTACTTGATAATTTTATTAGCGAATTTCCCCTATAGGGAAGAAGCTATTACCGTAGGTCTCATGGTAAGACTTAAGCCCGAGACCATGATAACTTTTTGTTTTGAGGTCCCCAGATATCCAAAACACTATTCGTTCAAATTTATATATATGTATATATATATATCTATCTATATATATATATATATCTATATATATATATATATTATATATATATATCTATCTATATATGTGTCCGTGAATGCGATAACTTGAGTAAAAAACGTCCGATTTCGATGAAATTTGGCTCGAATGTGTAAACTGACATTTATGACTTTAAGTTCGAAAACCAGAAAAATCGGACCATGGGAAGGGGGGTTTATGGGGGTTTTAAATTTTCCAAAAATCAGTTTTTTGCATTTTTCACCCTAAAATTTTTAAAACACTTAATTTTGGTTTTGACCATGTTATAGAGCTTAAAAAAACAAATAATATGGTATTTTGAATTATTAACCTAGGTTAAGTGGTTGCGGAAAAAATCCCAAAAACATGCTCATAAAATCTCCCATGTTAATCTTATGGGAAAAAGGTTTTTGGCTTTTCCTCAGTTAATTTTACTTTAAACTTCACATTTGCTTTTACCAATCACTTCAGCTCCACAAAACAATCATTTTGGTGTTTAAATTGTGATTCTACGTCCATCCGTTGCAGAGCTATTCAAAGTGCTAAACACAGTACGTTGTCCAATGTTATCCTTATGGAGAATAAATAAAATTTGATATCTTGATTATTTATGAATGTATATTGATGAAACTTGGTATGTGGCTTCACGTTGTACTGGTATATTGATGTTTGCTCAAAAAATAAATGTTTTGTTGGTTGTCCCTGTAGCAGCTAACCTGCATACTCAGCTCTAATGTTATTCTTATGGAGAATAAGTAAAGTTTTATATCTCCCTTAATTATGAACATAAATTAATAAAACATGGTAAGTAGCTTCACCTGGTTCAGTTATATTGATAATTGCATAAAAACTCATTTCTTATCTTCCTCGTTGCAGCAAACCTGCGTACTCAGTCCTAATGTTATTCTTATTGGGAATAAATAAAATGTTATAAATCACCTATTTATGAATGTATTTTTGTCTAACTTGGTAAGTGGCTTTAGGTAAGAGTTAGAAACATATAAATGCATTGGAAATTCGCTGAGTACGCAGGTTTGCTGCGACGGGGGTATTTTGATAATACAACGGAATGAGTATTTTTCAGTTTATCCTAGCTATTTTTTCCATATTTTATAACAAATCATCAATCTTTATTCATTACAATACAAATAGTACAGAATGGCACCAATCATAGCGCATTACTTATTAATTTGTTGCCAAAAGTGGTAAGAGTGACCTCCGATGGTGAAATGGTATTGTTAGCGAATTTCCCCTATAGGGAAGAAGCTATTACCGTAGGTCTCATGGTGAGACTTAAGCCCGAGACCATGATCACTTTTTGTTTTGAGGTCCCCAGAAGCCAAAAACACTATTCGTTCAAATTTATATATATGTATATATATATATATATATATATATATATATATATATATATATATATATATGTGTGTGTGTGTGTGTGTGTGTGTGTGTGTGTGTGTGTGTCCGTGAATGCGATAACTTGAGTAAAAAACGTCCGATTTCGATGAAATTTGGCTCAAATGTGTAAAGTGAGATTTATGACTTTAAGTTCGAAAACCAGAAAAATTATACCATGGGAAGGGGGGTTTATGGGGGTTTTAAATTTTCCAAAAATCAGTTTTTTGCATTTTTAACCCTAAAATTAAAAAAAATTTTATTTTGGTTTTGACCATGTTATAGAGCTTAAAAAAACAAATAATTTAGTATTTTGAATTATTAACCTAGGTTAAGTGGTTGCGAATAAAATCCAAAAAAACCTGCTCATAAAATTTTCCATGTTAATCTTATGGGAAAAAGGTTTTTGGCTTTTCCTCAGTTAATTTTACCTTAATCTTAACATTTGCTTTTACCAATCACTTCAGCTCCACAAAAAAATCATTTTGGTGTTTAAATTGTGATTCTACGTCCAACCGTTGCAGAGATATTCAAAGTGCTAAACACAGTACGTTGTCCAATGTTATCCTTATGGAGAATAAATAAAATTTGATATCTCGATTATTTATGAATGTATATTGATGAAACTTGGTATGTGGCTTCATGTTGTACTGGTAATTGCATAAAAACTCATTTCTTTCTTCCTCGTTGCAGCAAACCTGCGTACTCAGTCCTAATGTTATTCTTATGGAGAATAAATAAAATGTTATAAATCACTTATTTATAAATGTATTTTTGTGAAACTTTGTAAGTGGCTTTATGTAGGAGTGAGAAAAATATAAATGCATTGGAAATTCGCTGAGTACGCAGGTTTGCTGCGACGGGGTATTTGTTTTTTTTACGACCCATATTGTTCAGTGTGCTGCGGCTGTTAGGTTAGGTTATGTTACGTTATTTTTAAATAGCAAATCCTATCTCATCCAACGAAGTATACATCTATAGAGGTCTCGCTGGGGTAAAAACCTGTGCTTACATACGGACTGCCATTTTGACCCTCCATACCCTCCGGTCTCCATGGTAACAAATATGTTAACCAATCAAATACCCTTTTCACAACTTATGTTAGTCCCTATTACTTGATTTTGAAACGATACATTTCTCTATAATTGTAACACACCTACATCACTAAAATAACATTTAAACTATTGAAAAATCAAAATTTATCCTACGCGGCCAAGTAAGCTGCAATTTCCCACCACAGCGCGGGCACCTCCATGCTTCTTGCATAAACGCAAATGATGTTTATAATCAAGTACAAAGTATTCGCGTACTAAATTACACTACTCAAAGACACGCCTGTACTTGTACTCACTGCATCTAGAAAGTATTTGATATACATGAAGTCCTTAAATGATTCTTTGTGAGTGACTCGGGAGTTAGAAACCGCCATGAGCACTAAAGTAATAATTTCTTTCCTGTTAAGAGAATTCGTTGTATCGTCGGAAAGATATTGCGTGACAAGTTTCTCATAATTTCTACACAAATATTAAACTTTGGGATTACTAAAGGTCCGATCATCCTCATACGTGAAGAATGAGCGTATTCCTAGTTATTATTGATTACGATACAGTGTTATCAAAATTTTATAATATTATTAGTGAATTTCCTTTGGAAAGTGAACTATTAGTGTTTGGTGTTGTTGTAAATTATGTTGAAAATTAAATAAATGAATTCATTTTGGTAAAATTTGTTATGTAATTCTTTAAGACAAAAAGTGAACATAATTGTAAATGTTTATAACATAAAACATATGTAAACAAATTTGTCAGCTGGTCTTTCAGTCTGGATAAAGACTCACAAAGACTTAACAAACCGGCCTCCTTGAAGTACTTCCGTACTTCAACTATTGTCGATCTTCATATTGTGGTAAAAGAAAAAGTTGAGTAACAGGGTGGACATAAGACCCATCTTGTGTCTTGATTTTTACCACTCTCACAGTGTCGTCAGATCCAGGAAATACTTCGATGACTCTTGCGAGAGGCCAAAAAAGTGAATTCGTAGTCGTCTTCATGAGCACGAGTTCTCCAACCCGTAAATTAGCTGACTTTGTGGTCCATTTAGTCCGTTGTTGTAGGGTGTACAAATATTCCGTGCTCCACCGTTTCCATATTCGTTGAGCGAACTGTTGCACGAGATGCCAATGTTTAAGTCGGTTTGGGGGAACTTCAGTGATGTCAGATTCAGGAAGTGCTGCTAATGGAGCACCAGTGAGGAAATGTCCTGGGGTCAGCACTGAAAAGTCGGTGGGATCACTGGACATCGGAGTCAAAGGGCGAGAATTTAATATAGCCTCTATACGTATAGACAATGTCGTAAATTCTGGTAGTGTGAGTAAAGTTGTTCCCATTACACATGTTAAATGCTGTTTGGCACTCTTGACTGCTCGTTCCCAGAGGCCACCATGGTGAGGAGCGGCTGGAGGGTTGAAATGGAAGCGCAATGACAATGTTGAAGAGAACTTTTGAATGTGCAGTTGCGAGTTAGCGTTTGTCACAGTTGTTTGAACAATCTTCCGTAATGATGACTCAGCGCCAACAAAATTTGATCCGCAGTCACAATATATGTCAGAACAGATGCCACGACGGGATATAAAACGAGTTAATGCAGCAATAAATGCGTCTGTTGTAAGATCTGTAACGACTTCAATATGTACAGCCTTTGTGACCATTCATATAAAAATACACAAATACACTTTGATAAACTTAATGAACCGTAAATTAGTGACTTTAACTGAGAACGGGCCACAATAATCAATCCCTGTTGAAGCGAATGGTTTCGCAGGTTCCGTGCGAACGGGAAGTAAATCTGCCATGAATGGAACAACATTAGTAGGGCGAAGTCGGAAGCATGTGATGCACTTGTGAATTCGCAACCGAATGACGTTTCTAGCGTTTAAAATCCACACTTGGCGTGTTATCATTGACTGGACTAGTTGTGGACCAGCGTGAAGATACTGAATATGAAAATAGTCGATTAATATATTGACTACATGATGTCGTTTCGGTAATAATACGGGGTGTTTGGTTTCATAAATCAATGAAGACTTACTGAGACGACCTCCAACACGAATCAACTGTTGATCATCAATGAATGGATTTAGTTTGCCTAATGTGCTAGGACAGTTTCCTTGCTTGATTTCATTGAACTCTTTCACAAATGATACTTGTTGTACCATGTAAAAAACTTTCACGCTTGATGCCTTTATTTCTGAAACAGTTATATAACCGGATTGATGAGTCGTACGTTTGCAGTTATGAATAAAACGTAAAACCAAAGCAACTATGCGTAGTAGTTTAGACCAGGATGAGTACTTTGTTAACAAAGGCAATTCATCGATAGACGAAATAGTAAATACCGGTAATGGATTAGATTTCAATTCAGTTAAGTCATTCAAAGTGATGGGAGTAAACTCTTTTGAAGGCCAATCACAAGATGGAAATATAAGCCATGGTGGACCGTTCCACCACAAATTATGCTGCATTAATTGAGATAGAGTTAGACCACGTGATGCACAATCAGCTGGGTTGTCATGCGATGAAATATGGTGCCAACTGTCCGATGATGTGAGTTCTTGAATTTGAGCAACTCGATTTGCGACATACGTTTTTAGTCGATAGGGAGGAGTGTGAATCCACGTTAGAACAACAGTAGAATCACTCCACAAGAAAATGTTTGTTGCGTTAACATATTAGGAAATAGTGTGATGTAATGTACCACTAATCGGGACAACAAATGAGCAGCACACAACTCAAGACGAGGAATGGTGACTCGTTTTAATGGAGCGACCCTGCTTTTTGCTGCTACTAAATTAGTTGTCACAACTTTGTCATGCCGTTCACATTTAAAATAAATAACTGCGGCATAGCCACTTTCTGATGCGTCACAGAATCCATGTAATTCTATTTTATGTAAAGAGCTGAGATTCAAAGTGCGGGGTATAGATACTTGTGACAACCAGTGTGTTTCAGCAACGATACGTGTCCATTGGTCTTGTACGTCAGATGGTAGTTGTGCGTCCCAAATTAAACCTAAAGTCCAAATAAGCTGCATAAAGCACTTGGCAAGCATTATGAAAGGAGTTAAAAAACCACAAGGGTCATAGATTGTGGAAATGGCACTTAACACTGTACGTTTGGTGGACGTCTTGTTCAAGTTTTCTACACCATGCGTAGTGTAGGAGAATGTGTCAGATGTAGGGGACCATTGAAGACCTAATACAGTAAAATGTGGATCAGTAGAATCAGAAATAAACTTTGGGGACTCACGATAGGTGTCTGGAACTTGTTGCAAAAGTTGTTCAGAATTGGACACCCATTTACGGAGTTCGAAACCTCCGCGTTGGAGCAAATTGGTCAGTTGTTTTTGTAGCTCAATCGCAGATTGGATTGATTCCGAACCTGTAATGATGTCATCAAGTGTGATGTAACAGCGCATGAGCTGCTTCAGGGAAATCGTGCCCTTCGTCAATGGCTGACTGATGTAGCGTACGGATGGCCAAATATGGAGAACAATTTACACCGTAAGTAACGGTATTAAGTTGAAATGATTCTATTGGTTGATCAGCTGTTGATCTCCAAAGAATTAGTTGAAAATTCCAATCATCTGGATGAATGATTATTTGCCGATACATCTGTTTGATATCGCAGCAAATTACTATGTGATGACGCCTAAATTGTGTCAAAATGTCAGCAACATTAGTCTGTAGCTTTTTACCTGTCATGAGTAAGTCATTTAAGGAAAATCCTGAGCTCGACTTACAACTAGCATCGAAAACTGTTCGCAGTTTTGTGGTAGAACTAGTTTCCTTTAGAATGCCATGATGAGGCAAAAAATAATGAATGCTAGTGGAAGATGGATTTGCACATTTTGTCATATGTTCAAGTGTGATGTACTCTTGCATAAAACCACGGTAAAGCAATCCAAAACGCTCGTTATTAACAAATTTCCGTTCCATTGCTTTCAACCGGAGTTCGGCAGCCGGACGAGATGTACCTAACGTATGTTTTGACTCTTTAAATGGGAGACGAACGATGTAGCGACCAGTGTCGTCACGGCTATGTGTTTCAATGAACAAACGTTCACATGCGTTGTCTTCGTTGGACTTAAGGTTATGTAATGGGATCTCTTCTTGAAGCCAAAATTGTTGGATAGAATCATGTAAGTCAACGTCATTAACGGAATGGAGACAAATGTTAAAAGTGCTTTGTTGGTGGGTAGACATTGATGATGAAGGAACACAGGGAGTTGTGCCCATGACAACTTGTCCAAAAGGAGTACCAATAATGCATGGTAATTCGTGACCTAAAAATGTTTGTGGACCAGTGAAAATATGCGGAAATAATGCAGCTTCCAATATAACATCAATACGACTGGGACTATGAAATGTTGGGTCAGCCAATTCAAGATGTTGTGTGAATTGAATAACTTCTGGGGACACAGGAAGACGAGGCAAATTAGTAGAGGCAATATGGGGAGTCTGGGACAGCTGAAAAATAATTGTTTTTTAATCAGAAGTGACGTTTGAGTGACGTGGTGATGACGTATGTGTGACGAGAGGGTGTGATGACGTCACGGCGATGACGTATTGGTGTGACGATACACATACGTCATTGGATGTGAGGTAATGTGAGAACGGGTGGATCTATATTCGTTCCGAAACTGTTAGAAATCGTGGGAGGGTTAGAAAATGAATTTTGCGTTTTATGAGTGTCAAAGATTGAAAAATCTGGTGATTAAATTTGGCCAGTCTATTCAGTTGTCGCTAAATGTTTGAGGTACCTGTTTTGCAGGAGCTTATTCGAGATATTTAGGACTTTGTCATTTAACCACCTTCATTTTAGTGGCCTTTACAAAGTCCGTTTTTATAAGTCTCAATTTGTAAACTTTCACGGTACGAAGCTAAATGCTTATTCAGTTGTTGTTAAAAATGTTGTAGGTGACTAACTAATTATAATTAATATTCTCCTAACATGTTCAAACGTGTTCAAGGCCATTTTAATACCTAAAAAAAGGATCTTGACTGTGGAGGATTGCCCATGCCGACCAGTCAATAAAGGTCAGTTCATTCATGGCGGTTTGCCCAGCCGACCGATTGAACTGTTTAAGGTATGGATGGACCGCAGAACTCTACACTGCGCGAACCACCCGGTTTTTTGGGGTTGTGATGGGAATCAGGTAAGAGACAGAGTTTAACTTGTACAATTCAACAAATTGTGTTAGTGTTAGTAGGAAACCAGCGAAGCCATGCAAGACAGAAAAGGAGAGTACAGACAAGAATAAGAGATCAGTGCTGATTTTAACGATTGACACAGGCCAGATCCATTTCCGACCGTACTGTTCACCCAACGGCCGGAGGCAGTGCTGACCACACAGGGGGACTTGTCTCAGGCCTTGTCTGACGCAGAAGGTGTTGACTTCCTCGGGGCCCGGCGGAGATCAGCGTAGAAAAGCTGGCCGATAGCAAGTGAGACCTACGTTTGTGGTGCTCGCTATATCACAGAAGTTCCAATCCCGGGGTACCACTTCAGGGATTGCGGTAATAGAAGACATCCGTGAACGTTCAGCTTGTCTTCGATGATCTCCGCTGTGCCCCGCTGAATCTTCTCTGGAGCTGGTCCCGTGTCTGCACGCCAAATGATTCGAGTGGATCTAACATCCCGGCTTTATAACTTTTTCCGCCGAGTCAGCAGAAAAAGCTCACCTCATTAGTTGATCTGTTTCGACCAATGAGAAGCCGGCTTGTGCTAATGAGTATACCGCTGTTGTTAGGCGAATCACTTCTGCTCAACCATTCTCAACGGACGCTTCATTTGTTGCTAAGAATGTTTTAGGTGACTTTAACTAATTATAATTAATATCCCCCTAACATGTTCAAACGTGATCAAGGTCATTTTAATACTTAAAAAAGGATCTTCACTGTGGCGGATTGCCCATGCCGACCAGTCAAGAAAGGTCAGTTCATTCGTGGCGGTTTGCCCAGCCGACCGATTGAACTGTTTAAGGTATGGATGGGCCGCAGAACTCTTCACTGCGTGAACCACCCGGGTTTTTTGGGGGTTGTGATGGGAATCAGGTGAGGGACAGAGTTTAACTTGTACAATTCAACAAATTGTGTTAGTGTTAGTGGAAAACCAGCGAAGCCATGCAATGAAGAAAAGGATAGTACAGACAAGAATAAGAGATCAGCGCTGAGTATAACGATTGACACGGGCCAGATCCATTGCCCACCGTACTGTTCACCCAAGGCCGGAGGCAGTGCTGACCACGCAGGGAGACTGTCTCAGACCTTGTGTGACGCAGAAGGTGTTGACTTCCTCGGGACCCAACGATGATCAGCGTAAAAAGCCGGCCGATAGCAAGTGAGACCTACGTTTGTGGTGCTCGCTATATCACAGACGTTCCAAGCCCGGGGTACCACTACAAGGATTGCGGTACTTGGAGACTTCCGTGAACGTTCAGCTTCTCTAAGGTGATCTCCGCTGAGGCCCGCCGGATGAAGTAAGCAGTTGATCCCGCAGCTACTTGACAAATGATGCGAGTGGACCAGTTCAAACAGTCACATATTATTACATTTGAGAGGCAACTTATTATATGATGATTTACAAATAAATAAGACAAAATAGCTCTTGTAAAAAAGTTTATGAATAATTGCACTTAGTTATTAAACCTCTTTTCATGATTAAAATCATGTAAATTTCTAATATTTAATTATATTACGCATTAATAGAATTAAAGACAGATATATTCTCAGTTAGGAATTCTTATGTCAAAGCTAGCGCTGGTGGTGGTGAAAGCAGAAGTTAACACCAGTGCTGCTATTAGTTCCCGAGGCGGTCACACTAAGCTTGTAGCGCTAGTTTTGAAATCCATAGTATGTAGTGGAGCAGTTAAAACAGTCACTTATCATAACATTTGAGACCCAACTTATTATATGGTGATTAACAAATAAGTAAAATGAAATAGCTCTTGAAAGAAAGTTTACAAACAATTGGACTTTGTTATTGAACCTCTTTTCATGACTAAAATAAAGTAAATCTGCAATATATAATTATATTATGCTTTAATAGAATTAAAGTCAAAGGCATTTTAAGTTATGAATTCTTATGTTGCTATTGACGAGGAAAGGAGTAGTGCTGCCATTAGTTCCCATGGCGGCCACACTAAGTTTTTTAGCGCTAGTTTAGAAATTTATTTAATGTAGTGGACCAGTTAAAACAGTCACATGTTATTACATTTGAGAGCTAACTTATTATATGATGATTTACAAATAAGTTAAATGAAATAGCTCTTGAAAAAAAGTTTATAAATAATTTCACTTCGTTGTTGAACCTCTTTTTATGACTAAAATAATTTAAATTTGCAACATTTAATTATATTACGCAACTTATTCTAAGTTAGGAATTCTTATGTCGCAAGGGAAGATGAAACGAACAGTGGTGCTATTAGTTCCCGTGACGGCCACACTAAGCTTGTAGCGCTAGTTTAGAATTCCATTTAATGCAGTGGACCAGTTAAAACAGTCACATATTATTACATTTGAGAGCCAACTTATTAGATGATGATTTACAAATAAATAAGATGAAATAGCTCTTGAAAGAAAGTTTATAAATAATTTCACTTAGTTATTGAACTTATTTTCATGAATAAAATAATTTAAAATTGCAACATTTAATTATATTACGCAACTTATTCTAAGTTAGAAATTCTTATGTCGCTAGGGAAGATGAAACGACAGTGGTGCTATTAGTTCCCGTGGCCGCCACACTAAGCTTGTAGCGCTAGTTTAGAAATCCATTTAATGCAGTGGACCAGTTAAAACAGTCACATATTATTACATTTGAGAGCCAACTTATTAGATGATGATTTACAAATAAGTAAGATGAAATAGCTCTTGAAAGAAAGTTTATAAATAATTTCACTTAGTTATTGAACTTATTTTCATGAATAAAATAATTTAAAATTGCAACATTTAATTATATTACGCAACTTATTCTAAGTTAGGAATTCTTATGTCGCTAGGGAAGATGAAACGACAGTGGTGCTATTAGTTCCCGTGGCGGCCACACTAAGCTTGTAGCGCTAGTTTAGAAATCCATTTAATGCAGTGGACCAGTTAAAACAGTCACATATTATTACATTTTAGAGCCAACTTATTATATGATGATTTACAAATAAGTAAGATGAAATAGCTCTTGAAAGAAAGTTTATAAATAATTTCACTTAGTTATTGAACTTATTTTCATAAATAAAATAATTTAAAATTGCAACATTTAATTATATTACGCAACTTATTCTAAGTTAGGAATTCTTATGTCGCTAGGGAAGATGAAACGACAGTGGTGCTATTAGTTCCCGTGGCGGCCACACTAAGCTTGTAGCGCTAGTTTAGAAATCCATTTAATGCAGTGGACCAGTTAAAACAGTCACATATTATTACATTTTAGAGCCAACTTATTATATGATGATTTACAAATAAGTAAGATGAAATAGCTCTTGAAAGAAAGTTTATAAATAATTTCACTTAGTTATTGAACTTATTTTCATGAATAAAATAATTTAAAATTGCAACATTTAATTATATTACGCAACTTATTCTAAGTTAGGAATTCTTATTCTTATTTCGCTAGGGAAGATGAAACGACAGTGGTGCTATTAGTTCCCGTGGCGGCCACACTAAGCTTGTAGCGCTAGTTTAGAAATCCATTTAATGCAGTGGACCAGTTAAAACAGTCACATATTATTACATTTGAGAGCCAACTTATTATATGATGATTTACAAATAAGTAAGATGAAATAGCTCTTGAAAGAAAGTTTATAAATAATTTCACTTAGTTATTGAACTTATTTTCATGAATAAAATAATTTAAAATTGCAACATTTAATTATATTACGCAACTTATTCTAAGTTAGGAATTCTTATGTCGCTAGGGAAGATGAAACGACAGTGGTGCTATTAGTTCCCGTGGCGGCCACACTAAGCTTGTAGCGCTAGTTTAGAAATCCATTTAATGCAGTGGACCAGTTAAAACAGTCACATATTATTACATTTGAGAGCCAACTTATTATATGATGATTTACAAATAAGTAAGATGAAATAGCTCTTGAAAGAAAGTTTATAAATAATTTCACTTAGTTATTGAACTTATTTTCATGAATAAAATAATTTAAAATTGCAACATTTAATTATATTACGCAACTTATTCTAAGTTAGGAATTCTTATTTCGCTAGGGAAGATGAAACGACAGTGGTGCTATTAGTTCCCGTGGCGGCCACACTAAGCTTGTAGCGCTAGTTTAGAAATCCATTTAATGCAGTGGACCAGTTAAAACAGTCACATATTATTACATTTGAGAGCCAACTTATTATATGATGATTTACAAATAAGTAAGATGAAATAGCTCTTGAAAGAAAGTTTATAAATAATTTCACTTAGTTATTGAACTTATTTTCATGAATAAAATAATTTAAAATTGCAACATTTAATTATATTACGCAACTTATTCTAAGTTAGGAATTCTTATTTCGCTAGGGAAGATGAAACGACAGTGGTGCTATTAGTTCCCGTGGCGGCCACACTAAGCTTGTAGCGCTAGTTTAGAAATCCATTTAATGCAGTGGACCAGTTAAAACAGTCACATATTATTACATTTTAGAGCCAACTTATTATATGATGATTTACAAATAAGTAAGATGAAATAGCTCTTGAAAGAAAGTTTATAAATAATTTCACTTAGTTATTGAACTTATTTTCATGAATAAAATAATTTAAAATTGCAACATTTAATTATATTACGCAACTTATTCTAAGTTAGGAATTCTTATTCTTATTTCGCTAGGGAAGATGAAACGACAGTGGTGCTATTAGTTCCCGTGGCGGCCACACTAAGCTTGTAGTAGGGTTGTTAAATATTTCTGTACCGGTGACTTTGGCGCTAATATTTGTTCGGCACTAAAGGAGCTGGTGCCAGGAAATTGTTCTGACCAGCTCCAGTGACTTCGGTGACAGTACGAATTCACTCACTCAAAAGTCGCTGTCACTGTTTGGTTGTTTCAATGTATCCCCGCTAGGTTCGTGGCGCTGTCGCTGGAGCTGGAGCTGGGCGCTGGCGCTGGCACTGGTCACTGTCACCGGTCGCCGTTTGGTTGTTTCGAGGTCGTGGCGCTGTCGCTGGAGCTGGGAGCTGGAGCTGGCACTGGTCATTCTCACTTGTCGCTGTTTGGTGGTTTCGAGGTATCGCCTCTAGGTTTGTGGCGCTGGCGCTGTTTGGAGCTTGGCGCTGGGCATAGACGAGATGGACGAACTACGAACCAGCGCCAGTGACTTCAGTGACAACACGAGCCCGCATTGTTCATGCAAGTCGCTGTTGTGCGTTTACTAACTAAAGCGCTGTTAATACAATTTTCCGATGACTGTTATTTGTATAATTAAGTAGTCTTTTTACAAGCTTTCTTTATTTATGATTTAGTAACAACTTTATTATTTACTTCTAGGTAATTAATATTTTTTTAGTGATACTCCTAAATGTTTTCGTAGTTAAATGAGAATTTGTAGTTGTACTAAGAATTTTAATTATTACTTGTTGTTCCTATTTTATGAAATATATTTAATTATAATGCCAATAAGTGAGCTGTTGATTCCTTTTAAGGTCATGATTAACTTTGATAAATAACACAGTGTCAAAAAGGGGTAATTTATCGCTGGAGTTGTTACGATGAACTGCGGGAGTAACTGGTGCCAAGTCACCGGTAAAAGTAACTGATATTTCTTTGGCGCTGTCACTGAAGTCGCTGATCCAGCAAAGTCACTGGATCGCACATCTCTAGCTTGTAGCGCTAGTTTAGAAATCCATTTAATGCAGTGGACCAGTTAAAACAGTCACATATTATTACATTTTAGAGCCAACTTATTATATGATGATTTACAAATAAGTAAGATGAAATAGCTCTTGAAAGAAAGTTTATAAATAAGTTCACTTAGTTATTGAACTTATTTTCATGAATAAAATAATTTAAAATTGCAACATTTAATTATATTACGCAACTTATTCTAAGTTAGGAATTCTTATTCTTATTTCGCTAGGGAAGATGAAACGACAGTGGTGCTATTAGTTCCCGTGGCGGCCACACTAAGCTTGTAGCGCTAGTTTAGAAATCCATTTAATGCAGTGGACCAGTTAAAACAGTCACATATTATTACATTTGAGAGCCAACTTATTAGATGATGATTTACAAATAAGTAAGATGAATTAGCTCTTGAAAGAAAGTTTATAAATAATTTCACTTAGTTATTGAACTTATTTTCATGAATAAAATAATTTAAAATTGCAACATTTAATTATATTACGCAACTTATTCTAAGTTAGGAATTCTTATTTCGCTAGGGAAGATGAAACGACAGTGGTGCTATTAGTTCCCGTGGCGGCCACACTAAGCTTGTAGCGCTAGTTTAGAAATCCATTTAATGCAGTGGACCAGTTAAAACAGTCACATATTATTACATTTTAGAGCCAACTTATTATATGATGATTTACAAATAAGTAAGATGAAATAGCTCTTGAAAGAAAGTTTATAAATAATTTCACTTAGTTATTGAACTTATTTTCATGAATAAAATAATTTAAAATTGCAACATTTAATTATATTACGCAACTTATTCTAAGTTAGGAATTCTTATTCTTATTTCGCTAGGGAAGATGAAACGACAGTGGTGCTATTAGTTCCCGTGGCGGCCACACTAAGCTTGTAGTAGGGTTGTTAAATATTTCTGTACCGGTGACTTTGGCGCTAATATTTGTTCGGCACTAAAGGAGCTGGTGCCAGGAAATTGTTCTGACCAGCTCCAGTGACTTCGGTGACAGTACGAATTCACTCACTCAAAAGTCGCTGTCACTGTTTGGTTGTTTCAATGTATCCCCGCTAGGTTCGTGGCGCTGTCGCTGGAGCTGGAGCTGGGCGCTGGCGCTGGCACTGGTCACTGTCACCGGTCGCCGTTTGGTTGTTTCGAGGTCGTGGCGCTGTCGCTAGAGCTGGGAGATGGAGCTGGCACTGGTCATTGTCACTTGTCGCTGTTTGGTGGTTTCGAGGTATCGCCTCTAGGTTTGTGGCGCTGGCGCTGTTTGGAGCTTGGCGCTGGGCATAGACGAGATGGACGAACTACGAACCAGCGCCAGTGACTTCAGTGACAACACGAGCCCGCATTGTTCATGCAAGTCGCTGTTGTGCGTTTACTAACTAAAGCGCTGTTAATACAATTTTCCGATGACTGTTATTTGTATAATTAAGTAGTCTTTTTACAAACTTTCTTTATTTATGATTTAGTAACAACTTTATTATTTACTTCTAGGTAATTAATATTTTTTTAGTGATACTCCTAAATGTTTTCGTAGTTAAATGAGAATTTGTAGTTGTACTAAGAATTTTAATTATTACTTGTTGTTCCTATTTTATGAAATATATTTAATTCTAATGCCAATAAGTGAGCTGTTGATTCCTTTTAAGGTCATGATTAACTTTGATAAATAACACAGTGTCAAAAAGGGGTAATTTATCGCTGGAGTTGTTACGATGAACTGCGGGAGTAACTGGTGCCAAGTCACCGGTAAAAGTAACTGATATTTCTTTGGCGCTGTCACTGAAGTCGCTGATCCAGCAAAGTTACTGGATCGCACATCTCTAGCTTGTAGCGCTAGTTTAGAAATCCATTTAATGCAGTGGACCAGTTAAAACAGTCACATATTATTACATTTTAGAGCCAACTTATTATATGATGATTTACAAATAAGTAAGATGAAATAGCTCTTGAAAGAAAGTTTATAAATAATTTCATTTAGTTATTGAACTTATTTTCATGAATAAAATAATTTAAAATTGCAACATTTAATTATATTACGCAACTTATTCTAAGTTAGGAATTCTTATTCTTATTTCGCTAGGGAAGATGAAACGACAGTGGTGCTATTAGTTCCCGTGGCGGCCACACTAAGCTTGTAGCGCTAGTTTAGAAATCCATTTAATGCAGTGGACCAGTTAAAACAGTCACATATTATTACATTTGAGAGCCAACTTATTAGATGATGATTTACAAATAAGTAAGATGAAATAGCTCTTGAAAGAAAGTTTATAAATAATTTCACTTAGTTATTGAACTTATTTTCATGAATAAAATAATTTAAAATTGCAACATTTAATTATATTACGCAACTTATTCTAAGTTAGAAATTCTTTCCTTATTTCGCTAGGGAAGATGAAACGACAGTGGTGCTATTAGTTCCCGTGGCGGCCACACTAAGCTTGTAGTAGGGTTGTTAAATATTTCTGTACCGGTGACTTTGGCGCTAATATTTGTTCGGCACTAAAGGAGCTGGTGCCAGGAAATTGTTCTGACCAGCTCCAGTGACTTCGGTGACAGTACGAATTCACTCACTCAAAAGTCGCTGTCACTGTTTGGTTGTTTCAATGTATCCCCGCTAGGTTCGTGGCGCTGTCGCTGGAGCTGGAGCTGGGCGCTGGCGCTGGCACTGGTCACTGTCACCGGTCGCCGTTTGGTTGTTTCGAGGTCGTGGCGCTGTCGCTGGAGCTGGGAGCTGGAGCTGGCACTGGTCATTGTCACTTGTCGCTGTTTGGTGGTTTCGAGGTATCGCCTCTAGGTTTGTGGCGCTGGCGCTGTTTGGAGCTTGGCGCTGGGCATAGACGAGATGGACGAACTACGAACCAGCGCCAGTGACTTCAGTGACAACACGAGCCCGCATTGTTCATGCAAGTCGCTGTTGTGCGTTTACTAACTAAAGCGCTGTTAATACAATTTTCCGATGACTGTTATTTGTATAATTAAGTAGTCTTTTTACAAGCTTTCTTTATTTATGATTTAGTAACAACTTTATTATTTACTTCTAGGTAATTAATATTTTTTTAGTGATACTCCTAAATGTTTTCGTAGTTAAATGAGAATTTGTAGTTGTACTAAGAATTTTAATTATTACTTGTTGTTCCTATTTTATGAAATATATTTAATTCTAATGCCAATAAGTGAGCTGTTGATTCCTTTTAAGGTCATGATTAACTTTGATAAATTACACAGTGTCAAAAAGGGGTAATTTATCGCTGGAGTTGTTACGATGAACTGCGGGAGTAACTAGTGCCAAGTCACCGGTAAAAGTAACTGATATTTCTTTGGCGCTGTCACTGAAGTCGCTGATCCAGCAAAGTCACTGGATCGCACATCTCTAGCTTGTAGCGCTAGTTTAGAAATCCATTTAATGCAGTGGACCAGTTAAAACAGTCACATATTATTACATTTTAGAGCCAACTTATTATATGATGATTTACAAATAAGTAAGATGAAATAGCTCTTGAAAGAAAGTTTATAAATAATTTCACTTAGTTATTGAACTTATTTTCATGAATAAAATAATTTAAAATTGCAACATTTAATTATATTACGCAACTTATTCTAAGTTAGGAATTCTTATTCTTATTTCGCTAGGGAAGATGAAACGACAGTGGTGCTATTAGTTCCCGTGGCGGCCACACTAAGCTTGTAGCGCTAGTTTAGAAATCCATTTAATGCAGTGGACCAGTTAAAACAGTCACATATTATTACATTTGAGAGCCAACTTATTAGATGATGATTTGCAAATAAGTAAGATGAAATAGCTCTTGAAAGAAAGTTTATAAATAATTTCACTTAGTTATTGAACTTATTTTCATGAATAAAATAATTTAAAATTGCAACATTTAATTATATTACGCAACTTATTCTAAGTTAGGAATTCTTATTTCGCTAGGGAAGATGAAACGACAGTGGTGCTATTAGTTCCCGTGGCGGCCACACTAAGCTTGTAGCGCTAGTTTAGAAATCCATTTAATGCAGTGGACCAGTTAAAACAGTCACATATTATTACATTTGAGAGCCAACTTATTATATGATGATTTACAAATAAGTAAGATGAAATAGCTCTTGAAAGAAAGTTTATAAATAATTTCACTTAGTTATTGAAATTATTTTCATGAATAAAATAATTTAAAATTGCAACATTTAATTATATTACGCAACTTATTCTAAGTTACGAATTCTTATTCTTATTTCGCTAGGGAAGATGAAACGACAGTGGTGCTATTAGTTCCCGTGGCGGCCACACTAAGCTTGTAGTAGGGTTGTTAAATATTTCTGTACCGGTGACTTTGGCGCTAATATTTGTTCAGCACTAAAGGAGCTGGTGCCAGGAAATTGTTCTGACCAGCTCCAGTGACTTCGGTGACAGTACGAATTCACTCACTCAAAAGTCGCTGTCACTGTTTGGTTGTTTCAATGTATCCCCGCTAGGTTCGTGGCGCTGTCGCTGGAGCTGGAGCTGGGCGCTGGCGCTGGCACTGGTCACTGTCACCGGTCGCCGTTTGGTTGTTTCGAGGTCGTGGCGCTGTCGCTGGAGCTGGGAGCTGGAGCTGGCACTGGTCATTGTCACTTGTCGCTGTTTGGTGGTTTCGAGGTATCGCCTCTAGGTTTGTGGCGCTGGCGCTGTTTGGAGCTTGGCGCTGGGCATAGACGAGATGGACGAACTACGAACCAGCGCCAGTGACTTCAGTGACAACACGAGCCCGCATTGTTCATGCAAGTCGCTGTTGTGCGTTTACTAACTAAAGCGCTGTTAATACAATTTTCCGATGACTGTTATTTGTATAATTAAGTAGTCTTTTTACAAGCTTTCTTTATTTATGATTTAGTAACAACTTTATTATTTACTTCTAGGTAATTAATATTTTTTTAGTGATACTCCTAAATGTTTTCGTAGTTAAATGAGAATTTGTAGTTGTACTAAGAATTTTAATTATTACTTGTTGTTCCTATTTTATGAAATATATTTAATTCTAATGCCAATAAGTGAGCTGTTGATTCCTTTTAAGGTCATGATTAACTTTGATAAATAACACAGTGTCAAAAAGGGGTAATTTATCGCTGGAGTTGTTACGATGAACTGCGGGAGTAACTGGTGCCAAGTCACCGGTAAAAGTAACTGACATTTCTTTGGCGCTTTCACTGAAGTCGCTGATCCAGCAAAGTCACTGGATCGCACATCTCTAGCTTGTAGCGCTAGTTTAGAAATCCATTTAATGCAGTGGACCAGTTAAAACAGTCACATATTATTACATTTGAGAGCCAACTTATTATATGATGATTTACAAATAAGTAAGATGAAATAGCTCTTGAAAGAAAGTTTATAAATAATTTCACTTAGTTATTGAACTTATTTTCATGAATAAAATAATTTAAAATTGCAACATTTAATTATATTACGCAACTTATTCTAAGTTAGGAATTCTTATGTCGCTAGGGAAGATGAAACGACAGTGGTGCTATTAGTTCCCGTGGCGGCCACACTAAGCTTGTAGCGCTAGTTTAGAAATCCATTTAATGCAGTGGACCAGTTAAAACAGTCACATATTATTACATTTGAGAGCCAACTTATTATATGATGATTTACAAATAAGTAAGATGAAATAGCTCTTGAAAGAAAGTTTATAAATAATTTCACTTAGTTATTGAACTTATTTTCATGAATAAAATAATTTAAAATTGCAACATTTAATTATATTACGCAACTTATTCTAAGTTAGGAATTCTTATTCTTATTTCGCTAGGGAAGATGAAACGACAGTGGTGCTATTAGTTTCCGTGGCGGCCACACTAAGCTTGTAGCGCTAGTTTAGAAATCCATTTAATGCAGTGGACCAGTTAAACAGTCACATATTATTACATTTGAGAGCCAACTTATTATATGATGATTTACAAATAAGTAAGATGAAATAGCTCTTGAAAGAAAGTTTATAAATAATTTCACTTAGTTATTGAACTTATTTTCATGAATAAAATAATTTAAAATTGCAACATTTAATTATATTACGCAACTTATTCTAAGTTAGGAATTCTTATGTCGCTAGGGAAGATGAAACGACAGTGGTGCTATTAGTTCCCGTGGCGGCCACACTAAGCTTGTAGCGCTAGTTTAGAAATCCATTTAATGCAGTGGACCAGTTAAAACAGTCACATATTATTACATTTTAGAGCCAACTTATTATATGATGATTTACAAATAAGTAAGATGAAATAGCTCTTGAAAGAAAGTTTATAAATAATTTCACTTAGTTATTGAACTTATTTTCATGAATAAAATAATTTAAAATTGCAACATTTAATTATATTACGCAACTTATTCTAAGTTAGGAATTCTTATGTCGCTAGAGAAGATGAAACGACAGTGGTGCTATTAGTTCCCGTGGCGGCCACACTGAGCTTGTGGTGCTAGTTTAGAAATCCATTTAATGCAGTGGACCAGTTAAAACAGTCACATATTATTACATTTGAGAGCCAACTTATTAGATGATGATTTACAAATAAGTAAGATGAAATAGCTCTTGAAAGAAAGTTTATAAATAATTTCACTTAGTTATTGAACTTATTTTCATGACTAAAATAATTTAAAATTGCAACATTTAATTATATTACGCAACTTATTCTAAGTTAGGAATTCTTATTTCGCTAGGGAAGATGAAACGACAGTGGTGCTATTAGTTCCCGTGGCGGCCACACTAAGCTTGTAGCGCTAGTTTAGAAATCCATTTAATGCAGTGGACCAGTTAAAACAGTCACATATTATTACATTTGAGAGCCAACTTATTATATGATGATTTACAAATAAGTAAGATGAAATAGCTCTTGAAAGAAAGTTTATAAATAATTTCACTTAGTTATTGAAATTATTTTCATGAATAAAATAATTTAAAATTGCAACATTTAATAATATTACGCAACTTATTCTAAGTTAGGAATTCTTATTCTTATTTCGCTAGGGAAGATGAAACGACAGTGGTGCTATTAGTTCCCGTGGCGGCCACACTAAGCTTGTAGCGCTAGTTTAGAAATCCATTTAATGCAGTGGACCAGTTAAAACAGTCACATATTATTACATTTGAGAGCCAACTTATTATATGATGATTTACAAATAAGTAAGATGAAATAGCTCTTGAAAGAAAGTTTATAAATAATTTCACTTAGTTATTGAACTTATTTTCATGAATAAAATAATTTAAAATTGCAACATTTAATTATATTACGCAACTTATTCTAAGTTAGGAATTCTTATTCTTATTTCGCTAGGGAAGATGAAACGACAGTGGTGCTATTAGTTCCCGTGGCGGCCACACTAAGCTTGTAGTAGGGTTGTTAAATATTTCTGTACCGGTGACTTTGGCGCTAATATTTGTTCGGCACTAAAGGAGCTGGTGCCAGGAAATTGTTCTGACCAGCTCCAGTGACTTCGGTGACAGTACGAATTCACTCACTCAAAAGTCGCTGTCACTGTTTGGTTGTTTCAATGTATCCCCGCTAGGTTCGTGGCGCTGTCGCTGGAGCTGGAGCTGGGCGCTGGCGCTGGCACTGGTCACTGTCACCGGTCGCCGTTTGGTTGTTTCGAGGTCGTGGCGCTGTCGCTGGAGCTGGGAGCTGGAGCTGGCACTGGTCATTGTCACTTGTCGCTGTTTGGTGGTTTCGAGGTATCGCCTCTAGGTTTGTGGCGCTGGCGCTGTTTGGAGCTTGGCGCTGGGCATAGACGAGATGGACGAACTACGAACCAGCGCCAGTGACTTCAGTGACAACACGAGCCCGCATTGTTCATGCAAGTCGCTGTTGTGCGTTTACTAACTAAAGCGCTGTTAATACAATTTTCCGATGACTGTTATTTGTATAATTAAGTAGTCTTTTTACAAGCTTTCTTTATTTATGATTTAGTAACAACTTTATTATTTACTTCTAGGTAATTAATATTTTTTTAGTGATACTCCTAAATGTTTTCGTAGTTAAATGAGAATTTGTAGTTGTACTAAGAATTTTAATTATTACTTGTTGTTCCTATTTTATGAAATATATTTAATTCTAATGCCAATAAGTGAGCTGTTGATTCCTTTTAAGGTCATGATTAACTTTGATAAATAACACAGTGTCAAAAAGGGGTAATTTATCGCTGGAGTTGTTACGATGAACTGCGGGAGTAACTGGTGCCAAGTCACCGGTAAAAGTAACTGATATTCCTTTGGCGCTTTCACTGAAGTCGCTGATCCAGCAAAGTCACTGGATCGCACATCTCTAGCTTGTAGCGCTAGTTTAGAAATCCATTTAATGCAGTGGACCAGTTAAAACAGTCACATATTATTACATTTGAGAGCCAACTTATTATATGATGATTTACAAATAAGTAAGATGAAATAGCTCTTGAAAGAAAGTTTATAAATAATTTCACTTAGTTATTGAACTTATTTTCATGAATAAAATAATTTAAAATTGCAACATTTAATTATATTACGCAACTAATTCTAAGTTAGGAATTCTTATTCTTATTTCGCTAGGGAAGATGAAACGACAGTGGTGCTATTAGTTCCCGTGGCGGCCACACTAAGCTTGTAGCGCTAGTTTAGAAATCCATTTAATGCAGTGGACCAGTTAAAACAGTCACATATTATTACATTTGAGAGCCAACTTATTATATGATGATTTACAAATAAGTAAGATGAAATAGCTCTTGAAAGAAAGTTTATAAATAATTTCACTTAGTTATTGAACTTATTTTCATGAATAAAATAATTTAAAATTGCAACAGTTAATTATATTACGCAACTTATTCTAAGTTAGGAATTCTTATTCTTATTTCGCTAGGGAAGATGAAACGACAGTGGTGCTATTAGTTCCCGTGGCGGCCACACTAAGCTTGTAGCGCTAGTTTAGAAATCCATTTAATGCAGTGGACCAGTTAAAACAGTCACATATTATTACATTTGAGAGCCAACTTATTATATGATGATTTACAAATAAGTAAGATGAAATAGCTCTTGAAAGAAAGTTTATAAATAATTTCACTTAGTTATTGAACTTATTTTCATGAATAAAATAATTTAAAATTGCAACATTTAATTATATTACGCAACTTATTCTAAGTTAGGAATTCTTATGTCGCTAGGGAAGATGAAACGACAGTGGTGCTATTAGTTCCCGTGGCGGCCACACTAAGCTTGTAGCGCTAGTTTAGAAATCCATTTAATGCAGTGGACCAGTTAAAACAGTCACATATTATTACATTTGAGAGCCAACTTATTATATGATGATTTACAAATAAGTAAGATGAAATAGCTCTTGAAAGAAAGTTTATAAATAATTTCACTTAGTTATTGAACTTATTTTCATGAATAAAATAATTTAAAATTGCAACATTTAATTATATTACGCAACTTATTCTAAGTTAGGAATTCTTATGTCGCTAGGGAAGATGAAACGACAGTGGTGCTATTAGTTCCCGTGGCGGCCACACTAAGCTTGTAGCGCTAGTTTAGAAATCCATTTAATGCAGTGGACCAGTTAAAACAGTCACATATTATTACATTTGAGAGCCAACTTATTAGATGATGATTTACAAATAAGTAAGATGAAATAGCTCTTGAAAGAAAGTTTATAAATAATTTCACTTAGTTATTGAACTTATTTTCATGAATAAAATAATTTAAAATTGCAACATTTAATTATATTACGCAACTTATTCTAAGTTAGGAATTCTTATGTCGCTAGGGAAGATGAAACGACAGTGGTGCTTTTAGTTCCCGTGGCGGCCACACTAAGCTTGTAGCGCTAGTTTAGAAATCCATTTAATGCAGTGGACCAGTTAAAACAGTCACATATTATTACATTTGAGAGCCAACTTATTAGATGATGATTTACAAATAAGTAAGATGAAATAGCTCTTGAAAGAAAGTTTATAAATAATTTCACTTAGTTATTGAACTTATTTTCATGAATAAAATAATTTAAAATTGCAACATTTAATTATATTACGCAACTTATTCTAAGTTAGGAATTCTTATTCTTATTTCGCTAGGGAAGATGAAACGACAGTGGTGCTATTAGTTCCCGTGGCGGCCACACTAAGCTTGTAGCGCTAGTTTAGAAATCCATTTAATGCAGTGGACCAGTTAAAACAGTCACATATTATTACATTTGAGAGCCAACTTATTATATGATGATTTACAAATAAGTAAGATGAAATAGCTCTTGAAAGAAAGTTTATAAATAATTTCACTTAGTTATTGAACTTATTTTCATGAATAAAATAATTTAAAATTGCAACATTTAATTATATTACGCAACTTATTCTAAGTTAGGAATTCTTATGTCGCTAGGGAAGATGAAACGACAGTGGTGCTATTAGTTCCCGTGGCGGCCACACTAAGCTTGTAGCGCTAGTTTAGAAATCCATTTAATGCAGTGGACCAGTTAAAACAGTCACATATTATTACATTTGAGAGCCAACTTATTATATGATGATTTACAAATAAGTAAGATGAAATAGCTCTTGAAAGAAAGTTTATAAATAATTTCACTTAGTTATTGAACTTATTTTCATGAATAAAATAATTTAAAATTGCAACATTTAATTATATTACGCAACTTATTCTAAGTTAGGAATTCTTATGTCGCTAGGGAAGATGAAACGACAGTGGTGCTATTAGTTCCCGTGGCGGCCACACTAAGCTTGTAGCGCTAGTTTAGAAATCCATTTAATGCAGTGGACCAGTTAAAACAGTCACATATTATTACATTTGAGAGCCAACTTATTAGATGATGATTTACAAATAAGTAAGATGAAATAGCTCTTGAAAGAAAGTTTATAAATAATTTCACTTAGTTATTGAACTTATTTTCATGAATAAAATAATTTAAAATTGCAACATTTAATTATATTACGCAACTTATTCTAAGTTAGGAATTCTTATGTCGCTAGGGAAGATGAAACGACAGTGGTGCTTTTAGTTCCCGTGGCGGCCACACTAAGCTTGTAGCGCTAGTTTAGAAATCCATTTAATGCAGTGGACCAGTTAAAACAGTCACATATTATTACATTTGAGAGCCAACTTATTAGATGATGATTTACAAATAAGTAAGATGAAATAGCTCTTGAAAGAAAGTTTATAAATAATTTCACTTAGTTATTGAACTTATTTTCATGACTAAAATAATTTAAAATTGCAACATTTAATTATACTACGCAACTTATTCTAAGTTAGGAATTCTTATTTCGCTAGGGAAGATGAAACGACAGTGGTGCTATTAGTTCCCGTGGCGGCCACACTAAGCTTGTAGCGCTAGTTTAGAAATCCATTTAATGCAGTAGACCAGTTAAAACAGTCACATATTATTACATTTGAGAGCCAACTTATTAGATGATGATTTACAAATAAGTAAGATGATATAGCTCTTGAAAGAAAGTTTATAAATAATTTCACTTAGTTATTGAACTTATTTTCATGAATAAAATAATTTAAAATTGCAACATTTAATTATATTACGCAACTTATTCTAAGTTAGGAATTCTTATTTCGCCAGGGAAGATGAAACGACAGTGGTGCTATTAGTTCCCGTGGCGGCCACACTAAGCTTGTAGCGCTAGTTTAGAAATCCATTTAATGCAGTGGACCAGTTAAAACAGTCACATATTATTACATTTGAGAGCCAACTTATTATATGATGATTTACAAAGAAGTAAGATGAAATAGCTCTTGAAAGAAAGTTTATAAATAATTTCACTTAGTTATTGAAATTATTTTCATGAATAAAATAATTTAAAATTGCAACATTTAATTATATTACGCAACTAATTCTAAGTTAGGAATTCTTATTCTTATTTCGCTAGGGAAGATGAAACGACAGTGGTGCTATTAGTTCCCGTGGCGGCCACACTAAGCTTGTAGCGCTAGTTTAGAAATCCATTTAATGCAGTGGACCAGTTAAAACAGTCACATATTATTACATTTGAGAGCCAACTTATTATATGATGATTTACAAATAAGTAAGATGAAATAGCTCTTGAAAGAAAGTTTATAAATAATTTCACTTAGTTATTGAACTTATTTTCATGAATAAAATAATTTAAAATTGCAACATTTAATTATATTACGCAACTTATTCTAAGTTAGGAATTCTTATGTCGCTAGGGAAGATGAAACGACAGTGGTGCTATTAGTTCCCGTGGCGGCCACACTAAGTTTGTAGCGCTAGTTTAGAAATCCATTTAATGCAGTGGACCAGTTAAAACAGTCACATATTATTACATTTGAGAGCCAACTTATTATATGATGATTTACAAATAAGTAAGATGAAATAGCTCTTGAAAGAAAGTTTATAAATAATTTCACTTAGTTATTGAACTTATTTTCATGAATAAAATAATTTAAAATTGCAACATTTAATTATATTACGCAACTTATTCTAAGTTAGGAATTCTTATGTCGCTAGGGAAGATGAAACGACAGTGGTGCTATTAGTTCCCGTGGCGGCCACACTAAGCTTGTAGCGCTAGTTTAGAAATCCATTTAATGTAGTGGACCAGTTAAAACAGTCACATATTATTACATTTGAGAGCCAACTTATTATATGATGATTTACAAATAAGTAAGATGAAATAGCTCTTGAAAGAAAGTTTATAAATAATTTCACTTAGTTATTGAACTTATTTTCATGAATAAAATAATTTAAAATTGCAACATTTAATTATATTACGCAACTTATTCTAAGTTAGGAATTCTTATGTCGCTAGGGAAGATGAAACGACAGTGGTGCTATTAGTTCCCGTGGCGGCCACACTAAGCTTGTAGCGCTAGTTTAGAAATCCATTTAATGCAGTGGACTAGTTAAAACAGTCACATATTATTACATTTGAGAGCCAACTTATTAGATGATGATTTACAAATAAGTAAGATGAAATAGCTCTTGAAAGAAAGTTTATAAATAATTTCACTTAGTTATTGAACTTATTTTCATGAATAAAATAATTTAAAATTGCAACATTTAATTATATTACGCAACTTATTCTAAGTTAGGAATTCTTATTTCGCTAGGGAAGATGAAACGACAGTGGTGCTATTAGTTCCCGTGGCGGCCACACTAAGCTTGTAGCGCTAGTTTAGAAATCCATTTAATGCAGTGGACCAGTTAAAACAGTCACATATTATTACATTTGAGAGCCAACTTATTAGATGATGATTTACAAATAAGTAAGATGAAATAGCTCTTGAAAGAAAGTTTATAAATAATTTCACTTAGTTATTGAACTTATTTTCATGAATAAAATCATTTAAAATTGCATCATTTAATTATATTACGCAACTTATTCTAAGTTAGGAATTCTTATTCTTATTTCGCTAGGGAAGATGAAACGACAGTGGTGCTATTAGTTCCCGTGGCGGCCACACTAAGCTTGTAGCGCTAGTTTAGAAATCCATTTAATGCAGCGGACCAGTTAAAACAGTCACATATTATTACATTTGAGAGCCAACTTATTATATGATGATTTACAAATAAGTAAGATGAAATAGCTCTTGAAAGAAAGTTTATAAATAATTTCACTTAGTTATTGAACTTATTTTCATGACTAAAAGTAAATTTGCAATATTTAATTATTTTACGCATTAATAGAATTAAAGTTGCATGTATTCTAAGTTAGGAATTCTTATGTCGTTAGGGAAGATGAAATGAGCAGTGCTGCTATTAGTTCCCTTGGCGGCCACACTAATCTTGCAGCGCTAGTTTTGCATTCCATTTAATGTGGCTGTATCGTGATGTTATCAAGCAACCTTGCACTTAAATTAAAATTTTTTTTTAATTTGTTTAAATCATTTTCCTAATAAATAATTAAATTACTTTTAATTTAATCTTTGCAAAGACATTTTCAAATTTACCCCTCAAGAAATAATATAATTAAAGCTTTAACCACTAAACAAAAGTAAAGTTCAGTAGTGATTGTAATTCCTGTTACTTTATAGTTACGATGAAAACAGTGATTGTTTACTAGGGTTCCCTGTGATTTTTAACTATGATTTACAGTGATTCGTTATTTTACGTAAAACTAGGAGCGCTGAAACTGTATTGTCCGTGATTCCCCACTACCTAAACAGTGATTCACCGTGATTTCACTCTTGTCGTTCTTACTGTGATTTCACTCTTGTCGTTCTTACCGTGATTTAACTTTTTCCGCTTTTACCGTGAATTGTACAGGGTCGGATTTACTAGGTGTAATTAAGATCTTTAAGAATAAAAGTATCTAAAAATAGGTCTATTTGTTATAAATTCGTGTCTTGGTTTTAGTCTAATTTGTTTCAGTTTTAACACAAGTGTATAATTTTTCGACCATCAATCAGTTCTTACTCTTTGTGGATTACTTTTAATTACAAACCAAAACTAAACCTAAACCAAAATTGAATAAAACCTATTCGAACTTTGTGATATTACAAAATGTTACTGCCCTAAAATTAAAAGAATGTTTTCACCACACTACGCTGTAATCACCTGTTTACGGAACGTCATTTTAATACCGAAAGTAGTGTTTTTCCGCCCAAGGGCCGAAAATTTTCGGCCCTAGGGCCGAAAGTCAGCTGGTCTACTTACTCAGTGTTGCCAACTTGTTTTCAATTGTACACAACGTTACCTGGTTAATACCTGCATATTATTTCGTGTTCTTTGGTTGAAACACTGGAACAAATAACAATAAAATTCAAAACATTGTACTATCGATGATTTGTTTATTGGTTAACTGTTTTTAGTCCAAGATTGCATGAGGCCGATCGTGTTTTATGACCGATCATATTTAGCCCCCGTTAATAACTGTAGTATGGTGAAAAATAGCGTTCGCACCTCTGCCGAAAGGGTTTTCCAAAGCTTTTCGCCGCTCCGATTTTTTGCCGAGTTTTAGTATGATATTTAGGACACTTTTTCTAACATAATGCCATAACTTTCATTTCTATTACCGTTAGTTTGAGGTTTGACCTATTTAACCCCTAAAATGACCAGACTATTAGCATTTTACGTGTTATTGAACTAAGTTTTATTTTTTTAATGTTGTCTATGTTTTAAAATTTGAAGAACTAACTTGAATATAAAAATAAAAAGTAATTTTTAATCTCATTGCTAAAAAATTAAAATAAAGTGATACTAAAATATTTAGTCTGGGCGAGGGAAACGTATTTATCGAATAAGATACGACCTTCCCACAGACAAAATTGTACAACCCTTCGCTCACGTTTTGTAGGGGAAATCACTTTGATCGACGTGCCGCGCTGCGCCCCGCCTGCCGTGCGCCAGGGCTGTCTTCACGGTTAGCAAAGTTGACGAAAACTACTTGAACCACGTTGTGTACAAATTTAGCAGATTTATCTATAATGCATGGCTGCTATGTCAGCATCAAATATATGTCGAGTAAATATATAGCGGCTAGCTCTCAAATGTGATAAAATGTGACCATTAGAATTGCTTCCAATCCGCCGCGCCACCAGGTTTCAAAGTACGTTGCTTACTTAATACGATACGTAAGGTTATATTACGTATCTGAAAATCGGTAAACTATGCAGTTATTTTATAGTTTAAAACTCATAGGTCTACAGAAAACTTTGCATAAAAGGCCTCAACAGAATATAAATTCCCTGACTGGAACATTATGAAATATTTGGGCACTGATATATTGTAACCAATGAAGTTTGACTTATAATTACAGTAATAGTTATAAACTCTAGGTTGCATATACACTCGCCATGGTTATGTAAAATACCGTTCACATCGGCAATGTTTGGTAGTCTCTAGGAAGTACAGTTCCACTCATCAAGTACAGTGGAACTTGTATAATTAGAATATTGGGCTGGTATAAAAAATGTAACGAACCAGTACTAGGGACTAAGCAAAAATTAGGACCAAAGAATATTTTGAATTATAGAAGTTCAATTTATCCAAGTTCCACAATATTTCTCAAAGCTTTTGATAGAGAATGGTCCACACCGTGGTATTGTTACTATCTAAGGTCAACCTGTCCCTAGAAAGCATAATTAATAAATAACCAAAAGACAGATGACAGTTGACTTCAGTATAACACTTACACAAAAATTACAGACTTTGATCTTGATTGATCTGATGATCCTCGGAGTGTGAGGTGAGCACTGTAACAACTACTATATACCCATTCAGATTGGTTTAAGTTTTTAATAAGTGTATGGCCCCTTAGTGCATAATAAGAAAATTGTATGCATGCTTTAACGCTGGTTAATACTCTTCTTCCCTCCCACATCACAAAACGTAACGCTACAAAGCTCTCCCCCCCACCACCATCCTTGTGGATGTGCCTGAAGTGCTATTACATGGTATTTTACCAGATAGTTTTAATTGTTAGAGCTTAGCATAACAAACAGTAAAGGTTCAGGGTTTCGAACATTGTATTTTTTTATTTACGTTTTAATACATTAATTTATTTATTTGTTTAGTAATCTAAATAACACCTTTTAAAAGAGAAGTTAGACTGTTATGTAGGATAATAACAAATATTTGGACTAATCTAATTAAAATATGCGCATATATGTTTAATGAATATTATTAATATTTAAGAATTTTGATAACTGTATTTTCGGTTTTTAAAGAATCTGGTTACCAAGGGATAAGAGGCCAAAAGGTCAAGTCTTAATTGAAACTAAATTGCTTATAAAAAAAACGTATTCAAATGAATTTCTAAACTAGCGCTAAAAACTTAGTGTGGCCGCCACGGGAACTAATGGCAGCACTACTCCTTTCCTCGTCAATAGCAACATAATAAGAATTCCTAACTTAAATGCCTTTGACTTTAATTCTATTAAAGCGTAATACAATTATATATTGCAGATTTACTTTATTTTAGTCATGAAAAAGAGGTTCAATAACAAAGTCCAATTGTTTGTAAACTTTCTTTCAAGAGCTATTTCATTTTACTTATTTGTAAATCACCATATAATAAGTTGGATCTCAAATGTTATGATAAGTGACCGTTTTAACTGATCCACTACATACTATGGATTTCAAAACTAGCGCTACAAGCTTAGTGTGACCGCTACGGGAACTAATAGCAGCACTGGTGTTAACTTCTGCTTTCACCGCCACCAGCGCTAGCTTTGACATAAGAATTCCTAACTGAGAATATATCTGTCTTTATTTCTATTAATGCGTAATATAATTAAATATTAGAAATTTACATGATTTTAATCATTAAAAGAGGTTTAATAACTAAGTGCAATTATTCATAAACTTTTTTACAAGAGCTATTTTGTCTTATTTATTTGTAAATCATCATATAATAAGTTGCCAGTAGTTATGTAAGTGTAGTGTTTCATGGTTAATTGACAAGTAAGTTAAAATTTATTTGTAGGTGAAAATTCGTCCTTTATAGTGAACTGGTTCTTGTATGGGTGATTGAACTATTCATTGTGAATGAGTCTGAGAGTGAACTATTGAGTGTGTTTGGGGGGGTTAGTTAGTGTAAGTGATGTGGTAAGGGTTAGTTGGATATGATGGGGTATTATAAGGGTATTGTAAGTTTACTTGGTTAAGGGTGTGACAAGGTTATGGTAAGGGTATTATATAGTTTACTTGGATAAGGATAGGTTACTAGGAGGGGTTTGTGAGTATGTGATGGTTTTTATATATTATGTGATGGTATGTGATGGTTTTATATAGTATGTGATGGTATGATGGTTTTTATATATATAGTATGTGACGATGGAGGAGGGGTTAATGTGATATGAGAGATTATTTTTTTGTGTGTAATTTTACAGTATCTATAGTATATTTTTGTAAATGATTGAGAGTTCTGTAAACGTATGTTTTTACATATTAGCAAAGTGTGGGGGTGAATCTTGTTTTTATCTTGTGCAATGCGTGTTTGTGTATTTTTAAAAGAGTTTATACAGAGTATGTACAGACACTGGTATAGGACGATGTCTTTGAACCTTAGAGTTTCAGTGTGTGTAGACACCTGTGACCTCTTTCACTACTGTACATGGTTGAGTGCGTGTGCATGTACGCGTGTCTCCGGTCTTTCACCCATCGAGTGGTATTTAATGCTCCTCGACAAAGCTAACGCTCATTCCACAATAAGAAGCCATGGCCGCTGTAACATCCTATACAGTGTGGGATGCAGCGAGCATCACCAACTTGCTCAACATAATAAGAGGCGAGGCGGTTAACCGCCTGGTAATTGTTAGATGGGGGATGCTCTGCCCCGATGGCCGCCACCACCTGCTGCCACGGCGTTACGTGGCAAACCAACCCGGGCACCTGGAGGAGGTGGAGATGCGGCTCCGGAACCTCACAAACAACGGCGAGGTGGCCCTCCTACAGAAGAGGACAATAAACCTATTTTAGAATATAAGTTTTTTTATAAAATAAATAAAAATAAATAAAAAAAAACAAAAAAAACAACAAAAAAAACAACAAAAAACACAACAAAAAACTATAGTTTTAGTCACTTCTCTAAGAATCAGTTATTCTTAGAGGCATCGCGCTGGTTCTTGGAGCGTAGTGTCGCGGGTTCGCAGGATCCAAAAATACTGTATATGTGTTTCCGTGAGCAAGATACTTCTCGTAAAAACTTTGGATTAAATTTGGTATAAACGTGTAAAGCAACTCTATTAAGAATTTATACGAGTCTGTCTAGAGTTTATAAATATATTATTAATTACCAAAAGATGATCCAAACATTCAAACATCCAAACATTTTACCTATCATACCGTATAAATAATACATCACAGATTAGCAGCTCAAAAAGGTAACAACAATATGTTACAGCTGGTAAATTTACAACGGGGAACTATATTATGGTCCGGTCATATTTGGTCATATTTGGTCATATTTTTAAAGACAAAATCACTATGATAAAATGAAAATAAACTGTTTAAGAAGATATAATAAGTATTTAAGATTTACGGTGCTAGTCCGTAATGTATAACCGGTTTTATTTAACTATACATTCTATATACTTAAACGTGTCAATTCCATAAACTAAGATGGAGGTCATTATAAAGTGTCTAACTATGCGAAATGGGTGGTTCATCCTTACGCGCCCAACACTATACAGCCAGTGAGCCTAACAACAGGGGAGCCAGAGAAGTGACTTATTTCAATAATTGTTTAATATTATCAGACTTAATTTGTAAGTTGAGAAAAAGCTGTCTGATAAAATAAAAGTGGCTTTGTAGACAACTACAAACTTGAAGATATGAGTCTCAAAATCCTTGCTGCTCTATATATAACTATACTTGTACTGTAACTGTACTTGCTCTATATATAACTATCCGAAAATATAAATATTGTTTTATTTTACCGCGGTTTAATATTTTCAATTATTAAAACGGGGGACATGAAAGGTCACTCGGGGGTTTGTTGTTTTTAAGTTAGAAACTGTTAATCCTTGAATTGTGCTAGTACTGTTAGAGCACCAAATTTTACATTTTTAATTTGTATATAGTTACAATACGTTTAGCTCAATATATGTTTCAGTTATTCGATTGTAAAAGAAAAAACAAAAATGTATCAGCTTTAATTAAGTTTATTGGTATTTAATATTTGGGTATATTCTGACGAAGGCCACCCGAATAATAGTTTATACGATGATTAAATCAAGTTTATTTACTGCCTACGATGTAGAATAGGCCAGCGGTGTACACCTTCAACTGGGTCAGGGCGCGTGCGTGACGGCGGGGAGGGTCAGTGCTCCGCGTGGCAACAATACTTGTCGTTATCACCACCTGTTGTCGTCGGTGGGCGTCTGACACAGTAGTCACACAGTAGCCACACAGTAGCCACACAGTAGCCACACAGTAGCCACACAGTAATATTGCCACAGCAGTCTTTGCTAATAGTACACAGAGAAAAATGGAATTTGAAAAATGGATATTGGTTGTCATGACCAATATTAGTTAAACCACGATTAGTTAACGAAAGTGGTTGGCCAGGAAAGGTTATCGTAAACAAAACAACAGTTAGTTTAACTTTTTGTAGTAGTTGTTTCAAGGCAACTTTGGCTATTCCTCCGAGAGCTAAGTTAAGCCCGGGGTTCTAGGACTGTCTGGGTTAAGCATTGAGGCTAACAACTAAATGAATGAAAATGAAATGGGTTGTAACAAACTAGAATATGGGGTTATTACAACTACTTTGGTTAAATTAACCAAATCCTCAATTTTCAGTCAAGCCGTTTGGTTCGGGTTTTAACAACTACTTCTAAACAAATTATTTTAACCAATGAATTTATTGGTTAACTTAACTTATAAAATATATATATATTTTTTAACTCTCTGAGCTTAGTTAAATGAACTCATACAAATAATTGTCAATATAGTAACCTCTGACACTGGTTGAACTAACTTATAAACTTGGATTAACCAATCACATTTCTCTGTGTAGTTTTTACCTGCTATTTGCTGAGTAACGTTTGTGCTAGTGAAAATGAGTGAGCGTATCTTAATTTTGGACTTGCCTAAAACAAAAGAAGGGGCTGTGTTTTTTTACAGCCGAAAGAGTGTTTGCCATCTCGTCACCATTTGGACTCGTATCTGGCCGAGAGCGAGATTACAGTCAGCGATTGAAACACAACCGAGTACTTATATCCAACAGTGAGATTCAAGCAAAATAAAAAACAACCCCAGAATCCCACATAAAAAATAAATATGAACAACTATTAACTATTATTTGGAAAAATACAAGATATATAAATTTGAAGTTTAGAGTAAGCATACCCCAACTAGTCCAAGATTTCTGGAGCAAATTACACTTGGATAACTATTTATTTAATAACCTCTTATCAGATTTTCAATTATAATTATTAAAAACCATATTGCAATATTAATCATTAGAGTGTAACCCTTTCAATATAAATATATTTTTAAGTATTCTTTATTATTTAGCAAATTACAATGAGTAATATGTTAATTTTTAATAAATTATCTATACATAGTGAAAGTGTGCTTAATATAGTCGGGTTAATAATGGTAAGACGGTTTTGTGGATAATAATTTTATTATTTATTCAAGTTAACTTTAATGGGGTTTTTCTTTTTTCACTGGTTTGATAAACATTGAAAGCGAAATTGTGTAATTAGTTTGATTACATTTCCATAAGAACTTATAAACAGTTACTTTAGTTTGAAATTTAAATTTACATGTTTAACATTAATAACAAATATTATTTTAAATTTCTCAATTTAAAAATGAAAAGAAAAAATAGTTCAAGAAAAAACGTTTGAGGAATGTCTGGTCCGTGGTCCTGGGTCCTTGGGGAGTTCGATGTCGGGGCTCGGAATCGTCTGTAGGCGGTTGACATCGGGACTCGGTGGACTTGGTGGTTCTTCCAGACAGTGGAGTTGTGTGAGCTTCCGGTGCACGCCGATGCACACCGTTCCCGGGACGGGTTCGTAAGTAGACCATGAAAAAATAAACAAACGTGTATGAGTAAATAGATTATTAAATAAACCACCCTAGGAGGAATAATAGTTTGAAATTTATTTCAGAAAATAAACTCACTGATTTTATTAAATTAATGGTAGCTATTCTGTTATGATTACAGTGAAGGCGGATTGGCAATTTGATTAAAATGTGCGGACTCCCAAAACTGCTGGTTGTGTGCATAGCTTCTGAAGTGCACGGTGTATTAATTTGTAGTTGATTGGGTATGTTACTCAATTTTATATTACTCAAATAAAAAACCTTGTACCAAAAATAACAAAATAAAATCATGGAACGTGTTGTATAGATTATCAATGAGTGATAGCCGGATTCTCTGATATTCTCTGATAGCAATTGCTTACATCTTTAGGCACTATGACATGTTTATACAGTTGCTCCAAGAACCAGCGCGATGCCTCTAAGAATAATTGATTCTTAGAGAAGTGACTAAAACTATAGTTTTTTGTTGTATTTTTTGTTGTTTTTTTGTGTTTTTTTTTATATTTTTTTATTTATTATCAAAAACTTAAAAACTAAAAGAGGGGGATGACCCTTTTCTGTAGAACTGCCACGGAAAGGTAACGTCAACGTGTACACGATACAGCGCCTGCATTAACCTCCTTACAACAGTCACTTTCCATTACACTTCCCATTACACCGCGACGTGACGAACGGCAACTGCTTTTGCTGCATCGTTTGATTTGGTGGCAAAGTGTGATGAAGAGTTTTATAATAAATCGATTGTGGTTTTAATTTGATAGAAATCTTGTAAAACAACAAAACTTGCCTGCTTGTTTACCAATTAATTTTGGCATTGACTGTCAATGTAGATCTGGATTTGGGCTCAATATAGGAACAAGAGTTCAAAAATTAACAATAAGAGGCTACTATTTATTTACTATTTATTATCTGTTTTACAACTGATATCTAAATGCGGGAGTGGGAGGGTTTGTGGTTCGGGGTTTTGGGATTTGAAAAATGAACCTAACGAGCGCGGGGTTGCGGCTTGGACAAAAACTGTTGTCTATTCGGTCCAACTCCGGAGTGGACACGGTGTAAATTCGTCTACCCTCTCTATAATTTGTTTAATGCGGCACAAATAATGTGTGTTTGGAATATACTATATAAAATAAATATACTATCCATATACTATCCATATACCATCCAAACTTATTTTTAAACAACCCCGTTCTCCCCATAAAAAGTACCAATATTGAAAATATTTTAATTACATTGACTTAATTAAATTAAACTACAACTAAGCTAAAATGGTTTGGCGGGAATATATCGGTAGTATATTTTGTTATACTTAGTGCAATATATCTGATGTAATCGCCTATGATGTTTTAATGCGAATTTCTTTTAACTTCTTTTGTGGGATATCGTGTCCTGTTGAATGGTGTGGCCTCGTTCTTCTTGCAGCCATATTCTCTGGATCGCTGATAAAAATATCATTTCCTGTTGAATGTGTAGTTGCGCCTCGGGGTGATTGCGCCCCGTTCTCTGGATCGCTGACCCCAATGGCGTCCGTCGCTCCCGTACTCCCGCACATTCCCGCCACGCCCCACCTCTGTCCACCACGGATTCCGTTGAAGTAGGTTGAACACGTCCATGTTGTAATATGTTCTTCTGATCAGGTGAAGACGCCGGTGGGGTCCCAATTGGAGTTTTTTCAATCGTTCTGAATCAAAAGTATGTGTAGCGAGTTTGTAGAATCCCAGAAACGCGTCTGCTGTGATTTTTCTTGCACGTTTAAAGAATTTTAGGTTTGTGGTTTGTGGCGGCCGGGCGTTTATCACGGCAGATGTTAGTGGGTGAGCCGCCTTGACACGGGGTTCCTTCAGTTTCGTCTGGTGTAAACACTTATCTGCACGTATTATATATTACCGTTATATTCCCCGGTTAAACGGAAAAATTTTTTCGCGACTATCTATCTTATATCTATTGTTTGATACTTAGAAATAATTTCCCTATGTAAACTATAAATTTGACTCAACTAAAATATTAAAATTCCCCATGATAAACTATAAATTTGACTCTACTAAAATATTAAAATTCCCCATGATAAACTATAAATTTGACCCTACTAAAATATTAAAATTATCACTAAATTATCACTATATAAATAGTAAGTGATACTCTAGATTACAGTAACCCCATTTTTAACACACATTATTAGGCCTTATGTAATTAAACACTCTACAACATATTATTTTGATGATTACAATTTTAATAGCCGACCTCGAACCATTCCGCGGTGCCCAACGATCCACATTTGTTTGAAATGAGTGATGTGAGAAAACTGGGATGGGATTGATAGGAATAATGGATATTCATAAAAATTGTTCTCTACACTACTCTAAACAGCTGTTTTATGGGGAACGCCTCTAGGGCCGAATCCCGCCTAGATATGGGGTTTGTTTATAAATAAATATTGTGTGGATTTCCTCCCAATCCGCATATTATCCGTGGCCACGGATAATAGGACAGATTTTTTTCTACCATCTGGATAAAGAGTAATATATAACTTGAGAATTACAAACAAAAGCACTATTATAATAATACTGATATATTAGAAAATATATTACTCTTACCAAATATAGCAGATTGTGAGGGGAAGTGCGTGTATTGTATGTATTTGTGTTTTATTATAAATTTATGATTATATGATAATAAGATGTGTACAAATTTAACATATACTAGCAAACCTATAAAACATCTAAAAAAGAAATGACTCATTACTCTCAAGTTGAGCCACATGTTTTATTTCTTGCGTGTCTAGATTAAAGAGGGAAAAGCTGAAGATATCCTCAGCCCCAGGATCGGAGAAATGCGACAGTTGCACAAAAAACAAAGGGGACACAATACGCTATTAGTGTAACGGAACCCGGTGACGGTAGCTGTCCTATCGGGTGAAAGTGGCACTTACGGCGGTACAACGCGCAGTTCACTCTCGCTTTCACTGCTCATGCGCGTTGCCGCATGCGACACCAATTAGCATAGACGGGTGACAGACAGCTGTGGCTAATATCATTCATAGTCATACAAGTCGTGAGGTCTTGTCAAATACGCTCTAATATAATCATTTTATTCATTACATTCAGATTGACCGATTAAAAACGAGACAACAAATCTAAAAGCAATTTAAAAATTACGCTGTTTTTGTGTTCCCCATATAAATAATAATGCCACGACGACTCGGGGATATGATAATTAGCTTCCGAGGTGTAAATGTAACTCGGCCGTTATTAATTAAAAGATCGGAGCAGTTTGATTAAAATCACGGGTAATTATTTTTATGGTAAATTATCTTGGGTTATTTCAATCCTATACGAGTAAGTAATGTTCAGTAATGCATGGGGACGAATTAATGTTTATTAATAAACTAGCAGATGTACCCGCCCTTCGTACGGGTTGTACATAAGTGGCAGATTAACTAAAAATATTAACAACCCACATAATTTTACAATACTAAAATTACATTTTACACTTTTAAAGTAGAATTAAAGTTAACGAAATATACTATGGCAGATAGTTCTGGTACTGCTGGGTACTGTTGCCAAGTCGAGGAACTCTGTCGGGTAGTGAACGGTGTGGTTTTTGCGACTCCAAATCGGTACACCTTGGATTCGATTTTAGAAATAAAAGTACAACAAAATATTAACCCTGTTTAATTAAACATTTTAAATACTTTGATACATTAATCTTTACATTCCAATAAATTAATAGTAATGTAACGAAACATTAAACTTTAAAAACATTGACAAACCACTTTTAAAATCACCAGTCTTGCCAGGTCCTGTTTTCAATATAATTGTAAATATTTCTAGGTAGTGAAAATGGGTTATAACCACTTTTAAAATCACCAGTCTTGCCAGGTCCTGTTTTCAATATAATTGTAAATATTTCTAGGTAGTGAAAATGGGTTATAAATACTAACTGGTTGGTCGGCGCTCTCGAGACCCCTTGCTTCGTGGTCTCAACGGGAGCGGGGGGTGTGGGTGTGAGGGGTCTCAAACGTGGCAGATGGTCGTGGAATTCGTTTAATAGTGATAAGTAGGCCCAGCATTATTAATCTCCTGAAAAACAATAGCTTCGTGTACAACTTTTATATATTAGTCTGTTCTATATTTTAACGTTCCAAAAATGTCTTAACAGAATAGAATATTTTTATTTTCTCATAATACATAACGAAAATACATAGTTGTAACTTTATTTTTAATCACACGGCTTGTAACGGAGAAGTGTGGGCTAAGTGTGGAGGGGGGGGGGTAATGTGATGAGGATATAATAGATTTATTTTGTGTAATTTTACATACTCTTTTATCTATTACTCTGTTATAGTATGCGTATATTTTTAATGTATCTATACTGGATAGTATATTTTTGTAATTTTCAAAACTAAATGATTGGGGTAAGTTTTTTAATTGAGAATCTTTTAGAGTTTTGTAACCGTATGTTTTACATCTTACTGTAGCAAAGTCTAGTATGGGGTTATTGGGAGATATATCTTTGAATAAACCTAGACGTGAAGGGTGAATGAAATCTTGTTTTGTAAACGAATCGGTTTTAGAGAATACGTGCAATGCGAAGGAATCGTTGTCTGTGTATATGAGATCGAAGGGGGGAAAGGTTTTCTTTAATTTATTGTAGTACATGTCGTACATGTATCTCTTACTTAGATCTAGTATTGAAAAACCCAAACATATTGGCTTATTACAACGAACCCTTCTTTTTGACATAAAGACTACGTAGTTATTTTCGTTTAATATTAATCTGTCTACAAAGGTGGGCTGTTTTATTAATCTCATAAGTTTTCTAGTGTTGTTGTACAGGAAGTGTTTATTTAAGTTATCGGTTACCCTTTCTATTGATTTACCATATATCAGGTTTGATTGGAGTTTAAAGAAATTGGATAGGGCTTTGTCTTGGGAATAGTGCATTCTCAAGTCTGTGTTCATTTTTATGTAGGGTTCTAACCAACATGATTCGTTAAATGAAATAGCTCTGTGGACTTTTTCTAATATGAGTCCCATTGAGAGAGCTTGTTTTAATGTCTCGTAGTGTATTACGTAATGTTTTCTGTCTTGAAAAGAAGATATTAATTTACCTTCTACGTGATGAGGACATAGTGGATAGTCCCTGTGATCTGAGTTAAATGGATATTTTAAATCCACTTCTAAGATGTAACCCGTACCTTCTGGTTTACTTTCTAAATGAACCGAGTCTGGAGATACCCACTTGAAACCGTCCAGAGGAAGTGGACATTTCAACATTACAGCGGAGTAAAGACCGATAATGTCATAAAAAAAAATTAGTGAGTCGGGTTTAGTGGGATCGTAATTGGGGAGTGAGGGGTGGTTGGAACTTGCGTATTTCTTTACTGCACGCGTAAATCCACCTCTTATACCTTTCATTATCATATTATACATTTTATCATCGTTTAAAAGTTCTATGCGAGTGTTTGTAATCTTGAGCATGACGTCGAAACTGTAAGCTCCTATTGTCAGGTAGTAGAACATGTCGAGTTTATAGTTTTCAATACAGATTGATCTTATAGTTTCTAATTTATCAATTTCTGGATAGAATTGAGAAGAGTCTAAAAACTTCATTGTAGTATTTTTAATTCTCTTTGAAATGCATAGGAACTTTTCTATTTGACCCTTGAAAGGTATGAATTTTATATTGGCATTGACGCTGGTGAAGTAGTTTAACAGTTCTATTCCTAGATCTTTTATAATTATTGGGACAAAGTATGGTAATCGGTAGTTTATATTACAAGTAGAGTGGGCGTAACCTCTTATTGATCCGTTTAAGTGATTGTGATCGAGAACGTAATCGTTGAACATACCTTTACCACAGATGTGACAGGGAGAACCTTCTATGGGTGGATGTGGAAATTCCTTTGGAGGTATATTTCTCTTGTACAATCTACCGATTAGTTCACACTCTCTTTCTAAAGAGTTCATAAAAGCTGTAATGTCTGAAAAATTTCTAGTTCTAATTATTTTACTGTTTTCATTGACGATATTGTATGTGAGACTTTTTATAGTGAATGTGCCTATGCGGTGAACGAAAGAAGTGTTTGGATCTGGTTCACAAGTATCTTCTTTGTTTAGCTGTTGTTCTATGTCGCAGTATATGACAAACGGTATTTTCAACTGTCTGTTGTAGTTTTTAAAGAACAAAAACTTGTTTCCTTCTTTTGGAAAGGTGACGGTTGGTATTGAGTGACTGTTACAGTCGAGTTCGTGAATGAGGAGTCGGTCTTGTTTATAAAAGTGTTTGAAACACTGCCGACAAACGTATAACCTAGTAGTTGTTTTGACCAGTTGTCTACCGATAAATGCGTCAAAGTTTTTAATCCACATATAGTGGTTTTTATAAAACAGTATATCTCTGTGATCGGGTTTTCTATGAGGTGTTACTTTTAATGGAGTGATTTTTCTATTTCTATCTTCTATAGAGTAAACGTTTATGGAGATGTTATTTACGTTTTCAAATGTTTGTATTTCGTCTAGTTTTACGGGAAAAGACACGCACGACCATTTATACTTATCGTTCAAATGCACGTATTTGAAGTAATTTAATATATTGTGATAATTCTTTCCCGAATCAGCCAAAATTTTTCCCATTATGGCGATTTTGAAACAGATATCGTTGCAACACGTTCTTCTACTACCCTTACCGCGGAATGGATTTACAAGAGATTTTTTTCCTCTAAGAAAGGGGGGTAGTTTGAATCTGGTAGATGAACCCCAGACTGGTTCGTATCTGTTGATACGGAGCTCTAGTTTGACAATCGTGTATATAGCCCAACCCGAACCTCGTAACTCCAAAGTGGATTTTTCTAATAATAATTTATTTATACTGGAAGAGTACTGCTGATTTAAATCAGTTAAACTGAAAACTGTCAAATTTTGAGTTTTAAAACTTTTTGTTTGCAATTCGTCGTTAGATTTTGAAAACTTACACTCCAACAACATATTATACTTTATGCTATCGTGCATTTGTTGGTAGTGTTTCAATAAATAAATAACATTCCCCCTCAACCACTCCATGTAAGTTTTAACACAAGAAAACCCGAGGGGGTTGTCAGCCTTCAGTGTAACGAGTCTGCACCTTGCAGCCGATTCAATTTGAACGAAATGGTTTTCAAATGAGGTGGCGTGTTCGTGCGTGTCAAGTTCGGGATATAAAACGCCACATACTTCACATAGCACGTCCATCGTGAAAAATGAGGAAATGGGGATTGATTGCGGATTAAATACCTTTGGGAAAATTTTAAAATTTTACATTTCTTTTTACTCCAAAACTCAATATGATCCTGTCTTGTAAACTGTTTTATATTCTTTTTTATATTTAATATTTGGTTTGAGACTTATTTCTCCATAGTTCGTGGTCTTCAATTTCTGTTATATATTTATCAAGTATTTGTTTTGCATCGATGTAACTTATAGAATCATCAAATTTTCTTTTTTTTGAAGTTGGAACTTTTATCATTCTTAAATCCTCAACATTAAGAATTTGGAAGTGGGTATCAATTATACTGGGTACGAGTGGTTTTGGTGAATTTTTTGTTATAAACATATTCAACCCCGCTTTGGGGAACTTATAGAGTAATAATAGTGCGTGTGGATATGTTACCTCATATGCGTTTTCAATATAGACATCTTTTACATCTAAATCTGGTTGAGTATAAATTAATGCTGTGTCAGTATAGTCATTTTTTTCTAAAATACTTTGTATGACATCGCAATCGTAAGGGTTTAGAAAATCTTCAACTTTTTTTAATTCTATATCTATTGGAAGATTGTCTACATAGTAAAGTTTTAATCTATTTAAAGGGGGTGTTTGGTTGGTTGCAGTCATTTGAATGAAGAACTGCGATAGCCTTCAGGAATTTATATCCCAAAAGACTGAGGAAACAATACGAACATATGTAGTTGTATTTCACCATAACAATATAGAATGTCTGGGATGTTTGAGAATCGATAGGAGTCTTCAAAAAATATTTAATTTGGAAGATAATAAAACATATGATATATATTTGAAATTAAAAAACCCACTGTCTGACTGTTGCACTCGTCTTGTTCTGACAAAAATAACAAGTGAAAACTATAAACAATAAACATTTGAAAAATTTTAAATGAAATAATTATATATAAAAAATATTTAATGGAAATTGTTGAGGTCGAAAATGAAAAACCAAAATCTAAAATACAAAATATTTTTTTAACAAGATTAAAGGAATTCATTCAAAATAGTCCTTCCCATAGAATCGAAAAAAATGAAATGAATGACAAACCTTCACTGAGTACGGTGACACTTCTTGGAGTAGTTTTCACAATAATTTTTTCAATTTCAGCCGTAAAAGTCGGAATTATTAACGCATTACTTATATTACTGTTCATAATTTCTGTTATAATTCTAATTTTAAAAAATTATTCTAATTAATATTATATTCTATACAAAATAATACAGATTTCATTTTCAAGTTTTTATCACTTCTCTTGTAGTAAATATTTAAAATGTTGATTTTATTACTATGCTTGAGCTCTAAGAACTGTATGAGAAGTTCTGGATATTTTTTAAAAACTATAGCCTTTTCTAAGCTCATGATGCATCTAAACTCCATTTAATGTCTCGGAAGAATTGTGATGTTGGTTCCTAATGATGTCACAAAAGCGCTTCCCGAATAACTCAAGGGGTTGGCAGAAACCCTGGCAGTTGTACTCCTACTTTCTCCAGATTTCTCTTCGTCTGCCAATTTCTTATATTCAGGAATTTCCAATTGTTCAATTGCACAATCCCACAGAGATTTCGTATGAGGAGAGTGAATTTGATCTATTTCCAAACTATTACCTTCGAAAATTAGGGGGTCGCCTTCGCATATTCGCCTTATTGAAACTACACCGATGGGCGTAAGTTTGCAGTTTGGAGTAAACGATGACACGGCTTCGTTTTTAAACTTCAATTCTGTTGGGTAGGTATTTCTGATAAACTTATACCAGTAGGCTTTGTGGCTATCGTCGAAGCAGTCCAGAATAGTTTCATCTGGTTTAATATCGGAATATTCTTCTCTAATCTTCACTATGTGAGAGTTTTCGTATTGTTGAATGAAGTTATGGAACCCGTCGCGGTTATTTTTACAAACGTCTGAACTATGAGATTCTGGAAATGCGATAGTGTTTTTTGGAAGATCTCCCGTGTACTTGAAGGCTTGACCCTTCTTATCGTCATCATTATAAGCCCATTTGCTTATATCACCACAATACGTCTTTGGCACTCCGATATTAAGAGTATCTTCCTTACAACAAATACTTTCTCTTGTACCGGGCGGATATTGCAAAAGCCGCTTAGCTTCTACTGGTATAACAGATAGTGCGCCAATGGATTGCGAGTAGAGAAGGTTCATTTTATGCAACATAAAATACTGTTCATCCAAGTTTCTACCTTCTGTATCTATACAACGATATGCTTTTATCCTTGTATAAATGTAGGGGTTTAACGTAACATAATGTAGTCCTGGTTTTGATGCATCTGTTGCTGTGTAGGGCTCAATTTTTGTTATCTTTAAATGTTCCCTATGCGTTTTAAACTCATCACCAGTAGTACCCACCATTGAGATATTCTCTCCATCGTCCACCGCTTGTATGAATATTTTAAAATTATTCGGGTCACTACTAACGCCAATTTTATCGCCCGGTATTCCCAATAGAGACCATAATATCTCTCCTCTGGGTACTATAAGAGTGTTTTTATCAAATACAATATTATCGGGGCAACTATTTTCTGAAATTGGTGTGATTCTATACGGTCTGGTAGCAATTAAATACGAAATAACACTATCTTTTCCTTGATAACACGAGATGGTGCTGAACAAAGTCTTTACATAATCATCCCGCTGTGTAAGACCATATTGTGTGAATAAGTCGCTAATACACACCCCGGAAATAGCCGAGCTGATTTTATTGCCATACTTATTATACATGTAAATTTCGCGCTCGAAAACGGTATTCATAATGAAATTTTTAAACAACTCCTCCGAATCTCCTCCAGTTTTCTTGTAGTGTGGAACAACACAGTTTTTTATTCGCGTTGTATAAATTCCGGTTGTCATTTTCTTTTTTATTTACCAAAAAAAACCGATAATTAATTTTACTATTGCATTTTCAATTTCTTAGCTGGTGGTTCTTCCTCATTTTTAAAAAGCGATGCCACATATGGTGAAAACAACCTCTTCGTTAGTGTAAGGCTGACCAGAAGGGATATGTTCTGCAGGCTCGATTTTAACGCCTTCAATGAAGGCGAATCGTTATCCTGAACCGATCTGAGAATTTCGTCGACGTCTTTGGCTCCTAATATTCTAGCGATGATGTTCGATCCAGAATCATTTAAAATGGTTATTTTATCCTTTTGTAGGGACGTTGAAAACACTTCTATGTACTTTTGAATATCCGGAGGGGTAAACTTTTTTGCCTCGGTCAGTAATACCTCAAAAAATGTAAACACGTAATTCGCCATGTTTTTATCTGAACTGTTTTTACCCAAAACAGAATCAATTATGAGTCCAATTTTAAACTTTTTATAAAGTATATTGTCATTAACACCGTCAATGTCCTCTAGCTTTGCAAAACAACTCTGTAAGTAGGCGCAGGATCCCGTGTTGTACAAGTATTTAATAATGTCTTTCTTTAACGAGTCAGAGGACGATATTGATGAGGGAGGCGGTGTCCGCGGCGGGGGGAGTGTTGGTGATGGAACTATCTGTGGTTGGGAATTGCTGTTGCTGTTATTATTATTATTATTATTATTATTATTACTATCATCCATCCAATTTAAATCAGCGAATATATCTAACATTTCCGGGTTGGGTATATCTCGCTGTAAAGTGAAATCCTCTGCATTTAAAAAGGTGGGAGGGTTATTTAAAATAGTGTTCATTTTTTATAAAGAAAAAAATGATTTTTATGCAATGTTTTGTGTTTGACTTGGATGAAACTTTGGTTTACGTACAAGGAAAGGATATTTTTGTCAGGCCGTACTCAGAATCTATTCTACAAGCATTAAATAAAACACAGAGTAATATGCTAATTTTATGGTCGGCTGCTGATTTTACGTATGTTCATAACATACTTATAAGACTAAATTGGAGTCATTATTTTAAAAAGGTTCTTAGCAGAGAAGACTGCGAGGTTTCTTTTAAACTATACGGTGAAAATAAATCTTGTTTTTTTATAAAGAATTTATTGAAAAGGGAAAGTGAAATGTACAATATACAATTTATATTGATTGATGATTTAGCTTCAAAAAACGAAACAACAAATGAGTACGATTTTAAAATTAATATTGTGCCGTATAAAAATCCAAACTCCGGTCCAGATATACACCTATACAATGCAATCAAATGTTTCCTATAAATTTAGAAACCAACTCTTTGACCACAATTGGTTTATGGCGTGAATCTGAAATAATCATAGTTGAAAAATATTTAGTAATGAATGATAACCTTTCGATATTATAGGGCTGAAATATAATCGAAAATACAATAAAAAATAAGACTGATAATAAAAATAATGAATTTTTTATATTCATATTATTATATTTTTATACTTGTTATCATAATGGTAATTTACAAACGCCCCAGTAGAACCTTTGAGATATTTAAATACAACAATAAATATATGTATTTCAAAGAAATACCTATGGGTATAACTGGTGTAATTTACAATGGCATTCCGTATATATATGACAAAGATTCATTAACAGAGTGTGGTGGAAAGTATGATTCGGTGTTTGAAATAAAAGGAGTTAATAATAGGTTCATCTCGAAATGTTTTATTTCTGAAAACGTTGTAAGAAGCGTGTTTGAGGAAGCCCCATCCGCGTTAGGCGACGTTGATTTCAATTTCCCCACACTCGTTGACCATTAACAATTTTTTATCTGGTATGTAATGAAAGTTGGTATTTCTGATGAAATTAGTTGGCCTGTTGTACAGCAAATCGAGAAACCAAATTAAACTGTCCGCGTTGTTGACCACGAAATCTGCGACTGGAAAGAGTAAAATGTTGAGTTTTCGAACGCTTTTATGTGTTTTTAGGAATTCATTTAAATCGCTGACGCTATAGTCCCCGTTCATGTGACCTAAACGGCCACAGTTTTTTACTTCTATAATAGTCTGATATGACTTTTTTACGTCTCTGGAATCCCAAAAATGGATGCTGTATTCTGATAGCCGTTTAAATAAATCATCGTAATAAAATATTATATTCTTTGTATATTTTGGCATCCAAATATTGACTTTGAAGGGTAAAATAAACCGATCTATTTCGTTACACTTTATAGAATCTAAATAGCGTGTAAAAATATTGTTTGTATTTAAAATATATTTTTCTATTGTGGAAATGAAATTAAAGACTTTTTTTATCACCTCCGTTCTATCAATTGGTAATCCAACTTTATTTATCCTCTCATAGAACTCTACAGAATCTCTTTTTTTTCTTTTTTTGTCTTTATAAAATTTATCAAAGACTGGCAAAACGTAAGACAGCAGTAGTTCACCATTTGTTGAAAAATTTTCATCAACTCCGAGAACGTTTCGCCTATAACTGCATGTGGCGTTAAAGGAATTCAAATTTGTATATTCATAAAAAACCCTCGAGTTACAAACAAACGCGTAATCGTTTATTGAGGTATTCTCCAAAACATATTTAAAAAACGTCTCAATAAAAGTGTTATAACGTGGGTTGAATTCTTCCCTCTTATCATAATAATTTTCAATCATTTCTAAAAATTGGCGAAAGAAGAGTTCAACAAAATCTTTAAACTTTGGATTTATTCTTCTGGCCACCCCCACTATTTTTAAACACCCACTCTTAAGCTTCATTATGTAGTTTTTCTTCTCTGCTAAAAACATTGTCGTTTTTGCTTCATAATCTAGGGTTAAAGAGATAGTCTCTAAACCCAAACCCTCTTTTATGTACTTATTCAAGACGTTAGCCACATCGATATCAAAATTCTCTTGTAAAATAAAAAGAGAATCTGTATCTCCGTAAACAACAGTCATCTTTAGTTGTTTTTCTATATAGGATTTGATTAATGAGTGAATCTTTCTTCCGTATGACGTTACAAGTGCCGCACAGGGGAGGTCACGCATCCGTCCCTTTGACGCCAATAACCCATAAATGGAGTTGGCTATGAGTTTGTATGCCTTGTTTAGATAGACATTTTTTGTTTTTTTCCTCTGCTCAATTAAATATTCCACTATAACAGACAGCGGAGCTTTTAAAAACTGTCTTTTGATTGTATAAAATCTGTCCATTTTATTAGTTCGTCTCAGGAATTCTTTAGCAAGGGGAGAATTCTGATTTAGATTATCGATGACGTAATTGGAACTTATATTAAATTCCCTAATAATACTGGGATACAAAGAAGTAAAATCGACTACCGAAATTGGTCTGTTAACATAGACGGTTCTTTGAGCTTTCAATACCGTTGCACCGCGATACTGTTTGTTAACTATGGACTCAAACATATCTCCGGAAAATGTACGATCCTCTACAAGTTTAAATGGTACACACATGCCCTGTGCGGGGTACATTATCGACGTGAACTTACTTATAATCTTGGACGTCGCTTTGCTCATGTAGTCAACCGTATCACAAAAACATATACTTACCAAAGGTAGTAAGTGGTGAATTATTTCCTTTTTCGCATATATTTCTACTGTCAGTTCAGAATCGCGTGCAACGTAATCGCACATTTGTTGAAGAAATTCTAAATCTTGCCCACTCTCTGCATAGTATTGGTTTAGTTTCATGAAAGACATGTCTAATTTATTTTTGCCCAGTTCTACTTTGGCTATGTTTTTTAATGAAAATGAATTGTATTCGTTGGAGTGCATGCGTTTGAGATAAGCCATTACGTCGATGATTTGAAAACGCTCACAACATACCAAGGGACTTTTAATTCCTATTAACATTTTGTTTATTTCTTCTACTGAATAATAGTTTCTCGCCAATCCTAAAATTATCATTCTATTTAAAATAACAGGAAAATCAAATTCCAATATATTGTATCCGATTAAAAACGACGCTTTTAATTCAATTCTAAAAAAGTCACATAGTGCTGCTACAAGTTTCTTTTCTTCTACAAAACACTTATAAATCCTCTTATCGTCTGTAGAGTCTATTTTTATGTTCGGATTGGGTAGTAATAAATAAATTATTTCCAACTCTTTATCAAATCTCTTACCGCTGACGGTACCTATAACGAAAGAAACCGAAACAATCTTTTCATCGGGAGCTGCCCCATTGGGTATAACATCATACTCTCTACCTTTCACCACCTCTATGTCGAACGAACACACCCTTTGATTTGGGACTGTCTCGAAACCATATAATTCTTGTAATGTATTTTTAAAAACTCCATAGTAAAGAAAATCTTTGTTTTTACGTTTTTCAAATTCAAAGTATCTCTGCAGAGAAGAGGGGGTGAAGTTGATATCGAAAATATGAAAGAGCGACTTGTTGAAGGTTAAAAACTTTTCAAGACCTGGTAGGATGTGAACACTATTAACGTGAACAAACGCTGACAAACCCCTAAGACTATCTATGTAAACCACATCTTCCACGGTTATTTGAGACTGAGTTCTCAGATTCGCCAAACTGTCATTGTATGTGATTTTATATATATGTTTACCAAAGAAATCGTGAGCTTTTTTTTCAAAATCTTCCTTCTTCTTTTTATGAATTAATAATTGCAAATAATAACAATTATCACTATTTAAATTTAATTTTCCACATATAAAATTACAATTGAAGTCAAATCCAACGTAATCACCCTCGGTGCTCGTCCACTTTGTAATAAAATGATCTCCCTCTTCGAACACTAGTCCGGACTGAGGCGAACCTATAAAAAACCTATATATAATAAAAAATGTTTGAAATATTTGTATTATTTATTATTGTTACAATTGTAATGTTAAAGCCAGATTCAATTCAAATCTCATTTCCAAAGTATGATTACAAAAAGTTTTGTGACAAATTCACAGGATCGTGGGACGGGGAAGATTGCACTTGTAAACATCCAGATTTCATAACAAACAACCACTATAACGGAAATTGCGATAGGGTTGTCGATATTAAATGTATAAAAATATTCAACTCGGGGGGAAAGTTATTGAACTTCAATATCCAAGATCCTTACACTGAGGGTTTCTGTGACTGTGGCAAATACTATTCTTATGATGTTTCGAGTCGTAAATGTGTTTTGAGAAAGTTAAATATGAGGTTGAGCATCCCGGAAAGGTGCGAAGATGGATATTATTTTGATGATAAATATAAAACCTGCTTGAAAAAACTCTGTTCCTGGGACATTTTAAACCCTCTGGAAAAAATTGACCAACACGCTATATCACCCACCACATGCAAGTGCGATTTTGAAAACGGTTATGCCCCCATTGCTTTAGTTAACGGCACAATCGGCTGTACAAAAGTGCTCAGAGGAAAGGCGTGGTCTACAAATCACATAATTCTATTAGAGAAGTCTGGAAATGGCCGGAAGATATCGCATTTGTACCCACTGTCAGCACTCGGTCCCAGATTTGCAAAACGCATAAGCGATATTAACGGTGACAGTGGAGCTTTTATGCTGGCCATAGAGCAAAGTCACGGAGACTGGCTGAAAGATTTATTTTCTAGGGGGGTTAAGATCGACTCCTCTGGTGACGACTATGACAAAGCCTTGGGGTTTTATGAATCGATGACTAATATATTAACTGTTAAAATTAAAAATGAATGAAAGTTTTAAACTGATTTCTCTGTTATTTATTTTCTTATCAATATTTATTCTGTTTAAAATATCAATTGAAACTGTTTATAGATATTTTGTCAATGAAAAGTTGAACGAAATACTTGGAATATCCAATAACGTAAATACAAAAGAAATTAAATTCAAATCAATTTACGATTTTGACAATACGTTGACGATTGACAGTTTCAAATTAATTAAACCAAAGAAAGTACTTTTGGAGGTAAGGGGGTGGAATGCTGACGGATTTAAAATATATTTAGATAATAAATTAATAATCAGTAGAAAGTGTTTGAATGGATTTTACTATACAAAAAATGGTTGTTCCAAAACAAACGCATGTCAAGACAGGCGGGATGGTGAAATAGTAGCAGATAGTCGGAATAAAAATATGTTATACAAATGCAATGGTCACAACGGAGTAAGAGACATAATCTCGGCATATGGTGTGAAACTATTGAAACCATTGAAACCATTGAAACCAAAGGAGGATGTGACGAATAAACTCGGGGGAAATTGTGATTCACATAAAGCCGTCCCAGTGAACGTACCAGACATGTGGACTTCCTCTGACATGTATAAGCAGTGCGTAGACGCATTTTGGAATTTCAAATTCTGTCCCAAGGTTGAGAACACCAATTACTCGAAAATTTTGGAGGAAATCAGAGATGTTTTAGATGATGGAATCTTGTATCGTCCACTAAATTTAGATGTATCGGTGTTTGATGAGAACGTCCAGAATTGTGTTCCCTTTGATTATGCACGACATTATAAAAACGGTAAAATACCTCTACTGTATAATGACATTTTCATGTTAGATCACAGTAATGTTCTACCCACGGTGGTATACAATTCAATTACAAAGAAAAAAGAATCGATACCCAACCTTCACGAAAATGACAACTATAATGACCGAGACAAAGAGGAATGTCTTTCACAATACCAAGAATATACGAACGGTGAATTTTTGGGACTGTTAACAGTAGCGTATTCCAATGTAATTCTTTCGTGTAGATGCGGCAAACCCGTAAATAAACTCGTTGTTGATCAAAATGAAAATCCTAGTTTTTGGGGGCGTGGTTTTTTTGGAGAAAACTCCTACACCGATAAAAAACACAACATTCATATCTGCGAGGGTCATCTCCATAAGTTTATACCCACGTGTGTGGAAAACATCGAGTGTGTTAATGCAGACGGGTTAATTCCTCTGAAATCACCCGGTGTTGGTATAACGAATGATTTTGATTTAAGTTTCTGTTCAAAAACGGGACGTTTACAATACATCCTCCAAAATAATATAAAAATAGATAAATTCTGTAAAAATTTAAAAAAATATCGAGTTCACCCATACTACAATATTCCAATAGATTGTAAAAAGAAGAAAATTCTAAAAGATTTATCTTATAGAGATTTATCTTTAAACACTTTTAAAATTAAAAACGATTCAATATTTAAAAACGATATTAATGCGCTGAATTTGCATTTTTTGGGGGGGGTTCTACCGTAAGGGTATATAAAACCACTTTCCTTGTGTTGGGAAAAAATTTATCACGGCGCGGCTTCACGATACTCACAACCCGTTGATCTTTGTCGAGCAAACACTCGTATATGGTGTTGGTAGTTAAATTATCGCTTGGTGTGCATATCTTGTAACAAATGCCGTTTCTATCGGCCATTTCGCTCGATGTAAATTTCAAGTCGACGGTAGACTGGTATTTTGTTTTGTAAAGTCTTTCGCCGTGTATAAAGATACTTCCGTCGGTTTTTATATTAGATTTGATATATTCCGCATCAAAAATTTGAAACAGAATTGTACTATTTTTGGGTGAATGAGTTTTGCGAATCTTTTCTGCTAGGCGTTCTATAAACTCCATTCTCACACTAGCGCCAAAGTATTTCGAGTGAGCGAGGTCTATAAAAATTAAAACATTCCCCACCAGTTCCGCCACGAATGTTATGTTTTTTAAGTAAAAACTATATTCCCGTCCCCATTGTTTGTAAAGGGGAGGTTTTAAAGTAAAGCTTGTAGTATTGCTTGTAAAGATTTCATAGTTGGAATAAAAGTTCACTAAACCCCTTTCCCCGTCAACCTTTGGGTATTCATTAGTGGGTGTAATAAATGGATTTTGGGATACATTTTCAATGGAACAAGTAAGGTACTGTTCATCTATATGCAAACCGTAAGTAAGAGCGGTTTGTAAATACAAATTCCTCGAGTTCTCGTCCGCACTCAACGGGTTTTCAAGCTCTATTACACATTTGTTTTGGAGACTGTATATATTTACCTCGAGATTTTCTAAAGTGTACAGAATAAAACCCCCCTCTTTTAAATAGATGTTTTTTTTTACCAAAAGACCGTTTTTAATAATATCATATAACAGCGAGCTTGGCATAATTTCTTCTTGCGACTCGTAGCAAATTTCCAACGTAGTCCAATTTAAAAATATCGGTTTAGTTTTCAGGAGAGTTTTTTTCTCTATGCGAGGATTTTTACAGTTCGTGTATGCTCTGAGATTGTTCCAGTAAATTATAAAATTAGTCTCTATTGGTTTTAGAGATTTTTTTATCACCTCTACCGCGAGAGGACTCTTTCTCCGGATTTCGCACTCAAACTCCATAGTGTTTTAAAAGTCTTCTTTGGCGGTGGGATAAGATATACATAATATAAAACTCTTTAATGTTAATAATATCAGAGTATTGAAAATAATAAATGTAACAATAATGTGCATAGTATTGTGTTTTTATTCTCCTGCTTCTATACGTTGTAAATTTTTTATCACACATCCAACAATTAAAAACTTTGAACGAAGTGTCTGAACTCCTCCTGTCTACTAACCATAAGTTGATTTCCCTAAAACAGTTTTTATTATTAACTAACGCCGGTATGATCAGTTTGTCCCTATGCTCAAGTATAAAATCTCTTTTCATCGGCATACGCGCCGAGATATATAGCCAATGCTGATATGTCAAAAACCGCATACATTCATTGCTCATATTTTTAAAGTTGTGTTTGATAAAATATAGTTCGTGAAACAGTCTTTTCTTGTTAAATTGTTTTTCAGTTTTTTTCACATGTTTAATAAAAAAACGAAAGGGGGTTGACCAGTAAAGTGCTCTAAAATAGTTTACTTTGTCTTTTAAACTTAAATAACTTGGAATGATTTGTTCCAACACCAACAAGTCCAATTGTATAAATTTCATTTATAATAAAAGATGAGGTTATTTTGTTTAAAGTGTAAAAAATATACAAAATCGGAAAATATAAAAAAGGTTTTGATATATATTAGGGGGAATAAGAGGTTGCAGTTAAAAGCTCGCTGTTTTGTTTGTAATGTCAGGAAGTGTAAATTCTTACCAAATGTACAGCTCCGGTGATAATAATTACAACAGTTGTGGTGATATAAGCACGAGTGGAATTGACTATGACGATGATGAGTATATAAGCCTTAGTGATAATGATATTTATGAAAATCTTGAAAATACTCAGTATCACAAGGAGTATATTTTGAAGCATGTAAAATTTGCATTTAAGAAATTTGGAGATATAGAAAGTTTGTTTTTAAAATATTTCATTATTATTTGGTATTTGTTAGATATCATTTCTCTACCACCCCAGAGTATAATGGAACACGTAATACCAAACGAGAATGAAGAAGAATTGTGTGAGCCTTGGAAGTTCTTCTCTATTATGATAAAACATTACAAGAGATATTGTTGTTCTGAATACAAGTTATACAATATAAAGTCAACTTTGACTGAGACTCTTGAATTGCAAAATAAACTGTCTAAATACTTGAGATTACCGCTAGATAATTCTTTTATACCAAGAATAAAAGAAATTCTGTGGCATTATAGACACCATAAAACCGTCTGTAATATCGAATCAATTTATAAAATTTTAGCAAACATAATAGATTTGGAATAATCACAGACTGGGCGTCAAAAAGTATTTAAATAGTGGTCTTGGAATGATGTTCTCAACGGTTTTATAATAATTATGATCTTCATGATTCATATAAGAGTTATTGAATGTAACGCTACAGTATAGATGCAACATGGCGTGTAAAACGGCATATACCATATGGGTTACAAAAAATTCTACCTCCACAGATTTATTTTGAGAGGTGGTTATGTAATCGTTGTTGTACAAAATCTCTGATCTGTATCTATTGTCTATTAAATTCAATAACTCTTTAGAATTGTAAAAAAAAACTACAGCATTTTTAATAATAACGGGAATGATAAATTCGTTTGTGTATTTTTTTCTTTTAGATTCAAAGAGCAATTTTATTTTAAGGTCACTTTCATAAGTAACATTGAGAAACGACACTTGGCCCATCTTTTCTATTTTAGGTATCAAAAACAGGTGTTCGCTGATTAAAGAATAAACCTGTTTCAAGTCTATTATGTAATTGTTATTATTATACTCTTCAGAGTTTTTAAGCTTATTCATTATGGCAGATATTCCTTCGGTCCACTTTTTTATAATATTAACGTCGGTCTTTTCCTCCAAATCAATAAAAGATTTTACATGTCTGCTCGGTTCTGACACTAAAAAGATTAAAAACGATTTAATCTCGGTAAGAGTAACGTAGACATCTTTAATCATCTGTTCGTAGGGGGTTTTTTCAGATGTATCAGTTGTTGCTTCCTCTGTAATATCGGAATTGTTTCTTTCTTGTAATGGAGTTTTCTTTAAAAAGTTAAACCACAGTGTCGGGTTTGTTGTCTTTATTTCACTTTTATAAGAATCATATAGTCGTTTGACCTCATCTTTTGGTACATTCGAAGCCGCACAAAATCGCTGCCACTGATTGTACAAATTCTTACTATTCATGTTTTTTTTTATATATAAATAAAAAAGGATGGAAAATACAAATCCTATTAATGGTTTTGATACTCCTATTTATTGTATAAAATGTACAAATTTCACAGCAAACAAAGATCCGATAGTGGTTAAACGTGAAACACATCACTTGAAAGCTTTGTGCGTTAAATGCAATTCTAAGAAAAATAAATTTCTCAAAAGAAATCGCCAAATTACCGCTAAAGAAAAAGAGATCGAATCAAAACCGGACATTATTAACTCTGATACCCCTAAACAATCTGATGAGCTTTCGTAAAAAGGATTGCCACGCCGGAAGCGTGTGTATGTACACCTTGTTTGAAATGTAAACTATTGCAAAAGACGTCACGATATTTAATGTAGTCGGATTATTACTGTCTATCCAAAGGGATTCATAGGGGCGTTCAGAGTATTCTTTTGATGAGGGGTGTATCAAATTTATTAACTTGATTGTTTTTAACGATTTATTTTTTTCTCTTAGTAGAAATATACTTTCAAAATCAATATATCTATAAAATACAAAACCGTTTATGTTTAACTGATTTGCTCTAAGAATAATTTTACAAGTCTGCGCACAAAACTCATATTCTTTTTTCAAATCGTTGTACAGAAGAACTTCTTTGTTGTCCATTTACATATATTTTTTATATCTTGTTAAGTCGAATTTCCTTTACTCTTTCACAACTGCACATCCACCCGCAGTGTTATCTGTGTTTGATGAGTCGTGGAGTCTGGGAGTTTTGTCTCTGAAAGCTTTGATTGCTGAATTTATAACGTTTCTGTAATTCCTCTCGATGCATTCTTGATTCTGTTTGGTTGAAACTCTTTTAGTTTTTTTGTGGCTTTTCGCGCAAAATATTTTATGTATGCTACAAGTCTGCGCACAGTTTCTTTTTACATACATTCCATTTACATATATTTTTTATATCTTGTTAGGTCGAATTTTATTTGGTTTACTCTTTCACAGCTGCACATCCACCTATTGTTCACCTTCTTGCAGTCAAGTATATCTGTGTAATTTTTGATTATGTGTCGCTTTATAGATGAGTCGTGGACGGTTATACTGGGGCATTGGTCTCTGAAAGCTTTGATTGCAATACTAATAGGTTGATAAATTTCAGTTTTGATAGAATCAATGAATTTATAATGGTTCTGTAATTCTTCTCGATGTATTCTTAATTGTTCTTGATTCTGTTTAGTTGAAACTCTTTTAGTTTTTTTGGGTGGCTTTTCACAAGAGTCACTCAATGCCAGGGAATGTTCTGAGGCGGTATCGCTGTCAAATTCCTGCATTGTAGTTTGCTGGTCTCTCGGTTCTAGGGAATGTTCACTGTCGTATCCCATCGTAGTATAATGAGTGGTGGTCATATTTTGCTTGTATTTATACAGTTTAGCCGAAATTATCTTTTGTAAAAAAATATTACTATAATTCTTGTTATAAAACAAATATACAATATCTATGTTATTTTTTTTACAAATACTAGCTTTAACTAGATCGCGGTTTATAACTCTTAAACATTGGAAATGGAAAGGACCCTGCAATTCAAAAGCCAATTTTAGTTTTGGAATGTATATATCTAGTTCAAAACGAAACCCCTCAATTCTTTGATTTATTTTTATTGGATAGTAGTATTTTGGAAGAATTTTATAAATCTTTTTGTATATCGAACGTTCCCACTGAGAATTGAATTTTAATTTTCCTAAAACAACTCTTTTGGATTTTATTATCTTCAACATTTTTATTTCAGAATAAATTGCACATTTTAGCACATTTTATCAGGGTGTTTTAAATGTAGGCGCTTTGGATAAGTAGTACAGTGTGTTGCTTTGCAAGCCGGCTGCGTACGGATCACATTTCTTTAATATTAGAGGAAAAAAATCTATAGCAATTGTTGGATAGGTTATTTTAGACTGTAAAAAATCGTCTGCCTCATTTATATTGTTGAACGATTTATTTATCATACTGTATTCTAGAATATTATTTATATCACTAACGTCGACATTTTGTATAAACAACACAAGACGATGTTTCAATATCAATTCTCGTCTATTTAACCAAATTCTTTTTTCTAAAGTTGAGGAGCAAACGTCTTCTAAAAATATTTTTCTTGTTATTTTCGGCCAAGCACATTTTAAAATTTGTAATTGTTGGTTTAGTATGTCCTCATCCTTGATATTAGCATAGAATTCTAACGGACTTTTGTTGTAAATACATCTTACAACATTATGATTTGTATACCCGAGCAATTCCAAAATCAAGTTCATTTTTATTCAAACTATAAATAAAATAGATGGTTTACGTATATCTAGCTTTAATATTAATCATATGCCTTTCCACTTACTCGGTGTATTACGCAAAAACTGCAAGCCCCGAAAAAACCGAAAGGGCCGAAAAACCTCAAATAGAGGACAAAGATGATTTAAAACAAATTTTAGATAAACTGTCCCTTATTAAAGTGGACAATTTGGAAGATTTCAGGGGTTATATGAGGGGGCCTACCGAAAATATAAATACAATGTTGAGTTTACTTAAAACCCTTAAAGAACATTACGATAAACTGGATACACCATTAAATGAATTTTCGAAATTAAAATCAAACTTGGAAACAATTAGCAACTCAATTACACGGTTGGAAAATCAACAGTTGTCCACACTAATCACGAATATGCAAATAGAGTTGCAAGGATTAAAAATCATAAATAATGAAGATGTTTCAAATAAAATAACAGAATTAGGAAAGAGCATTGAATCATTAAAGTCTCTCATTTCTGCACTCAAATTGCCAGAATCTGAAATGGTAGTTTTAAAGGGTCAGATTACGGACTTTCAAAATTCTTTAGGTATACTTAAAGACATTAAAGAACGTTGCGATAAATTGGATACACCATTAAACGAGTTGTTGAAATTAAAAACGCTATTGGAAACAATTAGCAACTCAGTTACGCAGTTGGAAAATCAACAGTTGTCCACACTAATCACGAATATGCAAAAAGAATTGGAAGGATTAAAAATCATGAATAATGAAGATGTTTCAAATAAAATAACAGAATTAGGAACGAGTATTGAATCGTTAAAGTCGCTTATTTCTACCCTCAAATTGCCAGAATCTGAAATGGTAGTTTTGAAAGGTCAGATTACAGAATTTCAAAAGTCTTTAGGAAAGACTAGCGAAGATGTTAAAGAAGTTATAAAAATACTAACGAAAATAGAAAAATTAAACATTTCCGATGAAGTCTCCAAAATAGAAAACAATCTAAAGCCCCTTCCTGGAATTTTAAAAACCAGCGCCGAAATTAAAACGAGTGTTGATGATTTAAAACCCTTTATTGAATCTCTAAAATGCAGTCCAAATCTTCACGATATTGAAAGTAAAATAAATTCTCACTGGCAAGAACTATCAAAAACGCTAGGTAGAGTCGATAGTGTCGTTAAAAGTTTAAAGGATGTTAAGGAGCTTATTGAAAAAATACCATTAAATCAAATAAACAAAATTTCTGATGTGGTAAAAACCTCTTCAACAATAAACACTAATTTGCAAGCCGTTAAAACAGACGTATTAGCGAATAAAGAACTTGTAAATCGAGTAAATCTTAGTCTAGCTGACATTAAAAGTAAAATTGAAACTCTTGATTTGACCCCTTTACAAGAAGTCAAAGATAATATTTCTCAACTACATGCTGCGTTTGAAAGAGTCATTAAAACTTTAAAACCAGGAGCGCGTAATCTACTGCGAGACGGTGTTTTGATTTTCAAAGATGATCAAAACCAAGATTACTCTGTTCACATTAAAATCGCAGCTTATAGGATAGGGGAATTGGAAAGTGAAATTAGGAAATCCTTAACCAAAGACCAAGAAAAGTTTAAAATTCAATTGGTAAATGGTCTAGTAGAAGTGGAGTATTCGCAGGGGTTCCACATGGATAATTCCATTCGCGAATTACTAGGATTTCCTAGGGTTGATGGTCCGATATTTTTAAAACACTACAAAGCTACCAACCCTAGTAACATAGAACACATTATCTTAGAAACCCTGGTTCACAAACATAGCGTCGACGCAATTACTAGGAAGATGAAAAGTGCCGTACACGAGCAGATAAGTATTGTAAATAAAATACCCAAAAATTTAGAAACTATCATAAAAAAATTAGAGGAAAACAAGATTCCAAAAGCTGTTGCTATAGCTGCGGATCATATAAGAAACAACTATTCTGAAGCTGAAATGTGTTGGGTAATCGATATTATATTTAAGAGTCACGAGTTCAACAAGGAATTTAAAAAATATTTAAACATTCCCTGGAACGCTGATTATACATTTAAAGACATAATCAATTTATTGGACAAGAAAATTGACGTTCAAATTCAAAAAATTGTCGAGAAGCTCAGAATCGGAACCGTTGAGACTTTATTAGATAAGCAGACATATTTTGAACATTATCATCTATTAATAACAGCAATAGACTCTCAATTTAATGCGCTTGAAAAGAAAGTAGTCGCCACAATCACTGCGTTGCTAAATAGGGGCGATGGAAAAACAATCTAATGCAATCTAATGCAATCTAATGCAATCTAAGTAAAAATATTTGTCCCAGATAGTGCAGGTAAATTAAACATATTTCGACTACGCGAATAAACTAACCTATCTTCCTCGTTATCAATCCGTAAAATCTTTCTTTGAACATCTTCGTACATAACCGATTTGAGGATTTCTTTTCTTTCTATGGTCGCGTTCCTAGTTATGGGAGAAATGTCACTTTTAGGAAATATTGCCAGTGCTAAGAGTATTAAAGTGTAATTAATCTCATTAGATTCGATTCTATTTAAAAGGTTTGAAATGTTAATCATAGAACAGAGGGGGCCCATTATACGTAGATAGCTATGAATGTCAGTGCAATATTCAATACAACATTCGGGGAAATCATCGTACCACGTCCGGAGCCAAGGGAGTTGTTGCGTTTGAGTTTTTCTATACTGACAAAATATTGGATTCGGTTCTCCGTCAAATTTGATAACCACGATATTTTTCGGCTTTAAAAGGTCAATAAAATCGCTCAATTGTTTGTACAAATTGATATCGCGCAGATCGTGTTCGTTATAAAAATTTACCCTTTCCGTCTTTAAAATGTGCACAGAATCTAATTTCTCTTGTGTTGGAACCTGTTGGTATTTTTTTATCATATTAATCGTGATGTTAGTCCTTCCAGTCGGAAAACCACACATTTTGGCGCTTACTCTTTTAATCTCCTCATTTATCATTTTATTAAAAACTTCCTCTCCATATAAGTCAACACCGACTAAATACAACTTATCTGTTAATTTAACACTCCCACCGTGCATTGTCCAATAAAAATACTCTAATGTTATAAGATACCTCCACAAGCTTTGATATATATTCTTCTTTAGATTTGAATCTTGTATTTAAAATGTCTTGTTCTAGTTCCTTTGGTATTTTTAAAACTGTTTCGTGATTCAAAGCCCACATTGGGCACTTCTTCATGTAATTCCTAACAACACAAGATTTTATTTTTTTAAAACCCCCAAAGTCTTTCATCGCATTAAAATCATTAAAATCATCCACTATCACAAATTCTAAATTTAACCTTTTCATAGACACTATCAAGAGCTCAAACAACTCGTCGGGACTCCATCTATGACTCTTTGTCATGTCAATATCCGCTATGACGTTTGAATCGTGAAAATTTACAACCCTGTTGTATCGAAACAAGACAAACTTATTAGGAATTAGTGGTGGTAATATTTCCAACTTGTAGTTTAGAATGTGTAAAGTTTGTTTCTTAAATATTACTATTTTTTCCGCCATGTAAAAAAGGAATGATAGATACTAACATTCAATCCTGTTATATAAGGTGTTTAGTTGATCAGATAAATCCCGAATGGATTGAAAAATGTAATTTCGTAAGCTTGTACAGCAACAAGAGTAAAAACAATATCACAACGTTATATATCACGGACGATGGGAAAAAGATACTGTACATAACAAATAAAATCTACGTTTTAAATGACCAAGACGGTAAGCCCTGGAGTCAAAAGTATGAAAAGTACCTAAAACATCTGTTTCCAAAAGAATTAACCATTTCTATGTTTTCTTACAGCGGTTTATACTTTAATGAGTTTAAACACGGGGATAGTCTACTGACTCTATCTGAATACATGAGAGTTGAAACTTACAATCCTAAAATAATTTGCGGGTTCTTAGATGGTTTGAAAAATTTGTTAAAATATCATTTAAGTATATTTTGTTTTTCAGAAAACCTACTATTGGTAGATAGAAACAATGAAGAAATATTGTTGCCATCTTATAATTATATAGTTTCTCTCGCCCATCCTATTCCCGAAGAATTGTTTACGGTTTTCAAAAACAAATTACACCCCAGCGTTTCAAAACATATGAAAACTTTAAAACTAAAAAATAATGTTGCCAACACCGGCTTGTACAATCCCTCAAAAATGAAACAAATCTGTACTCGAGTAATAGAGAGAAGCGCAGCGAATGACCGAGTTTACCTTCTAAGCTCTATTATATATTATTTTTCAACAATTGGAACTCTGTGGAAATTACAAAAACACTGGACACTGGGTGCAAAGAAAAATCAAAAGTGTGTTGGTCTATGTTCACATTCTAAAAATCATACAAATGTTAATTTAAAAACAATGATTCACAATTACGTTTGTGTAGATCTTGTGAATTTACCAATTAATTTAAAAAAAACTAAATTTCTTTATACTGAATTTATAAAACATGTAAATGATTTGCAGTGCTACCTTGAGAATCTAAATTAGCTGTGAAGTAATCAGTGGCAGTATTGTTTTTAATATATAGTTTACTAATTCAGAAAAGGAGTGGTCGGTTTTCATAAAATAAAACAAAACCTCATCCGTGAGGTTGTTTATTTTAAAACAGGGGTTTTTCTCTTGTAAATTCAACATATATTTTTTATAGGGATCAATAAAATTAAAAATCACCGCCACGTCATTTTTCATTTCTTTATAAAGATTCTGACGCAACTCGGTGGTAACGTTTCGAATACCAATGTTTTCTATATTAAAATTAGCCAAATTTTTTGTCCCAGTTATATTTTTAATTGGTTTTGCAATGCGTAAGCTCGAAAGGCTTAATCCAAATATTATAATGTAAATATAAAGTTCTGGTTTTTTATAAAAGTTGAATACTTTTCTCATGTAAGCTAAAACTACGTCAAACTCGTGATCCTTGAAGATATTAAATTGAAAAAACAGATATTGTAAAATATCCAAACAGTCTTCGCGACTACAAACGTTCTGGGCATTTTTTACTTTCATTTGAAACCTGTACCATCCATAATTGTCGTCTCTATTAAATTTAGCCCTGTTGAACAACGTTTTCGCTTTATTATTTAGATCTCTGGATATTTCTTGGGGTATTGAAGTCGGCATAGTAGACGTGACTGCCAAGGCACACATAAAGGGCAGTAGAGCAGAGTAGTTGTTTGTAGAAGAATTTGTATCTTGTAGAAATTGAATAAATATTATATTACTGGCTATGACATATTCAATGTTTTTATCAGCCGCTTCCCAAACGCAGATATATCTCATTAAGTTGTTGGCTAACATAAACACGTCACGAGGATGAATTTTATACAGGGTTTCAAGAGTAGGAATGATTATCGCGTATTTTTCTATGACCTCGTTAAACCAAAATATTTTCTTAATGTTACTGTTGAAATCAAATAAATTCACAGAGTCTGTAAAACATTTTCTATTTTCTTCTGATATATCATTTACATTTAAGTTTTTAAAAATCTGCTCTATTTGTAATTGATTAAAGGGTTTAAATTCCACATCTGTTCCATTTATTTTTCCAATTATAAGCTTTACCCAAGCATAGAGCTGTTTTAACGACGTCAAACTAGACTTTACATTTGTGTGGACAAACATGTCCAGATTTTCTGGCATCAAAAGCACAGTTGGTACCACTTGTTTATCTTGGGACATCAAAGCTATCCTTATAATATCCTCTTTGTCGACTCTATACAACAGCTGGCTATAATCAATAAAGAATACCATTTCATCAGTTTCAATGTTTTTAAATATGTAGGAGGTGTCGTTCTCTGTAATATTTACGGGAACGCCATTATACTTATAAATGTGTTGGTCAAACTTTAAACCGTGTAAAGTGTTCATTACGAATGAGGAGCCGGCTTACTCTCCTTCTTTATTTATATAAAAAATATGTTGCGCTATAAACCGCAATCTACAAAAACCCCTGATCTGAAAACGATTTTAAAAAGAAAGTTGATTTACAAATTATTGGTTAAATTCCTTTTATACATAAGTTGTATTACAATATCGTGCTACTGCTTGCTGGATTATTCAGAATCTAATTTTCACACTGTAAAATACTTATTGCTGTATTCGTCTATCATGTCTCAACTGTCCTGTCTCGCTATTATGCATTTGTCTTAAATACTTGCTAATATCTTTGGGGTTTATATTTTTAAATAAAGATCTCCATTGATCATATATCGGCAGCAGCATGATATCTGGTAAATCATATCCAAAACTATAATATCTAATGGTTTGTGTAACAGACTCCATTTTGAGGCGCGTTATTCGACACAAAACCCGGAGTGATAAGCCCGTAATGACGACCGACTTTGATGGTTTGATGTTTAACGTTGACCAGAGTCTAAGTAAGTTTGCAATGGATACTTTAAAACTGTGTTTTTTTCCAAAGTCGTATATCTGAGAAATTTGATTTTTTGTGCCAGAAACTATGGGGCATTCGTAATCGTTCCCACAAAAAAATACGAAATAAAATAATAACCTCTTGTAGCATAATGAATTGCTATTTAACCAATTATTCAATGAAGAAGACGTAAGGCACTGTAAACCCACGTTGGGTAATCTAATTACTATAAGGATATTTTTATATCTCAGCGAATTAAGAGAGATGAAAATGTCTGTATCGGCGGTTATTATAACTTCAATAACTTCAGTCGAATTTATTGAGTTCAAAACCGCTTTTACAATTTTAATATCCGCTTCACCGGGTTGGTCCGTAGAAAACAATTGGATATTTTCACATTCCTGACCAATTTTACATACAATATTATTGGCAATATATGAAATTATGGAACTTCTTCTATTACGATCTGTAATTAAACTCAGACCAAAGAGTTTTTTTCCAGCAGTTAATGCCCGTTGAATTCTTTCATCTCGTTTCTTTTGTAGGCTTAATTTTTGATCTGGAGATTTTCCATCGAAAAACAAATAAATGGATGTGGGATTTAGTGATAGTTCTTTGACAATTTTAATATAATATACTAAATTCTCCACCATTAAATTTAACAAAGTATCAGTGTTTTCGACTATAACCCCGGTGGGTATGGCGTAGGATATTTGATACAACAAACCCGTACAATCAAAATAAATTCTGCTGCACTTGTTGTTTTCTCTAGGATGACTCTGTAACGGATATATTACTTGGTCTCCAAAAATATATCTATGCAAAAACGTGAAACCCATTTAAGAAAAAATGAGAAAAAAATGACAGCGAAATCAAGCACAAACTTCCTCGGAATGGATTTTAGCACTCCTCTGAAGAGCAGTTCGCCGTTTACTAACATAATACTGTTACTCCTGTGGTTTATATTTTCGTATATCGCCACAGTAATTGTAAAATTTATGGATGGAGAATTTTAAAATATTAAATAAAAATGTTTATCAGCGATGAGGACATTGATAATTTACTATTTGTTGATGAGATTAATGAGTTTTTACACTACATATCGAATAAAGATATTGATAAAAAAATTATTGTAAATATTATACTTGTTGTATTCGTAAATACAAATATAATATCCCCGGACTGGATAAAAGAAATAATTTCAGTAATAGAGAATGACAATTTCAATACTAATATGCTGGCACCGACATTGAAATACGCTGACGGAATAGAACCAATTTTCAATGACCTTCTTGAAAAGATTTACGATTTAAATGACAACAGAGAAATAAACGTCAACGAATATTGCGTTACTTATGACACGTTCAACGAATATTTAGATGCCTTGTACGTGTGGTTCAAAGAAAACTTTGAAATTAATTAGATTCAATGTCAACGGAAAAATTAACATCAACTCCGACTAGTGACAACATGTCCAGAACCCTTGCAGCCGAGGTTGAATATGGAATGTTTACCCTTTCGCCCCTATTATTTTCTAGGGTTATGTTTGTTGAATCACTCAAATCGTACATTTCCTCAACGAAACTGTTCAGCCCAAGTGCGATCAAAACCTCTCGTTCGCTCTCAGATAGCCCGAATGCGTGATTATTTCTATTGCTATATTTTTGATAACTTACTTCCGGTTGTCCAGTTAAAGCCGACGTGGGTGTCGAATCTGCTTCTGCACTATGTATTAATCCGTAAGGGTTCTGTTTCCCCATTATAACCACAAAACCCTCATACAAAATTGCTTTAACGGGGCTTCCGTCTTTACCGTTGACGTAAAAACTTTTTGTGGCGGGATCGCTTACAAAGTAGTCCTTTTTACTTTGCAAAACTTTTAATTTGTCATAAGGTGTAACCCGAAAACATTCATTGTATAACGCTGATATTTCGGGAGTAAAAAGAAAATTAAATGCTAACCTTTTAAGTGAAAACGGGTGCTGAATTATATCAATATCGCGATCTGCGACGTCATCCAGCGATAAAGTATTGTGTAATTTTGGCATAGATTTCGCTTTGAGTATGTGCCCAACAACGGATTTTTGCGCGCCGTTCAGTATAAAGAGTTTTGTTCCCAAACACCCGTCTTGTTGGTAGGAAATTGAAACGTCACAGTACAAATTTGTATTGTCATCGTAATTAAGTTGAATCCTATTTAGAAATATCTTTTTAGTTTTTATCAAATCTGGATTTGGGGTCCAAATTAAATTCATGACTTCTTTGTTCAGCGGGTCGGGATTAATGGATAGATTTTTACCCAAATGAATAACTTTATCGCTTTTAAATTTTAAAAGAACTAAATAGGGTTTGATTAGAACGGGAAATTTATTTACCAACACTTGAATTAATGAAACCTGTTGTAAATGCAAAGTTACAGTCACTATATTGTCAGTTGTGAATAGTTTCTTTTTATATACAGAATTTGCGTTTAAGACACACGAGTCTTCTATGTTGTATTCCAGAGGTAGTATTAAAATATTCGCCTTCAAACAATAAAAAGGAACACCTTTAATTAGTTGATATCTGTTTTTTTTCAGTAGCAATCTTTCATTGTTTAAAAAGGGCCAAGCTGTTACACCGCTGACACACTGTTTTATCGCATGTGTGATCATTGTATTCCTTACCAAGTTATTACTGTTTAGATTGAAAATCAACAGAGACGTTGGACCGTGCAAGTTACATTCCTCGGAGATTATTTCCGTCATTAATTTTTCTGACCGAGAAACTTCCATGGCAGAATAAGCACAGCCGTCTGGTAATATCTTATACATGGTTAACGGGAAGGAGTATATTGTATACAGTCTACTACTTATGTGATAAACCTCAATACACGGATATATTGATTTTAATACACGTCTTAAAAAATTAGTCCACTGTTCAATGTTTACATCTCTCGGGGAGTGTTTGTATATAGATTGGTTGATGATTACGTACCACCAGCAATCTTGTAAATCTTGTAAATCGGTTGAAATTAAATTCAAATCTACATATTTGCGCAACAACCCTTCTATATGATCTTGGGGCATACAGTCCTTTTCCGAGGAGATGAATGTCCCAATAACAGATTCCAGCCCGTTCATACCCGGGGAATTCTCACTTGATGATGTAATACAAATAAATCCACAATCTTCGATTTTAAAGTCGATGGGTATTTTTTTTGAATACAACGTAGTCAGTATATCTAACTGCAAGGTTTTTGAATATGTTGTAACGTCTAATTTTGTCAATACTTTGTACCTGCCGATATTATTGCTATAGTATTTCGGATTAGTGCCGGACGAGTCCAGACAGTCCTGCATATTGAAAACCGTATTTCTACCAATAATCGCATCAATAACGCCCATATTAACGCGTTTTGTTTGTGTTTTATTTATTTGCTTGATAAATAGATTCTTTTTAGGTAGTTTCAAAACCTTATTCACATCAACTAATGTTTGCTTTAACATTTCCGTAAAAATATAACCTCCATGGAAAATCCTGCGATTCCCGATACAACATTCCAACAAGTGCTTGATGTCATTAAAATCGTTCAGAATTGGAAACTCTTCAGCGGTAATCGTGATGTTTGGCCTCTTTTTGAACAGCGTTATACCTCTTTTTTTCCTGAGACAAACTACTTTATCGTAGTTTGTCCACGCTAGCAGTCCCAACGTATAACACTTACCTTTAATAACAAACGTTGTTGGCTTCGTCTCGTCACAGTATCCACAGAGTAAACATTTCAACGAATCCTTCCAGTAAATATCACTCCACAATTTAAAACCGATTTGATTGTAGTTTGAAAGTAAAAAAAACATTTTACTTCCCACTAAAATGGGGCAGTTAAACAGTTGGTGACCGAAATAGTATGTATACACACCCACCGTTTCGCGCTTATTAATGGCACATTCTACGCTTTTAGTCGTAGGATAGAATACGAGACTTGGAAATTTATTAAAAATACAGTCAAATTGTTCACTTTCTACTCGTAAAATTCTTGTCAAAGACTCGCGAACATTCCATTCAAAATTTGAAACAGTTTCATTACCGGAACAATTGCAGGGTTCTTCTATTAGCCTCCATTTGAATTTTTTTAATCCTGTAACATCCACCATGTTTATACCGTTCACGGTTAACAACTGGTATTTATCACGATGAAAATAGTTTTTAATGGTTTTTAATAGTTTTTAATAGTTTTTAATAGTTTTAAATAAACATTTAAAAATCCACGGTTAAGAATAAGCTGTTTGAAGAATAACCATTATTTCGATATGAAACACGGTACTATCAACACTTGTTTCCTATCTAAATCCGGACAATCAAACGAAAATGTGTATGGATTGGCCCCAATCTGTGTGACCAAAGATTGTCTTGAATCTTATGCAAAATGTAAAAAAATTAAACTCTCCAATTATAAAAAAATCCCAAAGTCTTTGGCGTTTAGGCTAAGCAAAATTTGTCCAAACTGTTACTTTTTACAGTGTACGTGTAACATATCTAGCAATTTTTGCAACAATTGTAAAACGCGTTATATAGTACAAAGAGAACAGTTTATTGCTATTTTAAAAAAAATTATAAAAAATGAAATTTTATCTCGCTGTAAGATATGTAAAAATAAAATGGAACGTATTTTATTGAATTATAAGCATTCGTACAAAAATAAGTTAAAATTATTTGAAAAAAATACAGAGAATCCGATTGAAAATTTTAAATTTCGAATTCAAGTGGGAAATTGTACATACCCTCCAGCTTTTCTTTGGAACACAAATAGCACTCTATGTGATTTAATAATCAAACTCCTAAGGAACAATAAGACTTACGACCCAACACAAAAGTCACAAGTAAACATAAAACCAGACCCCCTAACATTCATTGGACAGGGTAAGAATAATTGTTTTAGGAAAGTTCTTTTAAGTAAAAAATCCTACTACTCGGCACGTAGTGTCGTCACACCCGCCCCAAACTGTAAAACCAACGAAATCATCCTAAACAGAAAAATCTGGGCTTGTATGAACTATCCAAAATATGTTTTGGCTATAAGGTATCCAGTTTTAGATACCAGGGCGTTTACTTTCCATAGAGTTAAAAGTACGTGGAATGCACCAGTAGTAGGCCTACCCACCTCGATCACAGAAAAAAACAATTTGGATTTTGACGGGGACACTTTGAGTTTTTATGCCCTTAATAGTTGTATGTCTATTTCGGAATGCTATTTTTTATTAAATCCCGAATTCTCTTTCGTGGCGATGGGGGAAATCAGGCCCAATCTGACTCACGAACAACTGGAGACTATGTTTACGTTTTTTAAAATAAAGAAGCAAAACCTCTATAATTGGCTTTATGCAAAATATTTATTGTATGATTCTCATACAGCACTAAATATTTTTGAAAAGCTAAGAAGTGTCTTGATGAAACTTAATTGTATCGTAAAACCGACAGTTTCTTATCATGAATTTTACAACATTTTAAAACTGTTTTTGCTACACAGCTATGACGAGGAGGATTTTTGTAACATTTGGGAGACTAATGACATTACAAAAAACACTTTGTTCAACCGATACATGACTTCAAATAGTAACCGTTTTAAAAAGCAACATCTTCACTTGATGATTAAGTGTTTGAGGGGTTTAAATAAAATTGAATATTTGAAAGAATCTTTCAATAGTCGGTCCATTCTGTCAAAGTCGGGAGTGGAAATGATGGGTTATTCCACGCACAAACTCAGTTACGTCTTGCCCGAACTGTATTATGATAATGATGGTATTGTATACTACGGCATTGATCAAATAGCTTATCAGAATTTTAGAAGATTATATACTCCCGTCTACCCATTGAATATTCTAAGACAATATGCCATCTACAACCTAATCCGGCTTCGTTTTTGATTGATCTAATACTCTTTGTAATATTTTAAGAAATTCGTTGTAGTCTAGACCCGATTTTAATGGTTGCTCTAAATGCTCCGGTAATTTACACCTAGGATCTAATTCCTCAGTTTGAATGTTTAATTTATTTTTATTAATTATATTTGTTAGAAAGTTTTCTATTGAAGTACCGATGTCAATGGCTGGAGGTGGCCGTGGACAAATCGGCCAATTCAACCCCAATAAATATTCAACCGTAGTAAGAAGGATAGAGTCGTTTAACTGACTACTCTTTTTAGTTGTCGTGATAAACTCAACCGGATAAACGCTCTCAGACGGATCTTCAGTCATTTTTATTAAATAATTTTAAATAATTCCAAATAGTTTAATTCCAATTATATCAATTCGAACGCTTCCTCATATAACATCTTAAAGCGGTCTATGGATATACCTACAATAACCTGTTCATATATCTTCTTAGATTTGTTGAGGCACGTGCCTACAGAATACCGGTGTTTCAATAAATTTAATATAGTTTCTATATCTTCATTGAAAAAACTCATTTGAAATTTAGAACATTTATTTGAAACCCTTATTGCATTAATTTCCGCAATCAGATCATTTATCCTTATGAATAGATTTGGAGATTCTATTATATTAAAAGCATTTAAGATACCACTCGTCAAATCATTTTTCCAGATCAACTCGTGAGAGTACCACTTCACCGATTTTGGGGGGTAAACTATATCATATTTATCGTTGTAGAAAATATTTGTTTCTAAATAGTATTTTTCCAACCAAAATATTGTTGCTAAAATATCGCTTGCTATAATTTTAAAAGTATTTTGGTTACAGTAGTAGTCAGAATTATCTGGAAAAAAGTTTAAAAACGGAATCATCAAAATTCTTTTCATCGTGGCGAAATCCGCGTTCAACCTCAAGGAATTACAACTGCCCGTAAACAGCCACTTCATTTGAATATCGGTTCCGCAATTGTACAAAGTCCTCAGGTACATGTGGGCTCCGGAAACAATCTGTTTTAGAGTAGTGGGGTTTATCTTTTGTAAATCGTCTGCGTATACTATCTTTGCGTCTTTTGCGTTATATAAATCGGGAGCGAGAGTTGATATTTTTCCACGAATCGTATCAGTGCCAATGAAACTCATGGCTTTACCAAATAACGCGTACATAACACAACTCAAAGAGCTTTTTCCGTTCTGGCCTTGGCCATAGAATATGAATGCTCTCTTGATGCTCAATCCTAATAGGACAAATCGCAGCGTCCACAGCATGAAAAATACCAGCTCTACATCTTTTGAAAACAATGTAAGAAAATAGCGCAAACAATTATACACCGGACATTCCCCCTCGCTGTTGCACTTCTCTAAATCATTGATACAAAGCTCGGGACCATTTTCTTTTGAATAATTGTAGCGGAAGTAATCAATAACTCCGTCGGGACAAAGTGAACTTTCGCACTTTGCACCGATGTTTTCATTAAGAGTATCGAAAACTTTTTGATACGTGCAAGAACGGTTGCTGATGTGTTGAATCTTTTCCCTCATCCCCTTCCAACTGAGTCTGCACGGATATCCTCTAAATAGAGGTGTGTGTGAAAAAACAAGATACTCGTTACTGATTAACACGAAACCGTCCTTAAAAGATACAACATTTGTTGGAAACTCAATCGTGATTACTCTGCCCCAGAACTGGATTAAATAAGTGTAAATCTTGGGAAGGCTTTCTTCGGGTTTATTTTTTTTTCGCCTCTTTTTCAAACCACTTTCGGTTTCCAATTCTATATCATCACAACCGTATTTATGTAATATTTTCAAAGGTAAAAACACGTGCTCTAACCTGTTTAAGGACATACACCAAGAGTTCTTTTCGTAATAAAATATGGAACCGTCCTTCTGAGTTGCATATATGGGATACATCAACTTTACTAGTTCTAAAATAGATAAAGACTTTTTGTTGACAAGCGATAAAATGTTTGACGATATGAAGACGCTTTCATCAGTAGAGTCGTCAAAAATTAATTCCACTTTATTTGACTCTGTATACGATTGAACAAAGAGGCATTTTAAAAATAGCAACGGGTTTAGTTTACGAAATGACTTTTCAGAATCTTCACACAATTTTACAGTTTCCTTGACTAACTGCACAATCTTACTCGAAATGTTAGTGAAATAGTTCACAAGGTCTGTGTTTTGAATTTCACACAGTATTTCTTCTGCAAAGGATGTGTTGGATTCACAAATTCTATCATATAGTGCTATTAAGAACACGAATATATTAAATATAGCTCGAGACTTACCTCCGGTGTCGCCAGTTGTTAGGTCTGTATAAAAAACCAAGAGTTCCTCCCTTAAATAGGACAGACTGAAAGGAGAAAGCGACTTTTCAATTTGGGATTCGCCTAGTACTATTAAGCAATTATTTTTGTAAAACCGCGACACGGCAAAATCAGCATATGGAAGTGCGTTTTTGTTTATTGTTATCACACCCTCCAAGTCATCACCCAATAGCGCAAGTTGTGAATGTTTGTAGACTTTTACATTATTGCAATTACCAAAGTAACATCCTTGAAATTGTTTGAGTAAATCCAAAGGGAAATAAGCTTGTACGCTGTCTGGATCATAATTTTTTATCACCGAATAGTTTTTTACAAATGAATTATCAAATTCATTATTTATCAATAACTCCCTTCCAGACTCCCAAAATTCAATGTTTTCGGTTAAATTATAGGACCCAACTGGTAGATAAATGTCTTTATTTTGTTTTTTCGATAGGGGTAAATTCCAGTTGATGGGTTGGTCGATTACGTTGTTTTTAATAAAGTATGGGTATTTACCGATTAAAAGCTTCTTTAACACCTCAATAAACCAGATATTATCTCCTCTGTATAAGACTAAATCTTTAATTTCAAAATGGACACCGTTTGTTGCGCTCTCGAAAATATCTTTGTTGTCTAGGAAGTTTAGATTTTTTTTTTACCATCAAAGTCAATTCAAACTCTTGGTCATTTATTAAATTGTTTAAAATACTTTTAACGGCTTTTGAAAAATCATCACAAAACTCCTTTACAATTGTCCTATCTATATTTTGAAGTTTCTTAAAATCTACATCAATCACAACGTGATGGAACTCCAAATGGTTTAAATTAACGCATATACAATAGTCAATATTCCTATTTAACAAAGATAAAATATAATCTATAACTTCATGATTATAATGCTTTAAAATACAAGCGTTACATTTAAAAATAAACGATTGAATTTTTAAAACAATATCAGATTTAGAGACGCATTTGTAATCTGCATCCGATTTTGTTAAAAATCCAGGCAAATTTCTTAGTTGGTAAAAGTTGTATATAAGTGCTATGAGATCATTCATAAGATAAAATGACTTTGAAAGAGTGCGTTACCGATATTTATAACCTCTCTCCTTTGTCATATAATAAAATTTACAAATTCGGGCTATTTGCAACTGAAATTCTACTTTTGGAAAATAAAATAGCAATCGGGTCTAATAAAAGGAGTTCCCTGACGTGGAGCATTCATAAGAATGGAAAGCGAACAATCAACCGGCGATATAATTAATCTATGGGCTGAAGAAGACCAGATTGGGGACTATATGGAACGGGAGGAACAGATAGACTTATTATCACAGCTAAAGTCCAAACACTTTAAGTCTTTACAAAAGACGTTATTTTTTAGATTGTCTGGATTAATAATTGCTCGCTTGGATGGAATAGTTAATGAGGAAGATTTTCAAAAAAATATTAAAGAATTTTTGTTAGAATATACACAAAATTATGATTTAATTGACAAATTAACTATTCAAATGTACCACATTATGAGAGAAATAAACGAAAACGCACCAGGAAATGAAAATTACTATGGAAATGATGGTATCAAAGTCACATTTAAAGGAAGTGAGAACGCGAGACGAAAAGTTGTTTTCGTAGACCCGATAGATACTAATCAATTCTCAAACCTCCTCCAACTTTCAGATTTTAGTTTGATAAATAGAATTGAACTTGGTTTGTATGCTGTTATGTTAGAAATGGGATTTAACCAGTTTAATCAAAACGTCCGAACTGAAATTGAAACGATTCGTCAAAGGGCGCATGTGGATTTATTGCCAGCATACAGAAAAGGAGTTGACCTTATGATTAACAATTCAATGTATATGACAAATCGTACGTATGGCGTTATGTACAATAGGTTTTACAACCGCGTCTTGAAGCGGTTTGTAGATAAAATTTAAAATAAAAATAATGGAGATTAGTGAAACCGACGTTTTACTTTACATAAAATCTTATCAATATTCAAAAGCTAAAAAACTCCTGTCATCTTTTTTAAAAACCCTTTTACAAACTCTTCAGTCTCAGCAGGGTGAAAATGTTTTAGTGTTGAAATCGAGCGAAGACTGTATAAGTTCGTTGATATTTAGTTTACTTTCAAAGAAATCTACAAAACTGCACAAGGCCCAGTATGACGAACATTTTGAAAACTATAGAGCTCAATATAAAGACATGCTCCGTTTTTTAAGTGCAAATATGTTTGAGTTTTTAAACTGTTATCAGTTAGTTTTTAACGATGACGCGGAGCTTGAAACCTTTTTAAAAAGTGGAAGTGATGTTTTGGATATATTGATAAGCTGTAAAATTGACAAAAAAATTATGTTATTACAAGATCTTAATAAAAGATTAACTGTTATCGGCGCACAAGATAATTTTTCACCATCGAATGTAATAAGTATATTTGAAGATATACTGTCTAAAACAAATTCTTTTACACTATCTAAACTAAAGGCCGGAATCGAGTATGTTGTAAATACTTTCGGCGGTAGGGAGTTTAAATGGAAAAGTTTAGAAGCTCCTTATAAGTTTGTTGAAAAAATGTCTGATAAACACACAACAACAGAAACGCCTCTAAAATTCAGTAAAGCCTTACAGACTGACGATTTAATCATCGATGACGGTAAAATATTGTTTGCCGAGACGGTTGTAGATATTTTAGGTCTAACAGATGTTGACTTCCAAACATTAACCTACAGTAAAATTAACTCTATTTTAAATGAATTTGTTCGTAGCAGATTAAAGAAAACAGTATCTTCAGAAAATATCTCAGAGGCAGATATCAAATGTATGTATTTGAAATATACAGACTTGTGTGAATTATTTTCAATTATATTAGACGAATTGAAAGTTTTAGAACCACGGGTTGCTGTTACAAAAATACAGACTATTAATCAGGTGATTGAAAAAATATTTCATCTATTCAATGTTGACGATGAATATGTGCTGTTTGGTATGTTGGAAGAGCAACATAAATTAGTTAAGACTCTAAATATAAATCAAACAAATTATAAACTCATACAAGAAATTATCAGCAACCTGTTATATCTTAACAACAACTCAACCCTGATTAAATTTGGTAAAGAATTTAAAGAATTACACAAAACGTTTTTAGATTGTGATTTCAACAGTTTGTTTTCTTTAGAAAATATTGGGATTATGTTAAAACAGTTGAAATCTTTGACTGTGGATATGGAATCAATAAAGAATCAACTCTCTAATAAAATTATCGCCTATAACCGGTTATATGTAGATGTAAAACCATTTCTGGTTTTGGAAAATGAAATGGGTGTAGACCTTGCATATATCGTGGATTTCCTAGATAGTGTTTATAAACAAAAACCGCTCAACGTAGATGTAAAGAATTTCCTCAATAGTTGTCAAAGGCGAATAGTTTTATTTGAGGAGGTCAGAAAAGAAAGTGTTCAGTTGAAATCCGAAAACATACGTCTTTCTACTGAGGTCACCAATTTGGAAAAAGAATTGTCAGATTACCAAAAGTTAAAAACCGATAACATGTATTGCAATCAAAAACTATCAGAGCGCGAACAGATTATTCAAGATTTAAGGCTAGAAAATGAACAGAGCTCCGAGCAATTGGCTCTGTTGGAAAAGGAACACGAACAGTTCAAGAACGCTCTTGTCTTAGCTGAACAATACAACATAGAAAGAAACAGATACATCGAGGATTTGGAAAATCAAATACAAAACTTTGTCGTTCCCGTGTGATGAGACTCAAATCGGTTGAAACACTGAGAAAAATAATCCAAGGAACTGAAAAACGTTGTTTTTACAGTATCTACAAAATTTGGATGTACTTGGCCCAAAGATTTTTTATACTTCATTATACTTCATGCACTGTGCTGACTGTATATTTGAGAGGGGAAGATTCTCTGCGTTGGAGTATTAAACCCCGAAGTGTTTGATTCCTTTTTTTGTGACACGTTTTATAAAATATTACAAACATAAATAAAATATGAATTTCATAATATTTGTTGTTGTTTGTTTTTTTGTATTCCTTAGAATTATTTTGAAAAGAACAAAACATTTTAACCTTTCAAATTTACCAATGAAATCTATTGAAACAGATTGTAGGTTTCAACCCAAAAAATGTCCACAAGGTGTGATTAAATGTGACTGTAAAAACTATTGCAAAAGTAAAGATGCCAAAATTTTGAAAACAGATGAAAACTATTACTGCTACATTCCCCATTACTACTTTGGCTGTAAACAGGATTACGGGACTTATGATTTTGATGGAACTTGGAAATGTCTCCCGAAGTATCCCGGTGTTTTTACAACGTCCGGGGACCAGATAGTGGGCAAATATCCATATTCAAAAGCCAACAGTATTGCAAAAAACGTGGATTATAATGATCCTTCACAGTACAAAGTCGATTGTACTGGGTTATACGATGAGTATGGGAATAAACTTGTTAAAGCAACTCTGAATCGCGGGGTATCTTTTTGCGTAAAGGATTATTGTTTAAACAACACACCCAACAATCCGGCCAGCGGTTATAATTTCATCACGGGCCTATGTGAATGCACTAACGGTACTCGAAACTTGGACGGTGGTGACAAGACTACGCCTTGTGTTTTGAGCCATCGGAGCACTCATCAAAACGCCCCCTTTATAATAAATTGTTACAACAAGGATTCTTATTTAAAAGACGTGGTTTCAAATTATTTAATAGAATGTCCCGATGGGGAGGAGTATGTCGCATCGAAAGAACATGATGTCAAAATTGTTAAAATATATTCTTAAATAAAAATGATTTATTTTTGTAAAAAGTGTAGTTTGTATTATAATTATAATTTTTTAAAAGACATCAAAATAAACAGAAAGTTATGTTTAATGTGTTTATTAGAAACTATGGATAAAATATATTGTGATAATGATATTTGCCTTGATATGGACACTCCTTTACTACGTAAACCGTTGATATGTGATTACGGGTTTTTTGATGTGATTTATTATGTATAATAAAACAAAATGGAATCATCTGTAAAAAACGACTTGATTGATACTTATTTTGCTGATGTGAGAAAGCGGTTTCCTAGACGTCGTTACGTGTTGAAGGGTATAAATGATCTAATTCAGGGGGACATTATGGATTTAAAAAAATACGAAGAATTCAACGATGGTTATATCTATATACTGACCGCAATTAACTGTTTTACAAAATTTGCATATATAGAGCCATTAAAAACAAAAACGGGTGACGAAGTAACAAGCGCCATGAGTAGAATATTACTACGAGTTTTTCCGATGGTTAGAAACCTACAAGTAGATCACGGTGGGGAGTTTTACAACGATAAGTTTAAAGCCCTGATGAAAAAATATAACATTAACATGTATTCTGTCTATACGGAAATCAAAGCATCATTTATTGAAAGGTTTCATAGAACATTTAGGAAAATGCTTGTAAAGGAGACTTACAAGAGAAACTCCCCCAAATGGATTGATTTTTTACAAGATGTCTTAGATAGATACAACAACACAATTCACAGTGTAACTAAATTCAAACCCTCTGAGGTGTCATTTTCGCATGAAAAAATTATTCTCAGACGGCTGGCTCCGAAAAAACGCCCCAAGAGAGGGAAACCTAAATTTAAAGTTGGTGATTATGTTCATATATCGAAATCCAAGCACGTTTTTGAAAAATCTACTTTTAATTTTACACCGCTGGTATTTCAAGTACGAAAAGTAGTGTTAGAGGACAATCCCGTGACTTATAGACTCAGAGACACAGAGGGTAGTAGGGAACCCATCAAGGGAACGTTTTATGAACAAGAGTTAAAATTAGCCGTGCACGGCTTAACTTATGTTGTCGAAAAAGTAATCAAACAGAAGAAAATTCGGAATAAACCTCACCTTTACGTGAAATGGCTTGGGTTTGACTCGGAACGGTGGAATTCCTGGATTCCAAAAGAGAATGTTGTAGTTTAATTGAAAATTAATTGCCAATTAATTGCGAATTAATTGCAAATTAATTTGAATTAATTGTGAATTAATTGCGAATTCGATTCAAAAGTTTTGTAATCGAGCCCCCCGATTTACAGCTAAAACAATAAAAAACACCAATTTTCAAATTTACACTCATGCTTGGGTTTTTATCGGTGTGAAAAACGCAACACGTCTTAAAAATATCATCTTCGGTTTTAAAATATTCTTTTACCATAGTATTCCTCATCCCACCTGCAACCCCTGCAACCTTTGCAATCATTCCTTTCCGAGCAGGAAGTTTGCGGATGTTTCGTAATAAATTAAACTGTTGTCCACATGACTCGGGAAATTCGACATGTTTGCCAATGTAAAGCGTACCTTTGGACTGCTCAATATCTTTTTCATTCAAGTAAAACCCGTAGTATATGTTATCAACTTTTAGAGTCGTAATTAAATGGCGTGTGGGTAGGTTCTCTCTGTTAGTATCACACTTTACGATGATTGCGTCGTTATCGTTCCGGAATAACATGTTAAATAAAAAAACTGTTATATTACGAACAAATATATTCTATATATTTTTCAAATAAATAAAACAATGGATTGTGCACTAACAGACATATTAAATAAAAGTAGTAAAAAGAGATATAAGCTGTAATTGAAGACGCCCCCGATATGTCAGCACTGGTGGTGTTGTCGTCATAAAAGTGGACAAAACTCAAGTAGTTATTATGTTCCCTTATGAACTTGCCAGTTAACCGTTGATGTTCGAATAACACTTCCCAATCCAGCTTATCTTTAAACCTGTCGATGAAATTCTCAGATAGATTTTGATATTTGCTTACTACTTCCCAACAGTTATTAAAATTTGATGTCATCTCCACAAGAAAGTCTTCAGAAAACTGTTGTCTTTGTAGAATATGGATCCAGTTAACTTGATGAAAATACATTCTTAACATGGTCACCGTAAAAAAATAATGTATGGAAAGTTGTTCCCAATCCATATAACTATCAAACCGTTGAACAAAACTATCTGTCAACACTCCTTCCGGGAACCTCGGCTCTTGAGATATTAAACTCCAGGCATTAATATTGGATGCAATCATCGTGCAACTGTCTGGTTTAGCCATGCGAGTGTCCTTTTATACAATTTTATACAATTTTATACAATTTTATGCAAAGACTTCGTCCAATTTCGCAACCAATTCAAAAAGATTTATGTTCAGGAAGTAATTTCTGATTTTGTACCAACAAGTACATATTACAATATTAAAATTGTCACTTACAAGTGGCAAATCTGGTGTTTTTAAAATTGTCGTTGAGTATCTGGAAATTGGAATATCAACTACATAGTAAAAGCACGAGTATGTTTTATTGTTTTTAGCGGTATAAGTGTAGTCAATGTTTGACAAAATATTGACTGAATTTGCATTCAAACAAATACCAGTTTCTTCAAAGAATTCTCTTACGGCACAGTTAAAAGGCGTTTCAGATTTCTCTCGTACACCCTTTGGAAATTCGTAAATCGTATTACAACCAAAATACATGCTAAGAGCCATGTCGGTGCTAGCATTTTCATAGGGTATAATGTTGTTATTCAATCGGTTATAAAGCGCGTAGTTAATTCTACTTAGGACTAGTGTATTTTTTAAATTTCTATCTACAAGTATTATCCCGTACCGTTTAGACTTCATACTTGTTTAAAATTATCTTGACTTGAGAACAGTATACGGTGAATCAGAGGAATACACACATCAAACTCGTCGTAATACTTAAATAACACACTGTTGCTATTACAAACACATTTGTTTTCTTTGACATCGTCGCAAAAATGTATCGTTTTTGAACAATCTTTGCCATAATAAAGTGAACTACAAACACATTGATATTTCACCTCTTTTTTATTGGAATCGTATATAGCCGTTAATTTACCAAAAATACAATTTGGTTTTAAAGTATCGGTATTAACAGTGCATTGACTTTCCAAACAGATCCAGGGTAATCCCTTATTGCAAATGTCTAAACATTCTTTATCAGTATTACAGTTAAATTTCTTTCTTAAACAATCTGAAAGTTCATATTTATGTTCACTATGTAAAATCTCGTCTAAAACTGATAGATTATTTTTATCATAATCGTGAGTGGTTGGAGACTTTTTTCTATTATACATTATGAAAAGTAAAATAAATCCAACCGATGTAAATATGAATGTTTTGTTTAAAATCATATTTTTATTATAATAAAAATAACCAATGATAAACTACATGGCATTATACGCAATTATTTTTGTGGTAATTTTATTAGGCGCCGGCGTGTATTACTTCTACAAAAAATATAAATCAAAGAAGGGTGATGATTCAAAGGACAAAAGTGAGAGCAAACAAGCTAAAGGTGGATCAGCGGGTGGCGGAGGGACTACTCCAGTGAGTGGCGGGGGCACTCCTCCCGCGGGTGGTGGAGGCACTCCTCCCGCGGGTGGCGGAGGCACTCCTCCGGCGGGTGGCGGGGGGAGTGGAAATAAAAAATCAGGACAAAGTGGATAATAACACATTAATAAAATAACACGGGCGATTGTATATCTTACACGTTTTTTTCATTTATAAAAAATACAAAACATGGTCGATATTATGTCATTGGGTCTCGGAGCGGCAGTAGGTATTGTCATAGGCGTATTACTATATATGATGTACAAAAAGTTTGTTGAATGAATGGTTTACCAATAAAATACTTTTCTGAGTTCTAAACAATAAAGTAAATATTTTAAGTCTTCAACTTCATCAAATAATATATTATTATGAAACAATTTAAACCTATCAATTACAGAATGGTTATTTGTTATTTTTTCACTTTGTAATAATTCAATACCCGTAATGAGCTGCATACTTTTTATTTTAAGATTCTAAACTCTTCAACAAATCTAAAGCCTTTAAAAAGTATTCCTTATTAATTTCTTTTTTTTTATACAGATTTATATTTTTTATTAATTCGTAGAGTTCAAAAAATTTCACTATCCTCAAAAAATCCTTTTTGTCCTCGGGCAAACTAGAAATTCGAAACATTTGCCAGAGTTTATTCAAACAGTTTTCCCTCTCATAGAAATCTTGTAATTTGTGTGTTATGACTTTATTCAGTTTTTCACTATACGCGTCTATCTTATTTCTTCTGAATCTCTCCCTGTCGGCTCTTCTCTGTAACAGAGACCTATCATCTAATTTATCTTTTAAAAATGCAACTTTTGAATTAGATCCGCAATCTATGACGTAAACAAAATCATAAAATCTCACACTCATTTTTATAATAAAAATGTTGACACGTCGCTTTAACGGTCCCAGTGCTGTTGTTGAGGGTGAGAGATATGGATTAAATTTATTATTCCAAAACCCTCACCTTATATATTGGATTCCGATGTGTTATAAGGTGGCAGACCACGAATTTCATAATCCAGGTAACGTAACATTTGAATACAATTTTCAACTGAAAAGGGTTACTAAACATACAATATTTTCCAAATACGCATTTGATTTAGTATACTACTCAAATAAAGGGAATATCCCATTCAGGACAAGCTCAAATTTAATTTCATTTATTGTAAGTGTTTTGATTTGTATTTTATTTGTAAACATCTCCCAAGGTGCTGGTACAAAATAGCACAAAATATAATATCTTCACGCTAGGATTTTACGTGTAGACTTTGATTTGGAAATTTTTGGGGAATTTTTTGGGGAATTTCATCGCTCTCTCTTTCCAAAAGATTTTTAAAATTGTTTTAATTAAAAATACTAAAAGGTATTAAGTATAATCAGAGACAATATAAAAATTGGAAATTCAAGAAATGCAACAAAAACAATCTCCATTTTTGAATATTTATGTACCCGGTAGCTCCGGGTCCTCGATTGAACACTTACGTTTTTGTTCTAAACTTTATTTTAGCCGAAATTATTTTAATCACTAAATTTTTCTAAGTTCAGAGTAAAAAAATCATATTTTAGCCGAAATTATTTTAAGTACTAAATAAGACTTGGGCTGATTCTGTGAATCTACAAACATAGTATTGTAAAAAAAACTTATAAAAGAGAATTTATCCAACCAATTACCACTCCATGACTAACATTGCAATGATATATAAACACATAAGGCAATTTAACAACGAGATTCCTAGAATTATTGAAAATATTAAGTACCAATACAGTTTTTATAAACATTATTATAATCCTGATGCAAGATGTTTGCAAACAGATTTACAAAAGAATTAGGCATTTACCCGCAATAAAGAACACAATAGACATTTAATATTTGTATTCATACCCTCTTTGTTCCAAGTAGGTTTGAATCTTATAAACATTTTCAAGAGCACACATGAAACTATTAAATCTATGATAATAACAATAATTATTTAGATACTTAGATTTTAGTTTTTTAAGTGATGGCATGTCGTCCAAATTTTCAACTTTGGCGTTCTTAAAAAGTCTTTGAAGGAACACTTGTTTCTCTTGACCCTTTACGTAGACGGTGGTGTTTTGTGATAACAGCTCCGCCAGTTGTCTCTTGACGTAATTGAAGGACGTAGTTCCTTCCTGCCATGGAATTCCGTGGTAATAGTTTGCGTTGAAGATCGCCTGTCTTCTGTAGTCCGGAGATAGTTTGTCAAAATCGTACGGCGATTTTACAAAGCAGTGTCTCAGAAACCAATTACCGCTGGTTTTTGTAAGTGCAATTTCTTTAATAATAAAATTGTTTTTGTTGTCTTTAAATCCTTGAAAATCGATAATATAAGCATGTTTAGCCATGTTGAGACGTCCTTAGATATCGGAATCAGCGAGGTAAATAGAGCTCTTTTCGGTTCTCTATCAGACCAAACACCAGTGCAGGAGTTCAGCAACTACTGGTATATTGGGGGGACCCGTTCCTTTATAAAGCCTCGGAATTTGTATTATGCCCTTATTTCAAATGTTGACGGGGGTGGGAGAATTTGTTGAAAGCAGGGGAATATAATAGTTTCTCCGTGTGAAACAAAACATACCTACCATTTACATACATACTGTAGTTTCAAACTCCTACATAGTCTTCAACATGGATCCGTGTGATGATGTCTCGTACCTAAGCGAAAGCGATTCGTGTGATGATGATGATGTCTGTTACCTAGGCGAAAGCATTTGCCAAGCATGTCGCCACCAACGCGCTCAGGGCGCGGGCGCGTCGGAGGACAGTGGAGTTGGCTGGATCATTATAAATTTGATGAAGGACGGGAGACTCGTTCGCAAAATAGATTTCAACGGGGAACTTTTGAAATTGGAAGTAAAATCTAATGGAAATTTTGACAGAATAGAATTCGAATTTATAGATACTAAGGCCATGTCCCTTAGCGGGTTCTCAGAGAAGCAGATTATTCAAAAAGCAGATTTTTTTTCAAAGTATAACAAATTGGACGTCCACATTTATACCAAAGACAAATGGCATGAGCGCGAATCATTTTGGATTGAGGATGATTGTGATGAAACAGATCGTCCATATACTAGCCTCAAAGAGTTTGGAGAATTTAAACAAGAAGAGGTAGATTACGTGGTCATTAAATTTAGAAACCCAAAGTATGATGACTCTTCAGATGAGGAGGGAGAGGAGAGGATCGAGTTTGCAATCGACTTGCAAGTTGGACGGGGGAGGAGATTGAAAAAAAATACGAGAAGTTTGGATTAAAAGAGGAAGAGGGTAGCTTAGGACTATGGATGTTATCATAAGCGTTCACACACAAGCGGCATTGTTTCAGAGTTTATCAACTATTATTATTTTAAGGTTTTAGTTTACCAACTTCAAAACTTAAAATCTTTAATGTTGTACAAGTTATCACTATCTTGTTAAAATATTTCGTCATTTGACTAACCCACAAAAACATAAAGACCTGGCTCGCTAAGAAAGATTGTATGTTTCTCATTATGGGTTAGGGGGGCGTTTCACCTCCCTCGTACTTCCAGTCTTGTTTTGCGGTGTTTTTGTCTGTTAACGTTTAAGAATAAAGAGCGCTAAAAGTATCGTCAAAATAAATGTTATATTCTAATTCATCGTGGAGAATTTAGCTACTTTTTTTATAATCCTTTCTCTAGAGAATCCACTATTTAGCATAGCCCTACTGCTCAAAAATTCAACCCCTATCCTGTCAAAGTCTGCATTTGATTTTAAGTCCAATTTTAATGGCTTTCCATCAAATTTTATTTTTCGAACGGGTCTTCCGTCATATAGGTTTCTTTCACACTAAATTATTCTCTTTATGTTGCACTCCAGTAAAAATGTGATAACTACTTACTTTAAAAAATATATTTTCACTAAACTCTAAAAACAACTTAGGATCAAGATTTTCTTAGGCGAGTTGAGTTGTTGAACTTACCTCGGCCGCTTCAGAGACTAAATAGACTATCTTTTTATCATATCAGAGGGGAAAATTCAGGTTTCGTTAAAGCAAAGTTTAAAGTTAATGTTTATTTATTAATTCAATTAATGTAAAAAAAATAACAAAATTGCATTAATATTTGAGAAAAGAAGAAAAAAAAATAAAATTTAGATTAAATTTTGTAACACAGAGCGTTTTCCACTAATACAAAAATGGAATATGTAGATTCAAAGTAATTTAGAAGAGGAAAAATCTAGACTGAGAAACACTTAGTCTCTTGGTGATTTTTGATGTATTCCCTCCTCCTTGGACAGTCGCGGATAAAAAACAATATTGTAAAATTTTTCATATTGTTTTTTATGATATTCCACACCTAATCTTTCCCTCCTGTCCATGGGTTTACAGTTGTCGTGAAGTATACTATAAAACTCAAAGAGTTCGTTATTCTTGGCGTACATCATTGATTCAAATGGAAGAGTTAACTGAAACGGCCGGGCAAAATCTTCTTCTTCGTTGAACTTAAACAAACTTGAATAGTGATATCTGCATATCGAACATGGTAATAAAAGATCAAAAAATCCCGTTAAACTGCATAAAGCTTCTTGATATTCTTCTTTAAGTTTAGATTCCTCCATTTTATCTATAACCAATGTTGTGAAATGTATTACTACCCAGTACGAACTACCCCAAGCGACCATTCCACTAACTATTTCATAAAGCCTAGAACACGGTATAGCGTCTGTTGATTTCTCAATGGACCCCACCGGAAAGAATTTTGAAATGCTATCAATAAATAACTTGGAGTCCTTAATAGACATGTAATTCTCAATTGTAATAAACGGAAGAACAACGTCTTTTGAAAGATGTTTAACCCCTTTCAAGTATTCCACATTTTTTCTGTACAATTCATCATTAAGTTTTATTTTGATTCCCAAAACACAATTGATAATTACAACCAAAACATCCAAGAGGTGATTTTTATTTTGTAAAATCTCTTTTCTGCTATTTTCAAAACCCCATTCCTCGTGACTGTAGATTTTCGGCAGTATTCCAAGAGCTAACCAGTTATAAACAACAAAGGGCAAATAAGTAGCAGGGTGGTTTAAATGAAAATCTTCAAATTTCAATACGTCTCTGTACTTTATGAAAATACAATCAGACATTTTTTATATAATTTTATTTACTTCTCGACCGAGAACGACTTCGCGACCTAGATCGTCTAGTTCTAGACCGCGATCTAGACCTTTTGGGGCATTTATTTCTAAGCTTGGTAAAAGATTTTGGTCCTTTTGCGGTAGAATATTTAAAATAACCAATAGTGGGACGTTTTTTTCTCTTAATATTCATACAAGTGCACACAGCAGTTTGAGATTTCTTAGACTTTTTCATGATTTTATTTATAACAAAAAAATATGTAAAAATAATAAACTCTCGAGTGATCATGCACTGATCATGCACTGATCATGCACTACAATCATAGAGATTACCCCAGTTGCGATGTGTTCCTCCAACGTTGATCACTAGAAATCCGCACGGTGGTGCCAACCATCTTCTAGAAGTATTAGAATGCTGCAAGGAATTCTATATATAAATGGGGGAGTGATTAGAAATATTAGTTCTTCGTTTGAGATTATTTACTTTAAATTTCCCCGGGGCGCACTCTACAATCGGGGTAATATTGGTTTCAGAATAATAATTTTAAAAATTCAAAATTATAACAAAAAACACACAAAAAACACACAACTCAACCCGTATTAACTTTATTTTTAATTACACAGCTTGTTTGTAACTTAAATAAATAATAATGTACATTTTACTTGTCGGGCTGGCATAAAAATAAAAATAAAATAATGAAAAAACAATAGGTCCTCTTAAGACAAAGCCTGCTATAGGGTTCCATCACTTAAATTAAAAATAATGTAAAGTAGGCGAACAGAAATGATCGAAATATAATAAACACAATTGTCTCAGACAACCCATGTGTATACAAAAATTAAACAAAAATTAAACGTAAATTTAGCGTTAAAATTAAACGTTAAGAAAAATACAAAATTAAATATTTGACGCGCCTTATTTCTCTCATGAACACTGAAATTCAGCGTGTGCTCAGTGCATAAAAACTAATTACAGAAAATAAATAAAACTGTATTTGTAGATTCATATAGTCTATCATATAAATTATACACGTATTATAATATTCTAAGGTTTACTCTTTCAGGCGGCTTATGGCACCTCTCCAGAGACTTGCCTCTGGGGTTGGTCTCCCCAGGTGCCGTCGAAGCTCATTGCATGCAATGCATAGTCCCCGTGTGAACCCTCAGCTATAATATCAAAAATAAAACTATTGCTGAATTTGAAATAACAATCAGTATTCTCTGGTTGAAATAACCATTTCCTTAATCTACATAAAAAAAAATTAATATTAAATGCAATCTTAACATTTTCAGGAAGTTTATTAAACAGTTTCGGAGCTATAAAATTGAAAGTTTTTGTAAAAAATGTATTGGTTGGCTTGGGAATAAAAAACTGGTTAGCTTTCCTTAATTTTTTTCTATACTCATTCTCATTTTGGGGCATATTTCCACTTTTATTGTAGAAAAGTTTTAGAAAAGTTTTAGTTTTAGAACTTTATAAACATAAATATATTTAAACGAAAAAATTCTCTGACTTATGAAAAGGGGTTTTGATCATTCATATCTGGTTTTGTATAAAATCAATCTTAAAATATGTTTCTGCTGCAAATATAATGGTTTAGTATATGACTCATGGGTATTACCCCAAAAGACTATGCCTTATACTATTATAGGGTTGGAAGAAGGTCTAGTAAGGCCAGGTTGTAGGTGCCAGGTTGCTGAGGACTATAGAGATATTTTTATATACTATTTAATTATACACATTTTAAAACCTGTTTTCTGTCAAGCCGTTTTAAAACGTCGATAACGTCGATAAATATTCTTGTTCTTCTAACGATAGTTCTGGGGCCGTGATCACCATCCTGTTAGGATTTTCCGGAAATAGTATACAGTCATCTGTGACACCAACAATAGAGTCTTCATCCGCTTGTCTAACTTGAATTAATCCAATTAAATTTCCTTCTTCTGCAAAGTTCAAACTATCTGAGTCGTTACGCACTTCTGTCGTCTCTTGATTCGTGGCGGAACACTGCTGTATGTTATTATCTACTGAAGGTGGTTTTGAGTTTTTTTTGCGATATTGTCGCTTTTGAGAAACCTTGTGTATAATTGATTGTTGTTCGTCGGGCGGAAATTTAAATAATAATCTGTTTATTAAATGTTGGAATTCGTGATGATAATCTTCTTGCAATAGGGTGAATTTGGATTGCATGATCAGAAATCTTAGAATGCGTGTAACAATCTTCTTTTGCTGGGGTGTATACACGCTCTCCATTTCAAAATGACGCGTTTGCAAGTTCACGATATATTTAAGTGAAATTAGTTATTTACTTTTAAATTTTTAAAGATGTCTAAAAGTCATTTGTTTACACTTTCAGTTGTATGATATATTTAAATGTGATTTAAATGTGATTTAAATGTGATAACTACTTACTTTGAAAAATATATTTTTACTAAACTCTAAAAACAACTTAGGATCATAAGAACTCTCTTGGGCGAGTTGAGTTGTTGAACTGACTGACTTCGAACCAAGAAACGATTCTAGACACTCTCTCGGGGACAAACCAGCCCGGAAATCCGGTTGCAGAACACGGAAACTCGCTCGGGGATCTTGTGTAAATAGTGACCGGCGACTCACACCGTGACCCAGTTGCGCAACACGCAATTGTACTCACACCGTGACCCAGTTGCGCAACACGCAATTGTACAACAGAACTACATTAGCCTTCGTAACCTCGAGAATTTTAAAATTCTCAAGGAAGTGGTATATAAACAAACACAGGAAGCCGCGGTGGCCTTTTGTTGTCCGCGTGCACGTATGTATTGTTGTTACAGTTTAGATGTGGCTAGTAATTTTATACTTTTTATTTAGTGAAAATAATAGTTTTTCCTGGTAAGTTTTAAAATATAACTAAATATGGAGAAGATGAACAAATTAATTGCATTATTAGAGCAAAACAATAATGTGTACGGGAATTTATCGAATCTATCAACCGTAGAAGTGCTACATTTATACATCAAAGTAAGAAATGAATCTGTGCTGGAAATATTGAGAAACAAACTATTAAACTTCCCAACCGACAGTTGGAACATGATTTCTCTTTCAAATAATTTGAAAACGCCATTTTTGATGGAATTCCGACATAAAATTAACTGGGTAATTCTTTCTCAAAACATTAGGTTAACAGCTGATATTCTGTACGGGTTTCAAGATTATCTGGATTTGGACATTATTGTAAAAAGGGGCTATTTCATACCAGAAGATATAATTTTTAAAAAGTATACTGCAATCAACATACAACAACTTCTACGTATGCAGAATTTATCCGAAGACTTATTATTGTTTTTGATTTCGACGCCCAGTGAATTAGAGCTGTGTTATATTTCATATATTGATATAGAATCTTACTTAAACATATCATATTGGCCTTTAATTTGCCAAACACAAGATATGTCGGAGAGATTAATTTCTATAATTTACAATACCAGAGTTAAATATACAAGCAATTCATTAAAAAACCATTATTGGAATCTTATTCGTCGGTATCAAAAGATGAGTCTTCAAACTATGTCACGATTTGAAAAATACCTCAACCGCGATCAGCTGAAATGAACTCTAAAGTATAATGTGCTTGTGTTGTTACGTATGGTGTTCTGAGAATTATTTGTGATGTGGTCTTGTCGGTGGAAATTTAAGTGTTATGAATATTTATACGAAATATTTTATTACGTTGTAGCTCAAATCATTTTTAAGGGTATTTTTTATGATTGTATTTTAACTTGTAAAGTTGTTCCTGTTTAATAGTAAGATTTAAAGTTAAATTGTCCCACTTGTTGTATTATATTTTACACATTATCAAATGAGGAATAATAAACACAAATATACAACTAAAATGTGCCTAGCTCAACTCATATATCATAATTATTTTTAATTATTTTTGATATAATTTATTAGTATGTTCCAGAATGTATTTTAACAGATTTAAGTTTTAACATTCGCTCGCAAAGCATATAAATAGGCCAGAATTGGGTCAATTCACATACCAAAGTTTCGCTAAAATATGATCACTTTAAATAACTGAAAAGAGTATTTTTTAGTATTTTTTAGTATTTTTTATTTAAATTAAACAACAGATAATTTTAATCAAAATATTTGTTTACAAAAATTGAATTAATACAGTTCATATGATAACGGTTTTTAACAAGATCCAGTATAAAATACGATTGAATCAGTCGGCGTGGCGGGCCGATGCAGTTTAGTGTGAGAGAGTAAAGAGGTGTGCGAGTGAGACAGAAATATGGTGAAATCGGACCACTCCCGTTTCCACCTTTTGAGAGGCCTCCACGCATGCGTCATTTGTTACCAAAATTTGAAAGTGGGCTACGTGGAATGTTCGCATCCGGGGCGCGCGGGCGTTGCCAAACCGAGCGTTCTTGTCCAAGGTTGCCAAATCGCACGCCAGGTGCAAGGTTTCGGCCCGATAAAATATCACGGCCCCGTCCTACGGGTCTTAAAAGTCCCCATATTATTCATGTTGAGGAGTAGTATTAAAATGGAGAAGTAAAACCGTCTTGTGGGTTAATTCGCTAACTCAAAAACTTTAAAAAGCCGCGAGATTTTAGCACGACAACGTCCTCTTGGGTCAGTGTTCCTGTATCACTTATACCGATTCTGGGGTTTTAAAGTATTAAGATTTAGGCAGATTCGGGACTTGTACGATTCTACAATGAGTTAATTTTATTTAATTTTAGGGCTCTGGACTTGTAAAATTTTACAGCGATTTCCCAACACTTAGAAACCAACTATTGGGCTCTAAACATTTAATCTGGGGACTAACACCTATAAACATTCGCACTCGCCGCTATTTAACTAACAACTGATTCTAGTGTCTGTCTTATCAAGGCGACACAATTCAAAATGCAATTTTAAAATTGGGGTTTTAAATTATTATTATTTAGGCAGATTCGGGACTTGTACGATTCTACAATGAGTTAATTTTGTTTAATTTTAGGGCTCTGGACTTGTAAAATTTTACAGCGATTTCCCAACACTTAGAAACCAACTATTGGGCTCTAAACATTTAATCTGGGGACTAACACCTATAAACATTCGCACTCGCCGCTATTTAACTAACAACTGATTCTAGTGTCTGTCTCATCAAGGCGACACAATTCAAAATGCAATTTTAAAATTGGGGTTTAAAATTATTATTATTTAGGCAGATTCGGGACTTGTACGATTCTACAATGAGTTAATTTTGTTTAATTTTAGGGCTCTGGACTTGTAAAATTTTATAGTGATTTCCCAACAAACCAACTATTGGGCTCTAAACTTTTAACCTGGGGACTAACACCTATAAACACTCGCACAAGTTCACTCGCCACTATTTAACTAACAACTGATTCTAGTGTCTGTCTTATCAAGGCGACACAATTCAAAATTCAATTTTAAAATTATCTTTTGAAATATTATTATTTGCAAATGAAACATTCTCAGGGTTACCATGTGCCTAGAAACTACCACGCATCCGCGCCACAACGCCGCGAGATTTTAGCACGACAACACCCTCTTGGGTGAGTGTTCCTGTATTACTTATACCGATTCTGGGGTTTTAAATTATTAAGATTTAGGCAGATTCGGGACTTGTACGATTCTACAATGAGTTAATTTTATTTAATTTTAGGGCTCTGGACTTGTAAAATTTTACAGCGATTTCCCAACACTTAGAAACCAACACAGTGATTTCCCAACACTTAGAAACCAACTATTGGGCTCTAAACATTTAATCTGGAGACTAACACCTATAAACATTCGCACTCGCCGCTATTTAACTAACAACTGATTCTAGTGTCTGTCTCATCAAGGCAACACAATTAAAAATTCAATTTTAAAATTATCTTTTGAAATATTATTATTTGCAAATGAAACATTCTCAAGGTTACCATGTGCCCAGAACCCACCACACACCCGCGCCACAACGCCGCGAGATTTTAGCACGACAACACCCTCTTGGGTCAGTGTTTCCTAACATTTAGACCAAGACTTGGGTTAATTCTGTGAATCGGGATTTTTAAATTTTATCTTATTTTTCGGCTCGGCACTTGTGATTTTTTCAAACTTTTAATCTGGGGACTTTAAATTATTTTGAAATATTTTGAATTATGTGGATTTTTGACTCTCGGGACTTGTAATATTTAACGGGAATCGCGGAGTACTGACAAATATAAACATTCGCACTCGCCGCTATTTAACTAACAACTGATTCTAGTGTCTGTCTCATCAAGGCGACACAATTCAAAATTCAATTTTAAAATTATCTTTTGAAATATTATTATTTGCAAATGAGAATGTTGCAATTATCAAGACTAACCCGTGCCCAGAACCCACCACACACCCGCGCCACAACGCCGCGAGATTTTAGCACGACAACACCCTCTTGGGTCAGTGTTTCCTAACATTTAGACCAAGACTTGGGTTAATTCTGTGAATCGGGATTTTTAAATTTTATCTTATTTTTCGGCTCGGCACTTGTGATTTTTTCAAACTTTTAATCTGGGGACTTTAAATTATTTTGAAATATTTTGAATTATGTGGATTTTTGACTCTCGGGACTTGTAATATTTAACGGGAATCGCGGAGTACTAACAAATATAAACATTCGCACTCGCCGCTATTTAACTAACAACTGATTCTAGTGTCTGTCTCATCAAGGCGACACAATTCAAAATTCAATTTTAAAATTATCTTTTGAAATATTATTATTTGCAAATGAGAGTGTTGCAATTATCAAGACTAACCCGTGCCCAGAACCCACCACACACCCTCGCCACAACGCCGCGAGATTTTAGCACGACAACACCCTCTTGGGTCAGTGTTTCCTAACATTTAGACCAAGACTTGGGTTAATTCTGTGAATCGGGATTTTTAAATTTTATCTTATTTTTCGGCTCGGCACTTGTGATTTTTTCAAACTTTTAATCTGGGGACTTTAAATTATTTTGAAATATTTTGAATTATGTGGATTTTTGACTCTCGGGACTTGTAATATTTAACGGGAATCGCGGAGTACTAACAAATATAAACATTCGCACTCGCCGCTATTTAACTAACAACTGATTCTAGTGTCTGTCTCATCAAGGCGACACAATTCAAAATTCAATTTTAAAATTATCTTTTGAAATATTATTATTTGCAAATGAAACATTCTCAAGGTTACCACGTGCCTAGAACCCACCACACACCCGCGCCACAACGCCGCGAGATTTTAGCACGACAACACCCTCTTGGGTCAGTGTTTCCTAACATTTAGACCAAGACTTGGGTTAATTCTGTGAATCGGGATTTTTAAATTTTATCTTATTTTTCGGCTCGGCACTTGTGATTTTTTCAAACTTTTAATCTGGGGACTTTAAATTATTTTGAAATATTTTGAATTATGTGGATTTTTGACTCTCGGGACTTGTAATATTTAACGGGAATCGCGGAGTACTAACACCTATAAACATTCGCACTCGCCGCTATTTAACTAACAACTGATTCTAGTGTCTGTCTCATCAAGGCGACACAATTCAAAATTCAATTTTAAAATTATCTTTTGAAATATTATTATTTGCAAATGAAACATTCTCAAGGTTACCACGTGCCTAGAACCCACCACACACCCGCGCCACAACGCCGCGAGATTTTAGCACGACAACACCCTCTTGGGTCAGTGTTTCCTAACATTTAGACCAAGACTTGGGTTAATTCTGTGAATCGGGATTTTTAAATTTTATCTTATTTTTCGGCTCGGCACTTGTGATTTTTTCAAACTTTTAATCTGGGGACTTTAAATTATTTTGAAATATTTTGAATTATGTGGATTTTTGACTCTCGGGACTTGTAATATTTAACGGGAATCGCGGAGTACTAACACCTATAAACATTCGCACTCGCCGCTATTTAACTAACAACTGATTCTAGTGTCTGTCTCATCAAGGCAACGCAATTAAAAATTCAATTTTAAAATTATCTTTTGAAATATTATTATTTGCAAATGAAACATTCTCAAGGTTACCACGTGCCTAGAACCCACCACACACCCGCGCCACAACGCCGCGAGATTTTAGCACGACAACACCCTCTTGGGTCAGTGTTTCCTAACATTTAGACCAAGACTTGGGTTAATTCTGTGAATCGGGATTTTTAAATTTTATCTTATTTTTCGGCTCGGCACTTGTGATTTTTAACTAGTGTTAACCGACAAGTCTCCATGAGTACTATCCGAGTCAACAATGTTATTTCGCTAAATCAAAAACTAAGTTAAATTTAACTACAACAGTTAAAACTGTTTTGTTCAAAGTTCCATTTATGAATTGAATTCTAATTGCTTTAATTTTAATAATTTTAGATTATTGGTGATGTGATCGTTCCACTCAGACTCAGTCCCCCGCCGCACGCAAACACCAACAGAATACGCTTCATTTCTACACACACCCGCGCGTATAAAATTCAAAAAAACGGTTTCAACAAATTCCCCCACCCCCGTCAACATTTGAAATAAATGCACAAATACTTTGCGAATTCTATTTTCTGAGGGTTTATAAGGGAACGGTTCTCCACACATACCAGTAGTTCCTGTAATGAACTCCTGCGTGTTCGGTAAAGTTGTTGTTTGTTTTTGAGTTGATTTGTGATAGGTAACTAGAACCATGGTGGAGAGAATTACATTTTACGAACTCAAAGCTATTTGCCAAAGTATGGGTATCAAGTCAACCCACCTAACTAGGAAAAAGATTTTGTGGAAGATTTTAAATTCTATTAAAAGCGCTGATGGTGTTACCGCCTTTATAGACAAACTTACGGATCCTTCTGACTTGTACAGTTTGTATACTTCATTGGAACAGGAGACGTTAGATAACAGCAGTCAATTCCTACACTTCACTAAATTGGAAAAAATTACGGAAAAAATTCATCAACTCCCAGTCAACCTTTGGAGAATACTATACCGGAGAGAACAGTTCACGCACGGGTTCATGTTGAAGTTTCAAGAGATTCTAAATTTTAACGAAATTGTCATCCACCAAAGACTGACGACTAAAGATATAGAAAGATTTCATTCAAAAATTAACTTTTCGCTTTTGGTTAAGTACCAAAATCTCTCTGAAGCAGTGTTGGTCAAATTCAATCACAAGTTCGACTGGAATGCAGTTGTGGAACACCAAAATGTCCCGGAGTGGATTCTTAGACAGTTTTACCATAAGATTGATCCAATTGTCATAATAAAATCCATGAAGCTGACTCAAGATTTTATGTTGTGGATGGTGGATGGGGTTAATCCACGGTGTAAATTTCACAATACAGACGAAGAAGAGTATTATAAAATGGTTCTGTGGCCATATCTCATAAAACACCAATCATTAAGTAAAAATGTATTATGCTACATTTACTTCTCGAAAGTGGGTAATCAAATCGATCTTTTAAAACTACTGTTTGGCTCACTAATAAGTAAACACCAAACTCTTGATTCTTTTCTTCTGGATACGTTTAAAAATATTTTGTGCTGGTGGTCTGTCTCAAAACATCAAACACTCAGAGATGAAGATATAATAAAATATTGCAAATTAATCGATTTTCAAACATATACGTCGCGAGGATTACAAATTTCTGAATTTGTGAAGAGGAATCTGCCCAATCCATTTACAAAAGTAGAATCTGAAACCGATTGTCCAGTTTGCCTTGACACGAAAAAAGATTGTATCAGTCTTAAGGATTGTCAACACGTGTTTTGTACAACGTGTATATTTAAATGGCTTAAAGTAAATAAATCATGTCCTCTTTGTAGGATTAAAATTCACTTGCCAGGCTACTGTTGGGTATAAAATAGAACTCGCCGCACATATTTTCACATATTTGTACTCATTTGTAAAACTTGTGAAAAATAAATCATATTTAAAAATTTCAAATTGTGTTTTTATTTACATGACTTAAAACAGACCCGGTCTCTAGAGGTTAATCATTAGTCTATTTGAATGTTGTGCAGTGTGGTTTAAAGACAATCAGTATATTTTAATTAACATTGGCAATATTGAGGTTTTTTCGCGTGATATAATTTACCAGAAAACCCTTTGAAAAACGAGTCCATTAGACTTCTTCTTGGTTATAAAACTCATTTTGTCTCCTTTAGAAAAACATAAGAATTTGTTCAGTGTTTCAACATAAAATATTACAATACCTTAGGGGAAATCACCAAAAGTAACAATGTTAAATTCTTTTTGCTATTTCTGTATTTGAAGTCTTTGATAAATGGCTCTGTAAAGGTAATTTTGAATTTGTCAAACTTTAATTTAATTTTAAATGTATGGTTAAAAAAGAATATACCGGTTATAAATAGGATGTCAGCCCGATCCTGGGCATTAAGTCCAGGACCGCGAACCTTGTACAAGGACCAAGGCAACGGCGCAAAACATAGCCTCTCCTGGTCAAGTCAACCCCTACCGTGACGTGGTGTACGAGGCTTTACACATACGGGGCTCTGGCGAAGTAGGTTAAGTAGTATGTAGAGGTTTGTTCTCTTAGTAGTAATAAGTGTTCCCCTCCTCATAACGTCGGTTAGGCCAAACTACCGCAAAGGATCCTAAGACGCGCTCGAAATTTCCAAAATCGCTTGTTATTTTAGTTTGTAAGTTATTAGGGGGTATTTTAAAAGAAAGATACGTCGTGCAAATATTAGTGTATTAGTATTGGGTTAGTGCTTCGTGACCAACATCTCGCAAATCACTGGTATTTTAAATATGGGTATTTTAAAATTATGACTAACCAAAAGAGTAGTATTTATACGTCGACAGCGACGCGTAACTGTTAGTTGGGTTAGTGCTCTTCGTAGTGATAAGTGTTTCCCTCCTCATAACCCCGGTTGGGCCCAACCACCCAAAAAAATCAAAAACGCGATATTCCCCACATCTCCCCATTTTTAGTTTGAAGCTAAATATGGTTATTTTTGAATAATAATTGAGTGGTATAGGTAGTTTTAAGGCATGCATATGTTAGGTAGGTTACACAGAGGTTGGGTAAGTCCTCTCTTCGTAGTTATAAGTCCTGTCGAATGATTCTGGGAATTCCTTGCGGTGTTAACGAAGAATCATTCCCTTCCAGCACCTTTTCATTCCCAAAAACCCCTCCAAACCTCCTTTCCTTTATGGCTCTTTGCGCTGGCGGTTACAATCCACGCAGAGGGTCTCCTTCCAATTTCCCAATTTCCCTCACCCGTAGCTTAGAATAGTTTAGTAGTGAGAGCTTGGTTCGTGAAATACGGATACAGAACCGATCAAGTACGTGAAATACGGACACGGTTCTGAAGCTCTAAGTTCGTAAGCTGCGGACACACTATCTACTTTAGTGAAATACTGACATAACAGACTGACTTTTCTGACAACTTAGTTTTTAAGTTAGATAGGGGGAATGTTTTACCACGCGGGTGGGTAGGTTTAAGGCATGCATATGTTAGGTAGGTTACACAGAGGTTGGGTAAGTCCTCTCTTCGTAGTTATAAGTCCTGTCGAATGATTCTGGGAATTCCTTGCGGTGTTAACGAAGAATCATTCCCTTCCAGCACCTTTTCATTCCCAAAAACCCCCCCAAACCTCCTTTCCTTTATGGCTCTTTGCGCTGGCGGTTACAATCCACGCAGAGGGTCTCCTTCCAATTTCCCAAATGTCCCTCACCCGTAGCTTAGAATAGTTTAGTAGTGAGAGCTTGGTTCGTGAAATACGGATACAGAACCGATCAAGTACGTGAAATACGGACACGGTTCTGAAGCTCTAAGTTCGTAAGCTGCGGACACACTATCTACTTTAGTGAAATACTGACATAACGACTGACTTTTCTGACAACTTAGTTTTTAAGTTAGATAGGGGGAATGTTTTACCACTCGGGTGGGTAGTTTTAAGTTATGCGTCTGTTGGGTGGGTTAGGTGGGTTACATAGAGCTTGGGTAAGTTGTAGATGGGGGAATTTTCATAAAATACTGACATACTACTGACTAAAAATATGGCCACGGTAGTGAGAGCTTGGTTCGTGAAATACGGATACAGAACCGATCAAGTACGTGAAATACGGACACGGTTCTGAAGCTCTAAGTTCGTAAGCTGCGGACACACTATCCACTTTAGTGAAATACTGACATAACGACTGACTTTTCTGACAACTTAGACGGGGCACCTCCAAAAGTCAAAAAAAAAAAACTTAGAATATATTTAGTTAGTAAGTTAGGGACCCTATTAAGGACTGTGGATGCGGAACTTAAAGCTTCTCCCAGTCAAGTCAACCCCAACCTTGGCGCCGGTAATGGGGCTTTGAACAAACGGGGCTCTGGCGAATATATATATATGATTTGAATATTGCCACCCGGGATATCTAGGGGCATCACAGACTATTTATTGCATAGTTTCACGTCCTTGTGATTTTCAATTTTTTAAAGATAAAACATATACACATCATATAGTAGGAAGTATTATAGGCGGGATCGTGGATACAAGAAGAATGAGGCCACACCGTATCACCCCGGAGGGTTTGTGTGGCGAAGGGATCATTGAAGACTTTATTTCTATTTTATGTAAAAAAAATGAAGAACGCGCTGACGGATTGAAATTATATGCTTTCCCGACAGTGTTTTTCACGGCAATTGACCAGGGCGGTTTCCTGCGGGTGGAAAGGTGGACCAATAAAATAAAAATTTATGATTATGACATCTTATTGTTCCCAGTACACATCCCCGCACCAATCCGGAAGGATGGGAAGCCCGGTGTATCGCACTGGTACCTAATTGCCGCCTTTTTAAAAGATAGGCTCGTGCGGAGCTACGACTCACTGGGAAATGAGTACCCAGATAGATTAAAAGAATGTCTAAAGTATATCGAGTGGGAAATGGGCCGGTTGGGTGTAAAAATCAACCGGGAAGAGTGGTCCTTAAAGGGGAATCCTAGTGGTCTTAAGCTTCAGACCAATACGGTTGACTGTGGTTTCTGTTTATGCTTATACGCTGGTTGTATTGCCAGGGGCATAAACCCCTCAACTGTCAAATTACCATCAAGCGTGGACCTGAGGAAACTCATCTCCCGGGTATTGCGACAAGAGGGAGCAGAACCCCTCGATGAATTCCTTGAGGCCAACCGAGAAAACCTATTTCCAGGGCATACTCCAACCTACACCGAAGAGGAGTTGCAGAGAGCTATACATGGTATGATGGGGGATATGGTTGGAGCGCTTCAGCCAATTGATTATGCTGATACCCCCCCGACATCACCAACCCACCCCAACGTGGAATTCGTGTTGGACGGAGGAGAAGTCTCCATGGATGTGAACACCGGGCGGGACGAGTCGGAAGTGTACGAGAGTGCGGGAGCGACGGACGCCACTGGGGATCAAGATAATAAGATAGAAGCAATTCATCAAGACCACCCAATGGAGCCGCTTTCCACCCCAGCACCGGACTCTACCAGAACTCCACAACACCAACATCTGCCTCGACAGTACCAGCCTCGCCAAAGACGCTACAGAGCAAAAAGGAAGAGAATCTTCCTAATTGACGGCTCCTTCGTGAGAATTAGGGACGACCTCCAACCCAGATGATATAATTTACCACCCGATATATTGTTGAAAGTGGTCTGCTAGAAGCTGAGGATACACCGAAGAATGATTGCCTTATTTATCAATTTATAATTTACGTAATTTACAAATACTGGCTCCTTGCCATAAAACAGTGACCAGCGTTCCTGAGCAATCAGTCTACCACCGACAGTTCTAAAAATCTTAAAATGGACGGGATATTTAGTGAATATTTGAAGAAGGTGCAAGAAATCACAGCAGACAAGTCTCCAGGATTCTACAAACATGTTAAAAACCCGTTTGATTCAGAATTATTGAAAACAACTCCAAGTACGGTTCGCGGGATTATCGTAAGCCTGACTGATTGTCCCACCGGACATGAAACGAGCAAGTCTGAGTTAAGAAGAGAAATGATACATAACTTATCTACAATATCTGAAAAAAAAAATATTCTTTGGATTCGCATCCCGATGATTGCCAGTTTTGATAAACAGAAGACTCGAGAGTTGATTACAGCTTTTCATCCCGTCATTGGGCACATTTTTAAAATAATAATGCGTGCAAGTGCAAACGACTTTGAATCACCGATTCCTATTTTGTGTTTAGGACGAAATTCGCACAGCTGTGTGATTGAAGGATTAAGATACACCAATCGTCCGAAATTTATAATACTTCCTGCGGTTCACCCCAACAACATATCAGAGATGGAAGAGAAAATCTCTAAAACTACCTGCAAATACCAGCGTCTTCATCTGATTAGAAGAAAATATTATAATGTTGACATGTTTATTCAAGTATTTAAAATATTTGTGAATCTTGTATCATCAAGTACTTAGTCATATACAATTGTATCATATGTATCATATATATCACGTAATAAATAATTTAACCCCCATTGTTGTTTTTTTCTTTAAAATCTTCCAAACATTTGTAATAATCAAGAAGTTATTCAAATAACCAATTCTTTTGTTTTCTATTTTTGGAAACCATAAAATAAATTATTCTATTTGTGTCATTTGTATTGAAGGTGATTTCAATAATATTTTAATTACAAAGCGTTTTCACGGATACTGTGGTCTTGACATTTAACTTTTAAACCTTTTCAAGTTTAAGTACTCGTTTAAATAAAAAACCTTTCAAGTTTAAATACTCAATTCAATGATTATTATATTATTCTGGCATTTGTTGTTCAATTTTATTATGAGCAGATTTTGCAGATTTGAGATTTACAAAACCACAAATGGGTTAAATTGTAGGAAATGCAAACCATTTTAGATTACCCATATTCAAAACTTTTTATTGAGACGTTTCTCGTCTTCGGGGTATTAAAGCATCCGCTTTATAGGGGCAAATTAGGGGGAATTTCTTCCCTCACAACTTAGTATTTTAGTATTTATAATTAAAGCAATTAAAAAAAATTAAATCTTTTGAAAAGAAGGGGGTCTATTTAACTCCCGAAGAGGCAATTTAAGTCAGTGTTGAGATTTACAGCATATGATCAACTATGGAGTATTGTTGCGAGCAGAGATGTTTTAAAATTCCTGGTGACCAGGTTGATGGGAGGGCTTGTAGGAAATGTCACCATTTTGGTTATTGCATTTGTAAATGTAAAAACTTCACAGCCTTCTCTACAGAATACAACACCACGCTCGGTGTGGAATACAGCGGCCGGGGAGATGGTGCATCTCTCAGAAAGAAGAAAGACTAGGATCGCGCTAGCCCGTGTTGTGGTATTAAAATGTACCATTCGCCAGTGTCTGTGGGATTAAATTATAATTTTACGAAAGAAACAAACACTCCTAGATTTCATTACGAGACCGAAAGACTTCATAGTTTTAAGGAGTGGCCAGTTACATTTTTAAGCCCCAAAGATTTATCCAAAGCTGGTTTTTATTATTTGCGTGTTAATGATTATGTTAGATGCGCTTATTGTGGGATTGAAATTGGGTTTTGGAAAGGGGGTGACATTCCTTTCTTAGAACATAAGAAATTTAACCCGTCCTGTATATTTATAGAGAAGTTTTACCCTTTAGAATGTAAATAAAACTAACATTCAAAGGGTGTAGCATTTTATTTTCTTAACCCAAAGTCAGTATTTGAGAATTAACAAGAAATGTGAAAACTTTGGCATGTAAAACAACATTTGAAATAAGGGCATAATACAAATTCCGAGGCTTTATAAAGGAACGGTTCCCCTAATATACCAGTAGTTGCCAAACTCCTGCACTAGTGTTTGGTCTAGTGTTTTGTTCAGAGTTTGTGATTCGGAACCGAAAAGAGCTCTATTTACCCCGCTGATTCCGATATCTAAGGACATCTCAACATGGCTGACCACGCTTATATTATCGATTTTCAAGGATTCAAAGACAATAACAATAATTTTATTATTAAAGAAATTGCACTTACAAAAACCAGCGGCAATTGGTTTCTGAGACACTGGTTTGTGAAATCTCCGCACGATTTTGACAAACTATCTCCGGACTACAGAAGACAGGCGATCTTCAATGCAAACTATTACCACGGAATTCCATGGCAGGAGGGAACCACGTCCTTCAACTACGTCAAGAGACAACTGGCCGCGCTGTTATCACAAAACAACACCGTCTACGTAAAGGGTCAAGAAAAACAAGTGTTCCTTCAAAGACTTTTTAAGAACGCCAAAGTTGTAAATTTGGACGACATCCCATCACTTAAAAAATTAAAGTCGAGGTATCTAAATAATTTTTGTTATTATCATAGATTTAACGGTTTCATGTGTGCTCTTGAAAATGTTTATAAGATTCAAACCTACTTGGAACAAAGAGAATATGAATAAAAATATTAAACGTCTATTGTGTTCTTTAATGCGTGCACCTAAACTTAATTATCTTGCATCAAGATTATAGTAATGATTATAAAAACTGTATTGGTAATTAATATTTTCAATAATTCTAGGAATCTCGTTATTAAATTGCCTTACATGTTTATATATCATTGCAATGTTAGTTATGGAGTGATAATTGGTTGGATAAATTCTCTTGTACAATACTATGTTTGTGGATTCACAGAATCAGCCCAAGCCTTAGAGTTTAGAACAAAAACTGTTAGGAAATGTACACCGGAGGTATTGTTTCTTTGACTATTGTTCATTTTCCAAACCAAACTCTCAAGCGCCTTTGCTTAAGGAAGGGGAAATGATTCTATTTTGACTAACCCCCCCCCAACCTTCCCCTCGGGTATCCCTTTGAATAACATAGTTACAAATGTAAATGCAATTTATTAATTTCTTTATAAGTAATAGATTATAAAATCCAAGGGACCGAAACTACACAATCGAGGACCCGGAGCTACCGGGTACATAAATATTTTAAAATGGAGGTTGTTTTTGTTGCATTTCTTGAATTTCCAATTTTGATATTGTCTCTGATTATACTTATTATATACTTTTTAGTATTTTTAATAAAAACAATTTTAAAATCTTTTGGAAAGAGATAGCAGATAGTCTATTTAGTCTCTGAAGAGGCCGAAGTCAGTTCAACAACTCAACTCGCCTAAGAAAGTCTTGATCCTAAGTTGTTTTTAGAGTTTAGTAAAAATATATTTTTCAAAGTAAGTAGTTATCACATTTAAATCGTAAAATATCAATGTGATGACAATGAAAATACTTTAATATATTAAAACTAATTATCCAGATTCAAGGGCGAGTAGCCTGGAAAGTATAAATATTAATTTAGAAAAAGACTATTGACTATAAAACTTACTTGGATCCGAGACCTAACCGGCCCTGGACCCCGGGCTCCCCCGCCCCAACACTACACCCTAAAACTCCATCTCACAGACACACTGTGTAAATTACAAAAAATCAAACTTGAGAAACGCAAATTTAATAACTCCTTCTAGCATTGGCGAGTACGTTTACGCTTGTGTTCCTCCATTGTCCAAGGCGCGGATAGACCCCCTTTCAGAGAGTATATTTATAGCCTTACACGTATCTTCTTCATCAACAATTCAAAGGGAGGAACGAAAAGTTCCCCCCTTCTTCGGGCAGGAGGAGTGGCAAAAGTGACCAAGGCAGAGTCAAAGTCTGCATTTGATTTTAAGTCCAATTTTATTTTTCGAACAGGTCTTCCGTCACAAAATAGATTTATAAAGATCCAACCAATATTTTGTTCACAAACTTCCCCCCCCCCATTTCAACAGGTACAGCAAACAAATTGCAATAGCACATATCAGAGCTACGTAAGGACGTCAGAGAAAAATATCGTAAAACAATGCCCGAAGAAGGGAGGAACGAAAAGCCCCCCTCCCCTTGAATTTTCAATTTCATGCGGTATACACCAATGAGCCGGGGCTATATTCATTAATTTTAAAATCCAAATTGCCCATTGCTGAGAAGTATCAAGACTGTGTTTTTGAAGATGTCTTACCCTCCATTAGAAAATATGGAATGTATCAGTTAAAGAATGAAAACTCTCAACTCATGCGAGAAATTACAAACGTTATGAAAACTAACCAACAGCTCACTCAAATTAACTTAGAATTTAAAACTAAAAACGACACAATGTGTAAAGAGAACCAGTCACTGAATGAGTTTTTGACATGATCTCTGGTTGCTTTTCGTGGGTTAGAGTAGCCCAGGATTTGAGCAATCTCTTTTGCTTTGAACTAAGGAGTATTTTTACTGTCAAACAGGACAGCAACGGCCTGTTTATTAAATATATAAGAAGTTAAGTGAGACATTTTAAGTATTGTGCGAATCATTGTAGGATAGGTCTACCCCACTTTGGGGTAGACCTACTTCCGGTTGAGTTTTCTTATATTTTTCACTTACATGCGTTGAAAGAGCTTTATGTAACTTAGAGGGATACTCTTTCTTTTGAACCAAGGATTATTTTCGCTATCAAATAGGACGGAAAAGAAGTGGCTCAAATCCTGGGCTACTCTAACCCTAAAAAGGCTCTTCTAGCACATATCAGTGAAATATACAAATCAACTCAACCGGAAGTAGTTGGGACCCAAAATGGGTCCCAACTCAATTATCATGATTCTAAAGTAGTTTTTATATCAGAACCGGGTTTATACGAGTTGATTTTTTCCTCTAAACTACCAGTTGCTAAAACATTTAAATACTGGGTTTTTGTGGCGATACTTTTAGCGCTCTTTATTCTTAAACGTTAACTTCACTCTGCCTCGGTCACTTTTGCCACTGCTCCTGCCAAGGTAAGAACTAGGTACTATTTCACAATACTTTATATAAAATGTCTCAATTAACCTCTTATATATTTAATGATCAATCTGTTACTGTCCTGTTTGACAGAGAAAATAATCCTTGGTTTAAAGCAAAAGAGATTGCTAAAATCTTGGGCTACTCTAACCCAAGAAAAGCAATCAGAGATCACGTCAGAGAAAAATATCGTAAAACAATGCCCGAAGAAGGGAGGAACGAAAAGTTCCTCCCCTTGAATTTTCAATTTCATGCGGTATACATCAATGAGCCGGGGCTATATTCATTAATTTTAAAATCCAAATTGCCCATAGCTGAGAAGTTTCAAGACTGGGTTTTTGAAGAAGTCCTGCCTTCCATTAGAAAGTGTGGAATGTATAAAATCCAACAAGAAAATAATCAGTTGTTACAATCACTTACAAAGTCTCTGGAAAACAACCAAAAGCTAGCTCAAATTAACTCAGAATTTAAAACTAAAAACGACATATTGTGTAAAGAGAACCGGTCACTGAATGAGTTGTTGACGTCCTTACGTAGCTCTGATCTGTGCTATTACAAAATTTGTTTGCTGTACCCGTTGAAATGGAGGGGGAGGAAGTTTGGGAACAAGATATTGGTTGGATTTTTATAAATCTATTTTGTGAGGGAAGACCCGTTCGAAGGAAAGTCATTAAAATTGAACTTAAAATCAAATGCAGACTTTGACGGGATAGAAGTTGAATTTTTGAGCGGTAAGGCTATGCTAAATAGCGGATTCTCTAAAGAAATGGTTATAAAAAAAGTAGCTAAATTCTCCACGATGAATTAGAATATAACATTTATTTTGACGATACTTTTAGCGCTCTTTATTCTTAAACGTTAACTTCACTCTACCTCGGTCACTTTTGAGGTAAGACCTTACGTTGCTCTGATCTGTTCTATTGCACGATACTTGATATAAAATGTCTAACTTAACCTCTTATATATTTAATGATCAATCTGTTACTGTACTGTTTGACAGTGAAAATAATCCTTGGTTCAAAGGAAAGGATGTTGTTAAAATCCTGGGCTATCAAGATTCAAAACAGGCATTGCGGATAAATGTTGATGAAGAAGACAAGTGTAAGGCTATAAATATACTCTCTAAAGGGGGGTGTATCGATACACCCCCCTTTAACTTCCAATATCAGTCTAACTTCATCAATGAATCTGGTTTGTATTCTCTTATTTTGCGCTCATTGAAACCAGAAGCTAAAGCATTCAAAAGATGGGTTACAAGTGAACTCTTGCCTTCCATTAGAAAGTATGGAGTGTATAAAATCAAACATGAAAATAATCAGTTAAAAAATCAAAACTCTCAACTCTTGGCTGAAATTACAAAATCACTGGAAGACAACCAAAAGCTAGCTCAAATTAACTCAGAATTTAAAACTAAAAACTACATATTGTGTAAAGAGAACCGGTCACTGAATGAGTTGTTGACATTCTCCACGATGAATTAGAATATAACATTTATTTTGACGATACTTTTAGCGCTCTTTATTCTTAAACGTTAACTTCACTCTGCCTCGGTCACTTTTGCCACTGCTCCTGCCGAGGTAAGAACTAGGTACTATTTCACAATACTTTATATAAAATGTCTAACTTAACCTCTTATATATTTAATAACCAGGCCGTTGCTGTACTGTTTGACGGAGAAAATAATCCTTGGTTCAAAGCAAAAGATGTTGCTCAAATCCTAAACTATCAAGATACAAAGCATGCAATCCGTACCCATGTTAGAGAAAAACACCGCAAAACTATACTGGAAGTACAGGGGGGCGAAACGCCCCCCTTGTACTTTCATTCCCAAACAATCTTTCTAAACGAGCCCGGTCTTTATTCACTAATTTTAAAATCCAAATTGCCCATAGCTGAGAAGTTTCAAGACTGGGTTTTTGAAGAAGTCCTGCCTTCCATTAGAAAGTGTGGAATGTATAAAATCCAACAAGAAAATAATCAGTTGTTACAATCACTTACAAAGTCTCTGGAAAACAACCAAAAGCTAGCTCAAATTAACTCAGAATTTAAAACTAAAAACGACATATTGTGTAAAGAGAACCGGTCACTGAATGAGTTGTTGACGTCCTTACGTAGCTCTGATCTGTGCTATTACAAAATTTGTTTGCTGTACCCGTTGAAATGGAGGGGGAGGAAGTTTGGGAACAAGATATTGGTTGGATTTTTATAAATCTATTTTGTGAGGGAAGACCCGTTCGAAGGAAAGTCATTAAAATTGAACTTAAAATCAAATGCAGACTTTGACGGGATAGAAGTTGAATTTTTGAGCGGTAAGGCTATGCTAAATAGCGGATTCTCTAAAGAAATGGTTATAAAAAAAGTAGCTAAATTCTCCACGATGAATTAGAATATAACATTTATTTTGACGATACTTTTAGCGCTCTTTATTCTTAAACGTTAACTTCACTCTACCTCGGTCACTTTTGAGGTAAGACCTTACGTTGCTCTGATCTGTTCTATTGCACGATACTTGATATAAAATGTCTAACTTAACCTCTTATATATTTAATGATCAATCTGTTACTGTACTGTTTGACAGTGAAAATAATCCTTGGTTCAAAGGAAAGGATGTTGTTAAAATCCTGGGCTATCAAGATTCAAAACAGGCATTGCGGATAAATGTTGATGAAGAAGACAAGTGTAAGGCTATAAATATACTCTCTAAAGGGGGGTGTATCGATACACCCCCCTTTAACTTCCAATATCAGTCTAACTTCATCAATGAATCTGGTTTGTATTCTCTTATTTTGCGCTCATTGAAACCAGAAGCTAAAGCATTCAAAAGATGGGTTACAAGTGAACTCTTGCCTTCCATTAGAAAGTATGGAGTGTATAAAATCAAACATGAAAATAATCAGTTAAAAAATCAAAACTCTCAACTCTTGGCTGAAATTACAAAATCACTGGAAGACAACCAAAAGCTAGCTCAAATTAACTCAGAATTTAAAACTAAAAACTACATATTGTGTAAAGAGAACCGGTCACTGAATGAGTTGTTGACATTCTCCACGATGAATTAGAATATAACATTTATTTTGACGATACTTTTAGCGCTCTTTATTCTTAAACGTTAACTTCACTCTGCCTCGGTCACTTTTGCCACTGCTCCTGCCGAGGTAAGAACTAGGTACTATTTCACAATACTTTATATAAAATGTCTAACTTAACCTCTTATATATTTAATAACCAGGCCGTTGCTGTACTGTTTGACGGAGAAAATAATCCTTGGTTCAAAGCAAAAGATGTTGCTCAAATCCTAAACTATCAAGATACAAAGCATGCAATCCGTACCCATGTTAGAGAAAAACACCGCAAAACTATACTGGAAGTACAGGGGGGCGAAACGCCCCCCTTGTACTTTCATTCCCAAACAATCTTTCTAAACGAGCCCGGTCTTTATTCACTAATTTTAAAATCCAAATTGCCCATAGCTGAGAAGTTTCAAGACTGGGTTTTTGAAGAAGTCCTGCCTTCCATTAGAAAGTGTGGAATGTATAAAATCCAACAAGAAAATAATCAGTTGTTACAATCACTTACAAAGTCTCTGGAAAACAACCAAAAGCTAGCTCAAATTAACTCAGAATTTAAAACTAAAAACGACATATTGTGTAAAGAGAACCGGTCACTGAATGAGTTGTTGACGTCCTTACGTAGCTCTGATCTGTGCTATTACAAAATTTGTTTGCTGTACCCGTTGAAATGGAGGGGGAGGAAGTTTGGGAACAAGATATTGGTTGGATTTTTATAAATCTATTTTGTGAGGGAAGACCCGTTCGAAGGAAAGTCATTAAAATTGAACTTAAAATCAAATGCAGACTTTGACGGGATAGAAGTTGAATTTTTGAGCGGTAAGGCTATGCTAAATAGCGGATTCTCTAAAGAAATGGTTATAAAAAAAGTAGCTAAATTCTCCACGATGAATTAGAATATAACATTTATTTTGACGATACTTTTAGCGCTCTTTATTCTTAAACGTTAACTTCACTCTACCTCGGTCACTTTTGAGGTAAGACCTTACGTTGCTCTGATCTGTTCTATTGCACGATACTTGATATAAAATGTCTAACTTAACCTCTTATATATTTAATAACCAGGCCGTTGCTGTACTGTTTGACGGAGAAAATAATCCTTGGTTCAAAGGAAAAGATGTTGCTCAAATCCTGGGCTACTCTAACCCTAAAAAAGCTCTTCTAGCACATATCAGTGAAATATACAAATCAACTCAACCGGAAGTAGTTGGGACCCAAAATGGGTCCCAACTCAATTATCATGATTCTAAAGTAGTTTTTATATCAGAACCGGGTTTATACGAGTTGATTTTTTCCTCTAAACTACCAGTTGCTAAAACATTTAAATACTGGGTTTTTGTGGCGATACTTTTAGCGCTCTTTATTCTTAAACGTTAACTTCACTCTGCCTCGGTCACTTTTGCCACTGCTCCTGCCAAGGTAAGAACTAGGTACTATTTCACAATACTTTATATAAAATGTCTCAATTAACCTCTTATATATTTAATGATCAATCTGTTACTGTCCTGTTTGACAGAGAAAATAATCCTTGGTTTAAAGCAAAAGAGATTGCTAAAATCTTGGGCTACTCTAACCCAAGAAAAGCAATCAGAGATCACGTCAGAGAAAAATATCGTAAAACAATGCCCGAAGAAGGGAGGAACGAAAAGTTCCTCCCCTTGAATTTTCAATTTCATGCGGTATACATCAATGAGCCGGGGCTATATTCATTAATTTTAAAATCCAAATTGCCCATAGCTGAGAAGTTTCAAGACTGGGTTTTTGAAGAAGTCCTGCCTTCCATTAGAAAGTGTGGAATGTATAAAATCCAACAAGAAAATAATCAGTTGTTACAATCACTTACAAAGTCTCTGGAAAACAACCAAAAGCTAGCTCAAATTAACTCAGAATTTAAAACTAAAAACGACATATTGTGTAAAGAGAACCGGTCACTGAATGAGTTGTTGACGTCCTTACGTAGCTCTGATCTGTGCTATTACAAAATTTGTTTGCTGTACCCGTTGAAATGGAGGGGGAGGAAGTTTGGGAACAAGATATTGGTTGGATTTTTATAAATCTATTTTGTGAGGGAAGACCCGTTCGAAGGAAAGTCATTAAAATTGAACTTAAAATCAAATGCAGACTTTGACGGGATAGAAGTTGAATTTTTGAGCGGTAAGGCTATGCTAAATAGCGGATTCTCTAAAGAAATGGTTATAAAAAAAGTAGCTAAATTCTCCACGATGAATTAGAATATAACATTTATTTTGACGATACTTTTAGCGCTCTTTATTCTTAAACGTTAACTTCACTCTACCTCGGTCACTTTTGAGGTAAGACCTTACGTTGCTCTGATCTGTTCTATTGCACGATACTTGATATAAAATGTCTAACTTAACCTCTTATATATTTAATGATCAATCTGTTACTGTACTGTTTGACAGTGAAAATAATCCTTGGTTCAAAGGAAAGGATGTTGTTAAAATCCTGGGCTATCAAGATTCAAAACAGGCATTGCGGATAAATGTTGATGAAGAAGACAAGTGTAAGGCTATAAATATACTCTCTAAAGGGGGGTGTATCGATACACCCCCCTTTAACTTCCAATATCAGTCTAACTTCATCAATGAATCTGGTTTGTATTCTCTTATTTTGCGCTCATTGAAACCAGAAGCTAAAGCATTCAAAAGATGGGTTACAAGTGAACTCTTGCCTTCCATTAGAAAGTATGGAGTGTATAAAATCAAACATGAAAATAATCAGTTAAAAAATCAAAACTCTCAACTCTTGGCTGAAATTACAAAATCACTGGAAGACAACCAAAAGCTAGCTCAAATTAACTCAGAATTTAAAACTAAAAACTACATATTGTGTAAAGAGAACCGGTCACTGAATGAGTTGTTGACATTCTCCACGATGAATTAGAATATAACATTTATTTTGACGATACTTTTAGCGCTCTTTATTCTTAAACGTTAACTTCACTCTGCCTCGGTCACTTTTGCCACTGCTCCTGCCGAGGTAAGAACTAGGTACTATTTCACAATACTTTATATAAAATGTCTAACTTAACCTCTTATATATTTAATAACCAGGCCGTTGCTGTACTGTTTGACGGAGAAAATAATCCTTGGTTCAAAGCAAAAGATGTTGCTCAAATCCTAAACTATCAAGATACAAAGCATGCAATCCGTACCCATGTTAGAGAAAAACACCGCAAAACTATACTGGAAGTACAGGGGGGCGAAACGCCCCCCTTGTACTTTCATTCCCAAACAATCTTTCTAAACGAGCCCGGTCTTTATTCACTAATTTTAAAATCCAAATTGCCCATAGCTGAGAAGTTTCAAGACTGGGTTTTTGAAGAAGTCCTGCCTTCCATTAGAAAGTGTGGAATGTATAAAATCCAACAAGAAAATAATCAGTTGTTACAATCACTTACAAAGTCTCTGGAAAACAACCAAAAGCTAGCTCAAATTAACTCAGAATTTAAAACTAAAAACGACATATTGTGTAAAGAGAACCGGTCACTGAATGAGTTGTTGACGTCCTTACGTAGCTCTGATCTGTGCTATTACAAAATTTGTTTGCTGTACCCGTTGAAATGGAGGGGGAGGAAGTTTGGGAACAAGATATTGGTTGGATTTTTATAAATCTATTTTGTGAGGGAAGACCCGTTCGAAGGAAAGTCATTAAAATTGAACTTAAAATCAAATGCAGACTTTGACGGGATAGAAGTTGAATTTTTGAGCGGTAAGGCTATGCTAAATAGCGGATTCTCTAAAGAAATGGTTATAAAAAAAGTAGCTAAATTCTCCACGATGAATTAGAATATAACATTTATTTTGACGATACTTTTAGCGCTCTTTATTCTTAAACGTTAACTTCACTCTACCTCGGTCACTTTTGAGGTAAGACCTTACGTTGCTCTGATCTGTTCTATTGCACGATACTTGATATAAAATGTCTAACTTAACCTCTTATATATTTAATAACCAGGCCGTTGCTGTACTGTTTGACGGAGAAAATAATCCTTGGTTCAAAGGAAAAGATGTTGCTCAAATCCTGGGCTACTCTAACCCTAAAAAAGCTCTTCTAGCACATATCAGTGAAATATACAAATCAACTCAACCGGAAGTAGTTGGGACCCAAAATGGGTCCCAACTCAATTATCATGATTCTAAAGTAGTTTTTATATCAGAACCGGGTTTATACGAGTTGATTTTTTCCTCTAAACTACCAGTTGCTAAAACATTTAAATACTGGGTTTTTGAAGAAGTCCTGCCTTCCATTAGAAAGAATGGAATGTATAAAATTCAACAAGAAAATAATCAGTTGTTACAATCACTTACAAAATCACTGGAAACTAACCAACAGCTCACTCAAATTAACTCAGAATTTAAAACTAAAAACGACATATTGTGTAAAGAGAACCGGTCACTGAATGAGTTGTTGACTGAACAGGCACCGAGGGTTGCTGTGATGTCGGGCGGCGATGGACTAAAACATGTTTTATGTGTCCTTATTAAAGAAACTCTTCTGGAACTCTACGGGGTCTGCGAGTACAAATGTATTCGCATACAAAAAAGAAAATTTAACCAGGCTCTCAATAAAGCCAAAAATGAAGGTTTCGTACCCTGTTTCATCAAGTCTCCTGTTCCTAATGGGATTAATGTACTTAACAAAGCGAAAGAATTAATGAAGAGTAGTGGTATGCACTTTAACTCTGCATACAACAACATCCTAACTTCTCACAATTTTGTAAATATAGTTGAGCACGTCTTGGACAATGGAGGAACATAAGCGTAAACGTACTCGCCAATACTAGAAGGAGTTATTAAATATCCCAGAATTTGCGTTTCTCAAGTTTGATTTTTTGTAATTTACACATTTTTAAAATGTATGTCTTGATAATATAGCATCTGAAACAACTCATTACTTGTTATTATTTATCCTAAACCAAATTAAAATAAAAAACAAATGTTAAAAAAACGAATATTTGGTTTGATTTGTTTTAAAAATTATCGTTTGAACGAATTAATACAGATAACTTTTGCAAATCATATTAAAGGAAATTGCCCAATTTGTTTAGAGTATAACATCTTAACTCATATACAATGTGGACACATTATATGTCACAAGTGTTCCAAATTAATAGGTGTAAAATGCGGGCTGTGTAGAGAGAGTGGATTGGTTTATTTATGAGAGTGAAGTTGGGTATTCACTGTGTTGGTTTTCAAAAGGTGAGTACTGGGACCATTCTACAAAATTTTCATAATACTTTCACGCTGGCATTCTGGTTTGACTGAGTTATCAAGTTGCGGGTTACCGATTTGGGATCACGCGATTGTTAACTTTGAGATCTGTTTTAAATCTTACCGCACCAAAGGTTTACAATTATATACAATTTTAATTTAAATACAATTTGATTATTTTCACCCCAGAGTGGGTATCACCCGATATCCACTGATATCACCTTAATCTGATTCGTCACCCCTTTGCCTTTTTGGTGGTGATTTAGTTGGTGGTGATTCTACGCGGACCCGTTTAACCCGCGGGAGTGTGATCCCTACTCGTTTAGTAGTTACAGCCTCATTATAATCTACTAATAATTTATTATATTTTTCTTCTAAACTATTGTGATCATTGTGTAACTCATTAAACTGTGTTTTTAATTTTTCAATCTCTGTTGCGCGATCTGTGTCACTAATTTCAAAGTCATATAATTTATTTTTAAGTTTGTCGTTTGTTTCTAATAACGACTCGTTAGTTTTTTTAAGAGTTTCAATTTCCCGCGAATAATTCAACCCCCGTTCTTCGCACTCATTCAGTTCTTGTGTTATTGAAGAATTGGTTTCTTTAAGAGTTTCAACCTGCGACTTAAGAGTACTGTAATTTTTAATTTTGTCCAAAATATTTTGCATCGATGTTTCATTTAATTGCCCACTATATGTAGAGATTTCAATTAAAAAATTTACCAAATTATCAAAAGAAATATTAGGACATAAGCTATTTAGCTTGGTCATTAAATGCTCATTGAGGAATTTTATTTTTTCATTGAAAGTGTCGCCATATACAAATTCTAAATTTGCTTGAACTTCTTTTAGTGAGGTAATTAGTGTCGTTATATCATTTAGTGAGAATTTTCCATCAAACGATTCAATATAAGCGCGGCTTAACGTATCAATCTGGCTTTGAAAATCTTGAAAATTTGTCACGCCGGTAAAGTCATATATTCGTTTTAAAAATCCGGAAACTTGATTTAATGAATTTACTCCAAACATATTGACTAGGGATTCCGCCTCTTCAAACACGTTAATCATAGTGTTGTTGAAACGTTCGTTGTATATTGATAGCTTACTATTTAAAACTGTTATGCTTGATTCTCCACAATTGTTGTATAACGTTTTAAGCTGCCGCGACGCTTGCACAATATTTAATGAACCAAAATCTGCTAAGTGTTGGGTCAGGATTCCTAAATCCTCTGCTCCAATCAAGGTTAGAGTGTCCACTTTAAACTGTATTAATTCATTATTGTTTTGTTTAGAATCAATATAATTTTGAATCGACTGAAAACAAGTCCATTCGTTGTATACGTCTATTGATCCGGGAAGTTTTAAATGTGATGTAAAATATATTCGGGAATATAATTGAATATATTGTTCTGCCGACAGATTACCAACTTCGGTAATTTTGTTACTGGAAAGTAGTTGTTTGAATATTACCACGATTTGAAAATCCTGTTCAAGAAGTATTAGGTCACCTAGTTGTTTTATTCTTAACGTTTCATAAACCCGTTTTGTTATCAACGTTAGTTCACTAAACGAAGTTATTCCCACTAAATTAAATATCGATTCAATCTTAGATTTTATCTGTTCCAAATGCTGCCTCAAATCATCTTGACGGCTTGTTGAAAAATATGATCCAATTTCGTTTAAAACTACCAAGCTATCGTTAAACCTAGTGGCAAATTCTTTAAAGTCGTCCAGGCTCGAATCAACGTTTAGATGTGTAAAAGATTTTAATGCTTCTAATTTATTTTGACAGTCTTCGTCTTGTGTGAAATCGATTTCCATGTTTTGCGGATGGAGCAGATTTAATAATTGTTGTACAATTTTAAATAACAGTTTCTCGTTCGAATGTCTAGTCATTATAGGCGATGTGTCATGATAACCACTTATAGTGGTGACCATACTCTTTAGCCTGTTGGGAAACTTTATATCATTTAAACATTCTTGCAATTCTGTAGTGTAGGACGTCCATGTAAAGTAGCTATTTTGATTTGTCAACATGTAGAATATTGCATCGGTTATTATTGTAAACAAATCAATTTGGGGTACCTTCTTCGGTTCAATTAAGTAGAGGTTATTGTATACATCTTTTAACAATTTACTAAACAAAGACTTGGCCTTTTTATTTTGTTTATCAAGAACGGCTTTTAATATAAGAGACTCGACCGTTTCACGCATTTTTATTTATGATTTTATGCGTTGATGGTAATATTGCTAGCGGCAAGTCTACTTTTACTGAAAGTCTTTGTGATTTATTAACAACACGAGGCTATAATGTTAAACTATTTACAGAACCTCTAGACAAGTGGCGGAATGTGGGGGGTTTAAATTTGTTGGAATTATTTTACAACGACTCCAAAAGATGGGCTCTAACATTTCAAATTAACGCGCTGTTAAGTGTTGCAGATATTGAAAAAAGTGCGGTAATACATTCTTTAAACAATTCAATTGTTATCATGGAGCGATCTTCGTTTAGCATTTTTGAAATATTTTGCAAGTACTTGAGGGAAAACGTGTTTAATTCAGCAGAATCTGCTATAATTGAGGATTTTAAAACTAAATATTCAAGTATAATAGATTATTATAATAAAATCCTCTACATTTACATCAGAACAACTTCTGATATTTGTTACAAGAGGTTAAAAGAAAGGGCGAGACCCGAAGAGATTGATTCAGTTGACCAATCGTATTTACAGTCTCTTGAAGATTTGTATGAAAAAAGTGTTACCACTCTTCGAGTGCCGTTAATTACAGTCAATGGAGAATACGATAAGAATTCGATTGAAGATGCCAAGAATATGTTTGATAACCAAAACACGGTAAATGAGATTTCAAATTACATCAGGCTGTACGGTTATTAAGATTTAGCTTTATATACAAAAATATAAACATTACAAGAAATATAATAAGGACAAGAGTTAGTGAAATATTTACTAATGGAATTACTATTATCAAAGTAATAAACACATATTTAATTATTTCTGGGCTTCGATCCGCAGTTTTAATGTGGGAAAATATCTTATTATAAGAAATGTCGACCTTTTCGGTTGATAAATCTTCCATATAACACTTTATTATATCAAGAAGGTTTTTTATGCCCCCATATTTCAAATCATATGCATTAGAAATTTTCTTTTTTAATTTTAACTTCATTACTTCCAAATTTAAAATTGTTTCGGGAGTGATAGTCTGTACTTTGATTTTATCATTAAAAGTTGTATCAAAGTATTAAACTCTAGGGAAGTCAGTGCTTTGTTTAACTTTAACGTATCCACAATATCTAATACCGTACCTAAAAAATATATTATAAACAATTCCCAGTTTCCAGCTACTCTTGCACATACAGTGAGAACTTTCAAAGTATTTAGTATTAACAAATCGGTGACTATATTGTTTATTTCTAGTAAAATTATACTTTTAGATATGTGCTGATTTAGGTTATTCGTAAACTTGTAAAGGTATTGAATAGATAGGTTACTAACATAAAGGGAGATTTCTGGCGTTGAACCCACTATTAAGTCTTTTGTAAATTCGACAAGTTTCCTTTCAACGTTGGAAATATTATATTCCGAACTTTTTTTATTACAAGAGTACGGAGATATGACGTGATCAGTTATTTCATGATTGAATATCAAACTTGGGTGTAATAGTGAACGTATCAAAGTTTTACCAAACATATATTTTTCGAAAAAACTTTGCACGCTGGGAAGAAAACATTCATTATTTTGAGCGTTAAATGATAAACCAAAATATTGACAGTACTCTGGCGACATAAAACATTTATTCAAATTCTGATCCCAAAGCAGGGGGGGTATAGATTTATCATCACTGGGCTTTAAACAAAATATTTTCTTAGGTAAGTTGATTAACCTACAACATTTTAAGTTCTTATCAAAATACACGTCCAGTGGCTCATTCGCTTTAAAACAATTATCTTGACAAAAGTCCACTTGAACCTTTTCGTTAAAATTCGATTTACATATTAAATTCCCATCCAAATGGGGAAACTGGCAGTGTGCCGCCACAACCCCTTCCACACAAAACGCTGCGATATTTTTGCATCCATTTTCATCAAATGAAAACGTATAATCGTTTGGATAATGTTTCAAGAAACTCTTTGTAGGGGGTCCACCATATTCTATATAATTCCATGGTTTTTTTGTAACTATCACGTTTTTAAAATAAAAATGATTTGCATTTTTTAAATTGATAATTTGATTACATATTGCTGTTCTTTGACAGTATTTAACAGCTTTTTCCATTTTTTATATATTTACATAGTTTTGCATATATATGTGAGCAATTCCTACGTTAACTTCATAATAATGTCTTCCACCAGTCTTGAATACCAGGAATTGTTGGCCAATGACGTTTCCGGGCGCTTATTCAAATTTAATAACCGCCCATCGGCAAATGTAAAAAACGGATTGATATTCGGTTTTCAGCGATTTAACAGCAATACTATAAACGGTATTTATGTTGAAAATATGTCTTTTTTCGAAAGGAATTACGGGACAGATAGTTCCAGCGTGGTGAAATGTAATTTTCGGGGCCATGCTGATATTCAGAATGACAATTTAAGAGACGTGCTTACTCAAAAAATTAAATCCAGCTTATATGAAACTTTAAAAAAGCACCTTTTCACAGAAGATTGTAGATTGGTCCTCAGATTTGGAGGAATAAGCACCTGTGCGGGAAATCAGGATGGCTCTAAATATCAAAGCATACATTTGAAGTGCTCTCAGGCCAAGAAACTGTTTGAAGATGTTTATTCTACTCAACTGTGTGTTAATAAGCCAAATTCACTCTTAGTCCCCTGTTTGTATAACAATTTTGTACACGATCACAAAGACTTTAACAAAATAAAATATTACTGTGACGAGACTACGGGGAAATATACTATGTACAATCATGAGGAATCGAATGAACGAAAATTCACAATTAACCATTTTCCAAGAATCCACCCCGACGAGAACATCTACCTACTATACTCAAACAAGTTATCCGGTCTTGTAAACATCCTTATTACTGGCGTATACATCAAAGACGATTCTGTTCTGAGCGATACGATGAAATTGTGGTGCATTATCCAATCATCACACTTGCTGAGCAACGTTTCAGAAATATCAACCCCTTTTTCACTTGACCAGGAGGAAGACGCTGATGACATCTTAGATTAGTATTTTAATATAAATTGTTTTATGTCATGACAAACATCCAATATGTCAAATAAATGTTTACTCCTCTCTGGTTTCCAAACAAATCTAACCCCAGTAATATGTTGAGGAATTTGATTAATGTTGTTTGTTAATGTTGAGATATAGTTTAAAAGGCGACTTTCATATTTAATCATACACTCTGTACTATTAAATATTAAAGTAACAATCCATAGTAAATATTCCAAGCCACCTCTTGTTTCATACGTGAAATGTTTGTTCTCAGTAAATTTTTCTGTAAGATGTTTTTTCAGTTTTGTCATATTTGAAAATATAGCAGTGAATATTTGCTGTAAGTTTTTATGAAATTGGCACCATAAAACCGTTGAGTAAATTAAATTTTGTAAAACTTCTGTTAACATTTTATCCAACATTTTTATTCATTTTTATTATGAAAACACGATACAGCTAGGCCCATAATATGGTAAGTGTTGTTCATAGATTTAACGGTTTCGTGTGTGCCGCTGAACACGTCTTTAAACTTCAAACCCACAGCAAAATGGTATATGAATAAAAATATTCAACATCCGTTGTGTTCTTTAAAAAATGGGTTTGCGTGCACCCATTACGGGTAAATGTTTAATTCTTTTGTAAAACTGTTTGCAAACATAATTATCTTGCACGGTAATCTTTTTAATATTACTTACACATAAATCAATTATTAACCTTTCATAGTATTTATAAAACAAAACCCAAATATGTTTATTAATCATATTTATTACAATTGTCTCATAAAAAGAACAGTCACCGGTACTTAGAGACAATGGATTTATGTTTATGTAAACAGTATTATCCTCGACGAGTTTTTTTTTACTGCCGATTATTATATTTATATCATTTAAAACATTTGAAACCGCGATGGATTCATCAAGTTTATAGTTAAGATTATTAAAACTATATTGGTACTTAATATTTTCAATAATTCTAGGAATCTCTTTGTTAAAGTCGTTATTAAATTGTTGTATATGTTTATATATCATGGCACTGTTAGTCATGGAGTGACAATTGGTTGGATAAAATCTCTTTTATAAGTTCGTTTTTTACAATACTAGATTTGTCAAAGGGATACACAATTGCGTTAATATTCTCAAGATATAGTGAGTTGACTCCTACGAGAACTAAATGCACCGTGGAATCTGTTTTCTGTATCCCGATTTTTTGGAAATCCTCTTTTGACATAAAGTACGAGTATGCAAGTTTTTTCAGCCAAGTTTTTAATTCATATTGATTTGAACCAAAATAGTTATCTAAAGCTATAGATGGATTGGTTATTTTTGAAACTGTTTCCACAATTAATATTATCATATTAAAAAATATTAAAAATGCAGTTAGCGATATTATTCTTATTATACTTTATAATTCACTTAATAATAGTAAGTTTGTTTGAATGTTCTGCTGCCAGAGTGCTTGTACTCTGTATTCTGACCGGAATGGAGTTGTTTATTTTATACAATCACATCAAGATTAACTATTATTTACTTAATAGAAAAACAAATTAACAATGCTTAGAGCCTTCGTAAAATCTCTCAGGGGGTCCTCTTCTCCAGAATTGAAAATATTAAGTCCAAATTTTCATGAAATTTTATCTAAAGAAAGTTTGAGTGAAAATAGCGTTAGACACTTTATTCTAGATCTTGAAAGTGGTAAAAGCTTTGATAGTGCTTTAAGAAAACTAATAACTGAAACAAACCTTTCAGATTCTGAAATTAAACTGTTTCAAAATGAGCTGACGAAATCTAAGGGCATCGCTGAAGTTATGGTTGTTCAAGATTATATAAATAAATCCGACATACTGGAGACTTTGAAACTGGACGTTTTACCCAAGGACGCTGATGAACTGAACGAATTAATAAAGACAAATGGCGATTTAAAAAATAAAATACAATCATTTATAAAATTAATAAATAAACATAAAATAAAGTTATCGTTAATTACCCTGACACTAGGTTCAGCGGGAAATTACTTATTCCAGGCGGCTAAAAATCTTTCCGGTTGTTATAGATATCAAATCACACCCTCTGGAAAATACAAATTGCTCTGTAAAGTCAACGATTGCGGTTTTAATATTGAAAAACATCCCTCAATTAATAAAGTATTCTGTGACGAACCTTGTCTACCGGATATTTGTGGTGAGAATTGTATGAAACGTACGACAGACAAATTTAAGTACGTCTGTGTTCAGTTACATTGGTATGACGTCGTCAGTGTTGTCACTAAACAATTTTCAAATACTTTAGGTAATTTTTTTATTCAGTCTTTAAAATATGTGTTTATATTCTTAATTGTGTTTAGTGTTTATACTTTCTCGGATAAATTGAGTTTATTTTACAGAATCGCTCTAGGATTAATAGTTTTATCAATTCTTGTTATAAAACTTATTTGATTTTTGAAATAATACGCGACTCACATCCGATAGTTTTTAATAGTTTTTTATAGTTGTTTAATAGTTGTTTATAGATATGATTTAACCGGGACATTGGGATAGTTAAAAGGTTTCATTAAAATTTAAAAAAAAAAACACGCGGGTTTAAATTTTAAAAAATCACTTTTCACCTCTATATAAAGCGACTAATCAAGCATTTTGTTAGTGTTTAAAACATGTCAGACGCGTGTCTTTTCTACGTAAAACTTAGTGAATCCGCTCGGAGTCCCTTTAAAGGTAGCCGAAATAGTGTAGGGTTTGATTTACACAGTCCAGCCAATTACGAACTACCACCGAAATCAATTATAACTATTCCTACAAATTTGGCATTTAAATTCCCACCATCAACGTATGGTAGACTGGCAATGAGGTCCAGTTTGGCGAAGTACGGCCTAGAAGTTCTAGGCGGGGTGATAGACCCAGACTTTAGGGGCAATGTTGTTGTCGTTTTGAAAAATTCAGGACCAAATCACATCATAATACGAGAGGGACAACGATTCGTTCAATTGATTTGTGAAAAGGTGGAATTTCCAGTTTTAAAACAGGCTTTGTCACTTGATTTCACCGAAAGAAACGAAAAAGGATTTGGATCGACTGGAAAATTTTAGGTTAATTTTAGGTTATTTTTGGTACATTTTTTGGTAAATTTTTTGGTACCTCAACGGGCTCTAAATAGGCTCTCAAAAAGGTAAATTTAGGTCATAAAGGCTCTCATTTAGGTCATTGGACCTATTTGGACCTATTTGGACCTATTTGGACCTATTCGGACCTATCTGGATCTATCTGATCGTATTGAAATTTTTGTTTTCAATTATCTAAATTTACTTTTAAAATAAATTGTGAAGTATATTTGTTAATGGTATTAAAGAATATTTTAAATCTTAACACGTAAAAGTGCCATAATTGTTTTAAATATTCCAAATACCTAATAATGAATATAAATATATAACCCACGTTTGATAAAAATGTGAATCCGTTAATGTTTTGCAAACACAAATTGTATATATGTTTATAAAACATATCCACTTCTCTTATTGTATTGTCAATCGAATTTATATAATAATCAACCTCGAATAAATACAAGTTGTAAATTTTGTTTACATAATTTAATTCATCTACTATACTCTGAGGAGTTAAATATTTTAAATTTCTGCTAATTAACTGTTCCAGACTTGAATTCATTGTTGTATTTTTAAATAAATCAAAACTTTATTTGAGTTGTGTGTTACAAGCTGTGTAATTAAAAATAAAGTTACAACTATGTATTTTTGTTATGTATTATGAGAAAATAAAAATATTCTATTCTGTTAAGACATTTTTGGAACGTTAAAATATAGAACAGACTAATATATAAAAGTTGTACACGAAGCTATTGTTTTTCGGGAGATTAATAATGCTGGGCCTACGTTGCTAAGTTGGACAATTGCTTACATTGTCCCCCCCTCTTGCTCAGTTTTCCCACGTTGGATTAATTAAATAATTGAAGAGCTCCTTTGTTAATGCATCGACCTGAAAGACTTGATTGCTTTTTTATTCATATTCGTAAAACTACTTTAATCTGATTAATTATGATCTTTCAAAACACTGATTTATTGGTTTGTATACTAATTATACACGCTTTCGGGCCTGGGTAAGCCAATAGGAGAATGGCCGCCACTTTCCAATATGGCGCCCAACTTCATTTTTTCTTATGGCATACCCCGTATTTTATGGTGATTTCGGTTAGCAAATGAGAATCTAAGACTTTTTTATTCTTGAGTAATTTCTGATATACTCAACCGTGAGATAAAGGTAAATCATTTTTGTTTTTTTTTTTTAACTGTGCCACCATTGGGATCTTGTAAACTGTACATCATACAGTAAACTTTAAATGGGGAACATTCCCCCGTTTTTAAAGAGGTTTAAAAATAAGTAGATAAAACTTTTGTAAATGGCCGCCACTTTTCAATATGGCGGTCAACCTCATTTTTTCTTATGGCACACCCCGTATTTTATGGTAATTTCGGTTAGCAAATGAGAATCTAAGAGTTTTTTATTCTAGAGTAATTTCTGATATACTCAACCGTTTATGAGATTCAGAGAGATAAAAATTTAATTCAAGCGGGCCTAGGTGTATTAGTTTCAAGTGAGCTAGTGGCTTATTCATATTTTACTTGTTGCTTATAATAAGAAAATAATTAAAATTATCTACAGGACACACATAAAAGATTTCTTTTAATTATAACAATTTCATTTTTGATACAAGAAATATATTTACAACGGGTGTTCAAAGTGGCCACCATCTGTATAAATACAAGCAGTTGCCCTTTTTAAAACACCATTCACGGCCTTATTGATTGTGTTGTGGTGAACTCCATCTGCAACAGTGTTGTATCGGGATTTGTACAAATTGTTTTTTAAATAACCCCAAACAAAGAAATCCATTGGTGTCGGGTCTGGGGACCCCGCTGGCCGTGGTAATGGGCCATTTGTACCAAGCCACTTTCCGGGAAAGTGAATGTTCAAGAACTGCACTACCACTTCACTGTTATGCGCCGGGGCACCGTCTTGTTGGTATATCAACCGGGTTCTTACATTTAAAGATACACCCTCAATTGAGTTCAACAAAATGTTCTCTAAAAACTGTAAATACATATGTCTTTTCAATTCCCCCCATAAAAGTGTAGTGCTATTGCTGCATTATTCAACACAACACACCAACAGTTTATCGAGAATCGAACTTGGTCGTGTCCTTCTCTCACTACTAACGGATTTACTTTAGCCCAACTGTTCTTCCTATTCCACATTCCCCTATTTGAAAAGTTAGTTTCATAAATCCATATAATGTTCGATAAAAACCCTGGTGTATTTACAGCCCCCCTAGCTAACCATCCACAAAACTTTAGCCTCCTATTTTCATCACCCGGCATCAAAGCTTGAACTTTCGCATACTTATAAGCGTGGTACTTGTTTGTTTTTAGTACTTTAAAAATTGAGGGGGTTTAAGTTTGCAAAATGGATGCAACTTCTCTAATAGAAGCATTAGGAAAAGCCTCAAAGTGTGTTAAAACACCAATTTGAAATTCATCAGTAACAACTGTGCTTACTCTCTGACGCGGCTTTGCAAAAGAACCATTGGCTGTCAAGTTTACAATAAGTTGTTTGAAATACCTACAATTCGGTACTCGCCTATCAGGATACCCCTCTTGATGTGCGATATTTGCTGCACTACAGTTTCTGTTACACAGAAAATACACTTCGACCATGTCAAGTTTTTCATTGTTTGTAAATTCCATAGTAAGAGAACTGTCATAACAAGCGTAATTATAAAAAAAAACAAAATAAAAACAAGGGGTAAGGGGGTTTTGTTGATAGTCCCCGTAGCAGCAGACCCGCATACTCGGCCCCCGTGTTGTTCATATGGACAATAAGTAAAGTTGTATATCTCCCTTAACTGTGAACCTAAATTAACCCTAGCCGTGGCCATTCAACCAAATTGGTCGAACTTTTATGTCGTCTGTTTTGGCCATCAACCAAATTGGTCGAATGTCGTCTGTTTTGGCCATCAACCAAATTGGTCGAATGTCGTCTGTTTTGGCCATCAACCAAATTGGTCGAACTTTTATGTCGTCTGTTTTGGCCATCAACCAAATTGGTCGAACTCTACAAAAATTTTTGTAACGTTAATAAACCAACAATAATAAACTCAAAAGTCATCAATATATATATCATTCAAAAGATCACATTCTGAACTTTCATTTTATTACATAAATGAACCGTGTAGCAGCTGCATAACAATGTTACGACGATTAGAAATTGAATGAAGTTTTGGCACCACGCAATTGCTGCAGCCGACGCTCTGACATTGGCAAAACACGATCTTTTTGAAATTACGCAGATCGGGCAATGTTTCTCGCAGGAAGATGCGGTTGGTACCAATGCACAGCTGAAGAGTTGCGCTTTATGTTGGTATTAATTTTTAGAATTAAATATTGATTGGACAGGTTATATGATTTTCTGAAAACAGGTGTTTTTGGTTTTTTTGTGTTATGGCCAATTCAACCAATTCAACCAAATTGGTCGAACTATAAAATCGTGTTTATATGCATTGTATGATATAGTTACTAGTCAAATAATATGTTATTTTGAAGAGGAAGAAATGTAGAGTAATTTAGTTTTGCCGTTGGCGGCACTGTTCCTAGCAGAACACCTGTCAGATACTCAACAATTCGTCATATGTTTTGATCAGTTGTTCGCCATTGCGGTATTCGTATATGCATTTCTAAGCATTAGATGATTTATATCTGCGAATCATTTATGAATTAGGTATTATTTCAGAGTTTTAGTGTTAGTGAAGTGTTTGTGTGTATATAACAGTAATCTTTATGCATAAATATTACCGAAGTGTTAGAAATTTGTGTTATAAAGTGTTGTGTATCCGTTGTCTCGAGATAATGATGACTATATCCAGAACTTATTGGAGATGGACTTGAGTTCTCCCAACATTTGATTTAGAACCTTTTAGTGAGAATGAGGAGGCTGTAGACGAGCCCGAAGCTGTAGAGGAGCCTAATCCTGTTATTGATCAAAATGAAAAATCCCCCTCTTTTACAGAGATTATATTGTTATCCCCCTCTTTTATATATTTGATTGTTTATAAATACCTGTAGTAATAATAAATAGATATAATATGACATTATTTATGTTTATACAAATTACAAAGATCTCATTGAAAAATACTACTTTTCACAAATTTGCCAAGTCTGCGACTGTTTGTTTGTTGCTACATAACACATATACAAATAATACCTTTACCCTAGGTATTATACATTTATATTTAGGGAATTGAATGTACTACAACATGTTTATAATAGTTTAGGGGTAAACAATTTGGTAAAAGGGTTATATACTAAATATTGTGAAATATTGTGAAATATTTGTTTACAAAAAACGTAAAAATAGCGAAACATTCTTTTATTTACACGTATTTATAAATGATAATAATTTTTTACCATCAACTATATGACTTTTTTGGATTTCTTATTTCATTAGCTTTACAAATATGTGTATATATATATTAGTATATACATATATTATATGACTTATTTACAACACAGTATAACACTGTACAGTTTATGCTTTTTTCGGTTTTCCGTTTATTATTATATTATGCCCCTAATACTTAGAAAAAAAAATTCTTTTCCCAACATGTTATATATTTCTATGTAGGGAATTAGATTGTCTACAAAATGTATATAATGAATTTTCCATAAAAAATCCGTAGAAAAAATTTCACTGAGGCTGTTTTTGAAATTTATAAAAAAAAATTATTTATTTTTTCACTTTATCGAAAAATTATTTTCCTGAATCTTTATTATTTTAGTATATATAGATTTTCCTGTTCTTTCTGGTCAAAATGAATATGGGGTTGGCTAGGTTTACTTGTACGGCTGAATTTATACAAATTTTCAAAAAGGGGTCTGCAAAATCGCCAAATCTGCTTGGCCATTTCCCACTTCAACATTAGGCCACTGCTAGGGTTAAGAGAACTTGGTATGTAGATTTACCTGGTTCAGTTATATTGATAATTGCAAAAAATGATTATCTTCCTCGTTGCAGCAAACTTCCGTCCTCAACCCCAATGTTATTCTTATGGAGAATAAATAACATGCTATATATCACTTATTTATGGATGTATTTTTGTGAAACTTGGTAAATAGCTCTATTTCGTAGTGAGTCACATATATATGCATTAGAAATTCTCTGAGTACGCGGGGGGTATTTAACATATCAAACAATTTCTTAAGTAAATAGTTTGCGGATGAAACTTAGGTTCGTCAATCCCTATTTGCAAGTAGTACCTTGCAAATGTATATAATTAATTAAAGAAATTATAGAATAAAATTTAAAACATAATTACTCCCTTTACTCTAAAATAATAATTATTAAAGCAGAGACAAATCGAATCAAATCATTACGCTCCCACGGGATTGATAAAACAAACAATCGCTGATATCGGCCGGTACGAACTGTTCGGACTGATCGGTGCCAAGGTCACTGGCCGCTCCATTACCTCACCCCGTGGGCGAGAGTACTCGCACTTCAGAGTGGAGAGCCCCCAGTGCGTTGTGCAACATCGATAAAATCTGTGGAACATGTTGCACGTTGGGCAAGCGGCTTTCCCCCGAGTGATTGTCGATGCAGAGTGCGTATTGTCATCTGTTGCAACACTGGAGCCAGCTGTGATGGCCGGGGTGTTATGGCATGATGGCATCCGACATCCGACACAAAGGCAGCCCGCGACTTCGGCTGTTTTCGTTAAGAAAATCAAACAATCCCCACGATCCAAGCATGCTGATAAAATAACTTACGGTCACCCACACGCCCATTACCCCGTGGGCCGATCAGAAGGAGGACATCTTCTGGGTCCATCTTCTGAGGACATCAGAGGACGCCGGACCTACAACAACAGGACGTGAGGTGTCACAGAGATGTTTGTATTTTTTTTGAAAAATAATATACAATAGACTAATTATGTGAGGTGGCAAACTACTTACAACAATGGTGGCAAAGCTTAACAATATTTTCAAGGCAGGATCGAACCAGGTACATAAGTACATCAGTACATCAGATAATATATGACTTAATACCACATAAAGCCGCATACCAAGTTTCATAAAAATATATTCATATATAAGTGATATTTTAATTATTCTCCATAAGAATAGCATTGGTGATGAGTACGTAGGTTTGCTGAAACAAGGAACAGAAACAATTGGTTTAAATATAAATAGAATTCAACTAGGCGAAGCCACATACTAAGTTTCACAAAAATACATCCATAAATTATATATAGCATTTTGTTTATTCTCTATAAGAATAACATTGGGGTTGAGGACGCAGGTTTGCTGCAACGAGGAAGATAATCATTTCAAAACACCCAATCTTGGTTTTGAACATTTTATAGAGCTTAAAAAAACAAATGATTTAGTATTTTAAATTATTAACCTAGGTTAAGTGGTTGCCGAGAAAATCCAAAACACCTGCTCATAAAATCTCTCATGTTAATCTTATGGGAAAGGGGGTTTTGGATTTTCCTCTCTTCATTTTAATGTAAACTTCACATTTGCTTTTACCAATCAATTCAGCTCTAAAAAACAATCATTGTGATTCTATGTCAAACCGTTGCAGAGATATTCAAAGTGCTAAACACAGTACATTGTCCAATGTTATCCTTATAGAGATAAATCTCTATATCTCGATTATTTTTTAAACTTGGTATATGGCTTCATTTCGTTGTGGTCTATTGATAATTTTCCAAAAAAACCAATATTTTTCTCATGGTTCCCGTAGCAGCAAACCTGCATACTCAAAGCCCATGTTATTCTTATGGAGGATAAGAAAAATGTTATGCATCACTTAATCGTGAACATAAATTAATATAACTTGGTATGTAGCTTCATCTAGTCGAGTTACATTAATATTTGTATAAAAATCCATAATTTGTGTTCCTTGTTGCAGCAAAACTTCGTACTCAACCCCCCTTTATACTACACTATGTCCTGAAGGGTTTTTGAACATTTATAACTTTCTCTCCAGTAAACTACATCTGACAGTAAATGAAACATTATGCACATTTACCTGTAACCATATACTTGATGAGATATCTGACTGGTGTCTCGATAGTAAGGAACAGTACCGGGGAGAACAATATGTAGGCTGGATATGTAGGCTGCAAAACATAGTCAGATCAGTATGATGCAAATCCAAAATCGTGATCCTTCTCTTATAATCTGGATACCTTTTTAACTATAAGAGAGCAAACGAAACCAAACTTTTGTTCATTTATATTTTTGTATAGCATTTTTGTTGATTCGTTATAAGAGAGTGATACATAAAATTGTTCCAGAAAGTAATTGCAGAATTCCCGTAATTCTCGCCTGAAGGGTTGTTCAGCCTGTCACATATATTTGCAATATGTACGTGTTAAAATTTTTATGAACCCGGGGAAATTTGGGTAACAAATTTAACTCATGTTAAAATGTTTAAAATCTTAAAATCTACCCCATTACTGTAAAAAAATTGTAAAAGTGTTAACAAATCTTCATGTTATACACTTTACACTACCAAACATGATAAGTTATAATCTTTAAATTGAAACCAAAGAATTCTCGTTATAAATATAATTTATTTTACATTTTTAAAACATGTTTCAAAATGAACATTATAAAGCCTAGAGGTCTTTTACAACTTCCTTCTTGCAGCATCTTAATGACTTGTGACAGTCATAACAAGAATATTACTGTCAATAGATTTTATAGATTATCAACAAAATAGGAGCATAATATGATACATTAAAGGCATACTAGAAAATTAAATTTGTTTCAAGCCTTGTTCTATCAGCAGTTATCCCAACTAATATATTTGTGGTCAGCACAGATCATGCATTCCAATGAAACCATTATTGAACTTGCCGATAAGAGTAACATGGACATAGCGTTTTCCTCCCATCTTAGGTAATAGGTACGTGGTAAACGATAACTGATTATCAACACAGTGCATGCTTCATATCACTAATTGAAACCATGTTTGGTGAATCAGGAGATATGATCATCATTAGAACCATTCTGCATTGAAAATTGTAGGACATGGTTAAGTCTATCCCCGCAGGCTTGCAACACATTGCCACTACATAATTGGACGAAATATGCTCCCTTCCCACATTAATGATGCCAAATATTCCTACCTCTAAAGTGCATTTCTCGCTGATCAGATCAGATCTAAGATACAACATCTCGATTTGCTACACAAGTTTTCGCAAACAATGGCTTTTGTAAGATGGGTAGGAATAAAACGTTGAAAACTGTATTTCTACAGTTATGTTGAACATGTACATAATCATTTGATAATAAACCTAATTTAGGGGATAATTTTAATAATCCTAGGCAAATAAAATAAGAGAATACAAACCAGATTCATTGATGAAGTTAGACTGATATTGGAAGTTAAAGGGGAGTGTATCGATACACCCCCCTTTAGAGAGTATATTTATAGCCTTACACTTGTCTTCTTCATCAACATTTATCAATTTCATTACATTCCAAATTAACTATGCCCACGGATTTCGGAAACATTTGCTGTGCTCCAATTATGTACTAGATAATTTTTATTGTTTACTAAAAAAACCTTTTACTAAAAAAAAACTTCTTAAAGATATATGATACTGAAATATTACCACATCTATTTCCCCCCTTTTATTAGTTTATTAACAAACACTTTTATGAAAAATTCACACTAAAGTTAAGACAAAAGCATTTTATTTTTAGTGAAAATACAAAAAAATAATAGAACTTCAACGTTATTAGTTACACTGAGAAAATTCATAGAGTGGGAGAAAAATTTGTGGAGGAAGTGATGAACTTACGGCTAGCACATGCTTACATGTTTAGATTTACAATCACTTGACCAAACCATATCTGCAAAATAAAAATTGGAACTTTTAATACCAATGGGGGAAATTGAGATTTTCCTGAATGTTGACAGATATATAAATCATAAAAACATTTTGGAGTTTTACCACGATACCACGATACCACTTTCAAATTTGGCACAGTGGGGTTCCCATATGATTCCAAAATCAGTGCTTTAAATACAGATTTATTTGTTATATATTTTTAAAATTTGCAAATAACAAATTATTTAAAAATCTTGTTTTGGACTGTTTTCCTTAAGTGCTAACTCAAATTCTTAATAGAATATAACTTATAACTGAACACTACCCCAGCCCATTCTTGGTTTAAGGAGTATAACGATAACGAAAGTGACAATTTATAGTTTAAATATGCAATATACCTTTAGCCAAGGATCTCTGCCTATTGCTTTTTCCTATGGATCCCACGAAAGAGCTCTGAAACTATTGTAAATGCACCACTGTTCCAAAAAATATGTGTTTTATTTTAAAACAGACATATCACATTTTTCTAGACATTCAAATGAGGAGATATAGTTTTAGTGTCTAGTAACCATAGGCATTTACAAGAGGCAGTGATTTTTGGCTTTAGGGATACACTTATATTTTAAGGCCTTAAGCATATGGAGTCAAATGGGATAAAAAGCTAAAAAAAATTTTAAGGTGTTATCATATATAAAACCCCTACAATGTAGCTGATCAATTGTTCACAAAACATAACTCCAAATGAATGAAGAAATAAGGAATGTAGAGCAAGCTGTTCACTTACGGACACCCGTTACACTTTTTTAACAAAAGTTAGTATTACAAAATGAACAAACCCTTTTTAAAAATAGTTTTACTGTAAAAGTGAGATTATGGGTTTCCCTAATGCTCTGGTATTATTGTTTGAATTTTAGTTTTATAATTTAAGGAGTAATTTGTGTAACGGGGGTTACATAATTTAATGTAACGTGTGTTACAATCAACACAACCCACAACCATTCAGTTTTTGGTATATTTATATTAATTTTAACTAGAATTTAAATACATAGCTCTATTGAGAGTTTATTAATTTTGGTAATAACACCTAAAAAAGTTAACAATAATATGTTATCTCTACTATTATAGTACGCTTCTTTTTTCTATATTTTAGGCTAACCAACAAGGAACAAAAAATTGTTAATATCAAATATAATGTAGATTGATTGGTTCTTATTAGAGCCAGTTTAATAATTCAGATTCAATCATTCTTTTTGTATGTAATTTACAATTAAAGTGTCCAAAGTGTAACACCCGTTACAACGGAATCCCTGCATTGCTAGGTGGACAGTAAACAATACTACTCACCCCCTCTGCCGGGCCACTGGGGAGAGAGACCGGGAGCTGGTAGATGAACTAGACCCCTTCCTCTTGGGTGACCGAGACGAAGATCTGTGTTTACTCTTCTTCTTCTTCTTCTTTGATTGTGCACCAGCCTCTGGCACAACCCGGCCTTCCTTGGGGAGGGGGGGGACTGAAAACCAATCTTTCCATCAAACCGAGGAAGAGCAAGAGATAAAAATGTCCAAATGTGTTTTGGATAGTATTTACTGCTATCGGCCATTGCTAGTATTAACTATTATTATCTTCATTGTTTGTTGATTTTATCACAAAAGTATTTATTACATAAATATTCTTAAATGACATTAAAACACAATATCGTAGTTTTAAAATGTTAATAAACCTTTATTATACTTGTAATTTATTGCTTGTAATATTCATTCATGTAAACTGCTTCAAATTATTTTATTTTATTTATTTTTCAAAATTGATCTCATTCCAAATTCAATTTGATATAGTACAAGCGTTTAAAACAAGTGACGGTGTCTACAAGAACTTCAGAAACATATGGCTGTGACTGACATTATTGAGAACCGTGTGATACAATTTAAAAAATTTAGTTTTCCAAAATGCGGTGGCCAAGTGATAGCTTTTTTGTGGGCATCTACCCAGAATTAACATTTTCCCTATAAAAAAGTGTAGTGGAACAACTAATACACTCTTTTTGTTAGGTAAGAAGAGTCACTGGCTTAAAGCAATGAAATACGGGGTGAAGTTATATCATTAAATTACAACACTCGAGATAATAATTCACGCTTACCAAGTTGCTGTTTGGGGGGTTCCATGTTGTTAAACACACTAGAGGCGTGTCGCTGCAGCTGGAACTGCTTTAATGTAATTCCTAGGAAAATAACCAAACAAATAAAAAATATTAAATTAATATTGATACAATAAAATAATTAGAACTTAAAAAAACAAATACTTTAGTATTTTGAATCATTTTAGTGGTTGTAGAGAAAAGTAAAAAACGCGTCCATAAAGTTGTCCATGTTAATCTTATGGGAAAGGGGTTTTGGATTTTCCTCGTGACATCACAATAATTATTACAGATAATATTCACTTTATATGACTGCCTATTGTTTATTTTTTATATTTCAAATGAAATAACAATAATTCAAAACATTTGACCCGAATCACTATAACCACCAAATTTTAATTAAATATGTTTCTGAAAAACGTTTACTTTGTGTTTTTTGCGGTTTTCGGGGGAATTGTCCTTGAAAATAAAAAATAAACAACTGGAGATAAGTTATCATAGATTAGTACCTATAGCAAACATTACTACTGCTTTATCTGTATTCAATTTAATAATAGCAGAAATGGTGAAATGCCTCAGTAGTTTCCTCTTTCAAGCAACTTAAAATGCCTCTGAATTTGGAGTGGCAATGTTAGCCTGGCTATAGTTTTCATTCTAAAAAATACCCGTCAACGAAAGTGCGAGCCAAAGTATGACTTACATTGTGTTGAGAAAATCCTATTTAAATGTTGTAAAACGTAAAAACACGAGGTAAGCAAATATTGAAGGTTCTTCGTTCTGGAGTCACGGTCAATCCCCATGAGCGCTATGACCAATGACTACATATACAATAAGACAGGCAAGCCATATGGAAATAACTCAACGCCTGTTGAGAAGTCGGAGAGACTGCTTCAGCGACCCGCCGCCAGTTGGCGCTAGTGGCGACGGGCGTTGACTGTACTACTGATCTCTTGGCGCGGACTGTACGAGTACCCTCTCTCTCTCTCTCTCTATTTCGCCGTACCAGCGGCATGGCAGTGGGCAGTAAGCGTGTATGCATGAAATGGATACGGGCATTATTCGGGTGTATGTCAACAGGCAGATAACCTCCAATAAATATGAGTTCTGATGTTTACCTTCTGTGCCTAAGCTATCAAATCTGGCTATCCCTATAGAGTATAAGGATGGCGGGGTGGAAGTGTATATGTATATAACATAATTATTTTAGTTACAACAAAAGGTACCTAAATTAAATACAAATAATGACTAATTATAGATACATCATTTAAAATTTATTAGCTCAAATATTGCGTAAATTATTTATCCTCAGAATGTTGATTTGAATTATAAAGGAAAAAATAAGAATATTGTTTTAAATTAAATTTTGATTTAAAATAAACATTCAAATCTCCTAAAATACAAATATCTAGACCCGGCACGGTCCTTTCGTGTCAAGTAGTAGGCATGGTATCGAGCTTATTGTACGTTTACAAATCCAGGATAATCTCCAATAGTTTTAAACCCTATATAATGATGAAAACAAGGTTAAAATGTCCCATGCGGCACTTGGAATGGCTGTTATGAGGTATTAATTTAATCAGGAAAAACATTTCTTTAAAATATAAATAAATAATACACTATACTTGCATTAAAAATTTTGGACTTGGCCAGTTTACAACAGAAACCGAGTGGAATATAACCTGAGGTGCAGAAATATATTTTAAAGTTTATTATCTTAGGCCCCGTACGGTCAACAGTCAATAATTACAGTCAACGGCCTCGTCATTCGCTTATAGTGTGAGTAAAGTGGTCATTTCAAATACGGTACCTTAACCATTAAAGGTCGCGGAAAGCCTGTTCTATAGCTTAAGTCAATTAGCTACAACTTTCTCGGTGGAATTTTTGTTCTACCTCAAAAATAATAAAAGTTATGGCTTACTGATTTTTACATGTCATCCTGTTACAACTCTCTAATATTTTCATTATTAAAAATTACACATAATTTTAAACTAAAATATATTTATACTGTTGGATGCGGAAACTCATGCAGAAAAGGAATATATAAGTTTAATTGTAGTTTTATTATTATTAGAATGTACATGAGCGTGTAAACGACAACGCGTTCACCGCTCGGAATTACTCAGTTTTGCCGTGTCCTAGCGACTAGCCGGACCGTTTTGATACATGCAGCGCTGTGAGCGGCGGGTCGCAGAGTTACCGCTTGGCGCTTGCGCGTCTTATTGTATATGTAGTCATTGCTATGACGGAGTGAGGGGTGCGATTTACTCTATGTAGAATCTTGTCAAAAGCACAATATTAAAATGGTCAATATCCGAATGAGTTACAAATAATTCAATACAGATTCAGTTTGCTTAAACAACCAGACGTATTACACATTTTATTCACGTTATTATTTTCAGTCAAGCTTAAAGATGTGTTTAGATTTAAACGGAAAATATACCACTTCTATGATAACAAGATTGGTGATAAACGAAGTAATAATGAGTAATAAATCTAATTACGACAGTTTCTTAATTAATTCAAACAGTGTTATTAGTTTCATGGGGTCTTATACTGCATATCTTGTTTTGGGACCAATTGGTGCATCTTTTCTTAGGCGTGTTCGTAGTGCCACTGCGCAACGCTCAGACGGGTCGGGTGATCGCGCGGCTCCAATCAGTAACGCTAATACATCGTGTTTCTGATTCTACCACTACCAACCAATGATCGTTAGCAATGTGTAGCGCTATTACCCGTAGTTTGGTTAATACTGTTGTGGAGCATCAATGAGCAAATGGCCTCATCTGGTGAGCGGGTTATTTGATCAGTTTATTTACAAAGATTATTCTAAAAATTTCAAAACCTTAACGTGAGGCATAACCCGGCATTGTCCGTTAAATATAAGTCTACTACGACTCGCCGCCGACCAAACGGGGAAGTGACAGCAATCTCAGTCCAGAGGCGCGGCAGCCACCAGAGGGCGGTAATGAGATGCACACAACCGGGCCAGCTGGTCACGCCGCGCGGCCAATCTCCCCGCTCGCACCGTCGCACAGTGTGATGTGTTCACGATCTGGGGGGACTAAAATCAAATATGTTTAGTTTTAGCGAATTTCCCCTATAGGGAAGAAGCTATTACCGTAGGTCTCATGGTAAGACTTGAGCCCGAGACCATGAAAACGTTTTTTAGGTCCCCAGATGACAAAAACACTATTCGTTCAAATTTATATATATGTATGTGTCCGTGAATGCCATAACTTGAGTAAAAAACGTCCGATTTCGATGAAATTTGGCTCAAATGTGTAAAATGACATTCATGACTTTAAGTTCGAAAACCAGAAAAATCGGGCCATGGGAGGGGGGGTTTATGGGGTTTTAAATTTTCCAAAAATCGTTTTTTGCATTTTTCACCCTACAATATTTTAAAAACTTAATTTTGATTATGACCATGTTATAGAGCTTAAAAAAAAAAATAATATGGTATTTTGAATTATTAAGCTAGGTTAAGTGGTTGCGGAGAAAATCCAAAAAAATCTACTCATAAAATCACCCGTGTTAATCTTATGGGGAAGGGGTATTTCCTTAGTTTATTTTAATGTAAACTTCACATTTGCTTTTACCAACCAACTCAGTTCCACAAAACAATCATTTTGGTGTTTAAATTGTGATTCTGCGTCCAACCGTTGCTGAGATATTCAAAGTGCTAAACACAGCACGTTGTCCAATGTTATCCTTATGGAGAATAAATAAAATATCTCGATTATTTATAAATGTATGTTGATGAAACTTGGTATGTGGCTTCACGTAGTACTGATATATTGATATTTGCACAACAAACTGATTTTTTGTTGATTATTCCCGTAGCAGCAAACCTGCGTACTCAGCCCCCATGTTATTCTTATGGAGAATAACTAAAGTGTTATATAGCGCCTACCTATGATTGAATATTGATTAAACTTGGTATGTGGCTTCTCCTAGTTAAATTATATTAGCATAAAGATCAACCGTTTGTGTTCCTTGTTTCAGCAAACCTGCCTACTCAGCTCCCGCGTTATTCTTATAGAGAATAAACAAAATGTTATATAGTGCCTACCTATGATTGAATATTGATGAAACTTGGTATGTGGCTTATCCTAGTTAAATTATATTAGCACAAAGAACAACCGTTTGTGTTCCTTGTTTCAGCAAACCTGCCTACTCAGCTCCCGCGTTATTCTTATAGAGAATAAACAAAATGTTATATAGTGCCTACCTATGATTGAATATTGATGAAACTTGGTATGTGGCTTCTCCTAGTTAAATTATATTAGCATAAAGATCAACTGTTTGTGTTCCTTGTTTCAGCAAACCTGCCTACTCAGCTCCCGTGTTATTCTTATAGAGAATAAATAAAATGTTATACAGGGTGATCAACTCAAGGAGGCCACCATTGGGATCTCAGAAAGTATTAATTTTACAGCAAACTTTTAATTGGGAACTTTACCTTATTTTTTATGCTCATTAGAATTACGTAGTTAACATTTTAAAATTTGGTCGCCATTTTCCAATATGGCGGCTAACTTTGAAATTTCTTATGAAAACACCTATTTTTTATGACTCATGTGGGTTTTAAATTCAATTTTAAGACCTTTTTATTCTTGTTGTTATTTTGATAAACTTGACCGTTTAGCTGCTAAGAGCGCTGTAAGTTTCAGAAACTCTTATTTCAACACTTATTAAATAGGCATGTTTTACTATTTGCAAACAATAAAATTTAACCCAGAGTGCAATATTATTGTACAATGGAATGTAAAAAGCTGTTGAAATTTCACAAATACTTTATTTTATACAAAAAAAGTACTTAAATTATTTAAAAACATCACTAACGCAACCTCTGTGTATTGGGTAAGTCCAAGTACAGCTCGCTACAATTGAACAACAGTAACACATGATTGTGTTGCTAGGCAATAATCAGCTGTTTCATTGTTGCAAATTTTCACAGTTGCTTTTAGCTCGTCTAACCTAGTAATTGTTTTGTTGCTGGTATTATTACTGTTAACCAGCGTCTGTTGTAATTTTGAATAGAACAAATATTACTTTTGTTTCAATGTAGTTCATAACCCCACTAACTAACCCCACTAGATTCTGTGGTTCTAACCCCACTAGATTTCTTCCTATGGTGACACTTGAAGGATGAACCGTACACCGATAGGTATGCTTCGGTGGAAGAAATGCGCAACAAAGTGATGGACATTTTTCATAACATTAACCATAACACATTATCACGAGCCGTAAATGACTTGCACAGAAGGGCTCACGCATGCATTTATGAAGATGGAGGACACATTGAACACCCGCTTTAAGTCATCATAGATAATTACTTGTAACAGTAATTTAAGTATGTTTTTGTACATAATAAAGTATTTGTGAAATTGCAACAGCTTTTTACATTCCATTGTACAATAATATTGCACTCTGAGTTAAATTTTATTGTTTGCAAATAGTAAAACATGCCTATTTAATAAGTGTTGAAATAAGAGTTTCTGAAACTTTCAGCGCTTCTAGCGGCTAAACGGTCACGTTTATTAAAATAACAACAAGAATAAAAAGGTCTTAAAATTGAATTTAAAACCCATATCAGTCATAACAAATAGGTGTTTTCATAAGAAATTTCAAAGTTGGCCGCCATATTGGAAAATGGCGACCAAATTTTAAAATTTTAACTACGTAATTCTAATGAGCATAAAAAATAGGGTAAAGTTCCCAATTAAAAGTTTGCTGTAAAATTAATACTTTCTGAGATCCCAATGGTGGCCTCCTTGAGTTGATCACCCTGTATAGTGCCTACCTATGATTGAATATTGATGAAACTTGGTATGTGGCTTCGCCTAGTTAAATTATATTAGCATCAAAACCAATTGTTTGTTTCTTTATTTCAGCAAACCTACGTACTCATCACCAATGCTATTCTTATGGAGAATAATTAAAATATCACTTATATATGAATATATTTTTATGAAACTTGGTATGCGGCTTTATATGGTATTAAGACATATATTATGCATTGGAAATTCGCTGAGTACGCGGGTTTGCTGTGACGGGGGTATCTATATATGTAATATGCTAAGGCACTTTATATAAACATAATTCTTCCATTATTTTTTAGCTTATTTTGATGATTGAGGAGTTAAAAATATGTCCTCGATCCATATTTGTGTAAAGTGGATTTCATTACTTGTAAGTTCCATTGCGTAGAACTGGCCGCCTCAAAGGATAACGTGGCCTAAGTTTTAATTCATTTCTTAAATTGCTGTGCAGTAAAACTCAGTTTTTGGCGAATTTCCCCTATAGGGAAGAAGCTATTACCGTGGGTCTCATGGTAAGACTTGAGTCCGAGATCGTGATAATTTTTTGAGGTCCCCAGATGACAAAAACACTATTCGTTCAAATTTATATATATATATATGTGTCCGCGAATGCGATAACTTGAGTAAAAAACGTCCGATTTCGATGAAATTTGGCTCAAATGTGTAAAATGACATTCATGACTTTAAGTTCGAAAACCAGAAAAATCGGGCTATGGGAAGGGGGGTTTATGGGGGTTTTAAACTTTCCAAAAATCAGTTTTTTTGCGTTTTTCACCCTACAATATTTTAAAAACTTAATTTTGATTTTGACCATGTTATAGAGCTTAAAAAAACAAATAATTTAATATTTTGAATCAGTGGTTGCGGAGAAAATCCAAAAGAATCTACTCATAAAATCACCCGTGTTAATCTTATGGGGAAAGGGTATTTCCTATGTTAATTCTAATGTAAACTTCACATTTGCTTTTACCAACCAATTCAGCTCCACAAAACAATCATTTTGGTGTTTAAATTGTGATTCTACGCCCAACCGTTGCAGAGATATTCAAAGTGCTAAACACAGTACGTTGTCCAATGTTATCCTTATGGAGAATAAATAAAATATCTCGATTATTAATGAATGTATATTGATGAAACTTGGTATGTGGCTTCATATAGTACTGGTATATTGATATTTGCACAAAAAATTGATATTTTGTTGGTTATTCCTGTAGCAGCAAACCTGCGTACTCAGCCCCCGTGTTATTCTTATAGAGAATAACTAAAATGTTATATAGCGCTTATTTATGATTGAATATTGATTAAACTTGGTATGTGGCTTCGCCTAGTTAAATTATATTAGCATAAAAAACAATTGTTTATGTCTTGCTTCAGCAAACCTACGTACTCATTACCAATGTTATTCTTATGGAGAATAATTAAAATCGCGTATATGTGAATATATTTTTATGAAACTTGGTACGCGGCTTTATGTGGAATTCAGACAAATATTATGCATTGGAAATTCGCTGAGTACGCGGGTTTGCTGCGACGGGGGTATTTTTGTTTATTTCCGCAAATTTGCTTGATTTTACGTCTCTAGTATATTGAGTTAGTAATTATTATTCGCTAAATTTAGGATATTATTATAGCTATTGTGTAGATTAAGCATTTCCGAATCTAGCTTTAACGTACGTTAAATACGGGGGGTCTTACGTAAGGTGTCTCAAACCAATTACAGACGAACCACTTAACCTAGAAGGATGAAATAAAATTATTTCCCACTAAATAGACCCCAAGGAATAACGTAAAAATAGTTTTAACTTGTTTAAAATACGGTGTGTACCAAAAACTGGGGGTCACTAGTTCGAATCTCGGAATTTTCAAGTGTCAACATGGGTCACGTTATACCATTTTAAAGCTCTTTAACAGACAAACATCGTGGTGAAAACAGGACTGACTTATCTCTAACCGTTTCAAAGTGGCGGCCATTTTTGCGAAGAGTATTAACATTTACGGAATACTCCAAAGGTTATTTAAGACCTTATTCACAGAGTTTAGACAAATCGTGATCACTTTAATTTTCAGAAAACGTACCAAAATCAACAATACATGCTTAAATCTTGCGCGTAACTCATAGTGTGGGGGGGGTGTGGTCAAGCGTTGTGGTGCATAACATGGGGGGGGTCTTAAATGACGATAAAATGTGTTACGTAACATGTGTATGGCCCCCTTACGTTATTTATATGGGAATAAAATACCCCTCATTACCCAACATGTACCGAACACTGTGCCGGTTTTTTATATTTAAATTTATAAAACATACACCAAACGTTTAAAGTACCGTACTTACTAAAAGTGGACTTTTTAATTAGGAATGGTTTAATATGAGGTTGGTTGAGATAAATCAAATTTAATTAGTGCACCATATTCCATTACGCTCTTTTTCTATATGCCTACAGTAATAACACGTTTAATATTGATTCTCAACACGGGATTTCTTGAACGGCGTTGAAGACAGAAGGAACTAAATCACTCTTAAGAGCAGCAGTCCCACATCCCACATCAATGGTTACTGGTTACAAAAGCGCCCATTCCAGAATATGGGGGACCGGACCTGGCGGCGACGTTTCGACAAGATGGGGGTATAGAAAAAACTCCCCTTTGTTTCTGGACCCGTGCCGACACCCGCCTAGCTGTCTCTCTCTCCCCTCTCACTCCACCTGCCCAACAATGGCTGCCGAGCACGGCAGCGAATCAGGTTGGCACTGGCGAATTTAATTATTTCGGTCTGACGAATCACAAAACAGCGGCGTTTCCCACGAGACTGGATGTATGAACGGCCGGGACTATATTCCAGTATTCGCCCCACTCTCAGTGCCGGTTAATTAGACAGTGATTGCCCCACTGTACAAACCTCTGCCTATTCATTACTTGGGTATTTAGCTAAGGTGACAATAACAATGTAACAATAAAAATATGAATTTTATGGGCACTATATACAAACAATGCTATGAGGTTTTACAAAAACCATTACGATGAGTTCACCTCGCCAAACCCAATGTGAAGGGCACGCGAGGGGCGGGGGAATGTTTGAACTTGTTCCGCACTTCCGACGAAGCTGGACGTGATAAGAGTGATAACAAACGGCTGATTGATAAGCCTCAACACGCCTCTCCGTGGCTGTAGCATTGGCTGTCACCCTATCTTTAATTAGTATACGGGCAGATAACTTTCACTGCAGACCCGCTTCTGGCTCTGGGAGCCGAACATATTAAAACAATGCAACCGTTCAACCGAAAGCATTTCTGGCCAGTCGTGTTTGACAAACCCTATTTTTAATTTAAATTGTTTAAAATTGTGGACCTTTATCAACCCCAGGCTCCCCCTCTACTATATATCATATTCCAAACTTTGGGTACCAGTATGGAAAATTACTCAAAACTTGAAGAAGATAAAAACTAATAAATACACGATTGTGTATAACGTTCTAAAGTTTCTCTATACATTTTTTACGAGGGATATATTAGTGGTTAGGCTTTAAGATTACAACAAAAACATGAGTATTACTTTGACAGTTCCCTGGTTGATTATGAACAGCTGTTAAAATTCTTTTGTGTTGATTTAAAACTCCTTAAGCCCAATGTTAATTTTTTTAACTTTTCATTTTAGTTTTTTTACATTATTTGATTTTTCCCGGGAATGAGGCCTGTCTAGAACTTATTTTTATCCCAGAAATTAGTTATTTTGAACGTTTGAGGGAAATCGTTGGAGCCGTTTTTGAGATCGGTGTCGCAAGCAAGCAAACCTTACTCATATTAGAGTATATGATACCCGGGGGCCAAGCTTTGCTCGGGGGAAGGCCAGTCAGTTTGTTTAGATGACTTGGAGCATATTTCACCACCTCCCCCTACTGATAATCAGAATTGTATAACTCATTTGCCTCTGTTCTACATTTTTACGGTCACTCCAGTTGTTATTTATAGCTCAATATCCCTTTGATTTATTTTACTACTCTATATGTAATCTTCTCTCAAATCTTTTAATCTCTGCTCTCAGGAAACCACATGTTAATAATCATAAACAACATGAGTTCCATGTGGTTCCATAAAATCAGATAATAAAACCTTTGAATGAAGATTACATGTAGAGTGGTCATATCCAGAATGACTCAAAGGTACATTATAATAACAACTGTTGTGACCTCAAAAATGCTCGTTAGGTACATGGTGAAAAACTACTCCAAGTCATAAACAAGATTGACCTTTCCCTAGCAAAGCTCAGTCCCAGGTAGTACTTAAACTATATGAGTATAACTTTAAGAGTTCGCTGAAAGATTTTGAACAGCTGTTATGACTCTTTTGCTTTTATTTTAATCTACAAAAGCCCAATGTGATTTTTTTAATTTTCCATAGTGGCGATTGTAAATAGCTTCCTCAGCGGTTGACATGTTGGGTTTGTAACTTGAATTATACAAATGGGAGAACTACTCCAGAAGACAAGTAATTTAAAATAATTAATTAAATTATAATTGAATTATTTAGAGATATATAGATCTATAGCGGATCTTATATATCCTGCAATTTATAAAAAAATAAAAGAAGCTATTACCGTAGGTCTCATGGTAAGACTTAAGCCCTAAACCATGATAACTTTTTGTTTTGGGGTCCCCAGATGCCAAAAACACTATTCGTTCAAATTTTTATATATATAAATGTGTCCGTAAGCACGATAACTCTCGTAAAAAAGGTCCAATCTTAATGAAATTTGGTACAAATGTGTAAAGTACCATTTATTTGAACGAGTTCGAAAACCAGACCAATAGCACCATCCAGAGGGGGATTTTTGGGGGGTTTTGTACCCCAAAAATGGGTTTTTTGGGGTTTTCACATGTAATTATCATTTAAATCAAATTTTAATTTATACCATTGAATTCAGCATAAAAAAACAAACAATTTGGTATCTTGATCATTGCTCTACGTTAACTGGTTAGTGAGATATTGAAAGTGCTAAACACAGTACGTTGTCTAATGTTATTCTTATGGAGAAAAAGAAAAAATGTATATCTCGCTTATTTGTGAACATAAACTGACGAAATTTGGTATATGGCTTAATCTGGTTGTGGTTTATTGTTGTTTCCACAAAAAAAATTTTCACCTATGGTTCCCGCAGCAGCAAACCCAGGTACTCAGTCCCTATGTTACTCTTATGGAGAATAATTAAAATGTTATATATCTCAAAAGCACTGGTAATGTTATTAACAATAAGTTCAATGTAAAATGATTTAATGCATTATTACTTTTAATAGTACATTTTATATAAGCCAAATTGAATTGGAACGACTCTTTTGAATAGTACAGTATTATCATATGTCATGATTAGTTTATACTATCGTATTTCATATTTAAAAGCTGTAAAATAGTTGTGATTATAGATCAGTTTAATTTATTTTTAACTAACACTTAATATATTCTATGAAAAACCAACTTAACGATTTTACAGTGTTCAACGTTCAGCCCCATTTTTTAGAGGATAACAAAAAATTAATACTATGACGTAACGGACCCTCCAGCCTTATTACTTACTAAGACTGATTCTTTAGCCACGACACTTCTAAATATTGACATTTCTAGTCTACATTCATACAATCATTCGTATCACAATCATTCAGTCTTGCATACGTTGCTGGCTTACCGAGTTTTCTTGAACCTTTAAAATATTGGCAAAAATTAAATTAAAACTCTATATTTTATAATAATTAAATTAATGTATCAAATGTAATTACGGTACAGTACACAGAACTCCTTTGTAATAAATGTTAATAGGTTCAACACAATTTGCTGGTTGTTATTATACTACCTTGACTTAAAGAATGTATTAAGTTAACTCTCAGAGTATTAACTCTGTGAAAATGTGTAACAAGGCCTTAACAAAATTAAAATAACTCACCCTATTTAACCGCAGCGAGGTCAATTTGATGTTCTTGGCGCAATCTTCACCGATGATGTGGTATTATCTAACTGTGAGAACTGGCCAAACTGTGGGGCCCCTTTTAACCCACTGAAAACTGGAAACGGGTTTACAAGCCCCCCCCCCCACTCACACGGGCCGGGCAGCCGACTCACAGCGGCCGACGACAGACAAAATATGATTATATAATACTGTACTCTAAAACTAATCACCCGACGGCGATTTTGCTTGGCGTTTGGCGGTCACACTGGGTCACATTAGGCGCATTTCTGAGAATGGTTAGAGTGGATTACATAATAGATTCCTTCCACCACCACGGCTGGCCTCGCACCTGCTGGTTTAAAATTGGCGTTAGAGTGACTCGAGTAATTTTAAAATATTGATACCATTTTGGTGGGGGTTTTGTACCCAAAAATGGGGTTTTTGAACCCTTTACATATAATTTTTAAAATAGTAAAATTTTAGTTTTCACCATTACATTCAGCTTAAAACACACAATTTGGTGTATTGATCATTCCTCTACGTCAATTGGTTACCGAGATATTGAAAGTGCTAAACACGGTACGTTGTCCAATGTTATTCTTATGGAGAATAAGAACAAAATTATATCTCGCTTCTTTATGAACGTATACTGACGAAACTTGGTATACGGCCTTATCTGGTCTATTGATATTTGCTCAAAAAAGATTTTTGCCAAAGGCTCCCGTATCAGCAAACCCACATACTCAGCCCCCACTGTCTTCTTATGGAGAACAATTAAAATGCTATGTCTCACTTATTTATGAATATAAATTAACCCTAGCCGTGGCCAATGGTCGCCCGGCGACCATTTCAATCTTACCCTTAAAATGGCCATGGTCGCCGGGCAACTATTAAGGTCCAAGAATTTTCCAATGCTAAAAAGTAATTTATAATTAACTCGAAAGTGGACAAGTTATATACCATTTTAAAGATGACATTCTGAACTTTCATTTTATTATATAAATGAACCGTGTAGCAGTTGTAAAAGAACGTAACGACTATATAAAGTGAATGGTTTTTTTAGTGCAAATCAATACCTACAACTGACTCGTAGAAATTCGTCAAACACGGCCTGGGACAAAATAACAGAACTGGGGTAAATGTCGTCTTATGGAGTTGCGGTTGGTACCACTGGACAGCAGAAGAGTGGCTGTCTATTATCGTATTGATTATTTGAACGATACATTGATAACAAAGAGCATATGATTTTTATAAAACAGGAGTTTTTGCCAAAACTGACAAATGGCCAATGGTCGCCCGGTGACCATTATGAAACGCTGTAAATATATATATAGGAAGTTTTATAACTAGTCAATAGTTGTGTCAAATTGTAGCAGAAGAAACGTAGAATAATTTTGTTTTGACAAATGGCATCACTGGTCACTATTACTACTTTGAGCAACGCAAGTAAATATCAGTTAGGCAGGTGTTTGGCCGATTCTTGCTGTTGTCAGATGAACCTCAAGTATAACCTACATCTTTGTAAGTGAATTTTTATCCGCGATTATTTCAGAAATTGTTCTAAATTCGGAGTTTATAGTGACAGTGTAGTGGTTGTGTATAACAGTAATCTTTATGCATAAATATTACTGGAAAGGGATAAATTAGTCAATTGGTGAAGTGAAAGTGAGTCTAATGTTTTTGAGTGTTTTAGCATAATGTTAGACGATTGTTAGGCCTATCATTCATAGTATCGCGTGTATATTTGTTTATATACATAAGACAGGTAAATAAAAATGTTTTTCCCATGTGTTATACATTACTGTGTAGGGAATTGAATTTACTACAACATGTTTATTATATTTTTGGCCTAAGAAAATCTGTTCAAGATTTTTGTACTTCAGTTTCTCGAAATGTTTTTACGTAAATGCTAATTTTCTAGTTATTTGTATAGTAAACGGGTAATAATAATTTTTTTACTCCCCACAATATTACATATTTGTTTTCCTTAGTTCATAACCTACAAAAATATATGTACAATATTATTATAAATAATTACCTTACATGAGTTATCTCCGATTCACTAATTATTCGTCTTACTCGACCAAAGTTGCGATTTTTCGTATTTTATTACATAACACATGTACAATAAAATATTTTCCCCATGTGTTATACATTTCTATGTAGGGAATTGAATTTACTACAACGTGTTTAAAATATATTTGGCCTAAAATAATATGTACAATATTTTTGTACTTCAATGTGTCGGCTTATTTATGAATGTAATTGAAGAAACTATGTATGTGGCTTCACCTAGTTGAGTTATGTTGATATTTGCATAGAAACAAATTGGTTATGTTCCTTGTTGTAGCAATTCTATGTACTCATTCCCAATGTTATTTTTATGGAGGATAATTAAAATTGCATATATCGCTTATTTATGAATATATTTTAATGGTCTCTGCGATACACCTACACAGCCCGCTGTTCATTGAATTTGGATTCCCGTAAAAGTTAACGCAAGTAACAACATATTTATTAATTAGCGTTTCTATTTTAATTATTCGTTATTTTTAATTTTCATTACTATCGCGGTGGACAACTGTGTTTTTGTTGCGGACGGGAAATACAGATACCCGATGTATTTTGTAGATGGCCGGCGTACTGTGTTTGCTCAACTTTTATTTTCTTTAATAACGCGGTAAATATTGGCGCTAGAATAATGAGGGGGCTTAAAATTTTCGTCTTAAAGTTATGCCCCTAGGTCCGAAAGCCAGCCAGATCGCTCTATCGTGTCCCTTGCTTCAGCAAACCCGCGTACTCGGCCCCATGTTATTCTTATGGAGAAAAATTAACGCGTTATCTCCTTTAATTATGAACATAAATTAATAGAACTTGGTACGTGGCTTTACCTAGTTGTTATGTTGATATTAGGTATAAAACCCCATTTTTTGTATTCCTTATTTCAGCAAACCCCGCATACTCAGCCGCCGTGTTATTCTTATGGAGAATAATTAAAATGTCATATTTTGTTTATGAATGTATATTGATGAAACTTGGTAGTAGCTACCAAGTATTGATGAAACTACTAGCGAATTTCCCCCATAGGGAAGAAGCTATTACCGTAGTCGGCATGGTAAGACCCGGGACCATGATAACTTTTCGTTTTGAGGTCCCCAGACCCCAAAAACACCAGTCGTTCGAAACTGTGTGTATAATATATATATGTGTGTCCGTGAGCACGATGACTCTCGTAAAAATGATCCGATTTTGATGAAATTTGGTATAAACGTGTAAAGCAACATTTATGACTTTAAGTTCGAAAACCAGCCAGATCGCTCTATCCAAAGGGGTATTTTGGGGGGGGTTTGTACCCCAACAATGGGTATTTTGAATTTTTGACATATCATTTTTGAAGTAGTCAAATATTAGTTTTCCCCATTCGATTCAGCTTAAAAAAACACACAATTTGGTATTTCGATCATTCCTCTACGTCAATTGGTTACCGAGATATTTAAAGTGCTAAACACAGTACGTTGTCTAATGTTATTCTTATGGAGGAAAAGAAAATTTTTATATCTCGCTTATTTATGAACGTATACTGACGAAACTTGGTATACGGCTTAATCTGGTTGTGGACCATTGATATTTGCTCAAAAAAACAATTTTTTACCAATGGCTCCCGTAGCAGCAAACCTGCGTACTCAGCCCATTCTTATGGAGAATAATTAAATGCTATGTCTCCCTTAATTATGAACATAAATGAATAAAAACTGGTATACGACTTTACCTAGTTAATTTCTATTGATATTAGCATAGAAATCCATTTTTTCTATTCCTTGTTGCAGCAAACCTGCGTACTCAGCCCATTCTTATGGAGAATAATTAAATGCTATGTCTCCCTTAATTATGAACATAAATGAATAAAAACTGGTATACGACTTTACCTAGTTAAGTTCTATTGATATTAGCATAGAAATCCATTTTTTCTATTCCTTGTTGCAGCAAACCTGCGTACTCAGCCCATTCTTATGGAGAATAATTAAATGCTATGTCTCCCTTAATTATGAACATAAACGAATAAAAACTGGTATACGACTTTACCTAGTTAAGTTCTATTGATATTAGCATAGAAATCCATTTTTTCTATTCCTTGTTGCAGCAAACCTGCGTACTCAGCCCATTCTTATGGAGAATAATTAAATGCTATGTCTCCCTTAATTATGAACATAAATGAATAAAAACTGGTATGCAGCAAACCTGCGTACTCAGCCCCATGTTATTCTTATGGAGGACAAGTAACGTGTTATCTCCCTTAATTATGAAAATAAAGCAATGAAATTTGGTATGTGGCTTTGCCTAGTTGTTATATTGATATTTGTATAAAACCCCAATTTTTGTGTCCCTTCCTTCAGCAAACCCGCATAATCGGTCGCCATGTTATTCTAATGGAGAATAATTAAAATGTCATATTTTGTTTATGAATGTATATTGATGAAACTTGGTATGTGGCTTTATTTGGTATTAAGATACATTTATATGCATTGGAAATTCCCTGAGTACGCAGGTTTGCTGCTGTATACTGTATTCGATTTTATTTAAACCCCGGTATAGTATAAATGTATAATGATACTGTATTACAAACTTAAGAAAACTAAGCAAATTAGATAAATACTTAAATTTGAGAATTAATAACTAATTGTCCACGTTTTCAAAATATATAGTCTTGTAATACACGTACTGTATTTACTATTGCATTCACAGACACACACACACACATATATATATAAACCCCCAATATTATTTTGTAAAAATATACAATCTTGAACGAATAATATGTTTGACTCCAGGATCTCCAAACGAAGCGTCTGGTTGTTATAAAACCACTTTCAAACAAGTTTTAATGCCAAAGTGACCCGCAGGTTTCGCGAAACCCAACACAAACCAAACCCGCCACCTGCCACCTGCCGTCACCCGCGGGTTTCGCTTGGTGTTGAATCCAAGGTAGCCCACAAGTTAGAAATTCAACTGCTATCGGCCGTTTCAAAAACGTTGACCCCAAAAACATCATACAAACGGATACAAACGGATACAAACGGATACAAACGGATACAAACGGATACAAACGGATACAAACGGATACAAACGGATACAAACGGATACAATAAGGGGTTCACAGCCCATAAAAACTATTTTATACACATTAAAATATATAGATTATCACCTAGATGTTATATTGGCAAATATAAATGAACAATGAGTGTATACACGTTAGAATAATGTGAACTGTCCATTATCCTCCACAATATCTAGTGAATTTGTTCAATATATACCACCAAGTAACCATTACCATAACCTTGTCATATTCATATTCCACCATTAGCCAATGTAAACCTTAATAACACCCTTTACACCCACCCATTCAATAACTAACCCCCCAACCACAGTGACTCGTTCACTGAATAGTTCACTGAATAGTTCAAACACCCATACCAGCCACCAGTTCACTAAGAGACGAAATTTCAATCACAAATATATTTTAACATAAATGTCAAAGAACCATGAAACCTTACACTTACATAACTACTGTTGCCTCTCAAATGTAATAATATGTGACTGTTTGAACTGGTCCACTCGAATCATTTGCGGAGATCACCTTAGAGAAGCCGAACGTTCACGGAAGTCGCCAAGTACCGCAATCGCTGTAGTGGTACCCCGGGCTTGGAACGTCTGTGATATAGCGAGCACCACAAACGTAGGTCTCACTTGCTATCGGCCGGCTTTTCTACGCTGATCTTCGTCAGGTCCCGAGGAAGTCAACACCTTCTGCGTCACACAAGGTCTGAGGCGGTCCCCCTGCGTGGTCAGCACTGCCTCCGGCCTTGGGTGAACAGTACGGTGGGCAATGGATCTGGCCCGTGTCAATCGTTATACTCAGCGCTGATCTCTTATTCTTGTCTGTACTATCCTTTTCTTCATTGCATGGCTTCGCTGGTTTTCCACTAACACTAACACAATTTGTTGAATTGTACAAGTTAAACTCTGTCCCTCACCTGATTCCCATCACAACCCCCAAAAAACCCGGGTGGTTCACGCAGTGAAGAGTTCTGCGGTCCATCCATACCTTACACAGTTCAATCGGCCGGCTGGGCAAACCGCCACGAATGAACTGACCTTTCTTGACTGGTCGGCATGGGCAATCCGCCACAGTCAAGATCCTTTTTTAAAGTATTAAAATGACCTTGATCACGTTTGAACATGTTAGGGGGTAGAAAAGTACATTTTTAAAATGTATCTGCAACGATCTAATTAAAAGCAATTTAAAAATGTTTGAATATATCACTCTAATTATTAATTACATGATTCTAAAATTCTGTTTATTTATTTAACAAAAACAAATAGTAATTTATGTGAAAGGTTATTTGATAAAATCAAATTACAGCCACATTACGTGGGTTACCAACACTAGCGCTCACAGCTTGATGTGGCGGCCACGGAAATTATGAGCAGCACTGCTGTTAATTGTAGTTTGTGAAACCTTCACCTAGCTTTGACGTAGGTATTCCTAACTAGACTCTTGTTTGTCTGACGATTACGCTTGTAAAATATACTATCACAGTAAAAAATAATAATTTACGATGGGCTAAAATAAGTATTAAAATTCTAAAAAGTGTATATTTTAAATTGTTAGAAACATTTCACTATATGATATAAATTTTTTCAAAAGATATTTTAGAATCGCTTCAACTCTGAGAACAGACCTTGACCAGAAGGTTATCCGAACTTTAGTGATGTGCCCCAAAATCACGAACTGTGATTTTATAACGGTGATTTTAAAATCACGGGTGGACCTGTGATCACGACTTCTAAAGGAACAGTGATTTACAGTGATTCGTGATTCGCCGTGCTTCTCGTTATAGTTAGTACCTGACATCGCCTAGAAGCTTACCTGCTAACTTTAATTCTGTTTTATTGATTACAACGTGGGAATGCTTATCGCACACCCCCGCTTCCGCTGGGGTAGTGTTCTTTATCTGTCCCCACCTTCGGATTTCTTTCCTAAGCATTATGTCGTGATTGAATTTTTTATAATTTAAAATGTCAAAGCCTCAATGAAGTCCCCTTTAGAGATTTTTCACTGCGACCAGTGATAGTTTTGCTGTAATAGCAATAGACTGTAATACTGTTGGTTTCAGAATTGAGTTGAGTCGAGTTTGATCTTATATATATATATATATATATATATATATATACTAGCTGATGTACCCGTCCTTCGTACGGGTTGTATATACAAAATCACGTTTTTGAGCGGCCGCCATTATTTTCAAAAAGGCGTATGCCAGTTTATAATGACCTAAAACCTTCTCACGCATATATGGAACAAAGAAACAAAGTTTCATTAATGTCAGTGCACCCGTTTTCCAGTGAAAAGCGAACAAAACCCCGTCTTTGAGCGTTACCGGCAGACAGGCAGACACAAATTGAGATAAGATTTGTTTTGTTTTCCCTAGGGTGTAAAACATGAAAATTGAGATAAGATTTGTTTTGTTTTCCCTAGGGTGTAAAACATGAAAATATGCCAACATTTTATAATTCCAAGCAATGTACAGAAAAAACTCTAATTTTATTTATATAGATTAATTATACGGTATATTGAAATAAATATATATAAACTTGATGTACACGTTCTTCGCACAGGGGTTTTCCTTACCCGTTCTATAGTCAATGCAAATTTCATTTTAGTTAGCTTGAAACAGCTGTTGTTCTTGCTTCTGCTCTTTAATCTGTCAAATGTAAGTGCCCTCAGCTGTTCGCATTACAGTTTCTGAATGTTTACTTTCTTATGAAATGTAAACATTGAAACTTAGAACGTTCACGGGGCGTAGCCCGAAGGGATTTTAAAGAAGTGGATAGACCTATGTGTTGCATGGGTTCAAGATCTACCTTTGTGTAAAGTTTCAGCCCAGTCGGTTAAGTAGTTTTTGCGTTCACCCGGAACATCAGACAAACAGACAGAAACCACCTCTTCTTTATAATATTATAGATAGATTAGGCCAATTGGATAAAATATAACTAGTGGTAGGAAATGAAACTACATTTTGATGGAACAATTAATATTTTTTATAAAAGTTGGAAGAAACAAACATGTTTTTAAGTATTTTCTGGTGTAAGTTTATTATTTATACAATATATTACAATAGTATATTTCGCACCAAGGGCCGAAGGTGGGGTTTTGCTGACCCGAGATCGTGTTTTATGACCGAGACGAAGTCGAGGTCATAAATCGTTCGAGGACTATGCAAAACCCTTTCGGCAGAGGTGCGAACGCTATTTTTCACCATACTACAGTTATTAACGGGGGCTAAATGTGATCGGTCATAAAACACGATCGGCCTCATGCAATCTTGGACTAAAAACAGTTAACCAATAAACAAATCATCGATAGTACAATGTTTTGAATTTTATTGTTATTTGTTCCAGTGTTTCAACCAAAGAACACGAAATAATATGCAGGTATTAACCAGGTAACGTTGTGTACAATTGAAAACAAGTTGGCAACACTGAGTAAGTAGACCAGCTGACTTTCGGCCCTAGGGCCGAAAATTTTCGGCCCTTGGGCGGAAAAACACTACTTTTGGTATTAAAATGACGTTCCGAAAACAGGTGATTACAGCGTAGTGTGGTGAAAACATTCTTTTAATTTTAGGGCAGTAACATTTTGTAATATCACAAAGTTCGAATAGGTTTTATTCAATTTTGGTTTAGGTTTAGTTTTGGTTTGTAATTAAAAGTAATCCACAAAGAGTAAGAACTGATGGTCGAAAAATTATACACTTGTGTTAAAACTGAAACAAATTAGACTAAAACCAAGACACGAATTTATAACAAATATACCTAATTTTAGATACTTTTATTCTTAAAGATCTTAATTACACCTAGTAAATCCGACCCTGTACAATTCACGGTAAAAGCGGAAAAAGTTAAATCACGGTAGAAACGACAAGAGTGAAATCACGGTGAATCACTGTTTAGGTAGTGGGGAATCACGGACAATACAGTTTCAGCGCTCCTAGTTTTACGTAAAGTAACGAATCACTGTAAATCATAGTTAAAAATCACAGGGAACCCTAGTAACCAATCACTGTTTTCATCGTAACTATAAAGTAACAGGAATTACAATTACTACTGAACTTTACTTTTGTTTAGTGGTTAAAGCTTTAATTATATTATTTCTTGAGGGGTAAATTTGAAAATGTCTTTGCAAAGATTAAATTAAAAGTAATTTAATTATTTACTAGGAGTACGCTCTTATATCGCGTATAAGGATTGAGTGATCGCGTAAAATACCAAAAAAATGTTTCAATTGACAATATACCTCATGGGCCCTCCATTATAACTGCAGCTTGACAATGACACACAAATCCAGAACATGACAAACAATGAGGCCTGAAATCTGTCAATCAGTCAGACAAAGTGCATATGAAGTAGTTACTCACCCCTCAGTCTCACTGAGGGCTGTATCATCTAGGCCCTCATAATAATATTAGCTGAAGATTTTGATAAAATATAATATGTTGGCGGCAATAAAGGTCCCCAATCAGTGAGAGCACGGTTTAAAAGTAGTTATTTACACTTTGGTTCCACTGGAGGACCCATCAGGATATTTATTTTATTGTAGCTTAATATTGCTGTAAAAATCTATAAGTATAAGTACAGAACTTTATGAACAATACGTTTTAAAATTAGTCAATTGGTTTTGAATGCCAAAATATTTTAAACTGTAATCCAGAGGTTTTAATGTAACACATTAACCTTACTGGGGGGAGGGGGGCTGTGCCCCCCAGGCCTCCCATTGTTATTGTAGCTTGATACGGTTGTTCAAATACATAGGCAACCTATAAATGCAGAACTTAAAAAACAATAAGGCTTAAATCATTCCATTTTTTTTTTAAGAAGAATAAATTGCCTCTTTAAAAAAGAAAAGAGAAGTAGTATCTTATGTTAAATATAATCTAGGAAGAAATTAAAACTCTTTGACCCACTTCTTAGAATCCACGAGTCATTGTGTCAAGGTCCAAGATTTTGTATACACCTTAATATATAAATACCCCCGTAGCAGCAAACCTGCGTACTCAGCAAATTTCCAATGCATAAATATGCATATATATGTATCTTAATGCCACATAAAGCCACATATCAAGTTTCATCAATATACTTTCATAAATAAACAATGTATGACATTTTAATTATTCTCCATAAGAATAACATGGCGGCTGAGTGTGCAGGTTTGCTGAAGCAAGGAACTCTAACAATGGGGTTTTACACAAATATCAATATAACTCAAGTAGGTAAATTGTTTTTTTTGTGCAAAAAATAATGAACCATAACCAGATGAAGCCATATACCAAATTTCATCAGTTTATGTTCATAAGTAAGCGAGATATACAATTTTTATTTTTCTCCATAAGAATATATTAGACAACGTACTGTGTTTAGCACTTTCAATATCTCAGTAACCAATTGACGTAGAGCAATGATCAAAATACCAAATTGTCTGTTTTGTATGCTGAATTCAATGGTACAAATTATAATTTGATTTAAATAAAATGAGATGTGGAAACCCGAAAAACCCATTTTTGGTGTACAAAACCCCCCGAAAACCCCCTTTGGATGGTGCGATTCATTTGGTTTTCGAACTCGTTCAAATAAATGCTGCTTTACACATTTGTACTAAATTTCATTAAGATCAGACCTTTTTTACGAGAGTTATCATGCTTACGGCCACTTATATATATAAATTGGAACGAGTGGTGTTTTTGGCATCTGGGGACCTCAAAATGAAAAGTTATCATGGTCTCGGGCTTAAGGCTTACCATGAGACCTACGGTAATAGCTTCTTCCCTATAGGGGAAATTCGCTAAAAGAAAAATTGTATATCTCGCTTATTTATGAACATAAACTGACACAATTTGGTATATGGCTTCATCTGGTTGTGGTTTATTGTTGATTCCACAAAAAACAATTTTTCACCAATGGTTCCTGTAGCAGCAAACCTAAGTACTTGGTCCCCATGTTATTATTATGGAAAATAATTCAAATGTTATATATCGCTTATTTATGAATGTATATGGATGAAACTTGGTATGTGGCTTCGCTAAGATGAATTCTATCGATATTTGCATAAAAACCCATTATTTTGTGTACCTTGTTGCAGCAAATCTGCGTACTAATCCCCAATGTTATTTTTATGGAGAATAATTAATATATAACATTACACAACGTACTGTGTTTAGCACTTTCAATATCTCAGTAACCAATTGACGTAGGGCAATGATCAAAAGACCAAATAATGTGTTTTTTTAAGCTGAATCCAATGGTGAAAACTAAAATTTGTCTTTTAAAAAAATTAAATGTGCAAATTTCTAAAAACCCATTTTAGTGGTCCAAAACCTCCCAAAATACCCCTTCGGATAGATTGATCTGTCTGGTTTTCGAACTTAAGTCATAAAGTTTGCTTTAGACATGTATACCAAATTTCATCAAAATCGTACAATTCTTACGAGAGTTATCGTGCTCATTTGTCATTCATTCCTTTGTAATATATATATACAATATATATATATATACAGTAGAACCTCGCTAATTCAAATTTCAGGGGAAAGACAATATATTTTGAATCATGGGAAGTTTGAAATAAAGAGGGTTTGAATTATAGAGGTCATAATAAATAAAATTTGAATTATGGAGGTCCCTGTTTTAAGTATAGAGAGATTGAATTATAGAGGTCAAAATAAAATTCAAACTATAGAGGTCCAAGTTTATTTTTTAAAAGCTAGACAGAATAGTGTAGTTCAAACACATCTCTTGGACAAAATACTCAACAGGCGTGTTTTTTGCCCTGAATTCGAATTACAGAGGCTAACGGTAACACAGTTCGAATTGTAGAGGTTGACTTCGAATTTTGGAGGTAACAGTTCGAATTACGGCAACAAAATTTTAATTGTAGAGGCTCGAGTATATACAAATTCAAATTTTAGAGGCTGCATTAAGCGTAAAAATCACTTTGAATTATCTGTATATTATTTTTCTAAATTTTAGAGGTTTTCTGAGGGGATCAGACAAACATTACTAATTATAGAGGTTTTTGAATTATCGATGTTCGAATTAGCGAGGTTCTAATGTAGTTTTGAACGAATGGCGTTTTTGGGGTCCGGGGACCTCAAAAGGAAAAGTTAACTTAGTCCCGGGCCTAGTTCTTACCATGCCGACTACGGTAATAGCTTCTACCCTATAGGGGAAATTCGCTAAAAACAAATTTGAAAATTTAAAAAATAAAATTGGTTTTATGGAGTTTCAAATCAAAACAAAAGAATCATAACAGCTGTTTATGATAAATAAGTGAACTGTCAAAGTATATAGTGAACTCGCTTTGCTCACTGGGGGCTCCGCCCCCAGACCCCCGCTTGGGGTCGCTCCAGTTGTTATTATTGGTCAATGACCCTTCAAGTATTTTTTACATAGTATACTATTTAGATTCATTATGGTTAAATCCACTCTAGATGTTTTCATTGTTCAATAGTTCTATAATTTGTTTATACTCTACCATGTGAAAGTTGCTTTGACAGTTTACTGGATATTTGTTTACAGCTGTTACGATTTCTTTTGTTTTTATTTGAAACTCCATAAGCCCAATGTTAAAATATCCAATTTTCAAGATCAAAATTAGTGGTTTTAAAATTTAAAATTGTATATTTTGGCAATTTTACCGGGGGTTTCAAGGTACAGTAGAGTCTCACAAACTCGACTCCCGATAACTCGACACTCTGGGAAACTCGACACCTCATTTACTATACAGTACATGCATTACAAGACTATATATTTTGGAAACGAGGACAGTTAGTTATTAATTCTCAATTTTTAAGTATTTATCTAATTTTTATATTGTCCTTAAGTTTGTAATACAGTAACATTATACATTTATAATATAATGTGTTTAAGTAAAATCTAATACAGTAAACAATTTACAGCTAAATAATGTGTTTTCCTCCCCTCCCAATGTAATTCTGGATAACTCGACATTCCACAAACTCGACAGGGTCTTAGTCCACATTGTGTCGAGTTTGTGAGACTCCACTGTACAAGCTACCTGCTTGCTAAATATCACGTTTCTAGTTCGTCTGGAAATGGTCTAGAATTCTTATGTCTGGTGTGTTACACATGGGGCTGTATATATATTAGACAATTATTGTAGTTTAAGTATTAACATGTGATTACCTCAAAGCAGTGACTAAAATAAGCTAAAATCATAAAATGAAGATTACATTAGAATGGCAATGTCATATACAAAATTAATCAAAGGGACATTGAGCTGTAATAACAACTGCAGTGACCTTAAATATCTCCAGAAAAGAGACAAATGAGCTAAGAAAATCTACTCATAAGTTGCGGGATGTGATGAAATATTAAGTCATCTAAACAAACTGACAGACCTTCCCCGAGCAAAGCCCAGCCTTCGGGTACTACTTCAACAACAACAACATGAGTATTACTTTGAACATTAACTCACAGATTATAAACTGCTGTTATTTACTTTGTTTAGATTTTAAACTCTATAAGCCCAATGTTAATTTTTTTAACTTTTAAAATTAGTTTTTTCTAATTACCGTATTTGATTTGTCCTGGGGATGAGACCTGTCTAGAACATATTTTAAAGTAGTTTGATGTGTTTTCAGATAAGTACAAGTATTAATGAAATAGGCTATGATTCAATGAAATGACCATTTTTCAAGTTTTTAATTTGTTTATAGGATTGATTATACTGGTAGCCTATTTAAATTATATACTTACTCATTTTACGTTAGTTATTTTTCCATTTAAAAACATGCTAGGGGGCCATACACATATATTACATAACACACTTAAGGGGTTGGAGGGGGTATGGCGTAGCGTTATGTAGGGGAGGGGTTATGTAACTCACACATATCAACCCTAAGAGCTGGCGCACTCCCACATCTATTGATAATGTTATAAAACTTTCACAATTAAAAGCTTATCTAATTGATATCTTAATCAAGGTTACAGGTAGTTAGTTCCGTCATACTATTTTACTAACAGTAAAACTAAAAACGAGTTCGCACGCAGCACGCTGAGGTGAGGGATGTGAATTTCCATATAAAAAACTTTTAAAACTCAAAATCAGTGTAAACACAGACATTTATTTCAATTTTTATTGAAATCTGAAAATGTTGATTTTTTTGCCTGTTCTGATGCTCCTGGTTATATTTACCTGCAATGCTGGGAATACGATTTTGCACATTATAAGGTTAGGAGAGGATCCAGTCAGGCTTGAAAGTAGTGTGAGGTTGTTGGGGATGAGAAAAGTACACCAACAAATGAATAACAGGCTTTTCTAATGCAAAACCCCCTTAAGACAACGTACTGTGTTTAGTCGATACACATTTACTTTAATAACTCCGTAAATATTTATGCTAGAATGACGAGAGATGGCTTAAAACTTTCGCCTCATTAATTCCCATATTTTTACATGCATTAAATTTACATCCGGGGCTTTTCTAACCCTTTCTGGGCCCAAAAACTCAAAATTCAAAAGATTAATCGCCAAAAAAGGGGTTTAGAGTTTTCCGATTGTTTTGCCCAATGAACTTGTCCAACTAATTATAGAAAGAAACGTCCCTACCAAATTTGAAGTAAATCGGACCAAAAATGTGACCGCTAGAGTACAAACGTATATATATACATATATATAAATATAAAATTTTGAACGACCCCCCCAAAACGTGTTCAGGGGGTCACGTTAGGAACTTCTATGGTGGTCCCGGGCTTAAGTTTCACCGTGCGGGTCATGCTAATAGTTCACTTTCCATAGGAAATTCACTAATAAATACATAGCGTATTTTGAGTAAGTTTGCTTTAAACCTATGTTTTTTCTTGTTTTAGAGCGTAAAATCATGACTTGATACAGTACTGCGCAGTGCTACCCACATCTTTAGTTTTTTAAGTTGTTTTGTGTAAGCCACACAAAACAACATCTTTAGTGATTTGTTTTGTGTAAGCCACAAAACAAATCACTGCCTGCGGCAATGGTTTTTTATTAAAATGGAAACTACAGCAAGGCTATCATTGACAATTCAAATTCAAGATCTTTTAAGAGGGAGTACCAGTTAATCCATGTATATTCCTAAACCCATAAGAGCAATGATTCTTTCAAGTTCCATCCAGCCTCAATGGGTGGTCGGATGTTGTTGATTTATAGCTTTTTTCAGGAGGAAAAAAAATAACAAAGCGATTTCAGTGAGCAAAGTTTCAAATTTATTTTTTATTTCTATTTTTCTATCGAATTTTAAAATGCAAATCGAAAATGTTGTCACTGAAATTGCTAGATAACCACCAGCACATCATTTTTTCTAAATTTTAAAAATATATATTCACAAATAACACAGGACGGATGTTGAAAGTATTGGCCTTATGGGGGAAGCAGTTAGAAATGCAAAAAGTTTTGAGACTTTTCCATTCTAAAAACGCCACATGCATGACCCAGAGGGGAGCGCAGAATTGGACACGTCAGGAAGTGTTGCAGCGACGACTCCAAGCAGTCCTAAAGATTTGGTGGAGTGGTACATTCATGGAGTTCATACCCCTGCCGCCACCATTACTGTACTATTAGACCACGCCCTTTGACTAAGGTTGCTCGCTCCCCATCAGTGATGCCAACAGACATATAAGAAAATTGTCGTATACTCATAAAATATGACCATTTTAAACCATAACCTTGCCATTCTTTGGACGCTTTGAACATAATTTTACGTTCTTACGTAACTAATTAAGTAATTCAAAGAGTACATTTAAATTTTTTTCATGACCTTGTAAACTGAAAAGCATTGATTGAATAAAAGTTGAACATAACTTATTGAATTATAAATGAAAAGTAAACAATAACAGTTTTATGCAGGACTAAAAACGTATGTAGCGCGCTGCGGCGGTTGGGTTACATTAGGTTACTCTAATTTTACGTCCATAAAACATAATTTATAAGGGACCCATAATTTTAAACTGTATGCTGGAAGTTAGCGGACCTGCTGTTAATATGTGCAGAGTGAGAACAACCGCCACCCTCAGCTGCAGGGTGGGGGGCTGTGACAATTCTCCTGCCAAACATTTCTACTGCGCGTAGTCGTCGCTGCGACAGTTTTTGACTGAGGACTTTCCATTGTCTCACCTAGAGCATGACTTCCATTGTATTACATGTAGCTAGTTGCATTAGTGATAGCACCTAGTTAATTACACTTGAAAACAGGAATGAAGTCCAGCGAGAAATGTAGGCCTAAATGAAAAATCTACTTACAGGCTTAAAGTGCTCAACTGAATTGTTTTTATGTGAGATTTAATATGTAAGAATACATTTTTAACAAATTTGGTGTGCAATACAGTCACATATCACGATAGGCTATGGCAATATGATGTGTATCGCGTCACCTTATACTGTATCATTTTAGGTGCACCGTATAATTTGAATTTAACTTATTTCCTCATATAAGGGACTTAAAAGACCCTTTATTTGAAGCGGCAAAGATAGCCTGGCTATAGTTTTCATTATAAAAAAAGCCTGAATTACTTTCTTTGAAAACTTTGTAAAACAAACTTTTTTTGATTAAAAGTCCAGCAAACTGTTTGCTGTGTGTGTGTGTGTCCGTGAGCACGATAACTCTCGTAAAAAAGATCCGATTTTGATGAAATTTGGTTTAAACGTGTAAAGCAACATTTATGACTTTAATATCGAAAACCAGCCAGATCGCTCCATTGGAAGGGGTATTTTATGGGGGTTTTGTACCCCCAAAAATGTGTTTTTTGAATTGTTTACATATAATTTTCTAAATCGTCAAATTTTAGTTTTTCCCATTGGATTCAGCTTAAAAAATACACAATTTGGTATTTTGATCATTTCTCTACGTCAATTGGTTACCGATAGATTGAAAGTGCTAAACACAGTACGTCGTCTAATGTTATTATTATGGAGGAAAAGAAAATTGTTATATCTCGCTTATTTGTGAACGTATACTGACGAAACTTGGTATACAGCTTCATCTCGTTGGGGTCTATTGATATTTGCTAAAAAGAAAAATATTTTTTGCCAACGGCTCCCCTAGCAGCAAACCTGCGTACTCAGCCCCCATGTTATTCTTATGGAGAACAATTAAATGCTCTGTCTCCCTTAATTATGAACATAAATGAATAAAAACTGGTATACGACTTCTCCTAGGTGAGTTATATTGATATTAGCATAAAAACCCATTTTTTGTACACCTGCGTACTCAGCCCCAATGTTATTCTTATGGAGTATAATTAAAATTGGATATATCGCTTATTTGTGAATATATTGTTATGAAACTTGGTAAGTGGCTTTATGTAGTATTAGGACACTTATATCTCCATTGAAAATTCGCTGAGTATGCAGGTTTGCTGCGACGTGGGTATTTAGTATGTGGTTCTAAAAATCATGGCAACCCTATCACATGCCAAACATATTACAAGCCATCTTGTAAAACTGCGTGTTTCGATCTGTAAAAATGGTGTGATCCTTTGAAATAAATAAATCCCAATCATATAATACCCCCGTAGCAGCAAACCTGCGTACTCAGCGAATTTCCAATGTATATATATGTATATTAATGCCACATAAAGCCACATACCAAGTTTCATCAATATACATTAATAAATAAACGATTTATGACATTTTAATTATTCTCCATAAGAATAACATGGCGGCTGAGTACGTAGGTTTGCTGAAGCAAGGAGCACAAAAAATGGGATTTAATACAAATATCAATATAGCTCATGTAGGTAAAGCCATATACCAAATTTCATTAATATATTTTCATAATGAAGGGAGATAACACGTTACATATTCTCCATAAGAATAACATGGGGCTGAGTACGCAGGTTTGCTGCTACGGGAGCCATTGGTAAAAAATTGTTTTTTTGAGCAAACATCAATGGTCCACAACCAGATGAAGTCGTATACCAAGTTTCGTCAGTATACGTTCATAAATAAGCGAGATATAAAATTTTTATTTTCCTCCATAAGAATAACATTAGACAACATACTGTGTTTAGCACTTTCAATATCTCGGTAACCAATTGACGTAGAGAAATGATCAAAATACCAAATTGTGTGGTTTTTTAAGCTGAATCCAATGGTAAAAACTAAAATTTGACTATTTCCAAAATTATATGTAAAAAATTCGAAAAACCCATTTTTGGGGTACAAAACCCCCCCAAAATACCCCTTCGGATAGAGCGATCTGGCTGGTTTTCGAACTTAAAGTCATAAATGTTGCTTTACACGTTTATACAAAATTTCATCAAAATCGGATAATTTTTACGTGAGTTATCGTGCTCACGGACACATATATATATATATGTACAGTTTCAAACGAATGGTGTTTTTGGGGTCTGGGGACCTCAAAACGAAAAGTTATCATGGTCCCGGGCCTAGGTCTTACCATGCTGACTATGGTAATAGCTTCTTCCCTTAGGGGAAATTCGCTAAAATTAAATTAGGTATTTCCCCCTCCGTTAACTTGTGTTCAAAATATTAAGCTCTTTTTAGCGAATTTCCCCAATAGGGAAGAAGCTATTACCGTAGTCGGCATGGTAAGACCTAGGTCCGGGACCATGATAACATGATAACACAACGTTTCAACAGTGACGCGATACCACTTCAGCCATATCGTGAAATGTGACCATATTGCACATCACTACTCCATATTCTTCTCAAGTGGCACACCTATTTGTTAAAAATGTCATCAGCATATAGGCCTATACAGTACACCTAAAATCAGTTCAGTTAAGCCTGTAATCAGTGTTTATACTCTATTTTCATTTAATTTAGATTATAAGTGCATTAATAACAACTATCAAAAGAATATTTGTATCATTTCCGTTAATTAACCAGCACAACCTTTTTGGCTTTCCGTTTATTTGCTACTGTTCACAACATATTTGTTATTACCAAAGAAAACACCAAACAATTTGTAATAGCCTGTGTCTATTTAGTTATTTTGAAGTTTTAAAAACAATTGGTACTTTGGTATTATACGGATGCCACTATTTTTGGGGGTTAATTTTTACCGGATACAAAGGATAACTACATAATTCGAAAAACGTACTTTTATTGACTTACTGTAAAAATTTTACATCATTCTGATGAGCGGTCTTTGTGTTATGCCTCCCAAAAGCCAGCGATGTCCGCTAGGATCGTGTTGAATGCGTCGCCGCCGCTAGCAGCCACGCCCGATCGCCACATGTACTCCGCAAAATATCAGCGCGCTGCGGCAGTTATGTTAGGATGGGTTATCATAAAAATACGTACGGTTTCCTCTTCATTTCGAGGTAAATCCCACACCAAAAGAACGTCACTCATTATGAAAACAAATGTAACGTAGTGCACGGCAATAAATCACTCATGACACTGACCCAGATACAGGCGGTGACAGCTGATGCGCGCGCTCCGGTCAACGACCTGACCTTGGCCTATTTGGAGGGGGTTTGGCGGCCGGAAGTATGACTCATCAGGTATCATTCGATTTGTAACGAAACAAGGAAAGTCCTACAATCATTTTTATGATAACCCATCCTAACATAACTGCCGCAGCGCGCTGTATAAGGGTGGCATCCGTATAATACCAAAGTACCAAACAATTTACAGGTATGGTTGGTTGGGGGTGCTTAGACTTATGTTAAATATCTTACCTAACTCAACGTTACTTAACGTAATAAACACACGTCAAACCCACCATCCACGTACCAGAATTTATTTTTTTTTGCCTTTTAGGCCTACCCCCAATTAGGTAAGGTTTGGATGTGCTATCAGAACTAAATATGAGTATTCCGGTCAGGCATTTGTTACTTAATTTATAAAAACCCCATTAATTCGGTTTACATTAATTAAGTTTGGTTACCGTACGTTTATGTTTAGGTATTGAATAGGGCCTATACACTAAAAAAAAACCTTCCTAGCCTAGGCTACGTTAATTTTATTCGTAAGCGGTACCTAGGCCTATAAATATAAGCTAGGCCTATCATAACATTCCCACTGTATAGACTACCAAGACAGACTTATGGTTAGAATAAACTTACAGCAAGGCTAAAATTTAAATAGTATGATGATTGACCAACTTGGGATGTTTGAGAAACTACAGTATCATTGGCCTACCTAAATTAGTCAAAGGATACTGTCTGTTTTGGCGATTAAAACTTTGTAGACAGTATTTAAAGTTTATTAATAACATAACAAGTTTGTTTTTAGTCACACCTTGTGCTATAATCATCCATGTTATGGCTACGACTGTAAGCTAATATACAAAACCTGAGTATTATTCGAACACAAACTATCTACAAAAGAACACAGAGAAAACCTCCAAAATGTATGTTTGTGTTTAGTACTGATGTATAATGTTGGCATTCTCGCCGAAAACACTTTTAATCGTATTAAATCCAACTTGAACCAAAGTGCTTCACATAGGTTATGTGTATGGAACTCGCAAGGAAATAAGATTTACATTTGATTATTGCTACGGTATAACATTAATGAAATTATTATTGAACTCAAAAGAATGACACGTTTTGAATTTCTAACAGAAAGGTGTCTAGGTAGGTAGAACCACTAAGTTTTAGAACAAATTAAATAAATAAACCGCTCTGACCTGAACACAAACTTCAATCAACAAAATTACAGCAGCTGAGCTGATGTATTTTGACAGTTCAAACTTCACACAACACGGTAATACAAAGCTCAAAATATGTACTGAAATAATGTTAAATGAAAAAACTGATAATTATTAAAATGTAATAATAATTCGCCAATTATAGTTTATTTAAAGCATTAAACCGTAAAAACGTTATCCTAAAAATTTCATGACAATCCATCAAACCGTTAAAATGTAGATAGCGTCACACTACTTCGAATTCCAAACTGAGTATAAGGATTTTGTTTCACTCAATCCAATTAAATGTAAGTTAAACAAAAGTCAAAGCCTATTTTAGATTTAAAATTTGTATCACTTTACCCTTGTTTCTGAAAAACAAATGTGATTTAAAAACTCTAGAGGTAAATTTACATGAGGTTAGTTCAATGAAAATGATCATTTTCAATCGAAAAATAGGCCTAGGATGAACTTGTGCTAAAAGGCACAATTATCCAGAGACTAAGTTTTCTTACCGAACAATTTTATAAAAATGTTTATTTTGGATAAAAATGAAGAAATCTAGTCAAAAATTGGATTAAAACAGTGGTGTATGGGCATCATAAACTTGCCTAGAAAATTAAAGTCGATAGGCATACCTTACCTTAATATTAACCTCCAAAAAGGACCAAACTTATTGAGTTTGAATAAACAAGTTCTGGTAATGCAATTATCATTTTGTAGGAAAATAAATTTAGATTAAACTTCAGTTTTCAATCTGACAAAAAGGAAATAGGCTAGTCCCAGAAAATGGTGAAAAGTAATGTGCCACATAAGTTTTAATAACATACCATCATAGTTAAAAGCACGATGTATAGGTAGCTATAGTTTGTTCTGTTTTCTGTTCTTACAAATGTTATAAGCGAGATAATAATGTTTTTAACAAATTAAGACTTTCTACTGTTAATGAGTGGAAATTATAATGTAAATAATTACATATATTAGCGTATAATCACTTTAACAATAACTTTAATAATCTTCTTGTTGACATCTTTACTTTCGGTTAAAATTCTGTCGTCTGGACTGAAGTCTGGAACGACTGTCTCGCCGCAGTAATGCACCTGCCTGCATTTCTTTACATAGAGTACGGTACCAATAAAGTTATTTATTATAATAGTATTTAAAATAATAATGCATCTTTTAATTAGTATAAAATAAAATATACATACAACTTTTAAAAGCTAATAAAATTAAAACTTAGTTTTTGTGTTTCAAGTTACGAAAAGAAGTTTTTTCCTAGTCAACATGAACATGAATAACTACAGTTCTGTAGTGAATCTATGGCAATGTGACTTACGTTACTCTATAGTTGAAACATAGACGTTGGCTAAATATCAACGATTCAAGTACCACTAAAATGGCTCCCAATGTTAATCTTATGGGATAAAAAATAGATTTGTTTTAAAGATAATTTTATTATCACTTAACCAAATATTCCCAATAACGAACTTGACCGAGATTTCGTACTATAGAATCTATCTCTAAAGTTTGAAGTGGATCTGTAGAGGCGTTTTTGAGTTATTTATGTCACAGACACGCCAGTTCGAGTTGATTCTCTTACCACTGTAAGCAGTAAAGTTATGTATAAGGATTTCGTTTCACTCAATCCAATTAGGAAAATGATTTAAACAAATTAAAAAAAAATTGTAATTTAAGTGCAAGGTTGCTTGATAACATCACGATACAGCCACATTAAATGGAATGCAAAACTAGCGCTACAAGATTAGTGTGGCCGCCAAGGGAACTAATAGCAGCACTGCTCATTTCATCTTCCCTAGCGACGTAAGAATTCCTAACTTAGAATACATGCAACTTTAATTCTATTAATGCGTAAAATAATTAAATATTGCAAATTTACTTTTAGTCATGAAAATAAGTTCAATAACTAAGTGAAATTATTTATAAACTTTCTTTCAAGAACTATTTCATCTTACTTATTTGTAAATCATCATATAATAAGTTGGCTCTCAAATGTAATAATATGTGACTGTTTTAACTGGTCCGCTGCATTAAATGGATTTCTAAACTAGCGCTACAAGCTTAGTGTGGCCGCCACGGGAACTAATAGCACCACTGTCGTTTCATCTTCCCTAGCGACCTAAGAATTCCTAACTTAGAATAAGTTGCGTAATATAATTAAATGTTGCAATTTTAAATTATTTTATTCATGAAAATAAGTTCAATAACTAAGTGAAATTATTTATAAACTTTCTTTCAAGAGCTATTTCATCTTACTTATTTGTAAATCATCATATAATAAGTTGGCTCTAAAATGTAATAATATGTGACTGTTTTAACTGGTCCACTGCATTAAATCGATTTCTAAACTAGCGCTACAAGCTTAGTGTGGCCGCCACGGGAACTAATAGCACCACTGTCGTTTCATCTTCCCTAGCGACATAAGAATTCCTAACTTAGAATAAGTTGCGTAATATAATTAAATGTTGCAATTTTAAATTATTTTATTCATGAAAATAAGTTCAATAACTAAGTGAAATTATTTATAAACTTTCTTTCAAGAGCTATTTCATCTTACTTATTTGTAAATCATCATCTAATAAGTTGGCTCTCAAATGTAATAATATGTGACTGGTTTAACTGGTCCACTGCATTAAATGGATTTCTAAACTAGCGCTACAAGCTTAGTGTGGCCGCCACGGGAACTAATAGCACCACTGTCGTTTCATCTTCCCTAGCGACATAAGAATTCCTAACTTAGAATAAGTTGCGTAATATAATTAAATGTTGCAATTTTAAATTATTTTATTCATGAAAATAAGTTCAATAACTAAGTGAAATTATTTATAAACTTTCTTTCAAGAGCTATTTCATCTTACTTATTTGTAAATCATCATCTAATAAGTTGGCTCTCAAATGTAATAATATGTGACTGGTTTAACTGGTCCACTGCATTAAATGGATTTCTAAACTAGCGCTACAAGCTTAGTGTGGCCGCCACGGGAACTAATAGCACCACTGTCGTTTCATCTTCCCTAGCGACATAAGAATTCCTAACTTAGAATAACTTGCGTAATATAATTAAATGTTGCAATTTTAAATTATTTTATTCATGAAAATAAGTTCAATAACTATGTGAAATTATTTATAAACTTTCTTTCAAGAGCTATTTCATCTTACTTATTTGTAAATCATCATCTAATAAGTTGGCTCTCAAATGTAATAATATGTGACTGTTTTAACTGGTCCACTGCATTAAATGGATTTCTAAACTAGGGCTACAACCTTAGTGTGGCCGCCACGGGAACTAATAGCACCACTGTCGTTTCATCTTCCCTAGCGAAATAAGAATAAGAATTCCTAGCTTAGAATAAGTTGCGTAATATAATTAAATGTTGCAATTTTAAATTATTTTATTCATGAAAACAAGTTCAATAACTAAGTGAAATTATTTATAAACTTTCTTACAAGAGCTATTTCATCTTACTTATTTGTAAATCATCATATAATAAGTTGGCTCTCAAATGTAATAATATGTGACTGTTTTAACTGGTCCACTGCATTAAATTAATTTCTAAACTACGCTACAAAACTAAGTGTGGCCGTCACGGGAACTAATGGCAGCACTGGTGTTAAGTTCTGCTTTCACCACCACCAGCGCTAGCTTTGACATAAGAATTCCTAACTGAGAATATATCTGTCTTTGATTCTAATAATGCGTAATATAATTAAATATTAGAAATTTACATGATTTTAATCAAGAAAAGAGGTTTAATAACTAAGTGCAATTATTCATAAACTTTTTACAAGAGCTATTTTGTCTTTTAACTGGTCCACTGCATTAAATGGATTTCTAAACTAGCGCTACAAGCTTAGTGTGGCCGCCACGGGAACTAATAGCACCACTGTCGTTTCATCTTCCCTAGCGACATCAGAATTCCTAACTTAGAATAAGTTGCGTAATATAATTAAATGTTGCAATTTTAAATTATTTTATTCATGAAAATAAGTTCAATAACTAAGTGAAATTATTTATAAACTTTCTTTCAAGAGCTATTTCATCTTACTTATTTGTAAATCATCATCTAATAAGTTGGCTCTCAAATGTAATAATATGTGACTGTTTTAACTGGTCCACTGCATTAAATGGATTTCTAAACTAGCGCTACAAGCTTAGTGTGGCCGCCACGGGAACTAATAGCACCACTGTCGTTTCATCTTCCCTAGCGAAATAAGAATAAGAATTCCTAACTTAGAATAAGTTGCGTAATATAATTAAATGTTGCAATTTTAAATTATTTTATTCATGAAAATAAGTTCAATAACTAAGTGAAATTATTTATAAACTTTCTTTCAAGAGCTATTTCATCTTACTTATTTGTAAATCATCATATAATAAGTTGGCTCTCAAATGTAATATAATGTGACTGTTTTAACTGGTCCACTGCATTTAATGGATTTCTAAACTAGCGCTACAAGCTTAGTGTGGCCGCCACGGGAACTAATAGCACCACTGTCGTTTCATCTTCCCTAGCGAAATAAGAATAAGAATTCCTAACTTAGAATAAGTTGCGTAATATAATTAAATGTTGCAATTTTAAATTATTTTATTCATGAAAATAAGTTCAATAACTAAGTGAAATTATTTATAAACTTTCTTTCAAGAGCTATTTCATCTTACTTATTTGTAAATCATCATCTAATAAGTTGGCTCTCAAATGTAATAATATGTGACTGTTTTAACTGGTCCACTGCATTAAATGGATTTCTAAACTAGCGCTACAAGCTTAGTGTGGCCGCCACGGGAACTAATAGCACCACTGTTCGTTTCATCTTCCCTTGCGACATAAGAATTCCTAACTTAGAACAAGTTGCGTAATATAATTAAATGTTGCAAATTTAAATTATTTTAGTCATAAAAAGAGGTTCAACAACGAAGTGAAATTATTTATAAACTTTTTTTCAAGAGCTATTTTATTTAACTTATTTGTAAATCATCATATAATAAGTTAGCTCTCAAATGTAATAACATGTGACTGTTTTAACTGGTCCACTACATTAAATAAATTTCTAAACTAGCGCTAAAAAACTTAGTGTGGCCGCCATGGGAACTAATGGCAGCACTACTCCTTTCCTCGTCAATAGCAACATAAGAATTCATAACTTAAAATGCCTTTGACTTTAATTCTATTAAAGCGTAATATAATTATATATTGCAGATTTACTTTATTTTAGTCATGAAAAGAGGTTCAATAACAAAGTCCAATTGTTTGTAAACTTTCTTTCAAGAGCTATTTCATTTTACTTATTTGTAAATCACCATATAATAAGTTGGGTCTCAAATGTTATGATAAGTGACTGTTTTAACTGCTCCACTACATACTATGGATTTCAAAACTAGCGCTACAAGCTTCGTGTGACCGCCTCGGGAACTAATAGCAGCACTGGTGTTAACTTCTGCTTTCACCACCACCAGCGCTAGCTTTGACATAAGAATTCCTAACTGAGAATATATCTGTCTTTAATTCTATTAATGCGTAATATAATTAAATATTAGAAATTTACATGATTTTAATCATGAAAAGAGGTTTAATAACTAAGTGCAATTATTCATAAACTTTTTGACAAGAGCTATTTTGTCTTATTTATTTGTAAATCATTATATAATAAGTTGCCTCTCAAATGTAATAATATGTGACCGTTTGAACTGGTCCACTCGCATCATTTGTCAAGTAGCTGCGGGATCAACTGCTTACTTCATCCGGCGGGCCTCAGCGGAGATCACCTTAGAGAAGCTGAACGTTCACGGAAGTCTCCAAGTACTGCAATCCCTGTAGTGGTACCCCGGGCTTGGAACGTCTGTGATATAGCGAGCACGACAAACGTAGGTCTCACTTGCTATCGGCCGGCTTTTTACGCTGATCATCGTCGGGTCCCGAGGAAGTCAACACCTTCTGCGTCACACAAGGTCTGAGACAGTCTCCCTGCGTGGTCAGCACTGCCTCCGGCCTTGGGTGAACAGTACGGTGGGCAATGGATCTGGCCCGTGTTAATCGTTATACTCAGCGCTGATCTCTTATTCTTGTCTGTACTATCCTTTTCTTCATTGCATGGCTTCGCTGGTTTTCCACTAACACTAACACAATTTGTTGAATTGTACAAGTTAAACTCTGTCCCTCACCTGATTCCCATCACAACCCCCAAAAAACCCGGGTGGTTCACGCAGTGAAGAGTTCTGCGGCCCATCCATACCTTAAACAGTTCAATCGGTCGGCTGGGCAAACCGCCACGAATGAACTGACCCTTCTTGACTGGTCGGCATGGGCAATCCGCCACAGTGAAGATCCTTTTTTAAGTATTAAAATGACCTTGATCACGTTTGAACATGTTAGGGGGATATTAATTATAATTAGTTAAAGTCACCTAAAACATTCTTAGCAACAAATGAAGCGTCCGTTGAGAATGGTTGAGCAGAAGTGATTCGCCTAACAACAGCGGTATACTCATTAGCACAAGCCGGCTTCTCATTGGTCGAAACAGATCAACTAATGAGGTGAGCTTTTTCTGCTGACTCGGCGGAAAAAGTTATAAAGCCGGGATGTTCGATCCACTCGAATCATTTGGCGTGCAGACACGGGACCAGCTCCAGAGAAGATTCAGCGGGGCACAGCGGAGATCATCGAAGACAAGCTGAACGTTCACGGATGTCTTCTATTACCGCAATCCCTGAAGTGGTACCCCGGGATTGGAACTTCTGTGATATAGCGAGCACCACAAACGTAGGTCTCACTTGCTATCGGCCGGCTTTTCTACGCTGATCTCCGCCGGGCCCCGAGGAAGTCAACACCTTCTGCGTCAGACAAGGCCTGAGACAAGTCCCCCTGTGTGGTCAGCACTGCCTCCGGCCGTTGGGTGAACAGTACGGTCGGAAATGGATCTGGCCTGTATCAATCGTTAAAATCAGCACTGATCTCTTATTCTTGTCTGTACTCTCCTTTTCTGTCTTGCATGGCTTCGCTGGTTTCCTACTAACACTAACACAATTTGTTGAATTGTACAAGTTAAACTCTGTCTCTTACCTGATTCCCATCACAACCCCAAAAAACCGGGTGGTTCGTGCAGTGTAGAGTTCTGCGGTCCATCCATACCTTAAACAGTTCAATCGGTCGGCTGGGCAAACCGCCATGAATGAACTGACCTTTATTGACTGGTCGGCATGGGCAATCCTCCACAGTCAAGATCCTTTTTTTAGGTATTAAAATGGCCTTGAACACGTTTGAACATGTTAGGAGAATATTAATTATAATTAGTTAGTCACCTACAACATTTTTAACAACAACTGAATAAGCATTTAGCTTCGTACCGTGAAAGTTTACAAATTGAGACTTATAAAAACGGACTTTGTAAAGGCCACTAAAATGAAGGTGGTTAAATGACAAAGTCCTAAATATCTCGAATAAGCTCCTGCAAAACAGGTACCTCAAACATTTGTAGCGACAACTGAATAGACTGGCCAAATTTAATCACCAGATTTTTCAATCTTTGACACTCATAAAACGCAAAATTCATTTTCTAACCCTCCCACGATTTCTAACAGTTTCGGAACGAATATAGATCCACCCGTTTTCACATTACCTCACATCCAATGACGTATGTGTATCGTCACACCAATACGTCATCGCCGTGACATCATCACACCCTCTCGTCACACATACGTCATCACCACGTCACTCAAACGTCACTTCTGATTAAAAAACAATTATTTTTCAGCTGTCCCAGACTCCCCATATTGCCTCTACTCAAATTGATAGTTAATCTGTCCAGAATGACCATAGGATGATTAGTGATAAGCTGAACGCCGGACAAAGTTTCTAATGTGGCTAAAATCTGTCCTTTGTTACGAGAAACCTTTTGATCAATGCATAAGATTTGCACATTGCATTTTTGACGCTGTGCATTTAGTAGATTAACTGCTCTTTCTGTGATGAGAGTACACATACTACCTGAGTCAAGCAGTGCACGTAATGTATGAGTAACTCCACTAGAACTGCGTAAATTGATTAATATGGTTCCTAGCAATACCATAACATGTTTGTTACATTGAGAAGCATTGTTTTGTGAGTAAAACGCAACTGTTTTATTACTATTGTTAAGGTTAAGGACATCAGTGGTTGGATTGTGTTTTTCAACCTGAACATTGGTGGTTGAACATTTGGAAAATTTGTCTGATTTTTCAGACGGAAAATGCAAAAGAGTATTATGCCTGTTGTGACAAACTTTGCAAACAGATTGGGATTTGCATGCTTTAATGTCGCGCATGCCCAAACACTAAATGCAATGGCGGCGTGTTTTAACGATTTGATACCTTTCCTGTGGAGTTTTGGCCAAAAACCTTGGACATGAAAAGGTTTTGTGATTGGATGTATCGCAAACCGCACAGGAGAACGACTGGTTAGTACTTGTGGATGTTGGGGCAACTGCAGTTTTATGACCGGTGACTGTCCGGTAAAAAGGTTTGTCCCGAGGGTTAGACAACTTAGTATCGTTAATACGCATTCCCAGTGAGCACACAGCGTCTTCGTGACGGGAAAACTCAAAAGTGAGAAAATCAATTATTTCATCTACAGAAGGTAGAGTATGTTTTTTCGTGATGATGACGTCACGAGAGTGCTCTAACCGTTTACGCAACTCTACATCTAATTTGCGTAGAAGTAATGCTGACAACAAATGACTTGACTCAGTAATACTACATTGTATAGCATTTAGAGCTTGAATGTTCTCAATATAGGTATTCAAAAATTGCCGAATTCCCAATAAGTTGTTGTACGATATGTCAGGTAGATCGATAATCCGGTTTATGTGCATAAGCTGTAACCGCCGATCATTTTGATAACGATCGTGAATAATCCCATAAGCAACATCATAATTAGCATCAGTTAAGTTAAGATTTCGTACTAGGTTAAGTGGTTCACCAGACAAAACACTTAATAGATACTGGAATTTAAGTACCTTGGTCAAAGATTGGTTAAAATGAATGGTAGTATTGAACAAGTTTATAAAAGTTGTCCAACTGGCGTACTCACCATTAAACTTAATCAATTCCAGTTTAGGTAGTCGAGCTGCGCATTGGTCGATATTGTTAGGGGTGTCTGAAATGGCGTTGAGCGACGAATGATCTTGTTGATCGTCTTCGCCTAACAAGTCTTCAATAACGGACGCTAAGTAGACGTACGAATCATTGATGTTATTCTGGTCTTCTGCAAGAACTTCCTCGGATATGGCGTCTTCTTCATGGTAAGATGTAGCTCGAGTGAAATTTTGTAAAAAGTCTTCATGTTTCCTGTTGATTTCATTCGCATATACTTTCAGTGATTTTCGCTGAACTCGAGTGATGGTCTCTGGATGACTTTGAAATTCATCGACGACTGTCTTTATTGACGCAAAACGTATTTTCGTCAGCGCCGTCAAACGTTTGTAAGTATCCGGCTTAAAATCACCGGTGCGGGTTGGTGCCATTTCTCAATTGCAAAGCAATACTATTGAAGTTAAAAAATACCCCCGTAGCAGCAAACCTGCGTACTCAGCGAATTTCCAATGCATATATATGTATCATAATACCACATAAAGCCACATACCAAGTTTCATTAATATACATTCATAAATAAACGATTTATGACATTTTAATTATTCTCCATAAGAATAACATGGCGGCTGAGTATGCAGGTTTGCTGAAGGAAGGAAAACAAAAAATGGGGTTTGATACAGATATCAATATAACTCATTTAGGTAAAGCCACCTACCAAATTTCATTAATTTATTTTCATAATTAAGGGAGATAACACGTTACTTATTCTCCATAAGAATAACATGGGGCTGAGTACGCAGGTTTGCTGCTACGGGAACCTTTGGCAAACAATTTTTTTTGAGCAAATATCAATGGTCCACAACCAGATGAAGCCGTATGCCAAGTTTTGTCAGTATACGTTCATAAATAAGCGAGATATAAAATTTTTCTTTTCCTCCATAAGAATAACATTAGACAACGTACTGTGTTTAGCACTTTCAATATCTCGGTAACCAATTGATGTAGAGAAATGATCAAAATACCAAATTGTGTGTTTTTTTAAGCTGAATCCAATGGTAAAAACTAAAATTTGACTATTTTCAAAATTATATGTAAAAAATTCAAAAAACCCATTTTTGGGGTACAAAACCCCCCCAAAATACCCCTTTGGATAAAGCGATCTGGCTGGTTTTCGAACTTAAAGTCATAAATGTTACTTTACACGTTTATACCAAATTTCATCAAAATCGGATAATTTTTACGAGAGTTATCGTGCTCACGGACACATATATATATATATATATATATATATATATATATATATATATATATATATATATACAGTTTCGAACGAATGGTGTTTTGGGGGTCTGGGGACCTCAAAACGAAAAGTTATCATGGTCCCGGGCCTAGGTCTTACTATGCCGACTACGGTAATAGCTTCTTCCCTATAGGGGAAATTCGCTAATTCCCTATAGGGGAAATTCGCTAAAAACATGAGTGTTGAAAGAATTCTAGTTTCCATAGCTGAAATTCATACTATCCGGCTCGAAGGACCATTAAAATGTTTGGTGTTGTTGTAAATTATGTTGAAAATTAAATAAATGAATTCATTTTGGTAAAATTTGTTATGTAATTCTTTAAGACAAAAAGTGAACTTAATTGTAAATGTTTATAACATAAAACATATGTAAACAAATTTGTCAGCTGGTCTTTCAGTCTGGATAAAGACTCACAAAGACTTAACAATTAGCATGACCCGCACGGTGAAACTTAAGCCCGGGACCACCATAGAAGTTCCTAACGTGACCCCCTGAACACGTTTTGGGGGGTCGTTCAAAATTTTATATATATATGTGTATATATATATATATATATAGACATATATATATATATATATATATATATGTGTGTGTATGCACTCTAGCGGTCGCATTTTTTGTCCGATTTACTTCAAATTTGGTAGGGACATTCCTTTTTGTAATCAGTTGGACAAGTTCGTTGGACAAAACAATCGTAAAACTCTAAGCCCCTTTTTTGGGGATTTTAAATTTAGAAATTTGGGTTTTTGGGCCCAAAAAGGGTCAGAAAAGCCCCGGATGTAAAATTAACGAATGAAAAACGGTGGGAATTCGTGTAGCGAAACTTTTAAGCCCTCTCTCTCATTCTAGCTTATATATTTACCGATTTATTAAATAAAATGTGTATTGACCAAACACAGTACGTTGTCTTATGGGGATTTTACTTCAGAAAAGCCTGTTATTCATTTGTTGGTGTACTTTTATCATCCCCAACAACCTCACGCCTACTTTAAAGCCTGACTGGACCTTATCCTAACCTTATAATGCACAAAATTGTATTCCCATCATTGCAGGTAAATAGAACCAGGAGCATCAAAACAGCCAAAATATCAATATTTTCAGATTTGAATAAAAATTGTAATAATTGTATGTTTTAAACTGATTTTGAGTTTTTATAGTTTTTTATGTGGAAATTCACTTCCCTCACGTCAGCGTGCTGCGTGCGAACTCGTTTGTTATTATTACTAGTGGCGCAGCCTGCTAGTGTCAGGGTGAACTCCGCACTGCTTTACCGACATATGCGTTCTGAGTGTTGACATTGATTATACATCCTACGGAATTCCGTAGGATGTATAATCAATGGTGTTGAGCACTAGCGTCATTTGTGAGTACTACTGTACGTTGCACGAGTGAAATAATACCCCCGTCGCAGCAAACCTGCATACTCAGCGAATTTCCAATGAATATATAACATAACACATTAAAAAACTTAACAGGATTCATAAGAAATGTAATCACAAACAAGCGATATTTAAAATATTAATTATTCTCCATAAGAATAACATTGGAGATGAGTACGCAGGTTTGCTGCAACAAGGCACAAAAAATAATGGGTTTTTATGCAAATATCAATAGAACTCATCTTAGTGAAGTCACATACCAAGTTTCATCCATATACATTCATAAATAAGCGATATATAACATTTTAAATATTTTCCATAAGAATAACATGGGGACCAAGTACCTAGGATTGCTGCTACAGGAGCCATAAGCGAAAAATTGTTTTTTGTGCAAACAACAATAAACCACAACCAGATCAAGCCATATACCAAATTTCGCCAGTTCATGTTCATAAATAAGCGAGATATACAATTTTTCTTTTTCTCCATAAGAATAACATTAGACAACGTACTGTGTTTAGCACTTTCAATATCTCGGTAACCAATTGACGTAGAGCAATGATCAAAATACCAAATTGTTTGTTTTTTAAGCTGAATTCAATGGTATAAATTAAAATTTGATTTAAATTAAAATTACATGTGAAAACCCCAAAAAAACACATTTTTGGGGTACAAAACCCCACTTCGGATGGTGCGATTCATCTGGTTTTCGAACTCGTTCAAATAAATGGTACTTTAAACATTTGTACCAAATTTCATTAAGATCGGACCTTTTTACGAGAGTTATCGTGTTTACGGACACACACACACACACACATATATATATGTATATGTATATATGTATATATATATATATATATATATATATATATATATATATATATATATATATATAGCAATTTGAACGAATGGTGTTTTTTGTATCTGGGGACCTCAAAATGAAAATTTATCATGGTCTCGGGCTTAAGTCTCACCATGAGACCTACGGTAATAGCTTCTTCCCTATAGGGGAAATTCGCTAAAACCAACGGGACAGATGCGCGGTAGTAAATGAGTCTAGTGCGCATGCGCCGCCAGACGTCAGCACGGTGACCGGGCTCAGTCAGCTGACAGTTCTCAGTAGATGCAAGTCTATTCGTGCCGTCCCAAAAACATTAAATCACCATCAATTCATTTTCGATCTTAGTTCAGTTCAGTATAGTATTGAATAGTTTAGTACGTTTGTATATTATTATGAAGTAGATATAGATATACCGCCCGGCGCCGTGGCGTGGCGCGCGGGTAACAATACAAGCTGTCAAATGTATGCAGCCAGGCTAGTAGCGTGCAGCCTTCCACTCCCACTCCGGCACTCCCAATCTCTCCCCCCTCTTCATCACTGTCTCCCCACCCCATGCGCGGGCTGGTTTTTCACTCATGCAACATGCAACGCACAGTACTTGGGTCTGGGCCATTTAGAGCGTATCGTTCAATACCCCCGTCGCAGCAAACCTGCATATTCAGCGAATTTCCAATAGAGATATAAATGTCTTAATACTACTTAAAGCCACTTACCAAGTTTCATAAAAATATATTCACAAATAAGCGATATATACAATTTTAATTATTCTCCATAAGAATAAAATTGGGCCTGAGTACGCAGGTTTGCTGCAATAAGGAACACAAAAAATGGGTTTTTATGCTAATATCAATATAACTCAACTCGTATACCGGTTTTTAATCATATATGTTCATAATTAAGGGAGACAGAGAATTTAATTATTCTCCATAAGAATAACATGGGGCTGAGTACGCAGATTTGCTGCTACGTGAGTCTTTGAAAAAAAATTGTTTGGAGCAAATATCAATAGACCGCAACGAGATGAAGTTTATACCAAGTTTCGTCAGTATACTTTCATAAATAATTGAGATATAACATTTGTCTTTTCCTCCACAAGAATAACATTAGACAACGTACTGTGTTTAGCACTTTCAATATCTCGGTAACCAATTGACGTAGAGGAATGATCAAAATACCAAAATTGTGTGTTTTTTAAGATGAATCCAATGGTAAAATCTAAAATTTGACTATTTCAAAAATCATATGTAAAAAATTCAAAAAACCGATTTTTGGGGTACAAAACTCCCCCCAAAATACCCCTTCGGATAGAGGGATCTGGCTGGTTTTCGAACTTAGGTCATAAATGTTGCTGTACACGTTTATATATATATAAAATATATATACAGTTTCGAACGAATGGTGTTTTTGGGGTCTGGGGACCTCAAAACGAAAAGTTATCATGGTCCCGGGCCTAAGTCTTACCATGCCGACTTCGGTAATAGCTTCTTCCCTACAGGGGAAATTCGCTAAAAACAAAGCACTATGCCTTCAAATCTTCAAATTGTCACAATTACTTTTCGGAACCACTCAGGATATTAATCCTATACTCTAATGAGTAAGGTTTGCTTGCTTGCTTGCTTGCTTGTGACAATGATCTCAAAAACGGCTCCAACGATTTCCTTCAAAAGCTCGAAATAACTGTAGTCCAGTCTTTTTAGACTAATAACCTTAAAAACCCCTTATAAGCATAAGACTTGGTGTATGTGTTGAACTTCACCTCCAGAATAACATACTAAAAGTCCTCGGGAAAAAACTTGTGCTATGGCCGCCATATTGGAAAATGGCGGGCAATTTTCACTTTTTTGCTTATAACTCTTTTATTATTGATAATAGAGAGAAACGTTAAAAATTGTTTGAAATTACAACATGCACGATTCCGGTTATAATCCCTTTTGCTCTAAACCTAAACGGTTTTCGAGTTATTAATGATTTAAATATATATATATATATATGCAGAGTGAGTCAGATCACACTTCCAGCATGAATAAAGGGGGGACGATTTATTATAAATACTTTTAACACAATTATCTGTACTAAATCGCATATAGGAAATCTATTTAAAATATTCTTATCAAAATCTATATACAGATAATCAAAAACGAAGGTCATGAGTTTGAACATGGAAATGTTCTAATATGAACCTAAGACAATTTATAGATCATTTTAAAGGTCTCATAAAAACAAACATTTTGGTGAAAACAGAATCCACTTATCTTTATCCGTTTAAAAATGGCGGCTATTTTTGTAAAATATATTGGCATTTACGAAATACTCTGTATTTTCTAAATCAATAAATGTGTCTTGTTTCCGATTGAAATTTCTTACTCTAATAAGCTCAGCGTTATGATATGATACACATGTCAGTTGCTTTAGAAAAAAATCTATTGAAATATTTGTTTTATAAGGCCGAAAAATGATATAAAATATAACAACAAATTGTATTTAATATATAACAAATATAATATATTAAATATAAAATTATATTCTTACAGAATTAAAGAATATTCTTAAGAATTTAAAAACATATATTATTTAAATTATTATTTTGTTTTAAACAACTGTCATTATGCGTCACATCAGAGTAAAGCTGAGTTTATTACGAGTAAGAAATGTTATTCGGAAACAAGATACATTTATTGGTTTAAAAAATACAGAGTATTTCGTAAATGTCGATATATTTTACAAAAATAGCCACCATTTTTAAACGGATAAAAATAAGAGGATTCTGTTTTCACCAAAATGTTTGTTTTTACGAGACCTGTAAAATGATGTATAATTGTCTTAAGTTCATATTAAAACATTTCCATATTCAAAATCATGACCTTCGTTTTTGAACACCCTGTGTATAGATTTTGATAAGAATATTTTTAATAGATTTCCTATATGCGATTTAGTACAGATAATTGTGTTAGAAGTCTTTATAATAAATCGTCCCCCCTTTATACCTGCTGGAAGTGTGATCTGACTCACCCTGCATATATTTATATATTTAAATCATTAATAACTCGAAAACCATTAGGTATAGAACAAAAGAGATTATAATCAAAATTGTGCATATTGTGATTTCAAACAACTTTTATTTTAAACATTTCGCTCTATCATCAATAATAAAAGAGTTATAAGCAAAAAAGTTAAAATTGACCGCCATTTTCCAAGATGGCAGCCGTAGCACAAGTTTTTTCGAGGACTTTTAGTATGTTATTCTGGAGGTGAAATTCAACACATACACCAAGTCTTATGCTTATAAGAGTTTTGGTATTGGAGACATTTTGATTTTAAATTATTACACTACTAATTTCTGGGATAAAAATAAGTTCTAGACAGACCTTATCCCCAGGAAAAATCAAATAATTGTAAACAAACTAAAATGAAAAGTTACAAAAATTAACATTGGGCTTTTGGAGTTTCAAATCAAAACAAAAGAATTGTAACAGCTGTTCAAAATCAACCAGGGAACTGTCAAAGTAGTACTTATGTTGTTTATGATTATTAACATTAACATGTGGTTTCCTGAGAGCAGAGATTAAAAGATTTGAGTAAAAGGGACATTGAGTTATAAATAACAACTGGAGTGGCCTTAAAAATGTAGATAAGAGGCAAATGAGTTATACAAATCTGACTGTCAGTATGGGGAAGTGGTGAGATATTACTCCAAGTCATCTAAACAAACTGACTGGCCTTCCCCCGAGCAAAGATCGGCCCCCAGGTACTATTATTCAAAGTTACAATATTAACTTTGCAAACATGTTTCTTTTTTGGTCGGATAGTACTAATGGTTTGTAGGGGCTATTGTCCTCAACTTAAAGAACACCATTAAACATCATGTGGATGAACTGTCATAGAATTTATATTCTATTGTATTATTTACTATAACATGCTGATAGAATTAAACCAATACAACAGTATCAACACATGTTGATACGTAGACTAAACAAATCAAAACCCAGAAATGTAAACAAAGAAGACATTTGCAGTCCCTATTATTTTTATGGAGTCAGTGTATTCTTATTTCTGCCTAAGGTTCATTGTTTTCAAATACTGTTTTCCCGAGTCCCTTAGGCAAATATCTTTCATCTCCACCACCTACCATCATCCTGAAATTTACCAATAGTTTGTTTACTATTTTATTCGTTGAAATTGCTTTAAACTTAAACTTTGTGTACGTCATCCTAGTCATCTGATTGCAAGGAATGGTTTGAAATTGCAAGTAAAAGGTTACTAGCCGGTGTTCCGTTCTCCGCAGACATAGAGTCAGCCTTACTATACAAGGTTTAAACAAAGCAAATAAGGTAAAAAATATTTATTTTATTAGATTCCCCATAAGAAACAATTTATGGGATTGTCTGCTAAAAATGGAAAAATTATAGATTTTTCAAATTCTCTTTTTAGCGAATTTCCCCTATAGGGAAGAAGCTATTACCGTAGGTCTCATGGTAAGACTTAAGCCCGAGACCATGATAACTTTTCATTTTGAGGTCCCCCCCAGATGCCAAAAACACCATTCGTTCAAATTTATATATATATATATATATATATATATATATATATATATATATTTATATATGTGTGTGTGTGTCCGTAAGCACGATAACTCTCGTAAAAAAGATCCGATCTTAATGAAATGTGGTACAAATGTGTAAAGCACCATTTATTTGAACTAGTTCGAAAACCAGACGAATCGCACCATCCAATGGGGGTTTTTTGGGGGGTTTTGTACCCCAAAAATGGGTTTTTTGAGGTTTCCACATATAATTTTTATTCAAATCAAATTTTAATTTTTACCATTTAATTCAGCATAAAAAAACAAACAATTTGGTATTTTTATCATTGCTCTACGTCAATTGGTTCCTTTGAAAGTGCTAAACACAGTACGTTGTCTAATGTTATTGTTATGGAGAAAAATAAAAATTGTTTATCTCGCTTATTTATGAACATAAACTGGCGAAATTTGGTATTTGGCTTCATCTGGTTGGGGTTTATCGTTGTTTGCACAAAATACAAAATTTTCACGTATGGTTCCCGTAGCAGCAAATCTAGGTAATCGGTCCCCATGTTATTCTTATGGAGAATAATTAAAATGTTATATATCGCTTACTTATAAATGTATATGAATTAAACTTGGTATGTGACTTTACTTAGATGAGTTCTAATGATATTTGCATAAAAACCCATTATTTTGTGTTCCTTGTTGCAGCAAACCTGCGTACTCATCCCCAATATTATTCTTATGTAGAATAATTAATATTTTTAATATCGCTTGTTTGTGATTATATTTCTTATGAATCATGTTAAGTGTTAATGTGTTATGTTATATATTCATTGGAAATTCGCTGAGTATGCAGGTTTGCTGCGACGGGGGTATTTCACATTGTATTAACCCTTGAACTTACATAAACACAAAAACACATCGAAACTAATTTAGGATCCGTTATATATGTATGTATATAACGTATACGTTTTCGTATGGCAGTACAGCATCGTGAACGCGCGATTTTGGCACTTTTTGTATTGGTAATTGGCAAATGGGCGTCCCGAGAGAGTTGGTCGGGACAACGGGACAAGACTCCAAAAAACGGGACTGTCCTGTTGAAAATGGGTCGTCTGGTCACCTTAATAATATGTTAAGTGTATTGATAGTAAAGATTGAAGATAAGTGATTACCATAAAAGTCATAATTATCAGTATATTGTCTATGTATACTCTGTGTCAGTTTTTTTTTTTTTTTTTTTTTTTACTGTATGTTATTTGCAGGCCGTTTCCCGCAAACTGAGCTTTTTAAGGTACACAATTTGATATTCCAAAAGAACAGCTGAAGATAAATAGGTTAAATTGTTGGTGAATGATTTCAGATGTATAAACTAAAACTTCATGTAATTTGGTGGTTAAAAGTTACATGGTTTGTTTTTGTACAAAATAAAATAAGAAAATTTATTTTTAAATTTTCAAAAAAGGTTTGGGAAAGATTTAATCTTTAGCCGTCCTATGGGCATAAATATGATATGTCATGAGTTGTTAGGCCTTATTCATATTACCTAAAATTTGGCACAAAGAACCACAAAATTAGACTTTCGGTTCCCAAGGAATATCAATTTGAAGAAAAACGCTTACATTTTGTTTAAAAATGTAAATAATTTTTGAACAATTTGAAAACTGCATATCCTGATCAATTAGACCTTTCTATCATATAAAAATGTAAAAAGTAAGAACCTTAAATAATTAAAGAACTATCCCCTAAATCTAGATGACTAGTACATTCCAATATGTTCGCCATTTGTAGCTCTGCAGAAATCTAAACGATTGTGTAATTCAACCCAAACACGTTTGAACATGTCAATTTTTACTGAGGAATAAAAACGAGCGCATTATTATTTAGGATTTATTAACACATACATTATATTTTACATACAAAATTATGTAGATATGCACCTCTTTAGTAGATACCACATTACCACATTTATTAGGTACCCTATTAGTAGATAAATTAAAATGTTGAATCTTTAGTTATTTTTAGTTTCACACTACAATACCCCCGTTGCAGCAAACCTGCATACTCAGCGAATTTCCAGAGCACATATTATGTGTCTCACTACCGCATAAAGCTATTTACCAAGTTTCATAAAAATGCATTGGTAAATAAGCGATATATAACATGTTATTGCTTCTCCATTAGAATATAACATTAGGACTAAGATTCAGTGGTCACTGGGTTGAGTAAGCAGGTTTGCTGCATAACAAAAATTGTTTTTATGCAAATGTCAATACAACCCAACCAGGTGAAATTACCACATACCAAGATATATTAATTTATGTTTATAATTAAAGGGAGACATACAGCTAATTAAAGGGTGGTTTACAACTCTTATTATCCATAAGAATAACATTATTGCTGAGTACGCAGGAATGCTGCTACGGGGGTCATCGACAAAATATAGTTTCTTTGTGCAAATATCAATGGGCTACAACTAGGGGAAGCCACATACAAAGTTTGATTTGTAATTTGTATTGACTTTAAGATCGTCTTTAATACGATCATCTCAGCTGTTCTGAAGCTACTGTATATTGCGTTTCACCATTGATTTTTCAAAATCAATGGTTTCACTCACTCTTAAATCATGCTAAGAAATAGGGTTGCCTTCATAACCAAAAATGTAAATTAAAATAAATATTAATATAAATTAAAATTATAATATTAATTACTGTATATAATTCACAAGGTAAAAGATTAATAACACTTCTCATTATTTTATTTATTTAAAAAATATGTACAAAAGTTGCATAACATTTACACAAAATTACACGAAATAAAATTAAGATTTTTGCATATGATCACTTCTTGTACTCGCTACAATCGATAACGACTTGCTAAGATAGCTAAGATCCAAATACAGTAATTCTTTTAATGTAAAATAAGTTTACTTTCTAGAAGGCATTTTATATTTATTTGTAAATGTTGTACAACAGCCACGGCCAATGAAAATGTAGCATTAAGTAACATGCAAAGAAAATATTGGGTAAAATATCACGGTTATGATTTTATAAAGTTCACCTTCCTTGACAGACCTTCTCCACTTGATGAACATTCATAAAATTGAATTACAACGATAATTTACATTATTAACAGTTTCGTACCAACACTGTTAAGAGCCGCACAGTTAAAAACATTATAGGATAACAACAGAAAGAATAAACATAAATGGAAACACTAATTACAAGAGAAGGTAGACATGTAGATAATACTGATAAATCGAGCCGATATTTGTTTAAACATAAAATGATATAAATATGTAAAAATAAAAAATAAACTTTTCTATATTCGAATGTTGTTTCTCCTTCAGTAAACAGGCACTGTATTCTTCCAAACGTAAATTGAAAATAAATAGCCAAACAATTATTTTACTTTAACAGACACAACTAAGTTGGTGGCCTGTGAGTATTCGATTCGTATAATATTTAGCCACAAGGAAGCTCAATTGGGCTTTTAATTTCATAAGTCACAGTTCTCCCCTGTTTACTGTATACTGTTGGCGTAAGTGCTGGAGGGGTCACTTGATCTTCCCGGCGCATGTGCAGGTGGCGCGGCAGTTGTCCCTCCTCTCCCTCCCTTGGCGCGTGTGCTCGGAGCGGCACAGCCACTGAAACACAATTACCGAATTAACCTTCCATTATATTGCGGAACATAAGTTACAATTTTTAACTTATTTCTCACCAATTTATCCCCCGATTCCAGATAAGACAGCAGAACACTAACACCACAATTATTTACGCGGTTTTCCATGTAGAAGCTTAAATGAAAAAAGTAAAAGACAGTTCATGTCAAATTTGTAAAAGTTATAATGAACAATATTTTTTAAAGTATGTTTTAATAATTAAAAGGCATAATTGTGGTTTACTCGATATTGTCGCATTTTACATTGCTTACATTTACCTAAGTGCTTAGTTTAGAATTTTTTATTAGTTACAAATGTATTCTTTTTTGTTATCTCATCAATGATTCATACAAAATAGTCTACTAAAAGAATCAGTAACCAGAAATTCAGTGTAATCAGAAAATAACCTCTTCCCTATAGGGGAAATTCGTTAAAAGCTTCAATAACTAATAGAAATTCGAATTGAAGAAACAATCCTGTGAAGGTGTTCTTGACAAAACGGTAGTCCTTGGGAGGTGAGCTTTTCTTGGATGAAAATCATATTGTTACCTTACCACGTGATTGTTACTTTCACAGCTTAAACACCAGCCCAATATTACAATTATCAACTTTTAAACGAGTAATCTAGCAGAATTTGAGTTTTTCTGAGAGTTAAGATGTATCGAAATTATTTCACAAAACACAAGTCCACTTTCAGTATTTACATTGTTAAAAATTAAATTATTTGAGGATTGTAGGTCATCTGCCCCCGTCGAGAAGGGACAAACTTTAGATACTTGGTAGTAACTGCCTTGTCCGTACTGGGCTAAATCAGCGGAAGGGAAGTTACTGTCCAGAGCTTCATCACAGGTGACACTATCTGTGCAATAGTATTTGGTATCGAGATTCGATATATCGCATATATCGATATTTATACTTCGAGATAGAGTTTTATTTTCAATTCTTGGCCTCCAATATATTTTAAAATATCGATATTTTACCTCGATATCGCATTTATTGATATCGATAGTCGTAGTATCATTATTTCATCATAAAACTTAGTCCTAGTTACTCTAAGAACTGGATTTATTTGCCTTAGGCTTTCTTCAAACTTGCTAGGCAACCTGAAACCACTGGACAATAACGATCATAAAATAATATAGATAACAAAATAATGTGTCATACAATTGTATAAAAGTTATACAATTTAGTTTGTATACGTTTTTGATGGAGTATTTTTTTTTTTTTTTTTTACGTAGGAGGAACGCTTAATGCGCGAACCCAAAGGAACAGTGTGGGACTCCCTCTTACGAGGTATACCCCCTAAACCTCCTACGGAGCCGCGGGGGAAAAACCAGGCCGGAACCCTTATCGGACAACTTCGGCACTGGCCCGCGTGTCTTGCGCCCAGACGGGTCACGTCACCGTTTCGGGAAACTTAGAGGTCACCTAAGCATCCCTCGTCTCGCTTTCCCCGAAGAACGGATTGCACGAAGAGCGCAACCGCTCTCCAGGAGTCTTCATTTCGAAGCATCGCCCCCACCACGACGTCCGGGGACAGATCGCCGATAGCAGAGACGAGCCTCCTCCTGTCTTCAGCGAAACGACTGCACCGGAAGAAAGTATGATGAGCATCATCCACCTCCTCCGGGCAGTAACTACACTGAGGTGACCTCACCTTCCCCATGCGGAAAAGGTATTCCCTGAAGTACCCGTGGCCCGTCAGGAATTGACACAAGAAAAAGTCAATTTCCCCAAATGCACGGCTCAACCACGGGCTTTGATGGAGTATTGGAATCATTGCGAGTGTTACAATTTAAGTTCTTAAAAAAATACATTTGTTATTCTTGGAGTTTGCGGTTGATAGGGGTAAATGTAAAATTGAGTTTCTCTGCAAATTTGTTGATAAATTTGATTCTTTTAGGTTTATTTCTAAGAAAAGTAATCATTTGTATCGACAATTTCCTCGACATCGGTATTTTAGCGTTGGTACTATCGTGATATCGATAGTCACGATCCGATATGAATATCGATATTTTAATTCGATATCCAATCAGTACAGTGACCCAGTACCTGGGGCCAAGTGTCGTACAATTCCCCGCAGTTGGCCCACAGGTCGGCAGCAGGGCAGGAATTAGTGCAGAGCTTGCTGAGCCTACAGTGGTCAGGGCAGCCCGAACAAGGCTTGCCTCTCTTGTACGGCCGGCTGAGCTTCTCTAGGTAGTTTCCTCTGGAATAAGAAAACGAATAGCAAATTGACGAGCATAAAAACTTTAAAAATTACAATGTTATTTAACATTGGAAATCATCAGAGACTGAAAGGCTATTGATACTCTGAGCCTTGCTTAAATCGAGTTAATTAATTATAAATATGTAAGTTAGTGTTTAGTACATGCTATGAAGTAATTACTACTTATAACTCTAACATGTCACTCTTAATAAATCTATGAAAGAATCGTATGTAATCTCAAGTACTCCTTTAGGCAATATTGTATTAAAACTGTCAACTGTTCCTACAGAGCTAGTTTTGCTGTTTTTGTTACCTTCAGCTAACAGTTAATACATATTGGAATCTAGTGGGTGGGTCGCTAGTTAGTATAGGATTCAATGCTAACTCTGAATTTACTACAGCATCCCCGTTCTGTGTTTGGATCCTTGTTTAATAAGTAACGGTTATCTATTGTGCATTTAAACTGAACACTGTACGGTTCACTCTTTTTTTGCTGAGTTAATTCAAAGCAAAAAGCTGAACACGGATTAAAAATACCATATATCAAATCGGCTAAAGAAACATCAACTTTTTTACTAGAAAAATTTAAAATATGCTCACATGGGACAGTAGTTGCAGACATAGCTGAAGTACTTCTTGCCGGAGTTTCTTGCACACTCCGCAAAGCCGCAGCCTACCTTATGTGTAGACGCCCAGACCAGCTGGGTGTAGTGACCAACTTCCAGTAGCGAGTTGTCACCGTCGTACGTGAAGTTGTGCCGCTCCAAAAACCAGGTCTTGATCGCGAAGAACCTACAACAGTAAGACAATAAGGGTAGACGCCCAGACCAGCTGGGTGTAGTGACCGACCTCCAGTAGCGAGTTATCACCGTCGTACGTGAAGTTGTGCAGCTCAAGAAACCAGGTCTTGATCACGAAGAACCTTCAACAGTAGATCAATAAGGGTAGACGCCCAGTCCAGCTGGGAGTAGTGACCGACCTCCAGTAGCGAGTTGTCACCGTCGAAAGTGAAGTTGTACCGCTCAATAAACCAGGTCTTGATCACGAAGAACCTTCAACAGTAGATCAATAAGAGTAGACGCCCAGACCAGCTGGGTGAAGTGACCGACCTCCAGTAGCGAGTTATCACCGTCGTACGTGAAGTTGTGCCACTCCAAAAACCAGGTCTTGATCACGAAGAACCTACAACAGTAGATCAATGAGAGTAGACGCCCAGACCAACAGGGTTGTTGTGACCGACATCCAGTAGCGGGTTGTCACCGTCGTACGTGAAGTTGTGCCGCTCAAGAAACCAGGTCTTGATCGCAAAGAACCTACAACAGTAGGACAATAAGGGTAGACGCCCAGACCAGCTGGGTGTAATGACCGACCTCCAGTAGCGAGTTATCACCGTCGTACGTGAAGTGGTGCCGTTCCAAAAACCAGATCTTGATCGCAAAGAACCTATAACAGTAGGACAATAAGGGTAGACGCCCAGACCAGCTGGGTGCAGTGACCGACCTCCAGTAGCGAGTTATCACCGTCGTACGTGAAGTTGTGCACCTCAAGAAACCAGGTCTTGATCGCAAAGAACCTACAACAGTAGGACAATAAGGGTAGACGCCCAGACCAGGTGGGTGTAGTGACCGACCTCCAGTAGCGAGTTATCACCGTCGTACGTGAAGTTGTGCCGCTCCAAAAACCAGGTCTTGATCGCAAAGAACCTACAACAGTAGGACAATAAGGGTAGACGCCCGGACCAGGTGGGTGTAGTGACCGACCTCCAGTAGCGAGTTATCACCGTCGTACGTGAAGTTGTGCCGTTCCAAAAACCAGGTCTTGATCACGAAGAACCTACAACAGTAGATCAATGAGAGTAGACGCCCAGACCAACAGGGTTGTAGTGACCGACATCCAGTAGCGGGTTGTCACCGTCGTACGTGAAGTTTTGCCGCTCCAAAAACCAGGTCTTGATCGCAAAAAACCTGCAACAGTAGGACAATAAGGGTAGACGCCCAGACCAGCTGGGTGTAATGACCGACCTCCAGTAGCGAGTTGTCACCGTCGTACGTGAAGTTGTGCCGCTCCAAAAACCAGGTCTTGATCGCAAAAAACCTGCAACAGTAGGACAATAAGGGTATACGCCCAGACCAACTGGATGTAGTGGCCGACCTCCAGTAGCGAGTTGTCACCGTCGTACGTGAAGTTGTGCCGCTCCAGGAACCAGGTCTCATGTAGGTAGGTAGGTAGGTCCAGTAGGACAATAAGATTATACGCCCAGACCAGCTGGGTGTAGTGACTGACCTCCAGTAGCGATTTGTGCCACTGACACTACACTTACACATTATAACTTAAACGAGTTCGCACGCAGCACGCTGACGTGAGGGAAGTGAATTTCCACATAAAAACTTGTAAAACTCAAAATAAGTGTAAAAACATACATTTATCCAATTTTTATTGAAATCTGGAAACATTGATTTTTTGGCTGTTCTGATACTCCTGGTTTCATTTACTTGCAAAGCTGGGAATACAATTTTGCGCATTATAAGGTTAGGAGAAGGTCCAGACAGGCTTGAAAGTAGGCGTGAGGTTGCTGAGGATGATAAAAGTACTCTAACAAAAGAATAACAGGCTTTTCTAGTGTAAAACCCCCGTAAGACAACGTACTGTGTTTAGTCGATACACATTTTCTTTAATAACTCGGTAAATATTTATGCTAGAATGACGAGAGAGGGCTTAAAACTTTTGCCTCTCTAATTCCCATCTTTTTACATGCATTGATTTTACATCTGGGGCTTTTATGACCCTTTTTGGACCTAAAAACTCGAAATTTGAAAGATTAATCCCCCAAAAAAGGGGGTTAGAGTTTTCCGATTGTTTTTCCCAACGAACTTGTCTAATTGATTACAGAAAGGAACGTCCCTACCAAATTTTAAGTAAATCGGACCAAAAATGCGACCGCTAGAGTGCAAACATATATATATATATATATATAAAATTTTGAACAACCCCCCAAAACGTGTTCAGGGGGTCACGTTAGGAACTTCTATGGTGGTCCCGGGCTTAAGTTTCACCGTGCGGGTCATGCTAATAGTTCACTTTCCAAAGGTTCCAATAGTTCACTAATAAGACAACCCACCATATCATCTAAAAATCTAGTGCGCGCTACCAAGGCAAGTCAGTGTGCTAGACGACACCGAAGTTGGATAGTGACAAAATCTGACAACGACAATGTGAGATAACGACAAAGTCACACAACAACCAAGTTAGACAACAGCAAATTCGGACTGCAGCCAAGTATGGCATTAGAATGGAATCAATGAATTGATTTTACGTGTATTTAAAAGCTCAGCTCATTATCAATCTACATTCCAAAATCCTTTACAACGTCCTTCAATATCAGTTGAATACCTTATTAATCAATGGAATCATCGAATTTGTTTACAATCTTTGAATATCGAAGAGCGAAGGTGTAACACTGAGCATTTCTTTAAATTCAACTTGAGGCCATTATCATCTAACCAAGTCTTCCCCATTACATAAAGAATATGTAGGCAAATCCAACCAAATTCGCTCTTCTTGATTTCTCTTAAATATTTTGTTTAGATTAATTCATTTTTTCATGCCTGGGTGACTACAGAACGAGACATTTTCTCACTCACTGCTCTTTATCTACTCACCAAGGAACCTGATGTGTGCTGATGAAGATGTTCTGGCCACATGAGCCGTAGGAGTCGATCCACCGGCCGCTGAGATTGTCGTGCGTCAACAGTTGACACTGGTCCGCCCACCGTTGTGCCGCCAGCGCCGCCCCCTTGTGCCAGCTCTGAGAACCATCAACAATCTTAAAGCCACCACGGAGATAAAAAGGTAAGACTGTTTCACCAGAGCAACAAAATATTTGTTTATATATAAAGAGCGTAAACTAGGTTTTTATCGCTTGAGAGAAACTTTATACTCGAATTAAATACACAATTTTACCTACAACTGCAATGTTTAAATGATCAAAAGATTATCACTACTATTATAAACATGAGGTGGTGTCTGTCTGTCTATCTATTGTTCCATCACGCCAAAACCACTGGACCAATTCTGCTGATATTTTGCACAAATGTAGTCTATGTACCCAGGAGTGTCATAGGCCTACTGTCGTTTAGAGAAGTCCTCAGGGTTCTGTCCCACGGTACTTCGAAGTTCTCATGTTATTCAGAAGGAGAAGATTTTTTATTTAGTTTATGTCACATGTGTGTTTTCCTAATTCAATTAATTTAAATAAACAGCTGTGATATAGATTTTATCTAACTACAGACTGGCATTGTTTTGTTTACAAATTTTCACCCGTTGCAAAGCACGGGTATAGCAACTAGTTTTTAATAAAACACAGAGGTATTTAGCTTGTTCCAAAGCAACAACCTGTCCGTAATTAATTAATTCAACGAGCCGTAAAGTAAAGCGCAGTGAGAGAAAATGCTCGCTAAAAAAATAAGCTGCTTTAAAATGTGTTTTTACATCGTAAAAGCAGGTGTGGTTGTAGGAAATATACCTTTCGCAAGTTCCATTCCTGTTTTTTATACGATAAAACATGGTTAAGATATAAATAATACTGATCATTTTGTATAATTTAATACTCGTTGGTGACTCTGATCTTAATACTTTATTTCTACCATTTGGTCGGTTCATAAAGCTGAGCTCTTCATAGTCTCACCGTGACATTACAAACGTACTTAATCTACTCATGCCAATCCATAGTTTTCTCCCCAAAAAATTCACAAGTTTTAAAGTGTTAAAGATCCGGAAACCCTGATCCCGTTTTTAGGTGAGGAAAATGCCTAGAATATAACAAATAAGTGGCACAATCCAGGAAAATGTGGAAAAATACAAAATAGCTAAAACAGAGTAATAGCTTTTAATGAAAAAATAATAAAATGAATAAACCAAACACAGAAGTCAGGCAAATCGTGACAACACGGCAGCTTCTGTGTTTGGTTTGATTTGATTTTTATTTGTTTTGATTTTGACTGCTTTTGCATTTCTCTATTTTGGCTTTATGTTGTTGATCCAGCTTTGCCTGGATTCCTGGAACGTGTCACTTGTTTTGTTATGTTCTAAGTTTTCTTCTTACCTGAAGACGAGAATCAGATTCCAAATCCCGGAACGTTGTGAAACCTGTTATCAGTGGGCCAACAAACTTTCCGATCATCAACAATCAATTTTACACAAATAATTCCTGACGTTTTGACAACAATACAGAACTAGAGAGGAGACCCACCATTGACAGCATGTCGGCTGCGGCCGGGTGGACGTGGGTGCGGAAGAAGTTGTGGTAGACGACGATCTTCCGCTGGACCTGTCTACTGGACGGCGTCAGCACACGGCGCGGGAGCTTGTCCCCGTACACCCGCGGTCCTTCAGGGTCAATAGGATTAGTTCTCTACTCAGATTCAGACGATCATTTACCTCCAAATAAATTACAATTAAATACAAAGAGCATGAAAATAATAGACATTGACGATTATTAGTCACCAAGACTACTCGTCTCTGAGTGAGGAAGAGTCCTTATTGTTGCTCAATGACTTCACGTAGCAGGAACACTCTCCTACATAAACAGTTCAGTAAACCTTGGATTATCCGGACCCGGATCCCGGATTAACCGGACGAGGTTACCCGAAAAATATTAAATACAGTCAAATTGCAATTTTTCTTCCGCCTTCAAAGTATCTTTAGCAGCCGCAATACATTAATGTACCATCGAGGTTAAATACATCTAGAGGTCTTGTTTCGTGTAAAAAACGTGCAGCCTAAATGGTCGACCATCTGTTGCCCCTCTGTCAACTCCACCTCCAACTATATAACTACTAATAATGATTAAGGCTAATAGTGCAGACGAGCCCCAGTATTTTCTGTTTAGGCTATGTTCCAGGGTACATAGTAGATCCAGCCAAATTTTAATTTATTTAGTTAATATAATTGTATTGCTGGATTTTAAATACAGATGTCAAAGGGTTATTCATTGATAACCGATTTTGAAGTAGCACTTTGAATGTCAGACTCATCTATTTGACTTCTTAACCACATTGCCTAAGTAAAATTAGCTATTTCAGCTATCGGCAAAAGCTATATTATTAGAGTGGGTTCCAGTCTTTTGTGTCTACCTGATAAAATGAAACTATATAATCTGCTAAGAGTAGCCCTTTGACATCTGTATTTATATCTAGCAATCCAGTTCTATTAACTAATTAAACTACAACTGTGCTGGGTCTTACTTGTGCTACTGGGGGCGTATTGGCCCTGGTACATAGCGTTATCACCAAATACTTGGACTCGTCTGCACTATTTGCCTTAATCATTATTAGTAGTTATATAGTAATATTATTTGCTTTGAATATGTATTGCAGCTCATGTACTTCAGCACATCATAGAAAATGCTAATCTTCCATTTGCATCAGCCAGATCCATTTCATCTCAACTGTCGTAATTCGCAATGAGTACTGTTTGCAAACTAAAGTATTATATTATTATATTACAGGATACTCACTTCTGTTCGTCTTCCACGAATGGCCGACCACTATGAGTAGCAGCAGGACCAGGTACAAGGAACTCATGGCAGTCACATCTGGCCTCTCCTGGAACATACGACGAAATCCTTGAACGTAATGTTAAATTTATCAACATTACATTCGCCAGGTAATTAGTTTTAATTCAAGTATGAATGAGGTAAAGTAATTATGTGTTATCTGATGCGATATAATTGTAGCTATGGACAGGCTGATCTTCTAACCTTTGGTTATTTTTTCAAACAATAAAATTGTAAAAACCGCTTGTATACATCGTATTTTCAAATCTGATACCGGAATAACATATAATAATAATAATATTTATTCCGCGACAATGTTTAACAATGTATTGGAATTTACAAAACAAAATATTAAATTTATGGGTAAATCTTTAAAACCAGGTAAGGTAGGTCTGAGTCCTATCTTTCCCTTCCTGGCGGGGTACGGCCCTTTTTGGGAACCATTCCGTAATTTGCATAAATGAGATGAGAAATCGTACAAACTGTTCTCAGAATGGCCGGCCTGGGATGAAACCCATGACCTCCCGAATGTGTGGTGCAATAATAGCTACCTCACTCGGTTGCATTTTTTTACATATATATATTAAATTTTTTTACATTTTAACATTGAAAATAAGAAGATTATTTAAACAACATATTGCATTTTTTATGTAATCTTTTTTAGTTAGTTAGTTTTACTTGACTTCTTCTCACAAAATGTTTTTTCTTGAATAGTCTGGAATATAGATTGACAGTTTCTTCGTCAAAAATGATTTGAATAACACTAATACCCACTAAGACAGTTTTAATTAATTGACATATTTTGTTAATATGCACTCAAAAACACTTTTTCACTGTTTTTTTGTAAAACAATCCTATGTAATAAATTTTCAAAATATAAATTCTTCTTCTTAATTCTTCCATAAGATTTTTAATTTTAACTTTTAATTTTCAAACCTGTCATTTTTTTTTTTTATCTACTTTTTGCTATATTGTAATTTTTCTTCATCATCTTTTTATCAACTTGTATATTTTCTTCTGTATTATTCCATCTTTCCTTTATGATCCTTTCTTCAATCTCATTATCTCAATACATAAATATAATTCGTGTTAAATAACGAGTTTTGGAATTTCAGGATGCAGGATTGATCGTGCATAGAGTGGGGGTTTTCAAGTCTATCCAAAGTTTGATGGTGTGAAATGTTCGATGTGGAGGAGGTAAGTCCTTGCACTGTCAGGTACAGGATATGGCCCAGCCCACAGCACGGTACAAGTGAGGTCATCCAACACATATGCTAGCGGATAACGATGTGTGTTTAACAGAAAACAGACATGTACGTAAAGACTTTGTGAAAACAGTAAACTATTTAATTCGAAAAATTAAGATGCGTTAAGGTATTTCTTATATTTTACCTTTTTATTTTGACTATATTAGATTTACATTAGATGGACGACGGCTTATACATAGGATCAGTGTTGCGTGAGTGGGTGTGAGTGTGTGTCAGAGTTCATTTATGCATGAAGTGGGTGAAATCATGTGAAACCAATGAAACTGTATTCATTGGTGGAACGTAACAGCGCCAAAACGGTCTCGCGGAACGTCTTAAAATGTTACGCTCAGGTTCTAGTTGCCATGAAACTTGTGATTTCAATTCTAACAATAAAATACCACTAAGTATCAGCTGCACTATACCAATTTCTGTTGTTTATTATAATTGAAAATGGAATTTCTATATTGTTTATCTTGAGCTGCTTTATTTGTTGATATTAAAAGAAAAAGTCTTATGTTATTATAAAAAATATTTAAACATAACAAAACAAATACCCCCCGTCGCAGCAAACCTGCGTACTCAGCGAATTTCCAATGCATTGATATGTTTCTTACTAGTACATAAAGCCACTCACCAAGTTTGACAAAAATACATTCATAAATAAGTGATTTATTACATTTTATTTATTCCCCATAAGAATAACATTAGGACTGAGTACGCAGGTTTGCTGCAACGAGGAAGATAAGAAATGAGTGTTTATGCAATTATCAATATAATTGAACCAGGTGAAGCTACTTACCATGTTTTATTAATTTATGTTCATAATTAAGGGAGATATAAAACTTTACTTATTCTCCATAAGAATAACATTAGGGCTGAGTATGCAGGTTAGCTGCTACGGGGACAGTCAACAAAACATTTATTTTTTGTGCAATTATCAATATACCAGTACAACATGAAGCCACATACCAAATTTCATCAATATACATTCATAAATAATCAAGATATCAAATTTTATTTATTCTCCATAAGGATAACATTGGACAACGTACTGTGTTTAGCACTTTGAATATCTCTGCAACGGTTTGACGTAGAATCACAATTTAAACACCAAAATGATTGTTTTGTGGAGCTGAAGTGATTGGTAAAAGAAAATGTGAAGTTTAAAGTAAAATTAACTGAGGAAAAGCCAAAAACCTTTTTCCCATAAGATTAACATGGGAGATTTTATGAGCATGTTTTTTGGATTTTTTCCGCAACCACTTAACCTAGGTTAATAATTCAAAATACCATATTATTTGTTTTTTTAAGCTCTATAACATGGTCTAAACTTAAATTAAGTGTTTTAAAAATTTTAGGGTAAAAAATGCAAAAAACTGATTTTTGGAAAATTTAAAACCCCCATAAACCCCCCTTCCCATAGTCCGATTTTTCTGGTTTTCGAACTTAAAGTCATAAATGTCAGTTTACACATTTGAGCCAAATTTCATCGAAATCGGACGTTTTTTACTCAAGTTATCGCATTCACGGACACATATATAGATATATATATATATAGATATATATATATATATATATAGATATATATATATATATATAGATATATATATACATATATATAAATTTGAACGAATAGTGTTTTGGACATCTGGGGACCTCAAAACAAAAAGTTATCATGGTCTCGGGCTTAAGTCTTACCATGAGACCTACGGTAATAGCTTCTTCCCTATAGGGGAAATTCGCTAAAACTGGGAACATATAGACCTCTCTTTCCCTCACTTTGTCACTTCTTTGTAACGGCATGCGGCATTACAGTGTAATGGCTTTACCGATTGATATGAAATTTGGCCAGTAGCTAGGAGATACCGAGGAGAAGGTTTTTTTAAGAGAGATTTGCAAAATTCCTCCTAGGTTACGCCCCACTGAGTCTTAAAGGTCACATGTAATTGTAATGGAAGAAATATTTTATTGGGTTTATGTCACATGTTTTTAACTGACTTAATTTAAATTAAATAAACATCTATTAAAAACTGTCACTGTTTTGTTTACATTATTTTAAGTTTGTTTACTAAATGTAGCGTTCTTCCCAACGTTGTAACTGTTTACATATACATTCGTTTGAAGAATGCCTGGACGGCTGCGTTTGAATACTGGTCGTCGCACAAATATTGCAACCAGGGTAAGACAGTTCCCTGTTGTTCAAGCTGCACCTGTGCAGGAAGTAGTTTATGACAGGCAGTTCGCTGATAAATTCCAACGTGAATTAGATAAATTAAAATTTAACTCTTGCACTAACTGTCAACGCCAAAAACTAACAACATCAAACCAATTGCCGATTTGTTCGCGTTGTCGATTAAATGCAACTAAACTCACGGCGATAAACAATATGGATGTGACAAGAGTTCCAAACGAGTTAACTGACCTGACTGTAGAGCAAATGATGATTGCACGCGTTCATCCCGCTATGCGCATTTACCAAGTTCAGGCATGTGATCAAGGTGGCCAGTTTCACTACAAAGGTAACATCATTAATGTTGAGCAAGATATTTCTGAAATCGCATCTGTATTATCTACACTACCCGAAAACTTAAAGGTAACCATTGTCCAACGTGAGGGTGTCTTTGGTCATATTGATTTCAAAGTTAGACGTTAAAAACTACAACGAGCACTCGTTTGGCTCAAGTCTCATAACCATAAGAGATGAAGCGCTAGATCAACTACCAATCAATGACTCTATTCACATGAGGGTACCGTGTTACGTGGAAACCAAGAAAATCTTGTTGAAATTGAAGAGGACCAAGTTAACGAAACATCGGTGCCTATCAAAATTATCATGTGTTAGGAAGCAATTTCCACTCAAAGTAGCATATGCGTTAACAATACATAAGGCACAAGGTATCACTGCAGATCAAGCTGTTGTGGACATTGGACCTTCTGAGTATGGATTAGATTTTTCGTACGTAGGCCTATTTTTTTAAACCTGTCTGAGAAAATTCTATCGGAAGCACTTAACCGTCCGGCCGGTTTTTTTGATAGTTTCGATTTCCCCCTCTACACAGGTGCGGCGGCCGGCGGTGTCCGGGACTAGAGACTTGCACTGATAAGACGAGATAAGAGAAATGGCGAGCATCTAATTTGCAAGTCTAATTACAAAACTCGGCCCATTTCGTATTACATAAATATAGTAAATATATCAAAGGTTAAGACATTCGAAGGCCTGCTTCTGGATCCACCATTTGAACTACATCGTCTACTCTCCATTAGCCGCCATGGATCGTGGGCTAAAAAGCCAGAAGCACTTGATCATTTACATGAACTATCTTTTTGTCTTCATTTTAAATAATGTAATTTACTTAGTAAATAAATTTGTCGAGTCAAAAAATTATATATTTTAATTCCTTAATCGTATATGAATTAGGTAACATAAAAGGTTGTATTGAACATTATTACATCAAATATGAGACGGGACAGGTTGTAGCTTTTTAATTAACTAATTTTCTTGTAATTATATCATTTAAAATTTTTAAAGAGTGCTTCGCTCATTTATGCGTCTTAAGTGTAACGGCAGCCCATCCTAGTATAACTAGCTGCTATGCCCGTGCTTTGCAACGGGTTGAAAATTCAGAGTAGAAAAATTGTAAACAAAATAATGACAGTCTGCAGTTAGATATACTCATTATAACAGATGTTTATTTAAATTAATTTAATTAGTAAAAAACACATGTGACATAAACCAAATAAAACTCTCCTCCATATGAATAAAATGGGAACTTGGAAGTTCCGAGAGGCAGAGCCCTGAGGACATTTCTAAACGGCAATAGGCCTATGACACTCCTTGGTACTTAGACTATATTTGTGCAAAATTTCAGCAGAATTGGTCCAGTGGTTTTGGCGTGATGGAAAAATAGACAGACAGACAGACACCACCTCATTTTACTTTCTCCCCCTATACATAGTATATGGAGAAAGTATTGTTTTCGTAAAAATTTTCGAATTTGAGTTGTTAGTGGAAATATTTGTTTTGGTGCTCCCTGAATCCAAAAAAGTGGTTATAACGTGATGCGTGATGTCTGTGTGTGTGTGTGTGTGTGTGTGTGTGTGTGTGTGTGTGTGTGTGTGTGTGTGTGTTCAAGTTCAAGTTCAAGTTCAAGTTCAAGCAATTTTATTCATGAAAAATTATTGTTTATTACAAAATCCCATGTGTCACATAGGACACGCGCGGGACAGAAAAATATACATTTTCTTTAATACATTATTTCTTTACTGACAGCTGTACAGTTCTTTTACACTTCCGTCAAATTCTCAGGAACAGTTCATGCATGATGATGACAAATTTCAGAATTTTTTTAAATCACAGACAACGGCCACCACTTTCATTAATCATGCTCCGGTAACAAAATTCACCAGTATAAATATGTTACGTATATTCAATAATTTAAAACAAAAATACTAAACTCTAAAACAAATTCATAACAAGAAATAGACTATATTAGATACAACATTATCAGGCTTCCATAACAATTCATGCAAACTGATAATGCTAGCAAGTGAAAGATGAAATGGCTAGATTCATTAAGTAATCAAATATTCAGGCAGAAAACTAAATTAACAACAACAAAATAAACAAAAATATTTTTTAAAAATATTGACAACTTCACTCAATATGATACTGCATTGAATATTGCATGGCTTTAGATTTAACTACAGACAGAGTTTTATACTGAATTTCATTTCCAAAATATTTTACAAAATCATTAAAACATTTAGGGCCAAGACAGCAAAATTGGTGTTTACTCATTTCTTTCCTAAAAAAGCCTTCTTCAATCAATGTATATTGGGCAGATCGTGTCATTCTGTTTACAGGTTTTATTCTAAACAAACTCTTGTATTTATAAATAAACATTATCATACAATAAACATGCAACTGATCAAACGTAAGAATTTTATTCTCTGCAAAAAGGTAAGAAACTCTATCATTTCTTTTTAAATTAAATATTGTACGGAGGGCATTTCTTTGACACACAACTACCGGTTTTAGAACAGTGGAATATGTACCTCCATAATGTACGATTCCATATCTCAAAACACTCTCAAACCAAGAAATGTACACTTTTTGTAAATACTGACTCTTAACATTATCTCTCAAATGATACAGTGCATAATTTATTGTTCTTAGCTTACTCGATAAGTGATTGACTTGCTGCTCCCATTTCAAGAATTGATCCACATACAATCCAAGATACTTTACACTTTCTACTACATCTATGTAACTACATGAGCACTTATACAGACAACAATGTTTATGACACAATAACTTGAACTCATTCTTTAATTCCTCTTTCTGTTTGCTGCAATCGAAAAACATCAAACATTTGGACTTTGAACAATTGATTAATAATTTATTAATGATCAGCCAATTTGATATTTTATCTAAATCTCTACTTATTTTTAATTGTAATGATTCTCTATTATAAGCTGAGCAGACTAGAGCAGTGTCATCGGCATAGGCAAATATATCAGAATTCAATCTAAGTTCAAGTAAATCATTAATATAAATCAAAAATACGATAGGGCCCAACACCCCTCCTTGTGGTGTGCCATAGTGCACTTCCAGAACCTCACTCAAAACATTATTAACTTTGACTGCTTGCTTTCTTTCTTTACAAAAAGATTGCAACCACTCCAATGCTTTACCACCAATACCATATTTTCTAAACTTTGAAAAAAGGACATCGTGATCCAACACATCAAAGGCTTTTTGGAAATCTAAGTATAAAGACAAAGTATATTTACGTTTATCAACAGCATTAGTAATTGTAGTGACGTGTCTTTCTAGAGCCAAATCTGTACCTTTGCCTGGTAAAAAACCATATTGATTCCTTGAAAACAATGACCTTCCATCAAAATACTCCAGCAATTTTTTTTTAACTAAAGACTCAAATATTTTGGCTACTGTATTAATAACTGAGATGGGTCGATATGATGATATTTCTGACACACTACCTGTGTGTGTGTGTGTGTGTGTGTGTGTGTGTGTGTGTGTGTGTGTGTGTGTGTGTGTGTGTGTGTGTGTGTGTGTGTGTGTGTGTGTGTGTGTGTGTGTGTGTGTGTGTGTGTGTGTGTGTGTGTGTGTGTGTGTGTGTGTGTGTGTGTGTGTGTGTGTGTGTGTGTGTGTGTGTGTGTGTCTGTGTGGATGTGTACAGAGCTAGAGCCCTAACCAATGGGCCGATTTTTATGAAATTTGGTATGTATGTACTAATCCACAATATCTCCAGGCATTTTTTTATTTGTTTGAATTTTTATTTTTAAGGGTAATTATCCCCCAAAAACCGCCAAAAAACATGAAAAATCAAAATTTCTCAAAAACGGCTCTAACGATTTTGATTAAACTTTAGTCGTTTGTATAACTTTAGTCCTCCAAAAAAATGACACCACCCGCATTTCTGTAAAAATTCGGGTTCAGAAATTACAGCACTTAAAAACATCAAAAATTCAGTTTTTTGGATTTTTCATAAAAAGAAATAAATATAAACAAATATTAATATTCACCACTAAAAAGGGCTCAAAAAACTAAATAATTTAGTATTTTGAATTACTATTCTACGATTGCTGGTTTCGGAGAAAATTGAAATTTTCATTTAGCGGTAAACGCAGTACGTTGTCCAATGTTATTCTTATGGGAATACAAAAATTACTATTTCTCTCTTATTTACTGATCAATTTCATTCAAACTTGATATGCTTGTCAATTTAGCATTGACCAACAGAGTTAATTCGAAATATGTTGCCCCTTAATAACCCTGGGGGGGAATAGGGGGCATTTCCCCTCTTAAAACCACGAGTGTAGCAATGGATTCTGTAGTGCCTCCAAAGTAGGGATTTGGGTGGATGTTTTTAAAACAACTTGTTAACAAGATTTTCTGTACATTCGACCGTGCTTTGTATTCTATATTTAGTAAATAAAAAGTAATTTATTCATTAAAGTTGGGCTAAAAGGGAGAAAGTATGTGTCAGTTTCCTGATACCGTTTATTTATAATAGTAGTGATAGTAGTGATAAACAGGATAAATAAACTACGTCTCACAACACTAAAAATTATATCTACACTTAAACTGTAATTATAAGACGGTATGTATACATCGTATATATACATCAATTTATCATTTTCTGATTGGGCCTGATGATGTAACTGGTTGAAATTGATCGCTTTGTACCATATTTTGTGTACATTTACCGTCTTGTATGTAGTCTTTGTAGTGTTGCGAGACGCAGTTTGTTTATCCTGTTTAATTGTAACAACACGTGTCATGCTATTAAAGAAATTATATAATAAATAACATATGAATTTTTGGAAACAATAGGTGTAATAGCAATAATAACGAAATTAATTAATAACGTTATTGGTTAAGCATGTGCACGTATAATAATGCTACATTCAACCCAACCCCTTTGAAATAGAAGAAGTTAAAGAATTATTCGTTTCAAGGGACAGAATTTCTTGAGACCTTGAATAATAATCATTGACTTTACAAACTAACTCAATCTGTAACTCGTGGGGTCTAGGCGTGCTAAGACACGTTCGGCGGCAACAGTTGGTCTGGCGATCAGTTTTGTCAGGAATATGACTCATTTGTTCACGTTCATTGAAAATATCATAATGAGGCGGATAACAACTCTGATGACGACTTGCAATGGCTAAAGGTTAATGCCAAATGGTTAGAATCTTCAATCTATCCGCTAGGTAATCTAACACATTTTTTAGTTGCAATAAAAGTACTATCGTGTTTATTTAGATGAATTGATGGGGTTTACACATTTTTATTATGCCGTTATTACCTTCAAGAATAGTCTATGAAAAAATTTAAATAATTTTAAAAGGCCTCATTTTGATCTTTGTTGTATTTTTTAAATATGTTGTTATACTTTGTATCGTACTTATTTAACTTAAGAATGGAAGGTTGCCTAACCATTTACTCTAAAATATTCGTTTTATCATCTTTATATCTTTATATTTTTACAATTACATCACCTTATTCTATCCCATTTGACTATAAGCTTGAGACACTTCAGATTATGTCAATAAATAGTCATTGTGATCATCACTTAATACCATCACGCTGTTGGAAGTCTAAGAGATAATTCAAACCAGTTTAATCTCTGATTAGCATCAGTCATGTTTACGTTAACTTACCTTCCGCCAGCATGATCCTTATAACGCCGATGAGCCGTATATAGCGCCGTTTAACAAACGCCCATTACAAATTTGGTTATTAACTTAACTTACACATTTGGCTGTGCGATATATTTATTTTAATATATATTCTATGAGCGGCGTTTTTGAACCATCGGAAGAAAAATATTTTCACGTTTATGAAATTAAAGTTTTATAATCTTCTTAATATATAAAAATGAATCCCTATTTCCCTTGGTCACGCCATAACTTGAGAATGAGTGCACCAAATTGAATAATAAATCTTTTGTGTGTTCTCTTATGGGAGAATATCATTTACAAAATTACCAGCTGTTGTTGGTTGTCAGTTAGGACAAAGGAAGTCATATGGTAAAACTAAACAAAGATTTTATAGTGCTGGTCAGGTTAATATTTTTAACTATTAGCATTGACTATAAATACTGAAGTAGACTTCTCATTGCCATTGTAAAATGTGTCCCTAGTTTTGTGTATGCCAGGATTGAAAGAGGTCGTAGTTTACAATAATCACCAACAGAGTACACTGCTGTCAACTATTACTAATCGTCTTAAGGAGGGGATAATACAACAGTTGGTGTGTCAGAGAGCATAAGTTTATTATTACTTGCTTTCTGGGGTGGAGATATTTTAAAAGTTAACGTGTAAATAACTAAAATAAAAAGTTGACAGCAGCACAATCTGTCGGTGACCCAATCAAACTAGTTCAATTTTAAATTCTAGCATACACTAAAAGTGGGACAGCTGGGCCATATGGATGGGATGTCTCCTTCAGTATTTATAGTCAATGCTATTAGCTTGAAGGGGCCAAACCTTGCTCTAATATTCTGCCTAATCTGATTTTGTTACTCTTTATATGCTGAGAAAAATAGAACATTATAAGTATGAACACATGTCAGTTCGTAAACAAAATAGACCCTAATTTAATCACATGTTTTAATTAAACAAAGGAGACGCATTTAAATCCCCATGCTTTTCTTAAAGCAGATTTTTACGTTATTTCTCGTTTGCTGGTAACATTTTAGAAATGCTGCTATTTTTCCCGAGTCCGTGGGACCGTGACCTTTAATTTGAGCCGTCTTCCATCATCCTGCGATTTGCCAAACTCCCACAATTTTGACTTACAGAATCTTAATATATAAAAATGAATGCCTATTTCCTTTGGTCACGCCGTCACTTGAGAATGAGTGCACAAAATTGAATAATTCTTTTTTTTGTATTCGTTAATGTGAGGACAAGGTTTTTATAAAAGACAATTTTTAATCCGACCTACGGGCTCTGTCCCACTGGCCTTTTCATCAAAGTTCAGTTAGTTACACCAAACAGTTGTTAACAAATTATCTAAACAGTACATGGGGGGCCGAGCTTTGCTCGGGGGAAGGCCAGTCAGTTTGTTTAGATGACTTGTAGTAATATTTCACCACTTCCCCCTACTGATAATCTGATTTCTATAACTCATTTGCCTCTTTTCTACATTTTTAAGGTCCCTCCAGTTGTTATTTATAGCTCAATGTCCCTTTGATTTATTTTACTACTCTATATATGTAATCTTAACTCAAATCTTTTAATCTCTGCTCTCAGGAAACCACATGTTAATAATCATAAACAACATGAGTATTACTTTGACAGTTCCCTGGTTGATTATGAACAGCTGTTACAATTCTTTTGTTTTGATTTGAAACTCCATAAGCCCAATGTTAATTTTTTTAACTTTTCATTTTAGTTTTTTTACATTATTTGATTTTTCCTAGGGATGAGGCCTGTCTAGAACTTATTTTTATCCCAGAAATTAGTTATTTTGAACATTTGAAGGAAATCGTTGCAGCCGTTTTTGAGATCCGTGTCGCAAGCAAGCAAGTAAGCAAACCTTACTCATATTAGAGTATAGGATACTTGAAAGGCATAAACATATATATGTTCATTATGGAAATAACAAATCTACTTGAATGGCAGCTCAAACTCTTTTTTTGATGCCGAAGTTAGCGCTTTATAAAAATAGGCGAGTGAGCGTAGCGAACGAGCTCATCCGGGAGGCGAGTGAGCGAAGCGAACGAGCTCATCTTGAAAATGAACAAGTATTTGACATAACACAAATTCAATGACATTAGGACAGGACAACGTCTATCGAGCCAGCTAGTGTTTTATTAGTATAAGTTCTAGTTCAGAGGCCTATTTTTTAAACCTGTCTGAGAAAATTCCATCGGAAGCACTTAACCGTCCAGCCGATGTTTTGATAACCACGATTTCCCCATCTACACAGGTGCGGCGGCCGGCGGTGTCCGGGACTAGAGGACCTGCACTGATAAGACGAGATAAGAGAAATGGCGAGCATCTAATCTGCAAGTCTAATTACAAAACTCGGCCCATTTCGTATTATCTAAATATAGTTCACTTTAAATTGGACTGGGAGTTTACAACCATTTCTCTAAAACGGAAATTAAAACTTAAACTGTAACTTTTCACAACACAAGATTGAATTAACTGGATTAGTTTTAAAGAAGGTTTAAACTTGAAAATTAACATTTGATGACGACAGGTCCAATGGTTGAAGTCAGCGAGATAGTCTTAGCCGTTGGTTGAAATTTGATTATTTTGTTGTAAGGGTTTACGCTGGATAAGTTTTTAATGTAAACATGTGGAAAGCGAATTAGGTTAGTAACTCGCCTTATTTGGGACAGCGAATTTACTACTCTCCGTTTCCCCTTAATTAGACAGTATCAACAACTGACAAATCTCTCATCCAATTGAACTATTCCCATATAATCCCATACTCTACCTTAGGATCGCTCTTTTCTCTGCAAGTGAGAGCGAATTCTCCTAGCTCATTCTCTTTTTAAACTGAAATAGTTAGCATGCTCTTTAGGTCTTTAAACTTGACAACTACGGTTTTTGTTTGGAGAGCATACTATGATACACATAGTATTTAAAACAATAACTTAATTGCTAATTGTTTAAAAGAAAACAATACTACCACTCTGAGCTAAGCAGTGGCGTAGATACCGGGGGGATATATCCCGCCCTTGTAACTTGGAAAAATTAAAATTGATATCCTCCTGAAATCAAGCTTATTCCTTTAGATTAAAAATAAATGCTGTTTACTGAAAAACCAAAATCTCCTAAATATCTTACTTATATATTAAGAATACTGTTCGTGTACAATAAACAGTAGCAGATGAACTGCACCGGCACCGTAGTTCTACGACCGGCACGCGGCACGGTATTTGCGCGCCACAAGTGAGATGTGAGACCTCGCTGGATGTGAGCAGCGAGAAAGTGAGTCACCGAACAGTCTACCCTCTCCCCCGAGCGTACAGTTTTGTCAACTAGCGCACCTGACCTTGATCTTGACGTCTAGACGGTCTTAGCAAATATATGTAAAAGTCAACAGCAAAGCTGGGTCCCCCAGGTACTGTCGTGTTAAAACGGATATGAGAAGGGTGTTACCACTCCAGTAGTCAGTAGTATTTTTTATTTACATTAGTCCTAAATTATCTGTTCTTGCCGTTGTGGAGTTAAAACGGATATGGGAATGGTGTTACCATTCCATTAGTAAAATGTTTGGCTTATTAATTATCTTTTCTTGCTGTTGTGGAGTTAAAACGGATAACAGAAGAGTGTTACCAATCCAGTACCTGCCTACATATCTTTAAAAATTCAGTCTTCGTTCATCCTCTTACGGGAAGAATGAGCGTACACCTAGTAGAGGTTAGAGTGAACTGGGAAACAGGGTTTGGTTTATTTGGCAATCGTTGCATAAGATCAAGTTGCAAATATAAATACATTTTCGTTCACAGATAGGATTTCAACACTAAAGTTGCGTTATTCAACGCATTTTTGGAACAAATTTTAAAAAGAGGATTTTTAGTTTTTCACGGAAATTCCCCGGAGCTATATTTTTACCTTAAAACTCCGGATGAATCCGGTGAACTGGCAACCCTATCTTAACGATTACTTTTCAGTACTGATTACAACATGATACAACTGATACAAGTATTTTTTTAGTCCTGGTACAAATATTGATTACTTTGTATCAAAGGTTTATGCCTTGGATGTGTAGACCTATCAATAATTATGAATGTAAGGGACACGTAAATGATGTCTTCAATTTTGAATACCGGTATCAGCTCTAGTCATGAACACAGTTTTTTTGTTTTGTATTCCCTAATGAGATATCCCCCCATTGTCAAAGTTCTATCTACGCCATTCGAGCTAATCACGCTCGCTTTGTTTATATCGTAAAACTCATGGATATTAGAGTTAGTGATCTGTTACCAGAAGAAAGAAGATTTTAGTTACTTCAGTTTGTAATAATTTGTTTCAGTCAAAGTCTGACATTTCCGCTAATTGATGACAAAATCTTATTTTCAAAATTAAAGATAAGATGCGGTCTTCACTAAACTCTACATGGGTAAATTTTTCTTATGAATTGATAGCTTTTGTATCATATTCTATAGTTGCATGGGCGGAATCAAATTTCCTATGCAGTTTTTGCAACTGCCCGTCCGTCTGTCAGTTTCGATTGGCACTCTTTGATTGTGGTTAGCTCGTATTCCTCACACCACATCAAGCTCACAGTTTGCGGTCAATTACATTGTTTTAGTGGTCTTCGGGTCGATATTATATTCTAACATTTGCTTTAATGAGTGTAATAACACCATGCGTCATATCAAGTAACAATTGTAACATCGGATACGTATCTTGTCGGGGAAATAGGAATTAAAAATTTCTCATTGAGACCAAATGACGTGGTTTTATTTTCACTAGCAACAGAAATGTCTGACAATAACTAACTATCCATGCACATTAATCGTATCAATAGTTCATCCATTTGTATCCATTTGTAGTAAAACAACCGTGTTCGTGTCAGGTTTTATTTGGCAACAACTCGCCTGATTTCACCAATAGCCATTATAAGTTTCACACCCAAAAATTAATTTTAATATAAGTTTATATTTTTTTAAAATGTACTATAAGCAATTTCATAGAATTTACACCTCTAACTCCTTAAATTAACATATCAAGCACCAAAATTGGTTCCTTAGAACTCTCCCAGTTGAAAAACCTACTATTACGTTAAATCGCGTGAATAAGACATCTTGCTCTCTAGGAAAAACTTCAAAGGACCAAGGTGGAGTGAAAAAACGGACGGCGGAGCGTGAACACGGCAATAACAGTTTACCTGTGTGTTTACACACTTTAATAACCAGGCCCGCCTCGGACAGGACGCATTACTTGTAATTCGGGTCGTTGCTCGTTTCCGCCCTGCACGGTTTACTGCCACATTATGTAAACAAGCTGCTGAGTCTCTGAGACCAGGGCGAGGTCGCTGACGATGACCTACTTCGTGTCTCCGCCGAAACTGAGCAGCAACCGTACTTGGAGTAACTACCAACAACCGTGCTGGTCGGGGTTCGAAGCCGAGAATGATTCGTCTCCCATTTCCTATTTCATTTAATTTATTTCCCAACGGATTACACCATTTTACAATATTTGCATTTGCAATACAACTAAAGAACAAGATAACAACTAACAGGTTGGCATAGTAACAAATAACAAGTGACAACAGTGAAAAACAGCAATAACAGTAATAAGTAGTATGAGATCATAAACTTAAGAACTGATAACAATAAGTAAACAAAGTCATAAGAGAGGTGAAAATCTTTAACAATAGCATTGCATGATAAATATCGGAAAGTTACCAAATGAGAAATGCAAACTATCAACACAATATAATAGTTCCATACACTAAATGACGATGTGAAAATAACAAGAGAGCAATAATAAGAATCTTAAAGAATGACCAGCTTTGATTTAAGAAAGACTTTTAAACTACAAAATATGCCTTTTCACAGAAAACTTGCAGTGGGTGTCATCGCCACCAAGAAGTACATGAAACTGAAGCCGAGGACCCTGATACTCACACAGGCGTGGCCCTGTAAAGACGCTGCCGAAGAGACGCAACTGTGAAGAACACTTCACTCACTTCACAGGCGATCACCGTTCTCCGGAAGGACGCTTCCGACTCATTGAACAAGTCAAGATGAGATGCAGCTTCACTCCCAGTTGTCAAGAGTCTTGAGAGACCACAGTAGTAGGCGTAGTTGGTCTCAACTGTCTTCCATGCATAACCTTAACGCTAACGTGCATTACGAACAGTCAAATTCAGTTTAAGAAGCTGTTACGAATTTGCCATTACTGAATATAAAACGTTTCACGACGTTTCGGGATTTGGACTCTCATTCCGTCATCAGGTTCAACAAATATTTAAAACGTGACAATTTTACTAAACGATTCAGACAAATATAAAACGGCTTCTCAAAAGAGATAGATTAGAAAACTATAAAAATATTCAAAAGTTGTGAAAAAACTGGACACAACAAAATTAAAACTGGAGACTCTCAGCACTGCAGCACAATGCGAGAGTTCAATCGGGAAACAAAATTAGGTATTCAGATTGTTAGCAATCGTTAAATTGACATGATTTACATGATTGCAAAGGAACTAGCTTCGTTCAGCTGTTATATAAATCTGGGTAAAATATTAAGAGTTTTTTTTTCTAATTTTAACAAACACGGCAATACACCATTATACAACGGATACAGAATATTACGCAGATAAATTTCCTAACACTATGACTATAGGAAAATAATATCAGACAATTAATCGTTATACTCTAAATTATAAATCATTACTAGGTCACAATCCTATATCCGATACTCTAATACTAGTAAGGTTTGCTTACTTGCGTCCGTGCGTGCCATAGTGCATGCTCGGCTCCAACGATTTCCGTAGGAATGTTGGAATTAACTAATTTCTTGTATAAAAATAAGTTCTAGATATGCCTCATCCCCAGGAAAAATAAAATAATGTAAGCAATTATCAGTAGGGAGAAGTGGTGAAATATTACTCCAAGTCATCTAAAAAAAAAATATTAAAAAACTTTCCCTGAGCCAAGCTCGGCCCCCAGGTACTGAAGTAATAAATAAACACAAATCAACGCTATATGTAAATAAATAAATTATATTGCCAATGACAATAAATACAAACGCAATGATTTTTTATGTTACACAACCCATAAATGTTAAAACTTGTTGGAAAGTACGATGTTTGGGAGGATTCACCGCCAGTTTCTAGCTCGAAGACGATCGGGTAGACAAAGACCCGTTTGAAACTAGCCATTCAGCTTTTTCAATCTACTGTTGTACCTTAACCCAATGTAAACTAAGACTTTAAAATCTCATTTCATCGAGTCCCTGGTTAGAAATACTCTTCTCAGCCGTGAGGGCCACACGGAAAGCGATGTTGTTTAGCCATACAAAGCGACTTGCTGATTGAATGGGAGGCGGACATTGCCCGTCCTGCTGGCAAGACGATTCATCTTTATAACATTTGCAATCAGTTTTGGAGTCGACTAAGAATAATCTATAATCCGACCGGTGCAGAAGCATTATTCTTCATGAAATCATAATGGAGGTCGGCCTTCAAACGAATAAGTATGGATATTTTTTCCCACATTTCGCATCCTTAACTTATTTAGGCAATAACATTACTTTGGTCTAAGCCTATCTAGATAATTCCAGTAAAACGCTTCAATATCTATGACACTTATCTAGGCTAGCTTACGTCTTATTTCTGTACTATTACAACACAATATAGGATTCATTTATATTGATGTATAATTCAATTGTGTTATTAGGTCAGATTGAGACATTATGTTAATTAGGTTCTGCTTTAAGATACCAGCAGGAACTTAGAATGGAGATTACTAGACAAATCTGACATGTAGAACTCTAAGATTTGTCCAGAACATAGAACAAATATATATTAACGGGTGGTTCTCAGCCAGTCCAGCCCAGTTCAGTGAGTTGACTGTAGAACGTTCAAATTGTGAACTGTGATATCACAGCGATAGTCCTAAGCGTTGTATGCATAAAACAGTGAGTTGGGAATAAACTTGATAAATAGTGAAAAGTGGAGTTTTATTAAATTGTCCACAGTGATATGCGTAAGTATAAACGTAATCGATAATGGGACAACACATATATTTCTCATTTAGATCAAAACTTTTCCGTTAAAAATTTCTTGGGGAATACAAAACAAATGAATAATAAGATAAACTGAAAAAATATGACACCCTAGAGACTCATTCCATTGGACGGGACGTAGTCTGTTATTTATGTTATTACATTAGTTAATAACACCCTTTCAGATTAGCCGATGTCAAAATTGACGCGCACCTCCGGGCTTTGGACTGAAACGCTTTCATCTTCCGACAAAGACTGAGAAATAATAATATGATGACGATTGTAAGTTGCGACTTAAATACTAAACATATTTTTTTTCTATTTTATGCAATTTGTGTGGTTATGAAATCTATCAAAAAATGTTCTTCATTTTGATTTTATACATAATTATCACCGTAATACTGTATCTTGGAGTTAGAATGATTCAAAAGGTTTAAGAAAATAGAAGTAGCGTTAGTATAACTGTTTTTCAACTTTAATAGGATTAAGTTACCCATTTTATATGCGTTACTTATATTTCATCTATGTGTCATGTCATTTTAAGATTTTCTTGAGGCGTATACACTGACTGTAACTAATGTATAGCTACAAGGTAACAACGTTCTGTTCAATAACATTACATATGGGGCTCAGGTTTAAAGATTTCCCCATAAATTTAATATTTTGTTTTGTAAATTCCAACAAATGTTTAAACATTGTCACGGAATAAATATTATTATTATTATATTTCAAATTCATTACTATTTTAGGGAAAACCCATACAACAATATATCCCAATGAGTATGATAATATTAAAACAATAATAACAAAAATTATCCTCCAAAACATATTACACTCAGCCAGCTATCTGCTAAAGTAGGGAAGTATAAATACATGTTTTCGCCACTGACAGTGTATTAACCATCTCTCTCACTCTACCTCCCCGACACCCACGGACCCTGATAAGGTCTGTACTGTACGGAGATGACTTGATTGCTGGCTGCTAAACAATGGGGCGAGGAGAAAGTTGTCTCCTACCACAATCCATTATGCCATTTGGTTTGTTTTCATTGCGAGATTTAGACACAGCTGATCTTAAACACAGTTCATTGACTTTTATTGGTTGCATGTGTCACTTGCAGTGCATGAACAGTGGAGAGGGTATTTCCCTCAACCCTTTGTTACAAGCTGGCTTTCAAGTCGTCTCCTTAAACTATTACAGGTTAGTAGAAAGCTCTCACCGAGTCAGTGTCGGGTATGGCAGCAGTTCTGGGCGGAACACGTGGTGAGAGTGGTTGGGATTGGGCGAATTAGCATAAATGGCTTGTACATCTGTTGATAACATCGGCTAATCACCGTGGTTGCGGAGTTCCTGGATCGTTTACAACTTACGAGCCAATCAACGAGATTTTGGCGCCAATATGTGCAATAAATTTATTTTTTAAGCCTGAATATTCGGCCGAATACCGAGTGTTCGACGAGCCCGCGAATATTGTGGGGGCTGCACCAAGACCGAATACCGAATTACCTTGTTGTAAGCAGTGACGATTGTTCAGTGAAGTGTGCGGCCGAATATTCGCTTGATATTCTCGAGTGGTGGGGGAACAGCGTTAGTTGTTGGAAGTGACACGCGTTATGGCTTAGCAAATGAATTAGGCTCAAAAAGCAAACTTGTATTTTTTTATTTTTGTGATACTAAAGTAGTTTAAGTAAACTAACAGGTGACACTAGTTTCACATTGGTTAATCAGGCTATCGTGCTAAAAAATTTTAAACATGTTTTAAATGTTTTGCAAGTATTTACCTTTGTCATGTTGAAAGGTTGACAAATTACAGAGTAGATGTTTTAAATGCCTCTTATATGATCTTAAAAATCAGGTTCTTAAAATTCCTTTTGCTAAAGTAATTCCATCATGATCTGCATTATGTCTCATACACATTGTAACTTGTTAAGTTGTTTTGACTTGGTCTCGATTATTTCATTAAATTCATAGATAGTGAGTAGTTTTACAAATCCGGCTCGAATAGAGGTACAGTTTTTTATCGCTACGAGTTTTACCAATCTTCTATATTATTAAAAGAATTTCTTGATTTTTGTTCGGCGATTTTATACCTCTAAAATTATTATTTTGAATAGATGTTTGGTATCAATGAAAAGCTTTTTCTCTCTAGATGTGCCTTTTGCGGGTTTGAAAAACCTACACCTTCAGAGCTTCGCCCTGCAGGCTTTCAAAGTTTCAATGTTAATCTTATGGAGTTATATTTTATTTAGTTGTCAGCTGATTATGATGTAAATAAACTTTTAAAACGTCCGGCTCCATGCCTGCTAAATCCACGTGCGGAGAACGGGAGAGAACATAACCCTACAAATTATTCTAGAGATTAAACAATAATGTCATTTTTGCTTTTTCTATTAACTTATTTATTTATTTAATTAATTCATAATTAGTATTTACCTCATTTGGAGTACTTACTTACAGAGTACTACTTAACTCTCTAAGAAACATGAGGTACTATATTTAAAAATGATATAAATCTAAATACTTAAAACAAAGTCGGGTTAGTATGTTTGCATGTTTAGTAAGTAAGTTACACTAAACAGCTGTTATAAGGATTATAACTAAATATACTTGAAAGGCATATGTTCATTATGGAAATAAAAAATCGACTTAAATGGCAACTCAAACTCTTTTTCGATGCCGAAGTTAGCTCTACATAAAAACAGGCGAGTGAGCGTATCGAACGACCTCATCTTGAAAATGAACGAGGACAGGAAAATTACAGTAGGACAGGACAACGTCTGTCGGGCAGCTAGTTGTATAGTAAATACAAATATGGAAAAACAAGAGAGCATTTTTGATAAAAAAAAGTCCAAGTATAAATTTACTTTTTCAATACAATTTATAATTATTTGAATTAATCCGACCCTTAATAGTGTAATACCTTATGTAAATAATAAATCATCAGAAGCCAATAAGCAGCAACTGGTTAAACAACAACAGCACATGCAGTACTCTATTTCAGTGGGAGAAATAAAATAAAACAAGTTTTAAACAGTGATAATACATGTATTCTAATTGGCGGTTGAAAAAAATGAAAGATTATATTATAAGTTAATCTTCTTCGTAATGCAATTTCTTAAAGCACTCAACCACCAAGTGTTCACACTAATGAAAAATGAAAAACGATACCGAGAATTAAACAGAACATAATTTAAATAAATAAGCGTGAAGGCAAATCAGATTAAAGATGTCTGCATTTAATTAATAAATGACGGAAACTCATTGATGCCTCACCTCTTATGGTGTTAATTTATTCTAGCGTTAACGGCTTTATACAGCTCGAAGGTCGGCCAGTGGCCTCGACTCAGCAATAACTAATGCTCTCAAAACAACAAACGCGCTAAAGTATCTGATGTTGAATGCAGTGACGGAATGTCTGTCATGCATTTTGGATATCTGCCAGTGTCCGTGAGTTTCCTTTGTTCTCGAGCTTTACTGTGCCCGTAAGATTGATATGAATGAATAAATTCATTAATTTGTTGTTAGTTTTGTTTGGTAGTTTGTTAAATGGTGTGGATGTTATTGTATATTTTTGTATTGATTTTATTGATGTTAATTTGTTGCATTATTGTATACTCGATTGATTGTTTTTAATTTATTGTCTATTAGTGTATCATTGCTACAGTACTAATTGTTTCGGTCTAATTTTGTTGTTTTCTAGTAACCTAACAATTGCTGAACTTCTTCATTTAAGTTCCACGTCGCTTATGATGATTAGTTCGAAGCTTTGAAGCTTCTTTGCTGATGATGATATGTTCTGCTTCTTTGCTTGCTTGCGACTCTGATACCAGTAACGCAAGCAAACTTAAAATATTGGAATTTTTCGCTCTTTTAGCGAATTTTCCCTATGGGGAAGAAGCTATTACCGTAGTCGGCATGGTAAGACCTAGGCCCGGGACCATGATAACTTTTCGTCCCCAGACCCCAAAAACATCATTCGTTCAAAACTGTATATATATACAGATGTACACATATATATATGTGTGTGTGTGTGTGTGTGTGTGTGTGTGTCCTTGGGTGCGATAACTCTCGTAAAAATGGTTCGATTTTGATAACAATTTGGTACACACGTATAAGGCAACATTTATGACTTTAAGTGTGAAAACCAGATAGATCAATCGATCCGAAGGGGTATTTTGGGGGGGGGTTGGATCCCAAAAATGGGTTTTTTGATTTTTTTGCATATAACCTTTGAAAAAGACAAATTTTATTTTTCACTGTTGGATTCAGCTTAAAAAACACACAATTTGGTGTTTTGATCATTGCTCTACGTCAATTGGTTACGGAGATATTAATTAACAGTGCTAAACACAGTACGTTGTCCAATGTTATTATTATGGAGAATAAGAATAATGTTATGTCTCGGTTATTTAAGAACATATACCGACCAAACTTGGTATATGGCTTCATCTGGTTGTGGTCTATTGTCATTAGCACAAAAAAACTATTTTTACCGATGCTTCCCGTAGCCATTGCTACGTTTATTTGATTTTCATTGCCGTAGCCATTGCTAAAACTTGGTATGTGCGTAAAACTTCATCTAGTTGTATTAAATTCAAATTTGTATAAAAACCTATTTTTTGTGTTCCTTGTTTCAGCAAACCTGTAAACTCAGCCGCCGTGTTATTCTTATTGAGAATAATTAAAATGTCATTAATCGTTTATTTATTACTGTATATTGTTGAAACTTGGTATGTGGCTTTATGTGGTATTAAGATACGTATTGGAAATTCGCTTAGTACGCAGGTTTGCTGCTACGGGGGTATTTACATTTGGATGGTTCCTTATCCTGCAAAAACCTATTTTTACAACAAATAATTTGAAAAATAAAATCATGACATTGATTTCAGATAATAAATAAACTATAAATAATTAATAAATTAAAATAGCCATAAAAACTAAGACGTAATTTAAAATTAAAATATTTACCAGTATTTTATCACTTTGTATCCAAACATTGCCACGTAACTCAGAAACTGGTTTTGGTTATATTTACAATAACTATTAACAAAATTATACAAATATATTACTTTTCGAGGTTCACAGGTTAGAAAAATCAAGCAAACATGTATATAAAAAAATATTAATAAAATAAAATTGATTTTTTAATTTTCCTATACATACAAAATTACATTTTTCTAGAGAAAGGCCTAGCAAATAAAACATTTATTGAAGAATTTGTAAATATTTCAATCCAATTGGAAGTAAACTGTCAAAAAAACCTCATGCAGAACTTTATCTTTAGGACTTCTTTGAGCAAAGCTCGCCGCCCACAGGTCCTAGTACTTAACCGACATAACCGTTCTGGCATATCTCAAGTTATATCACATAAATCCAATATTGCAGAGTGAAGCTTATTGTAAGCTTTTCTAAGCAGTCTTCAATCTTGGGCAGTCAAATTCGTTTCGCTCGTTTTCAACTGGGTTAATGGTGTAGAAGTGTTATGTGGTGTTCGCCGTAAGTCGCGCGTGAGCAGACAGTGCTCGCTCTCACGAGGTGATTGCCTAGAGGCAAAGACAGTCGTTTGAGCTGGATGCGTTTATAATTTGGTGATAAATGGATTTATAACTACGGATACTCGTTTTTAGGACTGCGAAATATTAATTCTTTAAAAAACATGATTGCTGTTTACTTTCTCCCCTTATACATAGTATATGGAGAAAGTATTGTTTTCGTCAAAATTTTCGAATTTGAGTTGTTAGTGGAAATATTCGTTTTGATGTTCCCTGAACCCCAAAAAGTGGTTTTTACGTGATGTCTGTGTGCCTGTCTGTCTTTCTGTCTGTCTGTCTGTATGGATGTGTACAGAGCTAGAGGCCAAACCAATGGTCCGATTTTTATGAAATTTGGTATATAGGTACTAATCCACGATATCTCCAGGCGTTTTTTCATTTTTTAAATTTTATATTTTTAAGGGTAATTATCCCCCAAAAACCGCCAAAAAACGTGAAAAATCCAAATTTTTCAAAAACGGCTTTAACGATTTTCCAATGTACGTTGTCCAATGTTATTCTTATGGGGAATACAACAATTACTAAATTACTATTTCTCTCTTATTTACTGATCAATTTCGTTCAAACTTGATATGCTTGTCAAGTTAGCATTGACCAACAGAGGAAATCCGAAATATGTTGCCCCTTAACAAACCTGGGGGGGAATAGGGGACATTTCCCCTCTTAAAACCACGTGTGTGGCAATGGATTCTGTAGTGCCTCCAAAACAGGGATTTGAAAACAACTTGTTTACAAAATTTTCTGTACATTCGACCGTGCTTTGTATTCTATATTTACTAAATAAAAAGTAATTTATTCATTAAAGTTGGGCTAAAAGGGAGAAAGTATGTGTCAGTTTCCTTATACCGTTTATTTATTCAAAAAACTTAAATTTATTGGCCACTACTTACCTTCAGGTTTTGCGGTGTTAGTCCTTGTTATGGAAAATTATTGATGGAAACATGTTCTTGTCATCATAGTTAAAAAAAAAACTCAAACTATTTACAACAAATGTACAAACACATGAAATGTAACGCCATATATATATATCACTTGACGTTTTGGAAAGACGTGAAAAATCTTGTCCGTTATTACAGTTCTTTGATAAAACTAATTTGTATATAAATCTGTTATCGTTGTTTGTTATGCTATTGAGCATGTTGCACTATTTGTATTAACTTATTGTATATATATATATATATATATATATATATATATATGTGTATATATTACTTGTTTATCTCATTGTAGAGTTGGGCAAAATAATGTGGGCATAAAGGCTAAAATCTGTTAAATAGTTATTAATTAATAAAATATACAGTGAACGGATTGATGTACACGAAAGAATGAACTGGCTGCTGCAACATATTTATAATTTCTTAAAACAATTTTGTATAATTGTGGTTCCCGCACGCGTCTTGCATGATGCATGGGACATTGTTGTTAAAGTATTGTAAAATAAATAAATTATTTCTTATTCTTATTCCTACATATTTTTCCGTCCAGCCAAGCGCATACCCTCGACTACACCAAAACAAGGACGAACACCACATAACTTGAAGGTGGGTAGACATGGAGCACGTTTATTCCATGGCAAAGCTCAATCAAATGAATTATGTTTCAATATTGCTAGTGTACAATTTTAAAAATTTTGTTTTTGATACACTTTGGTATAAGTAAGAATGAAAATTCACCTTGTTTTTATTGGTTGTAAACTACTGAAAAGTTTCATAGTTGTTGAAGGAAAAAAATCCGTATGATCAATACCTCCTGATATTTTTCAAACGTGCGTTGGTAAAAATGCGTTAGTAATACGTGTATTCTCACGACGCGACGTCACTAAATGAAGTTTGGTTTTCTGTTCTGTACTACGGAAATAAACTTAAATGGTTAAGTAGTAACCACCACAACAAGGCATTGCTGCCTTATTACCATGGGCTAAACATGGGAAAAAGTCTTAAAAGTCCATGAACTATCATATTTGTATATTTTGTTAAGAGTATATTGAAGGGGTATATTTTGATTTGTACTAAAATAAAGTTTCACAACAATTTTGATGACACTACATCAATTATATAATGAAGTTAGGGTTCTTAAACCAAACCTTTCCTCTACGACCTTACCTTTGAGGTCGGGTCTCAAGTGTAAGGGGAGTCTTCCATAGCTAGAGAGAATCACTGTAGTTGAATTAATGTTACTTTGCGTATTGTACGCCTACTAATAGTTAAGTGACAACCCAAGTACTAAGAATAACTCAACCAAGGTGAGCATTATTTTTGAATTTATTAACACAAGACGTTGGCAGTGTCAACAACAATGCATATAACGTAAATCACTATAATAGGCAATAATGTGGGGCTAACATAGAGGAAACTAGCCGTAGACATTCGTCGTGAATTATCGCCTTCGTTCTGGCCTGTCCTGTGGAGAATATACGCCTCTCGAGGGAAGAAGTGGCATGTTACCGAAGTCCATTGAGTACAATAATTACTAACGTGATTAACATTTCAACACACTTAACGAAGTGTACAAAATCAACGGTACTCGTAACTCACTAAATATAAAACATGTATTAATTTTAAACAAATATTTCAATGCTTTACCACTACTGTACCTTATCGCATGTGTTATATGTTTCGTTTTATATTCAGCTACGAAGAGGAAATTTGTCTTAATGAATGAATGTCAGGCGTAAATAAAACTAAACTGACTCTAATTAGGAATCATTTATATTCATTTTTAAAACTACATGTTTGTAAACTAACAGTTATTGGAAGCCATCTTAAATATTTAAAGGTTTATAAAATTGTTGAATACAATCTTTCATGTAAGTTTAAGCTAAAGTAAAGTCCGATTTGATATAACTCATGTTACTATACGTTTCCGCAAACTGCGTCTATTATGGGAGGAATAATATCGTCGATCAATCGTACATGTCAGCCGTCGTGGTTTTAATAACATTCGTGTCGTAAAACTTTGAAAGGCGTCTATAATAATGACTGCATTAAGCGAAGGAGGTCGGATTTAAGGCAATAAGTTTACTTTTTACTATCAACCTTGACTTTTAATGTTATGAACCAAAGACCTCCTCTGCATGAAATGCAGGGAACATTATTAATTAATGTTTCGGGCACGAAATTCTGACTTCCGCACTATACAACACGTTTGATGGTGAAACAATTTCCCCGAAACAAGTGGTAAAGGTATTTTTGTTTGTTAGCATAGTACCGGGGAGACCGAACCATGCTATTTGATATTTGATTAGTTTCATGGGTGGAAAACTGTCTATATACAATCTTTATTCATTGGTTATAGTCCCTGTTTTCAAGAAATTACTTGTTGGTATTTTACTATGTGTAAGTGCTACTTTGACAGTTCAATGGTATTTATTCACAGCTGTTATGATTCTTTTGTTTCGATTTAAAACTCCAAAAGTCCAATATTAACATTTATTTCTTTCAAATGAGTTTTTTTGCAAAATATGAATTTTCCTGGAGTTGAGATTTTTTCCAATTGGTAACAATCGCAAGGTTCCCATAAAAATTTGTACCAAGGTGTTTAGTGGAAGTTCCCTTTAAGCTCATCCACGAACAAACTTCGACTCCGCGTGAAAATACCTAGGGGAAAAGGAGCGTTGCAGAGCCCCACGCACGACTACTGTTCACGGTTAATATTTATGTACCGCCAAAGATCTCTGAGCCAATATCTCGGGAGTTACAACAACTGCTCTTTTATGATTATTATGTGAAAAAAAAGTCGATTGCGGAATATTACAATAAAAAGTGCAAGTGTTGGGTGTTGTTTAGGTCCAAAAGCCCCTAATTCCAAATTTTAAGCAAAATCCTTCGTTGTATTTCGAGATAATTTTATCAAACAAACAAGCAGACAGTACTAAGTACATAAGTGAATAGGATTTTGCTCATTTCTGCAATAGATTTTGTTAAATAAAGCCAAAACCCTAAGCTGTTTATCATTAACTCCCCAACACCCGGATGTGCTGGAGAGATGAAATTTGGCACACTTATAAATTTGGTATAAAATATGAAAAGAGAAGTGCTTTGATTTCGATTTTCCCTGAGGGCTCCAAAACACGGGTCCACGGGTTCCACTTGTCGTCAACATTCGTATGGTTTTCTTATGGACATTAGTTTTTGTTACCAGATGACAACATTAATATGCATTATGTTTATTATCCAAATAAGTTAAAAAAGATTAACAACAGAATGCAGCACATTCAACTATGGTGTTTGCCTGGAAATGCACCAACCATTTTATCCATATAAATAGCAATTACTCTATTATTTTAGATCTGTCATAGTAAATGCTTATACGGTTGTTATTGGGACAGTATAGCACAAACCTTTGGCTCTTAGAAATTAAATTACAGTTTTAGAGAAGCTTTAACAATTCTGGCCAGAAATGTGAATCAATCTGTAAATGTTAAAATCTTCAAATTAAAAACAAAAGGGTCAGGTTTCTCTCAAAAGTTTTAAATAAATACCTAAATATTGGTTCTCAATAAATTGACAACCATAAATTAATGAATGAAAGATGTACACCGAAAGACGATACTAAAACCTTAAATCTACGGTTTATATTCCATTATTAGGTTATATAATCCGAAAATAGCGTGCATCTCTTACTAACGTCCTGTATATGAATCAATTCATACTATATATAAATATATATCTGTTCGTTTTAATACATTTGGTGGGACTTTAGCTAATGAATGTGTAATTTTCTTTGTAAAAAATTGTAATTTGATTTAATTTACTACACAATGACAAACCTTTTAAAACTAAACAAATTGATACCCTTTAAAACGCAGTGCTAGTTTTCAGTTGTATCATCCTCTTTGGAAAATTATTAAAACTCCCTTAGTACATAGTAGAAATTAAAAAAATGTAATGTCATATTGAAAATTAAATTACCTACCACTTTCATATTGCCTTTATGAATTATTTTCACCTTAATTAAAAATGTGTAAAACCGACAACTAATCAAAAAATAGATATGCGTCATTATTGTTTTATATAAAAATATAACTAGTATTAAAAAATTTGTTACTAACTATTTTATACTTAATGACTTACCAAAGGGGCTGGGACGAGGCGGAGTATGCGGCGGACGGACGCGCGAGGCCGTCTGTCTGTCTGTCTATCTGTCTGTCCGTCCGTCCACCAGGGGCGGCACCCCCCCCCTTGGCCCCCTCACCAGATCATACACCACGACGGCCCACACGCACGGCGCGACGCATTACCGCCAAATTGCTTTTTGGCAACTTGCAGTTTATCATTAAGAAGTCGTTTAGTAAACTGGTTAACTCAAAACGATTTTACGGTGGTAGTGGTGATTGGTGGTCCCGATAATGTGCTCGTGGTTATTAGCGAGGAAACGGTGTAAAACACAAGGTGTGTTAACTGCTGGTTAGGCGGTGATGGGGTTAAGAGTGTTATGGGCATTTTATATATTGATTCGCTAAGGAATTTCGTTTTCGACCCACTTCGTCGATATTTCTCAAAACCAATTTGGACAATCGATGATTTTAAAGTTTTTACACTGCAAATTAACAGAAAAACGGAAAACTGAAAAATACCGCTTTATTGTTTTTAAATATTTACATTTAAATAATGCTCCATGTTATTAAAATGGGAGGATATTTCTAAGGAACTCGGCCTTAGTTTGAGAGTGCCAGGTAACGAGTGGTCATGTAATTTTTACCAATTTTAAGCTTATTCAAATACTCCACAAAATTGTTAAATTTATAATTCTCCTTCTTTAAGTTTGTTAAATGATATCACTACTATTATAAAAATGAGGTGTTGTTTGTCTGTCTATTGTTCTGTCACGCCAACAACAGCTGGTAATTTTATAAATTATATACTCCTATAAGATTTGCATTGGAACTCGCATGGAACAAACCCCGTGGGTGGATCCTTGAGGTTGGACATGGAAATTATCAGGTCTAGATGTTATGTGATATGCAAGTTATGTTCATGCACAGTTTTAGCTTAATCGGTTCAGTTATTTATGCGTGATGGAATTACAAATATCCATAAATCCAAACTTTCACATTTATAGTATTAGTTTAGTAGGATTTAAAGATCGTTTATTTAATTTATTAACATATCTCATTACACATTGTAATTAGAGAATTGTTTTTGTTCGTTTTTGTTTCTAAGTTTTGTACTTAAGAATTAGGTTGATTATAGTTCTCGAAACGATCTATTGTTAGTTAAGGATCTAAGATATTCCTTAATTTCGCTGGGATTTTAGTATTTAATAGGCGTACCACTAAAACATAATTCTTATTGCAAACATAAATACCCCCGTCGCAGCAAACCTGCGTACTCAGCGAATTTCCAATGAATATATATGTTTCTCACTACCACATAAAGGCACTTACCAAGTTTTATAAAAATAAATTAATAACTAAATGATCTATAGCATTTTATTTATTCTCCATAAGAATAACATAGGACTGAGTATGCAGGTTTGCTGCAACAAGGAGCACAAAATATGTGTTTTTATGCAATTATCAATTTAACTCAACCAGGTGAAGCTACATACTAAGTTTTATTAATTTAGGTTAATAATTAAGGGAGATATAAAACTTTACTTATTCTCCATAAGAATAACATTAGGGCTGAGTATGCAGGTTAGCTGCTACGGGGACAACCAACAAAATATTTGTTTTTTGTTCAAATATCAATATACCAGTACAACATGAAGCCACATACCAAGTTTCATCAATATACATTCATAAATAATCGAGATATCAAATTTTATTTATTCTCCATAAGGATAACATTGGACAACGTACTGTGTTTAGTACTTTGAATATCTCTGCAACGGTTGGACGTAGAATCACAATTTAAACACCAAAATGATTGTTTTGTGGAGCTGAAGTGATTGGTAAAAGCAAATGTGAAGTTTAAAGTAAAACTAACTGAGGAAAAGCCAAAAACCTTTTTCCCATAAGATTAACATGGGAGATTTTATGAGCATGTTTTTTTGGATTTTTTCCGCAACCACTTAACCTAGGTTAATAATTCAAAATACCATATTATTTGTTTTTTTAAGCTCTATAACATGGTTAAAACCAAAATTAACTGTTTCAAAAATTTTAGGGTGAAAAATGCAAAAAACTGATTTTTGGAAAATTTAAAACCCCCATAAACCCCCCTTCCCATAGTCCGATTTTTCTGGTTTTCGAACTTAAAGTCATAACTGTCACTTTACACATTTGAGCCAAATTTCATCAAAATCGGACGTTTTTTACTCAAGTTATCGCATTCACGGACACATATATAGATATATATATATATATATATATATATATATATATATATATATATATATATATATATAGATATATATATATACATATATATAAATTTGAACGAATAGTGTTTTAGTCATCTTGGGACCTTAAAAAAAAATTTGTCATGGTCTCGGGCTTAAGTCTTACCATGAGACCTACGGTAATAGCTTCTTCCCTATAGGGGAAATTCGCTAAAACCTATATTTTTGTTAATGGTGACAAACACTGAGAGGTGGCGAAGATGGTAGTTTATACAAATTGTATTGACTGCAGGAATATCGCATTGCAAAAATATCCTTAGACGTTTCTTGAATCAAAATGTAAATAACGACAAGTAACACAAACCTTTAAAATGGGTTGTTTTGTGCTTTTAAGCCTTAACCAGATAATATGATAGGATAGATATTCAAATTCAAAATTCTTTATTGAAATGCCAATAAACAGCAAGATTTCATAGTAGCATTAATTACGTGTTTTAATGACGATATAGATCAATAAAACTAAATAAGCCGGTATCCCGTTCTCCGCAAGGGATATCGCAGGCATAACAATTAATTAATATCCTAATGTAAGATCTTAACTGAGACTGCAATTTAATTAAAGTAAATATATTATGGCTAAGGAAACAAACAAACATAATTTGTGATTCTTATTATTGTGAACAATGACGGTGAGAAGTAATGTACAGACGTGCCGGAATGCCGTGCACAGATTATACACGATCATAAGATGCCTACGATTAGATCATAAGTCAGTCACGGTCCACCAGGAAAGCGCCCCTGGGCCACGTAGCACACAGGCAAAGCGCCACTGCCAAATCAATCCCCTCAAAACGCACCGTCAAAGCGCCAGTGCCAGTCATAAATATTTATGAGTAACTGCCCTAGCAGTAGGCAAATAATGGTGTACTCTTCTCATTTACAGTTCAAACCAATAGACTTACTTTAGTTTATCCCATCATTATCGGTTTATCTTGACTTTTATATAATGATAATTTACCTATACTGTACTTTGAATTGAGGTTATTTAAAATCAACATACAAACTATGATTTAATTAATTAAAGGAATAAGAAATAAAATCAGTTAAGTATACAATCAGTATTTATTTTAAACATAGACTTTAATATTGAAGCAGCCACATTTGACTTACGTATTTGCAATCAGCCCGCCTTCACAGACACGCACTTCAAGACGTTTAATATATCAATTTCTCCGTTTTTTTTAGCTGCAAAAATGTCCTATCAACGAACTGGTGATGCACATGGTTTTCTTCCTTCATACGTAAGTCCTCTGGTTTTAGCGGTATTCATACCAACGTAGGTAGAAAAAACTATCTATATATCTGGGCCTCCTTCAGGGTGTCGATAAAAATGTAAATGTTCGGGTGGGAAGACGGGAGCGTTTTTTTTTTTTTAACTTGGTGTTTATGGTCCGCCAAAAGTCCGATGATTTTAGAGTCTAAATGAAAATAAGAATCCGTAGCGTTTATTATTTGTTTACATTCCATCTTCCGCCAGATTACCCGGCTACCTGGCTACCTGGGGTAGCGTTGGCGCTTTCCCGGTGCGTGCCAGGTTGACCCTTTTTCGACCCTCGCATAACTGGCGCTTTCCCGGTGTACCCGTCAGTCAAGATCTGTACTTCAACTGCAACCTCGTCCTTTACAGTGGATCAGCTGTTGATATTTTGGGTTTGGTTTGGTAAAAATCCTCCGTATTCATGCGACTTAATTTTATTTACATGTAGAAAATGTTTGAGCAATTAGTAAACAACTTCGAAACTAAAACGTAACGTCAGCAAGTACCAGTAACTGATTGTGCATAAAATATATGACTGAGAAGAAGCCTACAAGGAATCGGGCAACATTTCTAGTACAACAGTTTTCCGTTTTTAAAACCTTTAAAGTATAACTGCTTGCTGTTACCTAAATCAGGAAGTCGTATGTGCAAATAAGTTTGGTGTATGTTTGTAGATAATAATTTTATCAGTCAATGAATGTGTTAAATTTGTCCCAGTAGGTAATTGAGATTACAAACTTTTGATTCCGTTTGTTACAATTTACACTAGTTGTTTATTAGGTTAAAATTATATCAATGTGAGGCCTAGAGTATTTAAAGACTATACTTTTCTGCACTTCTGTTGATACCAAGTGACTGGAGGACAGTTCTTTGTTTGAGAGGGGGTTCGATCTATGTAAATTTGGTTGTCTTTAACTCTCTAAATTTGTAACCAAACTTGAAACTAATTCCAAAGTTGTTTAGATTATTTGAAGCGACATAAAACAAACTAGGTTCAATGTCACTGCCTTATGGTACTCTGGATTGAATTGGATTCGAGTCATAAGTCTTGAGTATGACTTGAAATGGGCGTACATTAGAAAAAGTCATGGGTCCATTTACAGTCCAAGAGTAAGCAAGTTAAAGTCAGCTGAAAAAATGTTTTGTAATTCGAGGTGTTTCAAATTGTTCCTGACGTTTGACCCCCCGTAGTATGCGCTGCCACACAATTTGTCATTCTTGATGTCACCTTGACTTTTTGAAACATGGATTCATAGGAAGATCGGAGATTGCATTATTTGAGTTATGTCTTGCACTATTATATTTGATCATTCATAAGGCTATTCCCTAGAACCATTGGATTGACATTGACATTATTGAAAGATAGTTTTTGTTTTATATTTCAAAACAGAAAATAAAATTACATTTTAATTTACCAGATGCTTTATTTGATTTATTAACAATAAAATTATATTTTTAGGTTCTCCCAATGCCATCTAATAATTACCTAAATTTATTTTCAAAAGTTGTTACGTCGTTGAGCATCAATGAATAAAACATATCTAGAGTAAGTAGCACCAAAGTAGTCCAATGGAAGTTAATACAGTGTTGCCAAATCGCTCTTGTCTAATAAAACATATATGGTAAAGTATAATATTGTTTTAAATTAGCATGTGAATAATTCTAGCAGACTAAATCATTGTTTGTGAAATTCGTATGGCAACAGTGTTTGATAGATGGGGTGAAGGGGAATCATATGGGCAATCAACCGTCGGACCATTTTCATGCGGTCTACACTAGTACTAGCTGCCATCGTAAGTTCGGATCACAGTGCTTGGCATCTGGTTAGCGTATGCTCTGGAATGGCTTTTCGCCTCTGTTTGGCTTAGTACCGTTAGTGTTACAGTCTACTTTTGTCAACAGAAAGTAAACATCACTTATTTTATTTTAAAACATTTGTTTTGGTTGTTTTTGTTAATGTCTACTTTTATTCAAGAGCGATTTGAGTTGTTTCTCGCCTTTCCCAGGTGCCAAGCACCTAGTAATTGAACCGAACCGGATTCAATTCACTCGGGAATAAAACCTGTGGCGTGTGCTGCATTCTGTGGTATTCCCGTGGAACTACTACGAATCATGATCAGCTGTTTGTATTTTCATCAGTTCAAACAAAAATGAATGTCCATGTAGAAAATTAACTACAGTTTGGCGTCTGAATAAGCGACGACGTTCTTGTACAGAAATGAATGCAGCGAGTGGTAAACGTGAGAATAATCCCTGAAGCTTTGGTGGAGCAGCGATCACAAAGTGGTGGCGGGCCTGTAAATATATACTTCTTAACTAGCAATGATTGTCGCATACATCTTGCACAAGTTCTGTAAAAGGGTAGCATATTCAGCGGCCCGACTACAGTATAGTTAACCAGTGTAAGTTAACTCGTGAAAAGTGACTAGTAAACGTAAGTATAATTTGGCGCAGATAAGCCAGTAGTCAGGATCACAATCAGAATCAGAAACAATTTATTTCGTGAATAACAAATTGTTCTGTGAAACAAGTCAGTTTTAAAACTAATACTAAATAATAAATTAACAATCTTAAAATCTTCTCGAGTAAAGAAGGTATTTACTTCACATATTAGTGCAGTCTGACAGAAGATCCTCCATCGAGTACGAACCCCTTTCAAGCAGAATGGTTTTCGCCCTTTTAGAAATATTCTTGCACTATGTTTTCCAGGTGCCGGGGCAGAGCGTTATAAAGTCGTAGAGCAGTCGGTTCGTGATAACTTTTAACATAAAAGTTAATGACCTTATCCTCTCCTTTTACGGAACTATAGGTTTTCCAAATAAGAAACACATTATGAGCTGTAGTTTAAACACTTTTGCCATTCTTCTACACCCAGAACTTTTCCCTTGGTAATAATGGTAATCATCAGACGAATCACAAACATAAGAATAACATTGTATCATTGAGTATAAAACTTTCGTAATCACTTTAATTCAATCCGGAAAGGAACTTTTTTAGTTATAAAGGAACTGAGTTCTTTGTTTAAAATGCATTGATTGTGATTGTCAGTTTATATTATTTAAGTTTTCTGTTTTAGCTTTTTGTGTCTTTTCTAGCCTTGACTGGATTGTGCCATTAATTTCGTTATATTCTCACCTAAAGACGAAATCGGATTCCAGATCCCGAAACGTCATGAAGCTTTTTTTCTCATTTAGTGATGCCAAATATCGGTAATAATTTCTTAAACTACAGAAGTTAGTTTTCACCGCAACATTTACTTACACCTTGTTAAGTCCCTTGTTATATTTACTCTGTTTCTCTATAATATAGTTCCAACAGATGTCGCCAAACTTATTATTTGAGTTATTTGAATTCATTACGCTTCACTTACCCTTGACTCACACGTGTGTCCGGTTTGTTCATGCCGCGCTGCGCAATACGCTTCACATTGGTCACCGTAACCCTAGAAAAAATCAAATTTAAAATGTCATATTTAGGAGGGATAATGTATTTTGCCTTCGCGTATTTAACTTTGATCATTTTTACAGGCATCTCTAAAAGTAGGAGCAAATTTTAAACAAAAACCCATTTGAAAAAGGGAAAAATGCGAGAGTATATTAGACATCCTCCTTGTATATTCAGTGTAAATCGTCTTGTTATATCTGACGTCAGGGATGAATGCAAGTGAGTGACCATACCACTTGCATTTTTTATTGTAATATACCGCAATCCACGTTGCTTTTCACATATAATCATAAAAGAGCAGTTGTTGTAACTCCCGAGATATTGGCATACACTCGCAGAGATCTTTGGCGGTACAGAAATATTAACCGTGAACAGTAGTCGTGCGTGGGGCTCTGCAACGCTCCTTTTCCCCTAGGTTACTCACGCGGAGTCGAAGTTTGTTCGTGGATGAGCTTAAAGGGAACTTTCACTAAACACCTTGGTACAAATTTTTATGGGAACCTTTCGATTGTTTTATCAAAGGATAAAACGCGGACACGAGAAGTAGGTCTCTGAATTGATGATATTGCCGCGGCGGGAGAATACACACTGGTCATTTATCATAATCACGAAGTAGGTCAGGCGCTTTGACTTCAATTGGTGCATGTTTACAGTGCGATGATCAGACATACGTTCGATCAGTCTGTCTATATGTGTGTGTGAGAGCACTGGGGAAATTGTATAGTATGGAATATTGTCACTATATCACTGTATAATACGTCGACGCGAACTTCTGTGTATTTGAAGGCGAATATGAAAGAATTATGAGTGTAGAGTTAGTGAGATGCCTTTTGCATCATTGTTACCAACACCGATACAGTTTTTAGCTAGGATCCTGACATTACTATCCCAATGACCAATGGCAACTGGGTCCAGTTTCGAATATACCAAAAATATTTCGATGTCATGATCATTTCTATAACTTTTAATACCACTTTGGCTCTTTTTCACGTAAATTCCTTCACACCGGTCCACCGGGAAAGCGCCACTTTGACCAGGTAGCACACTGGCAAAGGGCCACTGCCAAATCAACCTCCCCAAAACGCACCGTCAAAGCGCTTAGTGTGGCTTTTCTTTTGTCAGAAATATTTCTGAGAAAATGGCCCAGCAGTGGGCAAGTAATGGTGTGCACTACCATAGATTAAGCATACTCCTTAGCACTAAGCATACGTTCCGAACTAGCTCCGCCGTCGCCTTGGACGTACAAGCAGACCGTGTACGCTTGTCCCATTACGATGGGTGATCTCCTAAGGAGTATGCTTAATCTATGGCACTACTTATCTACAGTTCAAACCAATAGATTTAGTTTATTTCCTCTCTTAATTATAGTTTTAACTTACCTTTTATTTAATGACAATGTATCTGTAGTTTGAATTGCGACTATGTAAAATCAGCATATATACTTCATTTAATTAAGGAATACAAATTCAAACCAGTTAAATATACAACCAGTATTTATTTTTATAATATTAAAACAGCCATATTTGACTTACGTATTTGCAATCAACCCACCTTCACAGACATGCTCTGCAAGATATTTACTCCCCAGAGTGCTACCTGGGGTGGCGTCGGCGCTTGCTTACTCCCGGTGCGTGCCAGGTTGACCCTTTTTCGACCCTCGCATAACTGGCGCTTTCCCGGTTTACCCCTTCACACCTAATTGAATTTCGATATTGTTGTTAAAAAAATAATTAACATAATTGATCGTGGTCGTTAAGTACCTGTCAACAGGGGCCGTTATGTACAAACAACGCATGACATCCTTTCAATAAATTTCTTTCATTATTTCGGTCATGCAGCAATACGTGGGCATTACAAGCGGAAATATATTTCAAATAGCACAATATCCAGTTCACGACAGTAAAACACCCCCTGCACGCTTCGGTATGTCAAACTATCATCGCAGTATTACCATACTTTTTATATAGTATAGTTTAGACTTCATATATTTGATATACCAGTTCACCGTCTTTTAACACAGAGGCGTATAGATTACACGAATTTGCTACCTTGGTGGCTGAAGCAATCACTCAGCTTTATTCTAAAGGTATCATGTCAAATATACTGTCATAGTTGTAACAGCTCCTTGGATAAACATAAAGTTACTAGAAGAAGTTTAAATTGGGTGAAAGGTGTCTAAAATGTTTATTTTAATGTATATTACATTGTCAAATACCCCCGTAGCATCAAACCTGCATACTCAGCGAATTTCCAATGCATATAATATTATCTTAATACCACATAAAGCCACATACCAAGTTTCATCAATATACATTCATAAATAAACGATTTATGACATTTTAATTATTCTCTATAAGAATAACATGGCGGCTGAGTAAGCAGGTTTGCTGAAATAAGGAACACTAAAAATGGGTTTTTATACAAATATCAATATAACTCAACTAGGTAAAGCCACATACCAAGTTCTATTAATTTATGTTCATAATTAAAGGAGATAACACGTTACTTATTCTCCATAAGAATAACATGGGGCTGAGTATGCAGGTTTGCTGCTACGGGAACTATCAGCCAAAAAATGAGTTTTTGTGCAAATATCAATAGACCACAATGAAATAAAGCAAAGATTAAAACACCAAATTGTGCGTATTTTTAAGCTGATTCCAATGAAAATAAATAAAATTTCACTTTTTCAAAAATTATCTGTAAAAAACTCAAAAAAATTTTTTGGGGTACAAAACCCCCCCAAAACACCCCTTTGGATAGGTCGATCTGTCTGGTTTTCGAACTTAAAGTCATAAATGCTGCTTTACACGTTTGTACCAAATTTCATCAAAATCGGCCCTTTTTTACGAGAGTTATCGCACCCACGGATATATATAATACGAACGAAACGAAATAAATCGAACGAATGGTGTTTTTGGGGCCTGGGGACCTCAAAACGAAAAGTTATCATGGTCCCGGGCCTAGGTCTTACCATGCCGACTACGGTAATAGCTTCTTCCCTATAGGGGAAATTCGCTAAAATTACATTGAAGTTTAAATTTAAAACGAATATAAATCAGATTTATTATTTCTTGTATATTAGGTATTTATACTAATTTATGTCACCAAACATTTAGACAATTTCTACCCAGGGTCTCTCATCAAAGTCCCGTGATATCTTATGACGGAGATTTGATTTTATAATATTATTTATTAAAAGCACGTGAACTGTTATATTTCGGGCGCATACAGTTATGTCTACGCAGACAATCTGCGTGTTGGGTTTTCGCGTTTAATAGTAGCATTTTAGTCTATCTATGCTAATGATAATAATCTCTGTTCTCCTCTCTAATCCATGCTGCAGCATCAGGAACATTTCATTTACTGCCAGTGGATTATGCTTCATCTATCTCTAAAATACAGTTTCTCAGTCAAAATAACATGCAGATGTTGAACGTGACTTGTTACCAGACAGTGCCTTCCATTTTAGTTGATATTGACGGCAGTACACGTATGTATTGCTAGTTTTAATTAAGGTTTGCAGGCGCTATAATATAGCGTGCGCAATTCCCGAATGGTGTTTTTGGCATCTGGGGACCTCAAAACAAAAGGTTATCATGGTCTCGGCCCTAGGTCTTACCATGCCTACTACGGTAACAGCTTCTTCCCTATAGGGGAAATTCGCTAAAACTAAAATGAATAACTTAGTCATAAATATTGTTTTACACGTGTGTACCAAATTTCATCAAAATCGGACCATTTTTACGAGAGTTATCGTGCTTCCGGAAACACACACACATATATATATCATTATGTTAAGTTCAAAAACCGGACAGATTGACCCATCCTAAGGGGTATTTTGGGGGGGGTTTTGACCCCAATTTTTTTTAGTTTTTGGCATATAATCTTTGAAAAAGTCAAAATTTAATTTTTATCATTAGATTTAGCTTAAAAGACACACAATTGGTGTTTTGACCATTGCTCTACGTCAATTGGTTCCAGAGATATTGCAAGTGCTAAACACAGTACGTTGTCCAATATTATTTTTATAGAGAATAAGAACAATTATATCTCACTCATTTATGAAGGTATACCGACCAAACTTAGAATATGGCTTCATCTGGTTGTGGTATATTGTTATTTGTACAAAAATACATTTTTACCGAGATAGTTCCTGTAGCAGCAAAGCTGCGTACTCAGACCCCATGTTAGTCTTATGGAGAATAAGTAAAATATGATGTATCCTTTAATTATGAACATAATTTAATAAAACTTGGTATATAACTTTAACTAGTTGAGTTATATTCATATTTTTGCATAGCACCCTATATTTTGTGTCCCTTTTTGCAGCAAACATGCGTACTCTGCTCCCAGTTACTATATGGAATACAATGAAAATATTACATATTGCTTATTTGTGAACTTAGTAAGATTAACTTGCTGTGGTATTAAGACATATAAATATGCATTGGAAATTCGCTGAGTACGCAGGTTTGCTGCGGCGGGGGTCTTTATTAAACGTTTTGCTATTTCTACCCCTCCCCCCCCCACATAACAAAATAAACTGTGTTTTTCCCAGAGAGATTCTGAGACAACCACTTGACGGATTTTAATGATTCTTTTTTAGAAAGAATGGTAATTTTGAGGAGCAGGGAATGTTGAACCATGAATTCCAATCCAGGATTTAATTTGTATACACACGTTATTTTAATTTTAATAAAGTCTAGCAAAAGATGCAAACATTTTAAGTTTATTTTCAAAAAAACGTTAAAGTCACATGGTATACACCATCAGCTGTGAAACATTTGTACCATAGAATTATATGTACAAAGGAAGTAAGGTAGGTAGTAAGTAAGGATAATTTGAAAACATAATGATACATAGTAAACATCGCGTGTTAATAATCTTGTGTTTTAGTTTTTGCGGGAAAGGTCGCGGCAAGCAGCTATGATTAACATCTAAGTCATATGCTTTACAGTTGGATGCCTACTATATGAGTCAAATTGATATTTAAAATTAATTTTACTAAATACAAATACAGCACTTATCTCATTTGTATTGTAAATCTTCACTTTTTTGTTTTCTCACCTTATAATGTTGTCGGTGTCTAGTGTCTAACCTTTATTTAATTTAATATTTTAGGTTTGATTTAGGGAACCTTGTGGTCTCTGCCAGATGTTTATTAAGAGCACGTTATAATTATAAGTAAGAATTTTTTGGAGAGTTTTAATCTCTGATAAAACACTACATGATCGATGCAATAATTCTGTGATGTAACAATGTTGTGATAAAATAATTTATGAAATAGTTTCGTGATGTAAAAATTATTTTGTAAGTATGAATTCAGGACAAATAGTACCTGTATATTGCTAAAAAAGAAACATCAAGTTATTAACAAGCATTGTAATCAACTTCAAATTCCTTTCAAATTTTATTCGTTCCTACTATTTCAATGCTCATAAAAGCATCTAAAACAGAATATGTAAATGAAACTACATTTGAAAAATACCCCCGTCGCAGCAAACCTGCACACTAAGGGAATTTTCAATACATGTACAGTATATGTTTCTCACTACCACATAAAGCCATTAACTAAGTTTCATAAAAACACATTTATAAATAAGTGATATATAGCAATTGATTTATTCCCCCATAAGAAAAACATTAGGGCTGAGTATGCAGGTTTGCTGCAACAAGAAATATAATAAAAGTGTTTTTATGCAATTATCAATACAACTCAACCAGGTGACGCTACGTACCAAGTTTTAATAATTTATGTTCATATTCAAGGGAGATACAACACTTTACTTATTGTCCATAAGAATAATAACATTATGGCCACTCAGGTTTGCTGCTATGGGGATAATCAGCAAAAAATCAATTTTTTGTTGCAAATCAATATACCAGTAATAGTTGAGGCCACATACCAATTTTCATCAAAACACATTCATAAATAATCAAGATATAAAATTGTATTTATTCTCCATAATGATAACATTGGGCAACGTACTGTGTTTAGCACTTTGAATATCTCGGCAACGAATGGACGTAGAATTACAATTTAAACACCAACATGATTTTTTTGCAGAGCTGAACTGATTGGTAAAAGCAAATGTGAAGTTTACAGTAAATTAACTGTGGAAAAGCTAAAAACCATTTTCCCATGAGATTAACATGGGAGATTTTATGAACACGTTTTTTGGATTTTCTCCGTAGCCACTTAACCTAGGTTAATAATTCAAAATACCACATTATTTTATCTTTTTAAGCTCTATAAAATGTTCAAAACTAAAATTGAGGGTTTAAAAATGTGTAGGGTAAAAAGTTCAAAAATCTGATTTTTATAAAATGTAAAACCCCCATAAAACCCCCTTCCCATGGTCCGGTCTTTCTGGTTTTCGAACTTAAAGTCATGAATGATGCTTTACACGTTTGTGCCAAATTTCATTGAAATCAGATGTTTTTTTCAAAAGTTACCGAGTTAACGGTCATATATATCAGGGAAAATATTGGTTGCAACACTTAAATATTCTGAACATAGATAGTTTTTTGTTTTATCTCCGTTCATACCTAGAAAATAATTAATGATTCCCGAAACCAAACTATTCCCTATACCATATACTGTATACTGCTGTATATACAGTAGTACTTTGATTCAAAAGAATACCAATAATGTTATAGAGTCACTTTTCTGATAGATCTTTAGTCTTGGAATTTATTTTAGTTCATGCAGTGGTTTTAGGTCAAATTGCATCATAAACTCGTCACTAAGTACATCAGTTTGACCAACAAAATCCAGTAAAGCTTAGACATCTGTACTTTTATCTCGGACTTTATTTTATTTGATATTTTTCTTGGATAAATGAGGTAAAAATGTAATTCCTGACACACACTTCATATTTTCATTTTCAAGCATTTGTTGTTTCGTTCAATCACTCCTTTTAATTACAACATAAACATAACAACATTAAAATCATATTAAGCAAGGGATGTATACGAAAATAAATTGTTGGAGAAAATAACAACTGAAATTATATAATGCTTTAGGGACTGTTATGGAGCGAGCAGGAAGTTGTGTACAAAATTCTAAACAACCTTGAGCTGGCAGACATGCAACGGCCCAGTATGGAGATTATAAGCTCCTGTAATATAACCTGTTTGTATTTCCTCCTGCCAATCTAGTTTCCATTAGTGAGGAGCTTCAGTTAGTGGCGAATTTCTGGAAAGGTTGGATTTCTTGCAGTACAGTTGAGGTAAGGATTTGTTGTTTTGCAACTGTTTTGTAATGCTAGGGTAGCTTTTGGTGAATGTCCCCTACAGGGAAGTAGCTTTTACTGTATGAGGCTCGACCTAAGCCCGAGAAAACGATAACTTTTAGTTTTGAAGAAGCCAAAAACATAATTAATTTCAAATTTGTGTATGTATGACTGTACAACCTTCGTAAAAAAGGTCCGATCGTATAGATGTGTAAAGTAGCTTTAATTTGAACGATATACGAGATGGCTTTTTGTACTTTTCAGTTTTGTTTGTTTTTTCGGCAGAAGCATTTGACAAAAAACAGAAGACTGCTACTACTTTGAACACTAGTTATTTGTGTAACTAGTGTTTAAAGTAGCACTCTGCTGCTCTAGAGGGAAATGATTACGAAATAGTTTATCTAGTGTATCAAAGACACCTTGCGCACGAGTTACATATGACATTTTCCCTACAGTTAGTATAAAGAAAATAAATAATAGATAATGATAACATAATAAGTTGTTCTGGTACGACCGCGTAGCCACATGATTTAATGAATATATCAGCGACCATCGGATTTACAACATTTTAAGCATAAGTATAACACGTTATTGCAAAATAGTTAACAATAAGGAATAGGATTCGGATTAATCTTACGAAAATGTGAGGTTTGTGGTTGTAGCTTGCGGCGCGGCGAACCGAAAAGTCGGCCGTATATGTTTCGTGTTAGTGTAATGTTTGTGTCCGTCTGGCCGTGTTTTGTACTTAAATGTTCCCGTTTTAGCGAATTTCCACTGCGAAGACATCGTCGGCATCGACAGGCGCTCTGTGTTTCCGTGCCGTTATCGGTGTTTGTTATTGTTTACGTACTCGGGGTAGTAGAGTCGCCTTGACCCGATGCGCTGATCCGTTCAGGCCTTCTCCTGTCGATGACTGATCACTGGTGATGTAAATTAGTAGACAGGTGACAGTTTTCACTAAAGTATACTTTATTTATGATACACAGTGTTATATAATTGACTAAATATACTGAAGGAGCCATCACATCTATATGGTCCAGCTGTCCCTGTTTTATTGTTAGCCAGAATTTGAAGTGGATGAAGTTTGATTAGGTCACCGACAGAGTGTGCTGCTGTCAAGTGAATTTCCTATGGAAAGTGAACTATTAGCATGACCCGCACGGTGAAACTTAAGCCCTGAACCACCATAGAAGTTCCTAACGTGACCCCCTGAACACGATTTGGGGGGTCGTTCAAAATTGTATATATATATGTGTGTGTGTGTTTGTGTGTGTGTGTGTGTGTGTGTGTGTGTGTGTGTGTGTGTGTGTGTGTGTGTGTGTGTGTGTGTGTGTGTGTGTGTGCGTGCGTGCGCGCGCGCACTCTAGCGGTCTCATTTTTTGTCCGATATACTTCAAATTTGGTAGGGACTTCCTTTCTATAATCAGTTGGACAAGTTCGTTAGGCAAAACAATCGGAAAACTCTAAAATTCCGATTTCCATTTGGGGATTATTCTTTCAAATTTCCAAAAAGGGTCAGAAAAGTCCCAGACGTACAATTAATGCATGTATTAAGATGAAAATTAGTGAAGTGAAAGTTTTAAGCCCTCTCTCGTCATTTTAGCATAAATATTTACCGAGTTATTATAGAAAATGTATATCGGCTAAACACAGTACGTTGTCGTATGGGGTTTTTACATTAGAAAAGCATGTTATTCATTTGTTGGTGTATTTGTCCGACCATGCTCTCGGTCCTGTTGGTGACGGATTAACATTGGTTCTACTGTAATAGGCTACAGAGTGTTTATAACTTTCTTAAGGAAGTGTTGAACAAAATAAAAAAATATTCCAAATGATAGGTTAATTATCATTTTAGATTTTTTAAACTTTATAAATTTGGTTCACTGTTGATTTATCTGAAAATAAACAACTGGAAGCTGGTTCCATACATGTCAACCTTTTTTTGCAAAACTCTGTGATTATTTTTATAGTCGGATTTTCATATTTTTACAATTTGAAACATATTTAAATGAAACATGCAAAAATGCTAGATTTATTATACTCTGATTCAAAGTTATATACAAGTTTTTCTGGTTCCGTATGGGACATACAAAAGTCTGTATGGTCACGTGTGGATTGTGGGCTTCAATTGATCAATATTTAATTTATAACACTTTAATTTTATCACTTAGTAATACAGATTCTTTGCCTTGCATGTTTAGAAGTAGTTTATGTTCAAATAATATAGTCGAATTAGAGATAAAATTGTACTTATTAAAGTAAATTAATCTAGGCTTATGGACAAATTTACAAAATGTAAGAATTATTAAATTGTTATGTTTGGGACTAAGCCAGAAATCAGTTAAAACAAATTTACAATACACCCTCTCTCCTTTCTTGACTACATTAGGCTGGTTTGGGGTTAGTAAAATTTGATCCACTGAAGGCGGTCCCACTTCTCGCGAACATGCCTGAACATTCAGCCGAACATTCTCCCAAATGTGCTCTGAAAATTCCATCCTGTATGTTCCTGTATAGTACAGATAGTTAAGTTTTAGTCCATAAATGGCAAAAAAGCATGTTTTTACTTGTAAAAATTACAATTTATCAGTTATTTAAAATCATATAGTTAAAACCATCATATTATTATTTGTAGGACAAAATTACACATTTGTTTTAAGTGTTGTGTACAGTTTTTTCATAAATATTACGGTTTTTAAGATATTAAGCTTTGAAAACAAATTTGAAATGTACAAAATAGAAATTTGATACTCCAAACCAAAATAGGTCTTATTAGTCAACATGCATGTACCAAGTTTGAACTAGATACTTTAAGAGGTTTGTAAGATATGTTAAATTATGTAAAAATCACATACAGACAGATAGACGGAAAACTATAGGTTTTAGGACATTTGTTCATATGAACTTTTTTCTTACTTTGATGTGTACAATCACAATCACGTCCTGAATTTTGGGAACACCTTTTCCGAACACCCTGTATATATTATACTTACAAGTAAGTAATTTATATGTATTTTTTGTATTTTAACTCTTTTTTCAGCACCACGAAAATGTTGAGGACCTTAGATGTTGGAGTGTTGATCTGTTGGAGCCTATGCTTGGTGTCGGCGGCTTACATTGACTTGACCCATCAAATCAATGACAACACCCTTTACTGGTTGGTAAAACATGAAAATAATATTTGTCTAGTGAAGGTGGTTCAATTTAATTAGTTCACATCACCATGAAAATTAATTCAACAAGTATTTATCAAAATTTATCTATTACGAGGGTGTTTTTTTTTGTTGTTTTTAGGTTATAGCTCCCTTACAATACTTCATAGAAATCAATACCCCCGTCGCAGCAAACCTGCGTACTCAGCAAATGTTCAATGAATATATATGTTTTAATAACACATTAAGCCACTTACCAGGATTCATAATAAATATATTCATAAATAAGTGATATTTAAAATATTCATTATTCTCCATAAGAATAACATTGGGGATGATTACACAGGTTTGCTGCAACAAGGAATACAAAATAATGGGTTTTTATTCAGATATCAATAGAACTCATCTAAGTGAAGTCACATACCAAGTTTCAACCATATACATTCATAAATAAGCGATACATAACATATTTATTATTCTCCATAAGAATAATATGGGGACTGAGTACCTAGGTTTGCTGCTATGGGAACCATAGGCGAAAAATTTGTTTTTTGTGCAAACAACAACAAACCACAATCAGATGAAGCCATACAACAAGTTTCGTCAGTTTATGTTCATAAATAAGCAAGATATAAAATTTGCATTTTTCTCCGTAAGAATAACATTAGACAACGTACTGTGTTTAGCACTTTCAATATCTCAGTAACCAATTGACATAAAGCAATAATCAAAATACCAAATTGTTTGTTTTTTTATGCTGAATTCAATGGTAAAAATTAAAATTTTATTTAAATAAAAATGACTTATGGAAACTCCAAAAAACCTATTTTTGGGATACAAAACCCCCCTTCGGATGGTGTGATTCGTCTGTTTTCGAACTCTTTCAAATAAATGGTACTTTACACATTTGTACCAAATTTCATTAAGATCGGACCTTTCTTACGAGAGTTATAATGCTTACGGACACACACACACACACACACACACACATATATATATATATATAATATACATATATAAAAATTTGAACAAATGGTGTTTTTGGTATCTGGGGACCTCAAAATGAAAAATTATCATGGTCTCGGGCTTAAGTCTTACCATGAGACCTACGGTAATAGCTTCTTCCCTATAGGGGAAATTCGCTAATAAATAAGCTATCCTTTTAAAAATTAGGGGCCATACACATATTACATAACGCATTTTTTTACCATTTCAGATCCCCCCTCCCCATGTAACGCACCATAACTCTTGACCATATCCCTCCCTCCCCCCTATGTGTTATGTAACTCAATCGTAGTAGGCTTTAAAACAGCTTAAACCTTTAAAACATTGTTTTATTAGCAATTTTGAGTATGGATTTCAATCTCAATGAATCATTAAACATTAAATGACTTTCTTTTAAAAACAATTGTAATAACTTATATCGAAGCAAAATTTATACAAACAAACAAGACTGTTACTAATAATATAAATAATATAATAAACCTAACTCAATAATACAATAATAATAATAATAATATAATAATAATAATAACACCTCATAATAATATAATATAACTACCTCAGCTAAAAAGTAACAAATTTAATTTTTAACTATTACAAATACAAAACAACTTACAAAACTAAAGATGTGGGCGGCATTGCTACATCAAGTCATGATTTTACATTCTAAAAATACACAAAACATAGGTGAAAAGCAAAACAGAACTTACTCAAAACATGATATGTATTTATTTTTAGTTTAACTGTTATTAAAATAGTATGACATACGTATTTTTTATATAAAAACTGTAAAATTAATTTAGATATTGATTTGATTATTTTTTAATTTTGAAAGATTTATAACAGTATCAATAGATAGGCAGACCACCGTTACGGTGGTCCGCCAGCCCTTAGGGTTAACTTACACATGTAACTTACACATGTATGTTACAAAACATTGTCCTAACCCCCCCCCCTTCCCCCACATAACGCAACATAACGCTACGCCATTCCCTCTCCCCTCTTAAGAGCGTTAAGTAATATGTGTATGGCCCCTTACCTTAACTACATAATTTGAAAAAAAAAAAAAACAATTCAAGGCATAAAATAATCATTTAATGTGTGATTCTCACTTATTTATCACAGTACTTATTTACCCGCACTGAACATCTTTTGGGGTTCATTCTGCTGGCACTCAAAAGTTGTATGTTTGAAATTATCAGTGTTAACCTTAAAAATGCTTAAAGCATAACAATTTAATTTAAGTATCCATGGTAACAATGTTTTTAACAACAGGAAAATAAACAAGAATTAAGAAAGGTTACACGAACAAAATCGTGGGTACTAGGTAGTTACCCCAAAAATAAAAAATAATTACAAATGCTAAATGGCAAAATATTAGACTACTCATAGATTTAACAAATGCAGTTTGCCTGATAAATTTTAAGCTATGTTTATTCGAGTGGTTATATATTTTTTATTGTTTTAATATAAATCCCACCATTAACAAAATTTCTGCTATTACCAAGATTTCCCAAACTAACATGTGCTATTAGCGCTGCACTATTTCACATTTTAAGTTGTAACCATATTAAGTTTTAAGCATATTCGCTACACTCACATACCTTCTAGACAATCACATTTTGTTGTGTACTGAATTCAGTGGTAAACAACCCCCCCCCCCACCTCCAAGTTCGCTGTTTCATATCTTGACAGGGCACATGGTGAGTAGGGGAGGTAGTGTAAGAGAGACTGTGAATACCCCTACCCCGATTCCCCTCCAACGGTTACGTACAGCTTACAGTCAGTTAAACATAGCATCAAATTGTAAATATAAGATGTAGCCAAATTAAACATGACATACGTATGTTTTGACAAATAAATTAACAACACTGTTAGTTGAGACCCAAAAAGGAAAAGTCATTAATATCCAAACCAGGGACTAGTACTTTGAAGTTATATGGAGTAGTCATTAAAATATCACTAATGTCGTTGTTGTACTATATTTTTATGTAATCATCTGATTCAGGGATTCACTGAGCCAAATACTGGAGCCATATCACTCATTACCCAATACATTTCACCCATTGACAATCTGTGCCACCACTCATTTTGTAAGGTTGCTACACTAGAGAGAATCATTTCTCAGTTTCTGCTACAGAGATGAAACTGTTCAAATCTGCTAAGTGAATCTACTCACTTGAATCCTCGACTGAAAATAAACTAAATTTAAACCTAAAAATATTGATAACTCGCTGGCCCAATAGGCGTGTCCTGTCCTAATGTCATTGAATTTGTTTTATGTCAAATACTCGTTCATTTTCAAAATGAGCTCGTTCGCTTCGCTCACTCGCCTATCCACAAAAAAGAGTTTGAGTTGCCATTCAAGTAGATTTTTATTTCCATAATGGACATACATTTATGTCCTTCAAGTAAGTTTACAGCTGTTTGGAGTAACTAACTGAACTTTGATCAAATCAATGGGAACGTTGAAGGCCTGTGGGACCGAGTCCATAGGTCGGATTAACAATTTTCTTTTGTAAGAACCTTGTCCTGACATTAATGAACACAACAAAAAAATAACTAGGAGTACGCTCTTATATCGCGTATAAGGATTGAGTGATCGCGTAAAATACCAAAAAAATGTTTCAATTGACAATATACCTCATGGGCCCTCCATTATAACTGCAGCTTGACAATGACACACAAATCCAGAACATGACAAACAATGAGGCCTGAAATCTGTCAATCAGTCAGACAAAGTGCATATGAAGTAGTTACTCACCCCTCAGTCTCACTGAGGGCTGTATCATCTAGGCCCTCATAATAATATTAGCTGAAGATTTTGATAAAATATAATATGTTGGCGGCAATAAAGGTCCCCAATCAGTGAGAGCACGTGGTTTAAAAGTAGTTATTTACACTTTGGTTCCACTGGAGGACCCATCAGGATATTTATTTTATTGTAGCTTAATATTGCTGTAAAAATCTACAAGTATAAGTACAGAACTTTATGAACAATACGTTTTAAAATTAGTCAATTGGTTTTGAATGCCAAAATATTTTAAACTCTAATCCAGAGGTTTTAATGTAACACATTAACCTTACTGGGGGGAGGGGGGCTGTGCTCCCATTGTTATTGTAGCTTGATACGGTTGTTCAAATACATAGGCAACCTATAAATGCAGAACTTAAAAAACAATAAGGCTTAAATCATTCCATTTTTTTTTTTTAAGAAGAAGAAATTGCCTCATTTTAAAAAGAAAAGAAAAGTAGTATCTTATGTTAAATATAATCTAGGAAGAAATTAAAACTCTTTGACCCACTTCTTAGAATCCACGAGTCATTGTGTCAAGGTCCAAGATTTTGTATACACCTTAATATATAAATACCCCCGTAGCAGCAAACCTGCGTACTCAGCAAATTTCCAATGCATAAATATGCATATATATGTATCTTAATGCCACATATCAAGTTTCATCAATATACTTTCATAAATAAACAATGTATGACATTTTAATTATTCTCCATAAGAATAACATGGCGGCTGAGTGTGCAGGTTTGCTGAAGCAAGGAACTCTAACAATGGGGTTTTACACAAATATCAATATAACTCAAGTAGGTAAATTGTTTTTTTTGTGCAAAAAATAATGAACCATAACCAGATGAAGCCATATACCAAATTTCATCAGTTTATGTTCATAAGTAAGCGAGATATACAATTTCTATTTTTCTCCATAAGAATAATATTATACAACGTACTGTGTTTAGCACTTTCAATATCTCAGTAACCAATTGACGTAGAGCAATGATCAAAATACCAAATTGTCTGTTTTGTATGCTGAATTCAATGGTACAAATTATAATTTGATTTAAATAAAATGAGATGTGGAAACCCGAAAAAACCCATTTTTGGTGTACAAAACCCCCCGAAAACCCCCTTCGGATGGTGCGATTCATATGGTTTTCGAACTCGTTCAAATAAATGCTGCTTTACACATTTGTACTAAATTTCATTAAGATCAGACCTTTTTTACGAGAGTTATCGTGCTTACGGCCACTTATATATATATAAATTGGAACGAGTGGTGTTTTTGGCATCTGGGGACCTCAAAATGAAAAGTTATCATGGTCTCGGGCTTAAGGCTTACCATGAGACCTACGGTAATAGCTTCTTCCCTATAGGGGAAATTCGCAAAAAGAAAAATTGTTGGTCCACTCATTCTCAAGTGATGGTGTGACCAAGGGAAATAGGGATTCATTTTATATATTAAGATTTTGCTTGTTTGATTTACATAAACATTCCTCCTTTGAAATATAATTACTGAAATACCCACAAAACTACTAACGCTCGGATAATCTTAAATGATGAATCATGATACATTTGATTTTGTTCTCTTTGGTTACTCGTTCAGTTAGAATAACTTGTCACTAACCTTTCCTCAAGTGGTGGCAATCAATGGACCACTGTTGCCTCCAGTATTTAGTGAAAGCTCAGTGGCCCTAATACACATTCAAACTTTAAAAATTCCAAATGAAATGTACCTTACAAAAATCGACAGAACAATACAAGTAGGACATTTTTAGATCAAGGAAAAATAGAGTGTATCATATCGTTTGGCAGTGATGAGGTAACTTTGCACTCAGGTTCAAAGACAAGTTTGTGTTGGAACCGCTGTTCCGCCAGACGGACCCTCACTGGGTAGCTACCAACAAGCTGAGCACGGCGGAGCACGGGGGCACCCACATCGATGCCCCGTACCACTTCAACAAGGACGGCTGGCAACTGGGGCAGGTCCCGCTGAGCCGGCTGTTCATGGTCGAGGGTGAGTGGAACGTGAGAGGACAGATGTAAGGATATGACTTGATGACCAGCCAACCCCACCACAATCCTTCCTTAACTATCAGAATCAGAAATATCTTTATTCATTGTTGCATACATGTACAGACAGAATAGTAACAGTTACAAAGAAGAAAAACTTAAAGACTAAAAGGCAGAACACATACATTTGTTGTAGTACAAACAAGAAATACTAAAGCTAAACATATGATAGGTCAAATAAATAATCCTAAATTTGTTCACAATTGCCGTAGTTACAAAATGGACCTGTGTATTTATAAAATTCTGCAAAAGAATAAAATGGATTTTTTATCAAAAATTGTTTAAAAGGTAAACAAACTTAGAAGAGTTAGGTATTGGTTAGGTACATTAAAATTTGTTTGGTATGTGATTTTAAAATGTCATTCCCATATAAGATGGTTTTAGCGAATTTACTCTATAGGGAAGAAGCTATTACCATAGTCAGATGGTAAGACCCAGGGCCGCACTCAGGGGGGGGGGCAGCGGGGGACAACAGCCCCGGGGCACGGGCCTGTCAGGGGGGCACGGCCGGCCGGGCCAACGTCTTATTTATCTTATTTAGGTTTCTGTTTGTTGTCTAAAAAAAGGTCACCAACTTGGATCCGGACGGCAACAAGGGCCCACACCACCAGGCCTGTCTAGAGTCCCGTGAAAGCTGAGTACGGCTCTGGTAAGACCTAGGCCTGGGACCATGCGATAACATTTCGTTTTGAGCTGCTGTATTGTTTGTGTACATGATTTTGTATTTGTTTTTATTTTGGAATAAATTCGATTTGATTTGAGGTTCCCAGACATCAAAAAACATAATAACAAAAAATTCTATATAAGTGTTTATCTTATATATTATTTTTCTAGCTGGTTTTTCTGTCAGTCTGCGAGATATTCCTTATTCCTTTATCAAATTCCATGATTTACCCCTCATTATAGCGAATTTCCCCTATGGGGAAGAAGCTATTACCGTAGTCGGCATGGTACCTTGGCCTGGGACCATGATAACTTTTCGTTTTGAGGTCCGCAGATGCCAAAAACACCATTCGTTCAAAACTGTATATATATATATATATATATATATATATATATATATTTATATATAAATGTCCGTGAGCACGATAACTCTTGTAAAAATAATCCGATTTTGAAGAAATTTGGTACAAACGTTTAAAGCAGCATTTATGACTTATAAGTTAAAATATCAGACAGATCGACCTATCCGAAGAGGTGTTTTGGGGGGTTTTGTACCCCAAAAATGGGTTTTTTGAGTTTTTAACATATAATTTTTGAAAAAGTCAAATTTTAGTTTTTTCATTGGAATCAGCTTAAAAAGACGCACAATTTGGTGTTTTGATCATTGCTCTACATCAAATGGTTACAGAGATATTGAAAGTGCTAAATACAGTACGTTGTCCAATGTTATTCTTATGGAAAATAAGAAAAATTGTATATCTCGCTTATTTATCAACTTATCCTGATGAAACTTGGTATATTACTTCATACCGTTGTGGTGTATTGATATTTGCGCTAAAAAAAATTGTTGGCCGATAGTTCCCGTTGCAGCAAACCTGCGTACTCAGCTCCCATGTTATTCTTATGGAGAATAAGTAACTTTGTTATCTCCCTCAATTATGAACATATATTAATACAATTTAGTATGTGGCTTTACCTTCTTGAGTTATATTGATATTTGTATAAAACCCAATTTTTTGTGTTCCTTGCTTCAGAAACCCTGCGTACTCAGCCGCCATGTTATTCTTATGGAGAATAATTAAAAAGTCATAAATCGTTTATTTATGAATGTTTATTGATGAAACTTGGTATGTGGCTTTATGTGGTATTGAGATGCATATATATGCATTGAAAATTCGCTGAGTATGCAGGTTTGCTGCTACGGGGGTATTAAAGCTTATCGTGCCAGTTATTGACGAAAAATAGACCCGGTCTAAAAATGTACCGCTTCTCGGAAATTTGAATAATATGAAAGATAAATAAAGGGAATAGTTTGTTTTGACAGGAGCGAAAATGTAAACAAAGGAACATCTGATCAGCTGGTAAGATTTTTTTTAATGAAATTTGGTACAAATGTGTAAAGCACCATCATTTATTTGAACGAGTTCGAAAACCAGACGAATCGCACCATCAGAAGGGGGGTTTTTGGGGGTTTTATACCCTAAAAATGTGTTTTCTTGGGTTTTCAGAAGTAATTTTTATTTAAATAAAATTTTAATTTTTACCATTGAATTCAAGTTAAAAAAACAGTTTTGTATTTTGATCATTGCTCTACATCAATTGGTTCCTGAGACATTGAAAGTGCTAAGCTCAGGATGTTGTCTAATGTGATTCTTATAGAAAAAAATTTTATTTCTCGCTTATTTATGAACAAACTGACGGAACTTGTTAAAAGGCTTCATCTGGTTGTGGTTTATTGTTGTTTGAACAGCAAAATTTTTTGTCTATGGTTCCCATAGCGGCAAACCTAGGTACTCGGTCCCCGTGTTATTCTTTTGTAGGATAATTAAAGTGTTATATATCACTTATTTATGAATGTATATTGATGAAACTTGGTATGTGACTTCACTTAGATGAGTTCTATTGGTATTTGCATAAAAACCTATTATTTTGAGTTCCTTGTTGCAGATAACCTGCGTACTTATCCTCAATGTTATTCTTATGAAGAATAATTAATATTTTTAATATCGCTGATTTTTTAATACATTTCTTATGAATTCTGGTAGGTGGCTTAATGTGTTATTAAAGACATATATATTCATTGGAAATTCGCTGAGTATGCAGGTTTGCTGCAATGGGGTACTTTCTTAAAAATGCAATTTTATGCTGCTCAAAAATGTGATGGTGCTGGTGAAATTTGTGTTTGCTTCACCCATTTAGTAGTCTCAAAAATATATACAGGGTGAATCTCGTAAGTTGTCCAGTATTGATTTCAGACAAACTGTTGGTCCTACGATGATGAAATAAAATTATTTCCCACTAAACCAACCCCAAGGAATAACGTAAAAATATTTTTAACGATTTTTAAATACAGGGTGTACCAGAAACTGAGGGTCACTAGTCCGAATCTACGAAATATCAAATACAAACGTATATCATGATATACACCAAATTAAAGCTCTTTTCAATCCAAACCATTTGGCGGAATCGGATTTTGATTATTATTGATTCATTTCAAAATGGCGGCTGTTTTTGTGAAAAAATTAGTATTTTTTTGAATACCCTGTATTTTTCTTAAAAATGCAGATATCTTGATTCTGATTCAAATATCGCATTCCTTATGAGCTAAGCTTTATTTTGATATGCAACACTTCAATATTATCTCAAAAACAAAAAGTTTCAAAAATATCAGTTTTTGAAAATATGTACATAGCCAAAACTCAAAAATTTCAAATAGCACCATATGTCAAATAGCATATAATTTTAAAGGTATTGCAATTCTAAGAAACTTTCAAATTTAAACCTTATGCGTATCTATTTTGGTTTTCGAGTTATCAACAAAAAACATGTTTTCCCACATTAAAACACATGTTATTTGTTAAACATGGTGGTAATAGTCAGCTGTTATTTATCAGCTGTTATTTAGTATTGTTGAGTTGTTTACATTTATTAGATGTTTCCATCTTAAGTTAACACAATGCATGTCTGAGCGGTTATTAGTTTTATTTTATTTCAAACAGTAATTAGTTTTTCTTATTGTGTTAACTAGTTGGTAGTTAATTATGGTATACAGTAACGAAGAAGCTTTTAAAATGTTAATGGTTTTAGGTGAGTGCTTCCAGAACTTTAGTGCTGCCGAAAGACTGTATGCAGAGCGGTTTCCTGATTTGCAACGCCAGTGCCGTAAAGATTTTGTACGTTTAGCTCAACGAGTAAAAACGACTGGAAAAGTTCAGCCATCCAAAAAAAGACTAAAAGCTATGCCAGTAAGACAGACAAGAGCACCGGATATTTTAGCTGCAGTAGAACTTAATCCTCATGTGTCTACCAGAGTTCTCTCTAGGGAATCCGGTATTAGCCAGATGTCAGTCTGTAGGATCCTTAAGGCTAATGATTTCCATCCATACCACATTTCGCTGCATCAAGAATTGGAAGCAGATGATTATCTACACCGCATTAATTTTGCTATTTGGGCTCAAAATGAAATTTCTAATGATCCTAACTTTGCTCACAACGTCATGTGGAGCGATGAAGCGACCTTCAAAAACAACGGTGACGTTAATAGACACAATATGCGGTATTGGAGCAGGGAGAATCCACATTGGCTACGGGAAGTGAACAATCAAAGACAGTGGACCCTCAATGTGTGGTGTGCGGTGTTTAATGGGCAAATAATTGGTCCTCATTTCTTCGAAACGAATCTAAATGGTGTAATGTACAATGCATTCTTAAATGAAGAATTTCTCGAGCTGTTAAGGCCCATTCCCATCAACGTACAAAGAGAAATGTGGTTCATGCAAGACGGTTGTCCAGCGCATTACGCTATTGACGTTCGTCAAACTCTAACAGCGATGTTTGGTGATAATTGGATTACGAGAGGAGGTCCCATCCCTTGGCCGGCTAGGTCCCCTGATTTAACGGTCATGGACTTTTACCTCTGGGGGAGACTGAAAGACATGGTGTATGGAACAGCTCCTACCACTCGAGATGAGATGAAAGAAAGGATACGGTTGGCGTGTAGGCAAATAAATGAAGAAGAAGTACGTCGTGCTGTAAACAACCTTCCTATAAGACTTGAAATGGTTTTAGAAGTAGGGGGAAGGCATTTTGAGCATCTGTAAATAGTTTATCCAGTAGCACCTAAAAATAATGGTAACTTTTGAAATATTTTATACACAAAAAGTTTGTTTATAGTGGTTTTGTAACAAATGTAACATAAAGAATATTTTTTTAAGACAAGTTCTTTATTATTGTAGTTTTTATAAAATAAGATTTACTCTATGCATGGGACTATTAAAGGCCGGACCATAGTTCTAGGTGTCTGGCTGGCGCATGCGTAATAACGAATTTGCATTTAATCATATGTTAGCCCAAGTTTTGACAGATGGGGAATTAACACAGCAAATTAATGCGCATGCGTCAGCCAGACGCCTAGAACTATGGTCCAGCCTTTACCACCATGTTTAACAAATAACATGTGTTTTAATGTGGGAAAACATGTTTTTTGTTGATAACTCGAAAACCAAAATAGATTCGCATAAGGTTTAAATTTGAAAGTTTCTTAGAATTGCAATACCTTTAAAATGGTATGCTATTTGACATATGGTGCTATTTGAAATGTTTGAGTTTTGGCTATGTACATATTTTCAAAAACTGATATTTTTGAAACTTTTTGTTTTTGAGATAATATTGAAGTGTTGCATATCAAAATAAAGCTTAGCTCATAAGGAATGCGATATTTGAATCAGAATCAAGATATCTGCATTTTTAAGAAAAATACAGGGTATTCAAAAAAATACTAATTTTTTCACAAAAACAGCCGCCATTTTGAAATGAATCAATAATAATCAAAATCCGATTCCGCCAAATGGTTTGGATTGAAAAGAGCTTTAATTTGATGTATAACATGATATACGTTTGTATTTGATATTTCGTAGATTCGGACTAGTGACCCTCAGTTTCTGGTACACCCTGTATTTAAAAATCGTTAAAAATATTTTTACGTTATTCCTTGGGGTTGGTTTAGTGGGAAATAATTTTATTTCATCATCGTAGGACCAACGGTTTGTCTGAAATCAATACTGGACAACTTACGAGATTCACCCTGTAGATTGAAAACTGTCATTATTGCAAATTCAGCAAACTTAGTCCTTACCGACTCCCTATATCCAATTCTAGACACCATGATGACTTTTTTTTGGGGGGGATAAAAGAATTTTATTGAGATAAAACTATTGTCTGGCAACGAGGAGAAAGGGATCGATTGGGCAGCTACTATAGCAGATTAACTAACACTGGCCCAACTGTGCGCCATGTAGTATCTGCTGGAAGCGTCGATATTGTAAGACATCGTGATATCGGCAGCAATATGAGCAGGGTGAGGAAGCGGGGGATCCCTTTCTCCTCGTTGCCGGGCAATATGCCATTGGACAAGGTGATTTGTTTTGTTTCCATTAAAAGATTGTATCACAGCTGATCGTTAAACATCACTGATAGTTTCTTGCTTGGCTCAACGAGCTCTCCTCCGGGACAAAAAAGTAAAGCCTACATCGTGGCTGCCATTTTCCCTAAATTCATAAAAAAAACTTGTATACAACAAAAACCATATTGTCCATGGTAACCAGCGAGGTTAATTTATATAGAGCTCTTGTCTGGGCAAAAAGTGAAGCCTACATTCGGACCGCCATTTTCTTCAGGTAACCAATTATGTCCTATTCATAAGTTATATGTTAGATAGCTAACAAACATATGAAATATGAAGGGATAATTTGATTGGTTACCATGGGAGCAAAGAGAACAGAGGGGAAAATGGCGGTCGACCATGTGGGCTTTACGTTTTTACCCCAGACGAGAGCTTTAGATATATTAAGCTCGTTGGGTTGGCTGTGTCAATGAACAGTGGAGGGAGTTTCTTTGCCCTCACACCTTTGTTTACTAGCTGGCCCACAAGTCACCTCCCTACAGTATAAAGAGAAGTCTTGCAAACAGTTTAGTGGTTGAGTGGTTGATACAAGCTACTTGTAACCAACTGCTTATTAGTGCAATGCATACAAGCATTGACTATACTAGTTCAGTGACTATATGAAGTTCAGTATTTATAGTCAATGATACAAGTTAGTATAAATAAACTACTTCTTTTTTCAAACAAAGCTTAAAAATCAGTCATAAAAACATTCAACTTATGTTTGGACTATGACATAATTGTCTAAAAGAGGAATCAATCATGTGTTAAACAAAACCAAATAATATCAATGTAGTTGAGGTTTACCCATAACCATGTACTGTAACAATGTTTCTATTCAACATGTTAAAGTAGGTCTATCTCTGGTATTTGTAGGCAACACTCACTTCAATTATCAATGCTAACCAGTTGTCAGAGTAGAAAACACACAAGACCCAAATTAATACTAGAGAAACTCACTGTCAGTTTATAAAAAGCCTATGCCACGTCTAAGAGTGCAGCGGAACAGAAACATTTACTTTCAAGACCTTCTATAATGATATTAGATACCCTGTGAATTTGCTGTGAAGTAGAATCCCTTCATCGAAATCCTAAACTGATGAGGTGGTGTTACGTCGTTTTCAATAATCAAAAGCTGAAACCATTGTAAAAAACGGATTCATAAAAGAAGATTACTTATTTTAAATAATGACTAGTGGCTTACAGGAGCTATAGCCCCTAACATATGGTTTTTTTATAAGTGGATAATCACAGCTGATCATTAGTTCATTTTGCTTATTAATAAAAACACTGTAGTGATATTCCCATAAGAAAATCATTGGATCTTTGAAGTCCAGTGGGGCGTAGCTCACGTAATTTTTGACATTTCTGATATTTTTCCCACCGTCCTTGGCCCTTAAGCTTTAAAATTAATCGTCATAACCTAACTTAACTTCTTCTTAGCTCAAGATATTTCGTGGGGACCGATCGCTTACAGAATTAAATATATATATTTGGCTTAGAAAGACAATATTAAGCCTCCTGATCAGCAGACAAACTAATAAAGCTCCGCCATTTGATCCATTAACTTCCAGATAATTAACAGTTTCCAAATGATATATATCAAAATTTGTTTATCATAATATACAGAACTAGGAAAAGAAACTTAACCTCCAATAAATATCAATTTATTTCCTAAAGTTAATAGTACAGTATTTCGGTCTTTTAACTTTTATCGTTATCATTAACCTTCCAACTACCAAAGTTCCAATTACGACACACGTATACTCCCAAGTAGCATTTGTAATGGCCAAATCAATTTTAAAATAATTTTTTTATGACTTCAAAATTATTATAAAATTATTTTCGTACAAACAAATTTCCTATCTTATCTATTTTATCATATTTTCAAATCATTTTAAAATTTATTTTACAATAATTTTGAAATAACTTATAAATTAGTTTTAAATTAATTTTAAATAATTTAAAAATATTTTTAAAAATTACAAAATTAATATTTCCTGAAAAATACTGTTTATATTTATTTTCACAATCTGATTAATGTAAAACACATGAAAATCATTGAACAAAATTATGAAATATATTTTACGTTTCAAAAATATTATGATCAATCCGGGAGTTGAACCCGCAAACTGTTGTTCACTATACATACGCCTTAACCCTCTTGGCCACTTCGCCCCTTAATTAATTAAAGTCGGGCTGGCAACATAAAATAACCAATTGACTACACCCTACGGGGACTTGGTGAAACTATAGTATTCCTTGTTTGCTTTTGCTGTTGCTGGTACACACTGTAATTTGTATACATCTTGTTGTAGAAACAAAACTTATAATATTCATTTTATATATATATAAAATTTTTGAGCAATATGGTACCCAAAACCGATTTTACACAAATCCTTTGCATGTAACAAATTTTAAAAGGCCCACGAAAGTATTTATTTAGTTTATATAGACTTTAACGGGAAGGGGAATGAAATGTACATTCATATAAGTTTTTTTGGCTGAAAACGAATTACTACATCAACTAATTTTAGGTAAAGATAAACAATTTTGAAACTAATACGGAACTTCTTTGCTAAGCATTCCATGTTTCTCATTAACTTTTAATCACTGAAAAAACAATATCAATTATTTTTAAACATTTCATATTCTTAAAAATTTTTTATTTAAACAAATTTTAAAATTAATTTTAAAGGTTTAGTTAGGATTTTCAGTTGAGTTAGTAAAAAGTTATTTAATATAATTTTAAAGCAATATATAAAATATTCAAATCAATATTTTAAAGTTATTTTGAATCTAATTTAAAGATACGTTAAAATTGTTTCAAAATGATTTAAAATTATTTTGAAACTAATGTTAAACTTATTTTCATTATGATTTCTTCATAATTTTTGATCGACGAAACAATGATTTTAAATTATTTAATATAATGTTAAAAAAGCATCGAATTGTATAATTGAAAATAATTTAAAATTATATTAATACAATTTTAAAATATTGTTTCTACTACTTTTTAACGAGTTTTGTGACATTTATTTAAAATAATATTAAAACTGATATAGAAATGACTTTAATATACGTTTTCAAAATTATTTTTAATCAGGTGTAAACCCATATCATAATTTTATTAAAATAATTTTAACTCGTTTTAAACAACAACTCATTTCAAAACCATTTGAAATTATTTTGAAAATATTAAAAATATTTCTATGCTGGTAAAGATCGTGACCCTTTTGCTTCTTGGTGTGATAGATTGCTATCGTACAATAGATCAATACCCGAATCAGCACCATTTGATTCTACATGGAATTTGTAATCGAATGATGTATCGGAAGTAGTCTTGCGGTATTTTTTGCAGTTTTTGTAACTGATTACACAATTTTGCGTCTTTCCATTGTTGGCTCCATTTGTAGTGTCGTGGTCGTGGTTTTTGCTGTTTTCATGAAAACAATAACTTTAACCCTAACAAAGCATGTATTTTTTGCAATCTGTGAATCATTTACCTCATTTTGGCTATCTTGAAATTGCAAACTACGTGTTTATTTTGTAACCACTATGGTACATAAAGAAACTTTTTTTGGAAATATATATGAGTTTTTTAGTTTGCCTCTGTTTTGTAAGTGTGTCTTACACATTATTGATCAACATAGTTTTTTTTAGATTCTCCTTTTCTTGCTGATCAAAATGAATGTATGGCAGATATAGGTAGAATCATTGTTTATATTTTTTATAGATTTTCATAAAAATGCATGCATGACAAAAATACCTCAGCAGTACAGAGAAATATAGAGAGCAGTTGGAGGGTTACTCACAAGATCTCATGTTATCCACTCAAAATTTCTCGATAGACGATATCGAAAGTCATTTGTTCAAATAGCTTCACACACAAAATGTTGCAGGGGTCCTGATCAACAAGACGGAAGAGGTTCTGAAGGACCCAGAGTACCAGCTGACAGCGAAGGACATTCAGGAGTGGGAGAAGGAGCATGGGGAGCTGCCGTCAGACTGTGTGGTGCTCGTGCAGTTCGGCTGGGCCCACCACTACCCCGACCGTGTCAAGTACCTGGGCCTGCGTAGCGACAATGACTTCGACCGACACTTCCCCTCCTTGACTAGAGGTCTGTCATTATACGCAAGGTTCAAAATTTGAAAAACAAACTTTACATGACCAGTAAAATTAGTAACAGTACCTTGGGGACTGAGCTTTGCTCGGGAAAGGGCAGTCAGTTTTTATTTAGATGACTTAGAGTAATATTTAACCACTTCACCCTACTGATTGGCAGATTTTCATTGGTAATTTGCCTCTTTTCTGCATGTTTAAGGTTACTCCAGTTGTTTTTTATAGCTCAATCTTCCGTTGATTCATTTTGGATATGACAACTCTATATACACGTAATCTTCACTCAATGGTTTTAGTCACTGCTCTCAGGAAACACATGTTAAACGTAATCTAGATGAGTATTTATTTGGCAGTTCAGTGACTGATTATAAATAGATGTTATGATTCTTTTGTTTTGATTTAAAACTCTATAAGGAAGATTTTAATTTTTTTAATTTTTCAAATTTTTTACGTAAATAGATTTTTTCTGAGGATGAGACCTATCTAGAACTTATTCTTAACCCAAAAATTAGTTATTTCCAACATTTTAAGGAAATCATTGGAGCCCTTTTTGAGATCAAAGTTGCAAGCAAGCAAGCGAACAAACCTTACTCATATTATTATTGCTGGATTAGGAAACCCCAGCATTAGCTGCTAGGCACGTCTTCCACAAGCGAGAATTTTGCACAGGTTACCGGAAGGAAAGGATATAGAAGCCCGCTCTGCCCTCCAACTGGCCAACTCAACTGACAGGGTATCCGGGATGTACAATGAAATGTGTGAAAAAATATCTAAATGAGATTTGTGCATCAGTATAATTATCTATAATTATCTGTATTGTACTTGAGTATTTCCAAAACTCATTGGCATACCCAGGATTTTTAAGGGGTACAGAGACACTGTCATGCCCCTCCAAGATTTATGCACACCAAAGATAATCCCTGGAAATAATTAACATCTTTATAAAATTTTGCAGTCATTCAGAGTGTCTTTACTGAGTAACGACCTAACACTGCAGTTGCTATTTTTCCTCAGATGCGGCCGAGTACTTGGTCAAGTCTGGCAAAGTGTTCGGTATTGGCAGTGACACGGCTTCTCCTGACAGCAAGGGAGATCCAATCGTTCACATCACGGTTACCAAGAACAACCTCTTCATCATGGAGAATATGGACCTCAAGAACCTTGACGGTGTTCCTGCGAGGGGCTTCAAACTGGTGATTCTGCCCATGAGAATCGAACATGGCACTGGGGGGCCAGTGCATGTCGTGTTGGTCACTGACGATAAGAAGGGGGAAAAGAAGGAGTGAAATGTTGAAGTGGTACACAAACCTTTGAAATGGAGAATTTTAGTGAGAGAAAATGTGTGATGTAAGATTGTTTACTTAGTAAAGTGGTAAAAATTCAAAATTGCAATTGATTCACTGCTCCCTGACTATTCCTTCCAAATATTACCTATGTTTTTAGCCCCAGAGTGATATGAATAATCCTACTAAATTATTTACCCTCCATCCAAATTGTGTAATTTGTGTTTAAGAAGTTTTTAAAATGCTACTGAATCATCCTCAGCAAGCAACACACAAAGAATTCACCCATCCCATCAGCTTGGGCCTGTGCCATCCACTGGACCGACCTCCCTTTCAACTCCACAGCAGTCAGGTGAACTCTCTACGAGTATCATATAAAAACCACCGACTAGGACGGGATTCGAACCCTCGATCCTGGCCGAGGGGGGATAGCATCTTAGACCGCTCAGCCAACCTGATAGGCTAACAGTTGTATCAGGTAATACGGCGTACAGGCTTCATGAGTTAGTTCTGCTTGTGTCTAACAGGATTCACCACATGTCAGATGCAGACTGCAGACAATGCTTGAAACAGTACAGTGTGTCTTATACTATAGTTAACAGTTTGTTTAGGTGGGATTTGGGCTCTTGTCGCTCAACAGTACCGGCTCTAGGGCAGTGCGAGCCGTGCTCCAGCACGGGGCGCGGCGCTTTTGGGGGGGGGGGGCGGCACTTGGCGCTCATAACGGGTCGTGGGATTCGGCACTGGCGTACTGTTGTAGTTGGGGGCCTGGGGCAGCGGATATATTTGTAGGGGCCTAAATATAGATTAGGGGTTGAAGAGGAAGGCACATATAAGTGTATACGATGTATTAGGGGCATGCGAGTACTGAACATTTGAGTACTGTATTTAAATAATCAAATGAACTCAAAGTTTCTGAAAAATACTCCGAAGTTCTAGCGAGTGTTTCCCGCCAATCTTTGGACGATCGCGACCTGCCAAATCACGTAGTAAATGGCCGCCAAAGACGATCGCACCACGTAAAATCGGCCAAAAATTACGAGACATAACATTATATGTATTACACATGAATCAGACATAAAAAACAATCTATCTGTGTAAATGGCGACCGAACCACGTATTATTGGCTGTAATTGAAGACGTTACAGATCAATAATCCAGATATAATCTGGAATTAAGGTCCTTGACGCGTAATATCGGCTATAAACAACGACGGAAAACAAAATACTGTCCAAAAATGACGACTTTACTTCATAATAACGGCCGAAAATACGACAGTAGATCGGTAGCAATTCTCCGGAGATCGGAGGGAAATACTCGCTCAGATTTTTTAACGCATTTTTCAAAATTTGGGGGCCTATGCCAAAGCGAGGCCTGGGGCGGACCGCCCCCCACATCCCCCCGTCGGTACGCCACCTGGTGCGGGGTGGGGGGCATAGGCCGTAGCGCCAACATAAAGTATTTATATATATACTATTTATATATATATATATATATATATATATATATATATATATATATATATATATATATATATATTAAACCAAACTGATTTTGTAAATTGTTATATATTAGTATTATAAGTTGTTGAAAGGCATTATTTGAAAGAAACTTATGAGTGTTCACCATGTTGCACCTTCATCATACTTAAACATTAAATTTACATATCAGATAATACAACTTCTGCTTCCCTCTATTTCAAAACGAGAAGTTGTATGCCCTCTATCGGTTTGTGACAACTTCAGGGCATTCTGATTGGTACTGAAAGTTTGAATAAATCTCGCAATACGATGCAAGAAATTTGCTATTTTAAAATATAAAGTAACACAATGCAACTAGTTGTTTTAATCCGTCCATGTTGATTGTTTTAAACTATTTCCTGTTGATGAGGAAATATATGGTTTGGAGAATGGAGAGTATTGAATAGGGATTTAATCTATTTGAGTTTAGTATTATATGAAATAAGGGGGAAATATGATGCAACTTCCTCAGATTTTGGCGCCCCCTTACATTTTTACTTGTAAGGTCCACTTGATTGATTTGCTTACTTTGAAATTATGGTTTATCGTTCCGTCTGTTTAGTAACCATTTCAACCAAGTTTCTATATTTATTAACTGAGCCATTTTGGAACATTGGAGATGGATTGGGAAATGTTAAGAATTAAACCTTCAGATTAAGATTATTTGAGCTCTGGTCGTGGTTAATTGACTAATCATCTGTATAACTTACAAATTGGCAATTCTTTAAATAAGTTGTGACAGTATATCACAGTATAGTACTAACGAACAAAATATGTTTGCACCCAACTTGAGTTTTTAGAGTCATTGGTTTTAAACTTATTTGATCCAAACACTTTTAGTGGGTAAGATTCAATATATCACAGAATAAACAAAATTAAAAATAAGCTTTATAGCTATACAAAACCTTAAAGATTAAATACTCGAAGATAGAGTTTGTATAACTGAAAAACGTGTTATACATTAGAATCCATAAGCAAATATTATATTCAGAAAACATTAGTTTTTTTTTTCAAAAACAAAAATAACTCTAACAACAAACTTTGCTGTATCCATCGCAAACTTCAGCCTCAAAGATTCCAGGAACCATCAGAATCGTGGTCGGTTTTGATCAGCGTTTTGATTTTTGTTTTTGTTCCTCTGGACGAAATATTTCCCACGCTCAGAACAGATGTACTGTTATCAGTATGTACTTCCAGTTTTAAGGGTTTGTTTTCATTACTATTTTTCTTAAAGAAACACATAATTGTTTTATGACACACAGTGTATTGTGATACGTTGACTACAAGTGTGCACATTTGTTGTTTTTAAAATTTAGTTTTTTTTTAAATTATTTGAGGTTTTGAGTTTTGCTGTGGCATAAAGTTTAGTGGCGCAGAAGATCGGAAACGGGATACATTTCCAGGACAATAATATATGAAATCAAGATTTTGAACTACACAAGTCTCTTAATCTGAATGTGTTCCATAGCTTGTCATTTCAGGTGATCAGCATAGCACGGAACCAGAAACATCGCAAACGCAACAACAAGCGAAGGAGCGAGGCGCGCACTTGTCAGTCTATCTCAGAACTATGGGGTAGGGAGCTTTTGGTTGACGGTGGGGGGCGGGGGGCGGCAAATTTGGCCTTGGCACGGGCACTGAAAAACTAACGGGCCGCCCCTGGCACTCAAAGGGATACTGGGTGAATTCAACTTTATTTATCTTCGTTATTTACTTTATTTATCTATTTCGTAATTAAAAAAGAAAAACTTCCATATGATTTACCTGCGTTCAGAAAATAAACAAAGTATCTCCCATCACAGAGCTAAATCCAGGGCGCAAAGACATTGGTGTCCAGCCTCACTCTTGTTCCATGCAGTCCGGCTAACCCTTCAGGGAAACTGCTTAGGGGACAAGCATTAAACGATCATGAAAGCGCCCTAAAGTCACAAGGCTAATCATGGGTCATACCCCATTTAAATTTCCAATAATTGTGTGTGAGAGTAGATTGTGTATATTTATCCTTGACCCTATTAAAAGCAAATAACAGTTTGTAAAACATAGAAGATGTCACCAAACATTGCAGATAATTCCTAAATGACATCCTCAGTCCAAGCAAAATTATAAATTGACTATACACAACTAATGGAGGGGATTCGGGGTGGGGGTATTCACTATCTCTTTCCTACTCTCCCCTACAGAACCCGTAACCTGCCATGACCCATCTTTACATATCAGTTAGCTAAGAGAGTTCATCAGGCTCTCACAAATATATTTGTATTAGCCCCATTTCCCATCAGTATCGGACCAGAGGAGTTGTGAATGTGGGCCTGCAGGTCCCCAGAGTGTTCAAATCAGCAAATTTTACCAATTCTTTTTATATAGCCAATTTCCTATATTAAAACATACCAGCTGAGATAGGGACCTGCAGGTATACATAGGTGCACACAGTGTGTATATAAAGTACCATCAAAGATTGGCTGTTGGGGCTTGACCTTGACCGATCTGAAGCTCTGATCAGCTCCGAATTCCTCTGAGCGAATATGAATACTTATTACTGAATCAATTAAACTCAACTAACTTGCCTTCTATAAAGCCACTTAATAGTATTTTTATCATTTCTATAAGGTATTATCTATATATTTATTTTTTTATTACATAACATTATGCCAAAGTCTAAAGTCCAAAGTTTAAAGGTGAAATTTCTTTTTTTTATTTTCATGCCCGTTGTGTTTTGATGTTACTGTACATTATGGTAGGCTGAGCCAGATAATATTCTCAAAACTATACCAAACAATATTATTTTATTTTATTTCTTTATTACTGTAGCTGTGCAAGAATAAGTTGCTCTTTCTCGAAATTTACTAAGTGGTTTTTTTTTTGTAGGCTACATATCGATTTGTTTCATTAGGTTTATTTTCATTGAAGTAATGGAACGAGTAACGGGACGAGTCCCGTGCATAGGCCCACTTGTAGCCCATGTGAGACTATTTGTAATAAGTACATCTAACTTATATCTTAATTTATGAAAATAAATTGATTTGATTTTTAATAATAATAATAATAATAATAATATCTTTATTTGTCTTTGAACACAAGTTAAATTGTGTAATGGACATCGTTTGATATAATGGCAATTATTGTTATAAACAATAATAAAAAACACAGTGATCATAATAAAAATAAAAACATAATTATCCAAGAAAATAACAGTTCTTAACCAAAATTACTCCTAAAATCTAGAAAAACCTTTACGTCATAAAAAACATTGTTGATGAGGAAAGTATTAAGTTTGCGTTTAAAAGAATTGAAAGGCAATCCACGGAAATTTATAGACAATTTATTTAACATTGATATTTGCAAATATTTATGGGAACTTGAAAATTTTTGTTAACGAGGTCTGCTAATATTTAGATTTTGGCAGTTTCTGGTTTCATATCCATATACCTCGTTCCTCAATGAAAATTGTTCATTATTCTCTTTTATATACAGAATATTTTGATAGATGAAAATACTTTGCATAGACATGATTTTAAACTTTTTGAAAAAAGGTTCGCAGCTATCTTGTTGAGGAATACCTGCCATAATACGCAAGGCCTTTTTCTGCCACAAAAGTACCTGCCCAGCTATTACCCCAGAAAATGTTGCCATATAAAAGTTGACGATGAAAAAAAAACCAAAATAAGACATGGACATCATCTTTCCAGATACAGAGGATTTCAATCTTCTGAGAAGGAAACATACCCGAGAAATTTTTGAGATAACTTGGTTGGTGTGGGCCACCCATGATAACTTTGGATCCATGAGAAGACCTAGTATCGGACAGTTTTTTGTTCAATAGGGGACTTCCTGAGAGAGAAATATATTTTTTCTGTTTTTGAATCATTTATCTCCAGACAGTTTGCTTCAAAACAATTGGTAGACTCATTTATACTATTAGTGATACTAGTTGCAACAGATTCAATCCTATCACCAGATACGATAAAAGACGTGTCATCTGCATACAAAACTGTTTTACAGCGCATATTACTAGGAAGATCATTAATGAACAAGATGAACAAGAGGGGACCCAATACTGATCCCTGGGGTATTCCAGCAAAAACATCTTTCGGGCATGAAATTTCATTACCAATAGTGACTCTCTGCTGCCTGCCACAAAGGTACGTTTCAAAAAAGTGGAGATGCTGATTTGTTATTCCATACGATGATAGTTTTGGCAGAAGAATTTTGTGTGGAACGCTGTCAAAGGCTTTTTTCAGATCAACCAAAGCCAAACCTAAATACTCGCCTGCTTCAAAAGAAGACAGAATCATGGAAATAACACTTTCCAGAACCGCAATAGTGGATGAACCAGGGATGAAACCAAATTGACTGTTTGAAAGAATACCATTTTTGTTTAAATAATGAAAAAGCTGATATTTGACGGACGTCTCTAAGACTTTTGAGAAAACCGGCACGATCGAAAGGGATCTATAGTTTGAGATACAATCCTTTTTCCCTTTCTTATGCAGAGGAATCATCTTTGTTGAAGTTTTCAGACATTCCGGAAATCACCCCTGGGTCAACGAAAGGTTAAGAAGAAAAGATAACGATTCAAGAATCACAGGAGCAATGAACTTGACTGTATTATTTGATAAGCCAAAAATATCTTCGTTCTTTGAGGATTTCAGGTTCCTAAGAATCTCATACAACCCAGGGACCGAGACCAACTGAAACACAAAATCCTCAGAGGAGGTAACAGAACTAGGCATGTATTTAAGGAAGTCATTGCTAGAAGATACACTGCAGGATTTAACAAGTAACTGCCTTCCATAATCTGAATACCAGTTATTAAATTCATCAGCTGAGAAAGGTGGTGAAGAGTCAGTACCAACATGAACTAAACCAGATTCTGACTTAATGGGTTGCCAAGCGGCTGAGCATTTATTTTTTGATTTCTCAATAAATTCCTCATTATACCTTACTTTAGCCTCTCTTATACTAACTCTATATCTTTTCCTGTAGTTGATTACAATCAGTTTCAAGTGTTGTTTACTACAATAAATTGGTATTTTTAACATATCCTGCGTAAGAATCAATGTGTTTTTTTATTCCTTAAAGACTCATCAAACCAGGGTTTGAATTTCCTTACTTTATTTGAACTAACTAATTTTGTCAACTTAGGACAATACTTGTTATATAATTCTAACATAGTAGATACAAAGTAATAAAAAGCTTCATTGACATCATTAATGCTGTAAAGGGGACCCCAGTTGACATTACTCAAATTGGAACAGAGCAACGTTAAGTTCTCCAAGTTATGCTTCCTAAAAGAAACTTCCTTATTCCTGACCTGAACAGACTCCCTTGTGCAGAATTCAAAACAAACAATTAAATGGCCAGAGATTTTTTCCCTCCACAATATCTGTTTGGAATCATTAACATTCCAGTTTGTAATAACATTATCTAGACAACTTTTTTCCCTAGTCGGTTCTTTATTAACACAATATAAATTAAAAGACTTTAAAATATTCAAAACTGATCCGTTACATTATCTGCTTTTAAAATGTTGATATTAAAATCTCCTCCAAGAATTAGGAAACTATTTTTTTCCTTTGTTATAAATTGAAGTAGATCATCAAGAGCCTTAAAAAATTGTTTGGTGTCTGAGCTAGGAGTTCTGTACATAGAGACCAAAATAGCATTAAAATCTGTCAAATACAAACAAGCAGCCTCGAGAATCTCAACTTGTACAAAGTTTGATATATCGATAACTTCAAATTTAAAATTTTTGTTAAGTAAGATACAAGCTCCTCCATGAGGGTCAGACTGCCTACTAAAGCCCGATGCAAGTTTGAAATTTGCTGGAACATAAAATGGCAACTCATCACTGAGTAACCAATGTTCATTTAAAAAAACAATGTTGCAGTTGAAATCCTCTAAGACCACTGAGAGCTCATCTAACTTATTCCTCAAAGACTGACAATTTACGACCGTAAATTTTACCCAGTTATCAGAATGACTACGAACTACATTACAAGAGGCCTTTGAACTTGAAACATTGGCGGTATTTGGCACTTCCCTAAAAAACTGAACTTATTAAAAGAGCTGCACTCATTGACACCAATTGGGGGAGGATGTATCCAGGATGAAGTGTTGACAGATGGTGGGGAGCCTGGTGATTGCTGCATCAGAGACCAGGAATCAGCCGCTGGTTGAAGATATCCACCAGACAAGACCGGCAACTGCAGATCAGAAGTGGGTGACGAGTTGGGTGGTAGCCGATATGTTCCCTGGGAGACTATAGCATGAGGAAGGGTGGCTCAACAATGGTTGTTGGGAAGAAACATCTGGAGAACACTTCACTGTAGAGGTGGTGGCCGGGAGAGACTACGGGTCCGTTGTTGAAGGTAGGTGATCCCAAATGTGACCCTTGAGGTACTGTAGCTGACAGATTTCCGTTGTTAAAATCGTTTGTATTACATGGCAATACTGGAGGCAGAGATCAACTTACTTTCACAATATCAGGGGTTCTGTGCCTCCTTCCAACAGGCGGTTTGCATAGGATGAGCTCAGATTGAGGTCGCTGTGAACTGGATGCAACAGAATTATAACATCCTGTCAAAGACTGAAGGTTATCCAGATGAAGTCTTCCATTTGCAGATGAAACTATCATTTTTACAAGGGAAGCTGCCAAAGTCCTACCCTGATTTCCAATATGCAACCCATGTTTTGTATGGTGCTGTCACAACAAATAAAGGTGTAAGTCCAGAATGTGAACATGAGGATTATTATTACCCAGTGCATGGATTGAGTGGTTAATTTCATCAATCAATTGATTTTCTCTTGAGAATTTGTATAGGTCATACCGATGTGGGATTGTTGCTAAAATTATATTTGTATGCTTGTAGAGTTTTGCTTCTTTCTCCAGGAGCTGTATAAAGTCTTGCGGAAATCTCCCAGTATCTTTAGTATTTATATTGACAACATTGTTAGTTCCCCCTACCCACACGAAAAATTCCTTTTTCGTATACATCTTGTAATCCTCATTATTGGCTGACGACTCGGTAATAGCTTCAATAGGGAAGAAGCTATTACCGTAGGTCTCATGGTAAGACTTAAGCCCGAGACCATGATAACTTTTCATTTTGAGGTCCCCAGATGCCAAAAACACCATTCGTTCAAATTTTTATATATGTGTATATATATATATATATATATATTTATATATATATATATATTGTAATGGGGAAATCGGCAGCTTAAAACGTGAATACATTTCCACATACAAAAATTTGTTTGCCTTGGATAAACTCAGAGTACGGGTTCGACCCTAGGCTAATAATAATGACCACAACTATTACTATGAGATTTGTAGATTGAAGGGATTCAATACATTACACACGGGTGGCTTAAACGTTATTTATTACAAGAGAGACAGAATCAGCACTAAAAAAAATAATAATACATAGGTTCAAACGTCTCGATAGTTCGTTAACCTGCCTTTAATCTTGTAACAGGACTAATTTGAAATTATAACACGGCACTACACTGAATTTATCTCGAGAGTGTAAGACAGTTGCCTCACACCCGAGGTTATAAAAGAAAATAAGACACTCGCTTAATATATTTGAGCCACGCGAGACAATGCCCCACGTAACACTATTAATTTTCACTGATACCACGAAAAACTAATAATATGACATACTCCTTTCGCCGCGCGAGACAGTCGCCCCACACAGCGCAATAATTAAATGAACCTTGATTTGGACAGAGATATAAAACGCACTAATGGAAATAAACACACACTACACTACATAAATATACCGCGTCACTGCACTTTAACTTACGGCGTGATTGCCGGTGAGAAACCAAAAACCCGCACTATATACACTTAAAACGTAAATAACGTGAATAACGACACCAGTTACCCTAAAAACATATCAATAATCAAACAAGAATAATAGTAATTAGTTTAATTGGATTGTTACAGGGCGGGTGTCGAACATACCAGTGTACCTCATAAATGGGGGTTTCTGTTCACTTAAATTGGGGGTACAGTATCTAAAACTAGGATATGCTCTACACAATATGAAATGGGCAAACAGTACTTAGTCTACACGGATGTCAATAAATATCTCCTCGTGAAATGCACTCTTTATTCTCTAAGTTTAATCGAGGTCTAAGAGGCAGTTGCCTCTGACCGATACTCTGCTAGCTGAACTCAGTTTTTTAAATCGATTTACTCTGCCAACTGAAATAAATTTATTTTGGCTCAAGGTCCAGGAGGCAGGTGCCCCCGACCGAGTTGCGAGTCAAACATCCTTATTGTAAATTTCGGTAATTAGCGGTATCCAAATAATGTTCTCATTAAATTATACAAACGATATAATACGGAATGCTACTATTGCAAGTAAAAAAATCATATCGACTTACCCACGTTGATAGGCGTGGGCCGGTAGCCCGAAACTTAACCTGTTGAACATCCTTGCAGGTCGGCGGCACGGTACATTCTAAAAAAATGTCCTGCAGGGAAGTTGTCTTCGTCGAGCGACGCGACGCGCGACGGTGGCGCGCGCTGGAGGCGGCGGCGGGCCTAGGACTTGTTTTACTCCCTTGACCGCTGGGCAAGGGTTATCAATACAAACAACCACGAGATTGCCGCCGTCACAATATATGTGTCCGTAAGCACGATAACTCTCGTAAAAAAGGTCCGATTTTAATTAAATTTGGTACAAACGTGTAAAGTACCATTTATTTGAACGAGTTCGAAAACCAGACAAATGGCACCATCCAAAGCGGGGGTTTTGGGGGGGTTTTGTACCCCAAACATTTTTTTTTGGGTTTTCACATGTAACTTTTATTAAAATCAAATTTTAATTTTCACCATTGAATTCAGCATAAAAAAACAAACAATTTGGTATCTTGATCATTGCTCTACGTATGATCATTGGTCATTAGCACGTCAATTGGTTCCTGAGATATTGAAAGTGCTAAACACAGTACGTTGTCTAATGTTATTCTTATGGAGAAAAAGATACATTGTATATCTCGCTTATTTATGAACATAAACTGGCGAAATTTGGTATATGGCTTTATCTGGTGGTGGTTTATTGTTGTTTGCACAAAAAGACAATTTTTTGCCTATGGTTCCTGTTGCAGCAAACCTAGGTACTTGGTCCTCATGTTATTCTTATGGAAAATACTTAAAATGTTATATATCGCTTATTTATGAATTTATATGGATGAAACTTGGTATGTGACTTCACTAAAATGAGATCTATTGATATTTGTATAAAAACCCATTATTTTGGGTGCCTTGTTGCAGCAAACCTGCGTACTCATCCCCAATGTTATTCTTATGGAGAATAATTAATATTTTAAATATCGCTTGTTTGTGAATACATTTCCTATGAATCCTGTTAAGTGTTTTAATGTGTTATGTTATATAATCATTGGAAATTCGCTGAGTATGCAGGTTTGCTGCGATGGGGTTATTTTAGTCTTTTTAGCTTCACATATTTTCGTGCACAAAATTAAAAGAAAAATTATTGGGTCACATTTTGCAATGAAACCAATCGTTCAACTCCTATTTCTGAGGTATGGAATAAGGTAAAATCACTTAAATATAGATTCTTACCATTAAACATCTGGAAAGGTAATAAATATTTCTCAGAGTGTTTAGAAGAATTGTTAAACAAACTAGCCCCTTCTTTTGTCAATCCTAAATATTCGTCATTGGTGCGCAGCTGTCCTCTAAATAAAGAAAGTGAAAATCGAGTGAAAATTTTTTCTGAGCAGGAATTAATGTTTGCAATATCATTCCTTGAAGGGTCTGCCTCCGGAAAAGATTTACACACTTTCAGTTTTTTACGACATTTTCAAGTTCTATGACCTAAATAAAAAATCTAAAGCCAGTTTGCACATCTGCACACCTAGACAGACGTTTTGGTATATAATATATGGGGGTAAGTCTTAAAAAACAAAAGCCTTATTGTATATAAAGTTTGCATGTATCGTATTAATAATATAGATTTTAGTTATACGTATGGGTCAATGTTCAGTAATGTTTGGTTGTTTTACACACTTTAAAATTGTGAAATTTCTGTATTTGACCGATTTTAGGACTCCACAATTTGCCAATATTTGCCTAACCAACTGTGCTATATGAGAGTTTGCTAACAAATTGACATCTGATATATGGACATCTTGACATTGAAATTTTTACATGGAGAAGTAGACGCTATAATGTGTATATAGAGACTAGGTGTTCCCGCAGGCTTTGCCCCGCAAATAATTTATAAAATCTATGACAGTTGTGTGTGCTTCATTCTGCGGTTAGCCCGTGGAGCTAATACGAATCAAGATCAGCTGTTTGTATTTTCATTCGCTCAAACAAAAATGAATGTCCATAAGAAATACATGGGAACTTTGTCGGGATCTCTGCCGTAGCCCTAAGGTCAGATCAGGATGAAAATCATTTATAGTTGTCCTATTTTATGCCTAAAGAATCAGTGTACAAAATTGCAGCTCTCTACTTACATGGGATGGTGGAGAATTAGTGATGAGTGAGTCAGTCAGCCAGGGCTTTGCCTTTTATATATATAGATTAGAATGACTGCTCTACTACTATCAACTTTGAACTGTGGGGCGAGTTAATAATAATTACTAGAGACTGCCCAGTGGTCGAAATTCGACCAAATATTTGAAAAAAGTTTAATATCTAGTGGGATTTGTGGCGCTCATATATATCTCTCTCCCTCTCTCTTTCCCTCCCCCTCCCCCACCCGAACCCACAGGCAGGGCGCAGTAGTAATGCTCTTAAGAGGCAAGAACTCACCTGAGCATCATTCAGTATAACACATGTGATCTGTGTTCTCTGTTAGGATTGTGGCCTCATTCAGCACAGGAAAGATAAGGTCCTTCAGTGTGTTTTTGTACCAGAATTTATTTGAAGTATGTAACTTATTACAATTTCAGTCGTGGCTAAAGTGAAAATTCCATAAGCATAAGAATTATGCTGATGTGACAATGTGTCCACGTGTGTGAAGTCGATTTCCTTTTAGCGAATTTCCCCTATAGGGAAGAAGCTATTACCGTAGAGGTCTCATGGTAAGACTTAAGCCCGAGACCATGATAACTTTTTGTTTTGAGGTCCCCAGATGCCAAAAACACTATTCGTTCAAATTTATATATATGTATATATATATATATATATATATATATATATATATATGTGTGTGTGTGTCCGTTAACACGATAACATGAGTAAAAAACGTCTGATTTTGATGAAATTTGCCTTAAACGTGTAAAATGACATTCATGACTTTAAGTTCAAAAACCAGAAAAATCGGACCATAGAAAGGGGGGTTTATGGGGGTTTTAAATTTTCCAAAAATCAGGTTTTTGCATTTTTCACCTAAAAATTTGTAAAAAACTTAATTTTGGTTTCGACCACGTTATAGAGCTTAAAAAAACAAATAATATGGTATTTTGAATTATTAACCTAGGTTAAGTGGTTGCGGAGAAAATCCAAAAAACCTACTCATAAAATCTCCCATGTTAATCTTATGGGAAAAAAGTTTTTGGCTTTTCCTCAGTTTATTTTAATGTAAACTTCACATTTGCTTTTACCAATCTGTTCATTTCCACAAAACGATCATTTTGGTGTTTAAATTGTGATTCTACGCCTATCCGTTGCAGAGATATTCAAAGTGCTAAACACAGTACGTTGTCCAATCCTTATGGAGAATAAATAAAATTTGATATCTCGATTATTTATGAATGTATGTCAATGAAATTTGGTACATGGCTTCACGTAGTACTGGTATATTGATATTTGCACAAAAAAATTTATTTTTTATCGATTATTCCCGTAGCAGCTAACCTGCGTACTCAGCCCCCATGTTATTCTTATGGAGAATAAGTAAAATGTAAAGACTCCCTTAATTATGAACATAAATTAATAAAACTTGGTATGTAGCTTCACTTGGTTGAGTTATATTGATAATTATATAAAAAACCATTTTTTGTTCCTTGTTGCAGCAAACCTGCTTTCTCAGCCCCCATGTTATTTTTATAGAGAATTACTAGAACTTATAAAGCGCTTATTTATGATTGAATATTGATGGAACTTGGTATGTGGCTTCTCCTAGTTAAATTCTATTTATATTTGCATAAAAAACAATTGTTTGTGTTCCTTGTTTCAGCAAACCTACGTTCTCATTACCAATGTTATTCTTATGGAGAATAATTAAAATCGCTTATGTGTGAATATATTTTTATGAAACTTGGTATGCGGCTTTATGTTGTATTAAGATATATATTATGTATTGGGAATTCGCTGAGTATGCAGGTTTGCTGCGACGGGGGTATATTTCTTATTCTTATTTTTGTTCAGTTAACAACTGATTTTTTCCACAATTTTCTTTGCAGGTTCAAAGTTATATTTCTTTAAGGAATCATAGTAAAATAATTTACCTTGTGAATTTTCAAAGACCAGTAAACTCCAGTGGGATCCCACTCCTTTTACATCATTAACTGTATCTGATACTTCATCGGTGTCAGTGCTGTCATTTACAGGCAACAATGTAACCTTGCATGTTTTATTTTTAGACCGTCTAGAAGAAAATCACAATCTGGAAACATTTGTATTGCTTTTGACACTGTAGGAGCTATGCAGATAATCCGTTCACCATTTAAAACTGTATTATTTAATGACTGATAGTATTTAAAAATAGTAGTGTCAGAGATACAGTTTGGCCCTAAAATGTTTAAAACATTTTCTTGAGTTTTTAGGCTAAGTGTCGGATCTTTGGTTTTATTTGTGTATACACTTATTTCTTCATTCAGCTTTATTGTGGTCACCAAGTGGACTGCTGATCGCCAAAGGCGATATTGGTGATAAAGGTGATATTGATTCCGATAAGTTTTTATCCATTATGTCACTATGTTATATATTATCCATTGCTTCAATATACATTTCATTTATTGAGAAGTGTGACTTGAATTATGTTTGGGGTTATCTACGCTGTTTTCTGTCGAGCAATGCAGAGTCGTTTTAAGATTGTTTCTCGTGAAACTGTGGTCCGCTTCTTTTAAAGCTGCTGAAAAGTTTTTATTTTTGCTTTTCTGATATTGCTTTCAGAGAGATTTGTTTTCAGAAAACAGGCAAATAACATTTTCCTTGATATTGCAACCTATCTGTTTTGATCCGTAGAAAAATACATTATATTTTGTGATTTTTGAGCTAGTATCAATATTATCTATTACAGCTGGCCAGTAATGAAAACTTTTGACTTTTACCTTAAATTTATTTTTGGCTAAAACTGTCATTGTTTATTATGAAAGCTATCTAGTTTATTAATACATGGTATGAGTAAATAATGACTCAAATAAGCTATAATGAGGAGCCTTGTAATCACAGTTGTTTGTTTACAAGGGTCAACCCTCTCATTGTTGTGGAATCCAGCCACAGGTTATCAGTGCCTCTGCATCCAGGTTTATGTGGTGTCTTCTCTCCGAGCTAGTTGTCAAACATGTTAAAACAGTTTCTTCAGCTAGGGAATTGCTCCACTTGATGAGTGCTTATAAAAAATAGTTCACTAACTTCTTTGCAGTTAGTTATACTAAAACATTTATTACAAAACTACTATCTCTAGTTTCTTGAAAGTTGTTTACTATACAGCAAATAATTACTTTGACTGCTAATATTTATGATATTTCTGTGTTGTGTAAAAATTGGTGCTTTATATGAAACACTGTGAGTATGACCAATTTTAAACTTTTACTATTTACTATAAAAGAATTGTGAAAACTTTATATGTTCATAATATTTAAAAACAGTTCATTATGCACTTTACTCACAATAATCTTATTCTTTTAGAAAATTCCTATACATTTTCTACTTTTAAACTGATACCAAAAATCACTGTAGCACCATTATTGGCGTAAGGATCCAACCTCTCCAATTTGAGTTATAAAACTTACTTTGGTCATACATTTTGGAGCTATCAATAACATAATTTAGAGTGACTTCCTGGTTAGATAATACAGCGATTTGGCTAGAGTTATTGAGATTGTCATTAGAACATGTATAGTTATGATCAGATGGTATTTCTTGAGAGTTAAGCAAACCTAAATTACAGTCCATGTCAGCCTCGGACTCACCACTATTTTGATGGATTTCCTGAATCGATGGCGTTCGAGTCCTCTGACGTTTTCATCATTTTGCTATCTACATTTTCCTTGTTATTTTTCTTGTTGCTCCATCGGCGTTTTTTAGGAAATATCCATCCTGTATCATTTGGAGGTCCAGGACTAATGGTGCTCATGCTTTGAGGTTATGATGCTCATGCTTTGAGGTTATGATGCTCATGCTTTGAGGTTAGATGAAAACTTGAGTAAAAAAACTACAATAAAAAACAACTTTAGGTACAAAAAAGGAAAATAAGACTATTAAAGACTAAGGTGGGGATCTAAAAACTCAGAACGGTAAATAAAATAGAGAGAGATTTAAGTATTTTCAAAAATGACTTTCTAGATGTCAGCCTGAAATCAGAGTTCTATCATTGATTTACATTTCCGTATTCCTAACTATAGATAGACCTACTTGTTTATTACAACCAACTAACGAATGTGGCATTAAAAAACATATGTTCCTTGTTAATCTTATTGGCGAAATTTTGAACTGTAATTAATATTTTTTCCTACGGGGGCTTAGATAATGAACTTCTAAATATACTCCTGCACCCCTACGACTTGCAAACTATTTATGTTTTAAATCTTGTAATTGGGGCACTTCTGATTACTGAGAAATTTTGATCCGGACATCGGACAAAAAAATTTTGGTGTTTATATAATAAGATACCCCGTAGCAGCAATCCTGCGTACTCAGCGAATTTCCAATTCAAATATGTGTCTCACTATATAAAGTCAGAAAAACCAAGTTTCAGAAAAATGCATTCATAAATAAGTGATATATAACATTTTATTAATTCTCAAAAAAAGTAACATTAGCACAGAGTATGCAGGTTTGCTGCTACGGGGCAGTAAAAAAAAATAATTTTGTGCAAATACAATAGACCACAACTAGTTGAAGCCACATTCCAAGTTTCATCAATATACATTATTAAATAATTGAGATATAAATTTGTATTTAATCTCCATAACACTGGACAACTTACTGTGTCAGCACATTCAATATCTTTGCTACAGTTGGACGTAGAATAATAATTCACACCAAAATGATTTTTTAGAGATAAACTTATTGGTAAAAACGAATGAGAAGTTTTCAGTATCATTAACCGAGGAAAAGTTAAAAACCTTTTCCCTATAAGATAACATCGGACATTTGATGAACACTTTATTCGGATTTTCTCCGCAACCACTTAACCTAGGTTAATAATTCAAGATTCTAAATTATTTGTTTTTAATCTCTAAAAATTGGACGAAACCAAAATTATGTGAAACTTTAGTACAAAATTCAAAAATCTTTTTTTGAAAACTTTAAAACCACATAAAACCCCCTTCCTTTGTTTAGATCTTTCAAATTTTTGAACTTAACGTTATGAATGTCACTTTACACATTTGTCCCAAATTTCATCAAAATCAGATGTTTTTTTAAAGTTATTGTGTTCATGGACACATACATTAATATATATGGGGTACAATACCCCATAAAACCCCCCTTCGGATAATGCGATCCATCTGGTTTTCAAACTCTTTCAAATAAATGCTACTGTACATATCTGTATAAAATTGTATCAAAATTGGACCATTTTTACAAAATTTAACACACTCACAAACAAAGAAAATTTAAACTTCTGTTTCCTGTCGATCACATGTAAAATATTGGAACAAATAATAGTGTTTGTGTGACATTTGTTCCAAAAGAGTGTTTAAGTAAAAAGTACCATGTGTTGTTTGTTTATGTTTGGGCTGTTTTTGTTTTGAGTATTCTTGGAATCATTATGATTTGTATTTTTAAATAAATGTTATACTTCTCAATATTATGTTTTATTGATTTCGCAACATGGTGGCAGCGGTGGGAGTTTGAAGGTAAATAGGAGTTTCAGACAAAAAAATGTATATCTGGAATCTACTATAGGTTTATCTATATTGAAATAATCGTTGTTTTCTTTTCTTTATTCGAAACTCATGCATTTTGTGCAGAAACAAAAATCTAGCAGAACTGAAAAAAACCATGGTACAAGTAGCTGCTCGATAACTTACAACTTAATCATATTTTTGTGCTTCTGTATGTTTATGTCTCGTTTTATCCGGGCTTTTATGTTCTATTATTTATTGAGTAAAGTATGGTAACAGTAGAAGATGTTATACATTTTCAATATATTATCAATGATTATCTTGGCTCAGGCTAATGTATCATACAACCAACATGTTAGCAGTATATGTATAAACATTAACTCTGATCTTTATGCTCTAAGGCAGATGTCACATGTTAGTACAATTTTAAAACATTACAAATTGTTTATTTTTCTTTAATCCATTCCCATATAGCTTATGGAATTATCTTAAAGTGTGCCACATCATCTCTTAAAAATATGAATGAAATGTACTATTGCAAAAAGAAGCAATTGAAATTATTTAAAAATTGAACGGGCTAGATTCTGTGAAACAATACTTCTCAGAATTGGGTATTATGACTGTTAAATAATAGCAGAAAAGCAACCAAGACGAGGGCTGCGTCTTGGTTTGGATCCTCTGAGCTACCGAGTTGAGTCACTAGGAATTTCTGCAACAACAAGAGCAGAAAGCTCAGAGCATATCAGAGCACATGAAAAACAAATCTTTAGACCATGGGTAAAGGTATTGTTTAGTCAGAACTGTAGTAATAGTATTTCATGTTTAATTTATTAAAAACCTTCAACTATTTCAGGGTTGAGTCGTGCTAAATGAGGTTATACTTAATTTTAAGAGGCTTCTTTAAATATCTTGTAGATTTAAAATATTTCATCAACTCATTTGATGTTTTTGCAGCATATTTTCAACACTACGATTCTACGATGATATCATAAATCATGACTTCGTTATGGTTTATGAAACAAATTTTAAATTAAAGCGCTAGTGAATAACTTGTACTAACAGGCACTTGTATTGTTACAGGTTGGACCACAAGGAGGTTGTGACGGTGGCTGTCGTCTTGGCAGAGCAGGGCTGCTGGGGGCCTGGTTGCTCCGACGACGCCGAGGGGGGGGGACGACGGCCCGACTCTGATCAACCAGAAGCAGTTCCCAGGAACCTACACGGGCTACATCCCTACGGGTCCCGATGAGCCCGAGACAACTGTAGCATCAACCCATTTTGAGGTGTGAAGTCAGAGAACCAATGGGCCAGTAGAACCAGGTAACAGAATTGGGTTCTACAGATGATCAGAAGAAGAAAAAGGAGATAGAGCAGGTATGCGGCCTGGCAACAAAGTGTTCTTGGGCCAGGGGTGGTGGAGGGTCGGCGGGCTTTGGCCCAAAACCTGCTCGGAACTGAGGTCCAAGACCAAGCTGTCCATTGTACTACTCACTAGCCTCATTCATTAGTACTTCTGATTTGTCTTTCTGTGTAAAGCCTCTAAACACAGTCTGGAAGAAAACTAAACAACCAGTTTACACTCATCATTCATTCATATCCGCTTTAAAATACGTCCCAGGTGCGTCGATGTCTTACGCAGTGGATCAGTGATTCATTGAAGGAAGATAAAATTCGAACCCATAATTGGAATAAAGACTGGATAAAGCATCTCACCCAGCCTACACTTATTGAGATACACCTCAGTTGCATCGGCGTCTAGAAAACGAGGGAAGTCGAAAAACCAATTCATTTTGAAAAAGTGCTGAAATTTATGGTGACAAAAAGTCTTCTTACTTAAGTGACTCCATTCAACTCCATTCACAAAAAACAACACAGGCTTCAGCTTCATTCCACTACGTGCAAAAGAGTAACGCAGAAGAATCTACGGCCCAGATAATCACAGGCCTCCACTTTAAAAACTGTATCCAAGAAAAAGTCCTGGACCAATCAAATAACAGCCCCAAATTGTGTTTGAAAACTGAAACCACCAAACAACCTGTTGTATGAGACATAATACTGTAATGTATACTCATTTGATAAATAAACCAAAACCATAATTAGTGTTTATTTTTTTACTTCAACCTAAATTCAAGGTTTTAGATGAATGGTAGCAAAATATGTTTTTACTAACCCAAGTCTATGTTAGTAAAAAATATTTAAAATAACTATAGGTTCAAAAACTTGAAATTAACAGACAAACATTTAAAATCAATTGTTTTTGGGTAAATTAAAATTGATTCAACCCAGAACACATACCTATTTCAACAACAATATAATTGCCGAGAAAATGTTTCCAAGTTATTAAAACTTACTCAGATTTTGCTTAAAAAGCTCTCTATCTTTTATCAAATTAGTTCCAAGTTAAATAAATCAAATAAATTTTAAGTTAAAAACTCAGCTCTTAACCAATTGGTATTAAAAAAAAGAAATCTCCCACAGCTATGTATGCTTCTGGGAATTCACCATTGGATTTTGAGGCTCACATAGAAAAACTGAACATGTGAGATGCTTTGTGGATGTACATCTTGGAATATGCAAACAAGGAGTACAACCTTAGCCGGCAGGTTACACAAACTTTGTGTTTTACAGACAACCTCCTCTATTTTATTCTTGGTTTACATTTGAGGAAGAATGCACCTAGAAAGGCTGCAATACTCCGGAGTGCGTTGAGCGGTATTACAAAAACTACAGGTGACGATATATTAGCCACAGGTTTAAAAGCTGATAGATCTATTGCAACTCCTACAAAAACAGGACTGTTTTATACAGGCGGTAATTCAACCTGTATAATATCTTATTTAAGATTAATGTTATGCATTAATATCTAAAAAAAAAAAAAAACGATAGGTGAGTTTGTATTTTTTTCTAGTGATATGGTGCAAGATAACGATACCCACCTGCAATATAACCGCACCAACATTAATTAAAACACATGTAATTCGTTTGATGGCGTTTTTGCTTTTATAAATATCGGTCGGTAAATCTGAAAAAAATTAAAGAAAATCTTGTAGGAAATTTAATTTATGTATTTGTTTTGAAATATAGAAAAGACCCTTATCCCTGAGCCAAAATTCTTTTAAGAGGCCATTTTCTTGGGAACATTCTTGAACTACAAATATTTGGTTCAGCTCGGTAATTTTATAAATTTAATTTAGTTTTAACTGCCATAAGGAGAATGTGAACTTGATAAAACAGATCGTTTTACTACTATTGTTTACATAGGTACCATCATACATCATCATAATTTTATGAGATATTGCTGTTAACCTTCACAATTTTTAATCCAGTTACATATATCATGCATTTAATTTGTTTTTTTTATTGCAATATTAAAATTAAACGTATAACATTTAAAACATTTTACTAAATAGTGTTTTACTTTATTTGAACTTTTTTTTAGTTTCTTATACATTGTTTTAGGTTGTAAAACAACGTGTTGGAATACAATTTTTAACTTTGGCATATTATAGAACTATATAAATACAAAGTTCATAAATTAAAAATACAAGCAAGCACAGATGGATGCAAGCAAGCAAACCTTAATCATATTAGAGTATAGGATTAAGGGAGATAAAAACTTTACTTATTCTCTATAAGAATAACACTTTCGCTGAGTGTGCAGGTTTGCTGCTATGGGGACAATCGAGAAAAATATTATTGTTTGTGCAAATATCAATATATCATTACTAGTGAGGCCACATGCCAATTTTCATCAATATACAATCATAAATAATCAAGATATCAAATTTTAATTTTTCTCTATAAGGATAACATTGGACAACGTACTGTGTTTAGCACTTTGCATATCTCTGCAGTGGTTGGATGTAGAATCACAATAATTTAAATACTCAAATTATTGTTTTGTAGAGCTGAACTGATTGGTAAACGCAATTGTGAAGTTTACAGTAAAATTAACTGAGGAAAAGCTAAAAACTATTTTCTCATAAGATTAACATGAGATTTGATGAACTCTTTTTTTGGATTTTCTCCGCAACCACTAAACCTAGGTTAATGATTCAAAACACCATATTTTTTTAAGCTCTATAAAATGGTCTAAACCAAAATCTAGTGTTTTAAAAATGTTAGGGTGAAATATGCAAAAAACTGATTTTTGGAAAATTGTAAACCCCCATAGTCCGATTCCCATTAATTCCCATATGCTTCCCATGGTCCGATTTTTCTGGATTTCGAACTTAAAGTCACTTTACACTTGACTTAATGATCAAAATTTAATCAAAATCAGATGTTTTTTCAAAAGTTACTGTGTGTTAACGGTCACTAAATCCGTTAGATATATTTATAAATTTGAACGAATAGTGTTTTTGGCATCTGGAGACTTCAAAACAAAAAGCTATCATGGTCTCGGGCTTAAGTCTTACCATGAGACCTACGATAATAGCTTCTTCCCTATAGAAGAAATTCGCTAAAATGCACAATCTTCAAATTTCTTTTTACCATAATAACAGTTTTATATTTTACAATAAAAATACCTACACATTTCTTTTGAATTCAAATTTCAAGTTAAATATTTTTGACTTATGTTAAGACACCAATTTTTTATTTCATACAAATAAGTTCAATGCTGTTAACAACATCGCTTCTTTCTTCATTTGCTTTACTTCCTAATTTATTTTTTCATCGTTTTATAATGTAGTAATGCTAATTTTCATTTAGATTCCTAAAATGTATCCAGGACATAGAGACCCAAACTCCGTTGTAAAAAAGCTTTACACACACTGAAGAACTTGGAGGAAGTTAAAGCTTTAAGTCCCGCTCAAAATTTAAATCTGAAAACCCTGTAATTGTGTTAAGTTTTTGTGATATGTACAATAAAATCAAATAAATTAAACCGCAGATAAATTATTTGTAATGCTAAAATATAGTTGTATTTCCAACATTATACATTTTGTGTTATTTTATTATGACCAGTTCTATTCCGGTTTAGATGAAGAACGATTATGATTTTTGAATATGCTAAGTTCTTGAATGTATATCTTTAAAATGATAACAATATTTATGAATACATCCATTTAAAGAGCATGTTGCTCTAAGTCGATTAAAGAGCAACTTGCAAATTGCATTTTCATACAATGAAGATGAAAGTGTATAAAAATTTCTCAATTATCTTTTCATAAGTGTTTTTTTGAAGGTCTCTTTCTTTGAACACAAGAGAAACATGAACAAAAAATTGAGTTTTTGCTTTTACTTTTGCGATCGTTTAAGGATGCTTTATTTTTATGAATGTTTTCGGATGATTCTTGAAGATTTACATCGACAAAAGTTGTATTATTACTCTCCGAATGTAAGGTCAGTTCTGATTCAGCGTACGTACTTTGGATAGTGTTTATAACTATTGTCTCTGCAGATCTTGAATCACTAATTGTGAACATTTCCTCCGTTTTGTGTGATGATGAGGTCGGAATGGCGGAAACTTGAGTATCAATGCTATCTTGGTCCCACGAAGAAATTGGCTTCATCGAACAGTCTACCGATAATGAATCTTGGTTACCTTCTTGTCTACAAGTAGCCAAATTGATTAGTGAAATGTCAGATTTTCCTCTACCATCACCTTTAGAATCGGTGATCGGTTTTAAACTTTTCTTGACCATTATCACTGTTATATCAGGATCGCTTCCAATATTTTCCACAGACTGAATCTCCATTTGGATTATTCAAATAATGTAAGATGAACTTTTAATTTATATTATATTTTTCTTAATTTTCGAAATTTAAATTTTCAAATAATAGTTTTAAAATAGCATTTTAAAAGCAGAAACAGTGTTCATTTAACAACAACCAAATAAATAATTAACAAATTGTAAACACTGATACAGCTGTTTTTTTTATTTTTATAAAAATAACAATCAAAATCATAGAGCTTTAATTTATTTCACTATTAAACATTCAAATATTTTGGATGCGTGACTCAAACTTTTTTATCAACTTGTAACTGACACAACCTTTTTTAAAAGGGAAAAAGTGCTGAATTCAAAGTCAAATCAAACTGCATGTTGTTTTCTGTAATTAAAAACACAAAATTAATGGTTTGAGTTTTTTACTTTTTATTGTGATAAATAATTACATACTGTCAGTTTTGGAGAAGCTACTTTTTTAAAGTAGCTAGCTACAGCTACATGGAGTTAACATATTCTCTGAGTTAAATAAGAGGACACCCACTACCGTTGTGAGGCGGATTAATAAATCGCGAAAATATGAACCCCCCCACACAAATAAGTATGAAAGACGGGTATTTAAAATAATTAGATGTTGGTCTAGATGTTGTTTGATCTTTTTTCAAATCATAAAATTAATCTTTGGGGGCTTTAAGCTGCTAATTTCTTAAAAAGAAAATTTGTTAGGCGTTGCAACTAATTAGAGGGTAACACAATTTTCTGGAAGATCAAACTTCTGCCAAATTCCGAACTTCTCACGGAAAACTGCATAACCTCACTCAGGACTCGGCTAGATGCTAGATGACAAGCAGCAGACAGCGACAATAAACACAGCATGACACCATAAAACGTAAACAATGAATACGAACTGATGTCATTGAGTAAGAACTATAAATGACATATTTTATAACTAAGTAATGAGTTTGGTTTGTGCGAAAAAATGACGATCTTATAACTACCTTGACAAAATATCAACGTAATCGTAATTTTAAGTTGTTAAAAGCGCAATTCCCTAATCAGTTTGCTATTTATAAAAACCTGGACAAATGGTGGGTTTCTCAAAAATCCGCCAGGACGCTTTTGAATGATCCAAAAAGAGGACATGTCCGGGGAAAAGAGGACGTATGGTAACCCTACAAGCTACAGCTACTTTTATAAAATAGTAGCTTCGCTACAGCTATAGTTTTTAAAAAGTAGCTATAGCTAACAGCTACAGCTACCAGTAAAAAGTAGCTATAAGCAGCTAAGCTACAATTTTTAACTACTTTCACAGTCTGGTCCTTACTTTCTTTAATGGTGTATTAATTGTTCCACACACTCATATCTGGTTTTTTAGTCATAAATTGTCATAAATACATACCTTATTTTGTTGTTTTTTATGAACATGTTAACAAATTTAATTGTAAACCTAAGGTTTAATGTTAACAGATTTGTAACAGAAAATATAATATGTTGAAATTAATTAAAATACAAATATCTAAGAAATAAACAGATGAGGCATAAACCATCATTTAGGTAAATATTCAATAAGTCATGAAAAATGTAACATAATTTGAAGTATGTAAGTGTAGCTCCTGATGAACTGTAACTCATTCAAGTTGTATAATATGTTTAATTTTAATATGTTATTAAGTTTTACTCATTGTTCTCTGCTGTTAAAGAACAGGTAGTAAATATAAAACATTGATAAAAAAAGGTTACAAAGGTTAGGTAAGTCTTAAGTTAAATCAGACTGGTTTCAAAACTTACAAATACTAGGCCCCCCCATAGGCCTACTTGTATGTATAACTATAATATAGGTGGTAGTCTATTGAAAAACGTTGGTCTTTACAATAATATATTGGAAAATTTGGGTAGACTTTCATAAGCGGAACGATATAAAAAACCGAATGAAATTGTTAGATACAGTATTAGGATTATTATTAGGTTATTCGCTTATGGTTTCAGTTAAGTTATGTTTCAGTTCAGGTGTCCTGAAATTTGTCCAGATAATAAACGTTGATTCCACATTCCACTATTACCTAAAGAAACATGTAATGCCAGAAACAACATTATCATGTCGTGTCATTGTCATGTTTATTTATTTTTTATTTTCAGTTTTAGTTTAAATTAAAAACCAACTAAACAAAATAAACATGATATAATAACTAATATTACAAGTCAAACAATTTCCTGTAGTTTTATTTATTAGTTTTATTTTATGTACCTAGTTTAAAAAGTAATGTTTTATTTATTGTAGTACCTAAACAAGAGAATATATGTTGTAATCAATAAAAATATCGACCTAATCGATATACCATATCGAACAATTTCATTCGGTTCTTTATATCGTTCCGCTTAAGGCGGTCCCACACTTCTCGCGAACAGGCCTGAACATTCGGCTGAACATTCTCCCGAATGTTCACTGAACATTCCGTCCTGTATGTTCCCACATTTATTCAAAAGTTCGTGTAGCTCCCACATTTCTCGATAACACTCCAAACATTCAGAGTTCGGCCGAATGTTCGTGAGAAGTGTGGGACTGCCTTTATGCAAGTCTACACCCGAAAAGGCTCACAAATCCTAAGTAACTAATGGCCTTGGCGTAGGTAAAAATTGTAAAATAATTACCCTCGATATCATATTTAATGTTAAATTTCTAGAAACAGTTAGGTCGTAATTCAAATATAACGTGCATGTCACTACAAAATAACTTTTTCTTATTTATCTTTGGAAGTTTAAAAAAATATTCTTGTACTTCATGGTAGGGCTTAGTGTATGTCCAAAATTCCAAAAGAGCCAGATTCTTTATCAAAATTAATGTCATCGTCAATTTTGATTTTCTTGCCATGATATATTATGCGAAATAAAAACAGAAAACGAAGTACCCTGTGAAGTATGATTTATATATAGTAAATGCAGCCTACATCTAAATGTTTTTTTATCGAAAGTTTTTAACTTTGCAAAAGGATAAGGTCACAGATTGAAGTTATGTTATGGTTTTTTTTAACCATTTTATTAAAACGTTCAGCATTATTACAATTGCTATATAGGCTAAAGTTAAATACAATAAATGTGAATAACATAAGAAATGACAAAGATTGAGGTCAGCCGATCAGCCCCTCAGTTCATAATGTTCAGAGACACACACAGGGTATTGCCAATAACTTCTTTGGGTAATAATCTAACAATCATCATAACAAGTAACATAATCTTTGGATAATCTTGGTGTGCACAGACTTTTATTTTTCAATGATAGAGACGATTTCTTGTATAATAATGGGAACAGTTTTGATAATCTTCCATACGCTAAGCCAAGCTTTTTGTTTACATGAAATTTCCAATTTAGTTTTCGGTCGAAATAAACTCCTAAATATTTTATTGCCTGATGTGGAGGATTCCATGGTATTTCCTCGTCAAATATTTCAAGATTTAGAGGTTCTTCAGGTCTGCGAAGAGTAAAGATTTTTGCCTCACTTTTGTTGGGATTGATTTTGCTATTCTCCATCTTGTAAACCAATGAATTAAATTGTCCAGGGATTCTTGAACGTTTGTTGTAGCAATATGAATGTATCATGGTGTGTGGAATAAATAAGGGTATCATCAGCAAAAACAGCGGTTTTAACATTAGTTGACAGAGGAATGTCTGAAGTAAAACTCCACCAATTTTCACTGCAAATGACCTATCTTCAAGAAAGCTTTTTATAATATTTCGTAAATAACCAGGGATACAAAAATCTCTCAATTTAAATAATAAGCCATCATGCCAAACTAGATCAAAAGCTTGAGCTAATCTAGAAATACACAGCAGTAGTATGACATTTTCTTTCAAATCCCTTTATTAAATCTTCTGACACTCTTATAACAGTTGGTGACTTGTAGAGTGATGAGAGGAAGCCAAATTGTTGTGGGGGTATAAGAGATATACTTTTCACATAAGTGGCTAAACCTTTTTTGATAATTTTTTCAAATAACTTTGACAAAGTTGTGAGAAGGCTGATAGGACGATAACTATTTACTTGAGATGAAGGTTTTCCAGGTTTATGGATTACTATGATTAAGGAAAGTTTCCACGTTATTGTTGGGAAGTATGAGATACTGAGGCAAGCATTGAAAAGAGATGCGAGGAAAGCAAGTCCTTTTTAGGTCAATTTTGGAGTACAATGTTAGGTATCCCATCATGACCAGGACATTTTTTCTTTTTTAATGTCTTTATGTGGTGAGATATTTCTGACAGGGAAGTATATTTTACAGGCAGGTCTCTCGGTGTACGAAGTCATGAAATGTTATTGTTATGATATTTGAATTTGAAGCACTTGGTGGCAGTGGATTGAAAAATATCCCCGTCGCAGCAAACCTGCGTACTCAGCGAAGTTCCAATGCTTATATGTGTGTCTCCCTACTACATAGAGACACTTACCAAGTTTCACAAATATACATTCATAAATAAGTGATATATAGCATTTTATTTATTATTTATTATTTATTTATTCTACAAATGAATATCAGGCTTTTCTAATGTAAAACCCCCATAAGACAACGTATTGTGTTTATTCGATCACATTTTCTTTAATAACTCTGTAAATATTTATGCTAGAATGACGAGAGTGGCCTTAAAACTTTCGCCTCACTAATTACCATCTTTTTCATGAATGAATGTTACATACGGGCCTTTTCTGACCCTTTTAGGGCCCAAAAACTCGAAATTTGAAAGATTAATCCCCCAAAAAGGGGTTTAGAGTTTTTCGATTGTTTTGCCCAACGAACTTGTCCAACTGATTACAGTAAGGAACGTTCCTACCAAATTTTAAGGAAATCGGACAAAAATGTGACCGCTAGAGTGCAAACACACACATATATATATATATATATACATATATATATATATATATATATATATATATACATATATATATATATATATATATATATATATATATATATATATATATATATCAAATTTAGAACGATCCCCCAAAACGTGTTCAGGGGGTCACGTTAGGAACTTCTATGGTGGTCCCGGGCTTAAGTTTCACCGTACGGGTCATGCTAATAGTTCACTTTCCTAAGGAAATTAACTAATAAGCACACCTGATCTGAAAGCTCTACGAACCTTGATAATGACTAAGGTCGGGGATTTATATCATACTATTAAGTGCAAAGTAAAAGCTTTGGTTAGTGATTGGCAACAATGTAGTTCCCTGCGGAACAGCTTGTTGTTTTTGTTGACGTTTTGTCGTCTGGTCGCCTCTGCTGTGGTCTGGTCGTCTGGTACTCTAATGCTAGTGGTAGTGAAGTGAGGGACGTCGTGTAGGATTGGATCATTGGATGATTGGGATTGGATTCGGATTGTTTTGTTTGTTGTCTGGGAAGTTTTGAACGAGAACGGTTCCGTTGTTAGTTTATTGTTATGCTAGGTAATTTCTCTTATTATCACTCTATAATTAACTGTTTTCATTTAATTTTCAAAGTAAATATTATTTACCTCTCGGTTACTCGTGAGTTTTGATGATTCACACGGTGATGTATGTTATTGTGGGTGTATGGTTCTTGTGGGAGTAACCTAACCTTTTTTGGGAAGAATAAATTGCCGGAACTTTATCATGATTATAAAGTTATTATTTGTATAGGTTAACTTATTTAATTTCCACCCAATTAAAAATTTGTATTAGGTTAACTTATTTTTATGTAAAAATAGGCAAATATGTTATTACAGTTCCTTTTTCCTGTTCACATTCACCCAATCCATCCAGATTTAAACAATTACTAACCATAGCTGGTGTAAGTTTATAACTACACCAATAACCAAGAAAAGTTTATTATGAAGTGAGCTAAGTTAAACATTAATTTAATGCACTATTAACTAAAGCTGTAACATTTCAGTACACAATTTTAACACGAGTAAGTATAATAAAGTAATATGTAAGTTAGTATGATAATACTGTATATTTACCCTTAGCAAAAGGTGGTATAACCATTGGTTGTCCAAATAAATGATCAGTAATCTGAGCGCTAACTTCTTGTTAACATAAAATGTACATATGTAGGCCTACGGCTGGGTTTTATAACGGTTAGAACTCTCGTTTCACAATCTGGGTTTAGACTTAAAGAAAATAGATGTTTACTAAAGGTTAAAATTGGACCCAGCTACCAGTTGCTTTTGGCCTTTTAATAATTAAGTGATTAGGCCTACTAAGAATAAACTTAGGTCGTTTTAGTATTAGCTAACTGACCAGGGTTTAAACCTTTGCCCTAACTTATAAAAACTAAAAAAGTCTTCTTGGCATCAAAATTTACAAAAACATCATAGTTCTAAGTTACATTATTAAGGAGATAAATGTTGTAAATTTACTTAAAAATTGGTGAAATTTTTAACAAAAGAAGTGATAGGAAACTTCCAAATAACTTAGTTATACCTATTGAAAACTTACCGGTAACTTATCCACAACAAACACATTCATAACTGCATAAATAAAAGATTAGGCCTAAGTACCAAAGTTAAGAGTTTATTTAATTAAAACTGCTTACTGTAATCTATGTAATCTAGGCCCTATGCATCTTTTAATTTCCTTTGAGGTTAAAAAAATACCCCCGGAGCAGAAAACCTGCGTACTCAGCGAATTTCCAATATATATGTATCTTAATACCACATAACTTAAAGCCACATACAAGTTTCATCAATATAAATTCATAAGTAAACTATTTATGTCATTTTAATTATTCTCTATAAGAATAAAATGGGGGCTGAGTACGCAGGTTTGCTGCTATGGGAACTAACTTATCGGCAAAATAATCGTGTTTTGTGCAAATATCAATAGATCACAACGAAATGAAGCAAAAAACTAAGTTTCGTCATAATAAGTTGATAAATAAGCGAGACAAACAATTTTTATTATTCTCCGTAAGAATAACATTGGACAACGTATTGTGTTTAGCACTTCCAATATCTCTGTAAGTTAACCAATTGACGTCTAGAGCAATGATCAAAACACCAAATTGTTTGTTTTTAAGATGAATTTAATGGTGAAAAGTAAAATTTGATTTACTAAAATATTATATGTAAAAACTCAAAATACCCCCGTCGCAGCAAACCTGCGTACTCAGCGAATTTCCAATGCATAATATATGTCTTAATACCACATAAAGCTGCAAACCAAGTTTCATAAAAATATATTCACATATAAGCGATTTTAATTATTCTCCATAAGAATAACATTAGTAATGAGTACATAGGTTTGCTGAAACAAGGAACAGAAACAATTGTTTTTTATGCAAATATAAATAGAATTTAACTAGGCGAAGCCACATACTAAGTTTCATCAATATTCAATCATAAATAAGCGCTATATAACATTCTAGTTATTCCCCATAAGAATAACATGGGGGCTGAGAAAGCAGGTTTGCTGCAACAAGGAACAGAAAAATGGGATTTTATATAATTATCAATACAACTCAACCAAGTGAAGCTACATACCAGGTTTTATTAATTTATGTTCATAATTAAGGGAGTCATTACATCTTACTTATTCTTCATAAGAATAACATGGGGGCTGAGCACGCAGGTTTGCTGCTACGGAAATAATCAACAAAAAATCAATTTTTTGTTCGAATATCAATTTACCAGTACTACGTGAAGCCACATACCAAATTTCATCAACATACATTCATAAATAATCGAGATATCAAATTTTATTTATTCCCCATAAGGATAACATTGGACAACGTACTGTGTTTAGCACTTTGAATATCTCTGCAACAGTTGGGCGTAGAATCACAATTTAAACACCAAAATGATTGTTATATGGAACTGAACAGATTGGTAAAAGCAAATGTGAAGTTTACATTAAAATAAACTGAGGAAAAGCCAAAAACCTTTTTCCCATAAGATTAACATGGGAGATTTTATATAAGCAAGTTTTTTTGGATTTTCTCCGCAACCACTTAACCTAGGTTAATAATTCAAAATACCGGTACCAAATTATTTGTTTTTATAAGCTCTATATAACAGTAAAAACCAAAATTAAGTTTTTTAAAAATCGTAGGGTGAAAAATGCAAAAAACTGATTTTTGGAAAATTTAAAACCCCCATAAACACCCCTTCCCATGGTCTGATTTTTCTGGTTTTAAAACTTAAAGTCATGAATGTCATTTTACACATTTGAGCCAAATTTCATCAAAATCGGACGTTTTTTACTCAAGTTATCGTGTTAACGGACACATATATAGATATATTTATATATATTTATACATATATATAAATTTGAACGAATAATGTTTTTGGCATCTGGGGACCTCAAAACAAAAAGTTATCATGGTCTTGGGCTTAAGTCTTACCATGAGACCTACGGTAATAGCTTCTTCCCTATAGTGGAAATTCGCTAAAACCCATTTTTGGGGTCCAAAACCTCCCTAAAACACCCCTTAGGATAATGGGATCTAGCTGGTTTTCGAACTTAAAGTCTTAAATTTATGTTTGTACCAAATTTAATCAAAATCGGACCATTTTTTCGAGAGTTATCGCACCCACGGACATATATTTATATATACAGTAGAACCTCGATAATACGACTCTCAAGGGGATCTCTAAAATAGTCTTCTTATCGAGGTGCACTTGTAATTGAGGGTCGTGCTATCAAGGTGGGTTTCACAACAAGACGTGTTATCGAGGTCACAGACTTTTTACCAAGCACATTTTTTATGAAACATTTCTAATAAGTTGGGTTTTAAGTAGAAAAGTACTGTATAAATCAGTCATAAATAAAAGAACAAACGTACAAGTAAAACAAACTTCTTTATTATTGCGACAGTAAGGAAAAACTCAACAGACTCAGTTCACTAAAGTACTGTATAGAGTTAATAAGCTCGAAATACAGTAAACCTTAACCTATTGTGAAATACGCAATAAAATACTGTAATGTTAAAAAATGAAAATCTACATATTGTTTCAACTAAAAATACAACACAAAATCAGGTTTTTTCTCATAAACTTGTATACACTATATAGACAGTGTTCTACTTAAACGATACGTTTTTTATAATGGAGAGCATGCGATGATGCGACTGACCCTTGATAGACAAGGAAAGGCCGGAATGGGAAGGGGGTGGGGAAGGGGTTTTCCTGTTAAGACCTGAGCCCAAGACGTTGTTGTTTACTTCAAAACATCCGTTCTAACCGTGAGAACTAACTATGCGTGAGAAAGGTTTAGTCGTGCTATAAAGGTTCCGTAACGCAAAACGGCGTGCTATTGAGGTTAGAGTCGTGTAATAAGGGTTCATTTACCCAAAGAAGCGTGTTATTGAGGTGGGTGTCGTGCTATAGAGGTTCAGTTATTTGAAAAGACGCGCTATAGAGGTTTATTTATTAGTAATATGAAATTACAAAAAGGCGTGCTATCGAGGTATTTATTTGAAAATGAGTCCTGTTATAGAGGTATTTATAACATTGAGAGTTATGGGAGATTCACAGGGATTAGAAAATCAGACTCATTATCGAGGTTATTGTCTTATCGAGGGTCGTCGTAGCGAGGTTCTACTGTATTTTAATTTAAGAAATTAAAACCATTCATACAGTTTTGAACGGATGATGTTTTTGGCATCTGGGGGACCTCAAAACGAAAAGTTATCATGGTCCCGGGCCTAGGTCTTACCATGCCGACTACAGTAATAGCTTCTTCCCCATAGGGGAAATTCGCTAATAGTTTTTTACTATGGTAGCTACCAATAGTTTTTGGAATATTTGTTAGAACTTATTGTTGAATTTTTATACTCTTGAAATATATTATTAAAAATGTCTCTTTCTTAAATTTTTTAGCAATAGATAGCTTACCGAATGTTGAGTAAATTCCAAGACACTCGATACCTATTCCAAGTCCCTTCTATTTTAGCTTGAATAAGTCTAAGTTTTCCAATGTCTAAACAAGCTAGAAGATAACTTTACTTGACATTTCACAATTTATTCAACATGAATCAGCTGGTCTTTGTGACGACCCTCCTCACTTAATTTCAATCTCCTCAACTAAATTATGTAAACTAATTAACAAGACACACAAAATAGTATTCTGGATAAATAAGGAATACATTTATTACATTACGCGGTATACGCGGTAGTCAAGTTATTTTACCAAGGTCTTTTTACGGGTTAAATTAGGGGGAACAATTTGTTTACGTAAAATATAGCTTCTTTTTAGAACGTTACAAAATTCAAATAATATGTTAGGTATAATGATTTCTCTTTTGGATGTCAGCAGTTGGTTTTTGAAAAAAAAAAAACTTTGACACCGGCCTGAGCCATTTAGAATGTCATTATTGAAAATTGAAAACCACTCTGCAAAATACAGATTGAGGCAATTTCTTTACTACAGATCCTACCGGTACTCTTTATAAATATCGCTTACCTTGATATATTTGTAGGAGGGCAAGATTTTTGTAAATCCTAACACAGTCTATTTTAGCGAATTTCCCCTATAGGGAAGAAGCTATTACCGTAGTCGGCATGGTAAGACCTATGCCCGGGACCATGATAACTTTTCGTTTTGAGTTCCTTAGACCCCAAAAACACCATTCGTTCGAAACTGTATATATATATATATCTATATTGTGAAATTATTATTCGATTCACTGGTAAGGGCTACTATTATGTTAAAAATTAACAAAATAAAAACTGAGTACCCTTGTTTATGAGTTTTATATTTAAACCAACATGTTTCGGCATCTAAGGCCATTTTCAAGGTTGATAAATTTTACATAGTTTGGTTTAAGTTATACAATAAAAGAAATAATAGTAAAATGTAAACAAATAAAATCAGAGTAAAATTAAATTAAATTAAAGACATATGTATAAATAATCATGGCATGGTTGGGAGTTTCTTGAATGTCTCTTCTATCTATTTATGTTCTTGTCTCATTTCCCATATTTTATTGAAAATTGGATTTGTAGCGGGTACTTGTGAATTTAGTATACTTTGAGGATTTTCTTTGCATTTCATGAATATATGTAGTTCTTCTTTTGAATCCATTGTATTACCTTTTTTCATATATTCTAGTACCGTCATATTTGTGTCCATATTTTCATAGTTATGGTTTGAATCCAATAGGTGCTCTGCATACGTAGATTTCATGCTCGTTTTGTTGTTACTTTTGAGGGCTTGGATATGTTCTTTAAATCTCACTTTAAATGGTCTTCCTGTTTGCCCTATCTAGCACTTTTCACAATCAGAACAATTAAGTTGATAGATACCGGATTTGTTGTATTTGTTTTGATTGTCTGTTGGATTTGTCTATGTTTTGAACATTTCAAATGCATTGTTACTAGTTCTGTAGCTTATTTCAATATTTGTTTTTTCAAACTTTTTTCGTATTGCTTTGTTGATGCATCTGTTATTTGGAACATTTATAAATTTCTTCGGTTCTATTATCTGATTCTGAATTGGTTGTTCTCTTTTCTTCTTCATTTTCTTAATCATTTTCTCAATTACAGTTGTTTTATATAAATTTTTTATTGCTAAGTATAATATTGTGTCTTTTTCTTTTTTGAATTCATGTTTGTTCATAGGTATGTTGATTAATCTAGTTATCATCGAACGGAAACCAGACATCTTATATTTCCAGGGATGGTTTGACGTTGAGGGAATGAGAAGTTAGCTTTGGGTTGGTTTCCTATAAATACTAAAACTGTGTTTATTTTCCTCCTTTTTGATTTTTAGATCTAAATAGTTAGAGTGACTTTCAAGATAGTTAGTCATTAGAGTGACTTTCGTTCGTGAATTGTATTTTCTCTGATATAGAGTTCAGATAGTTGAAAAATGCTTCACTTTCATTTAAGTTTCCGTTGAAAAGACAAATTATATCGTCCACATATCGGAACCAGTATACAATTTGTTCTAGAAAGGGGTTTGTTTCCTTCATTATTTTACTTAATTCCATGTTATGCATATAAATATCAGATAGAAGACCAGAGGTTGGCGATCCCATTGTTAATCCATCCTGTTTTCGGTAGAAGTTTGATTGATATTCAAAATAGCTTTGGTTTGTACAAGTTTTTGTCAGTTTTAATATTTCATTGATCTCTTGTTTGGGTAATATAGCACTCTTTTCTAAGTCTTGTTTTAGGATAGCTAACGTGTCTTTACATGGTATGTTTGAATACATGTCTTTTATGTCAAAAGATATAAATATACTGTTTGCAGGGATTATGACATCTTTTATTTTATCAACTAGTTCTAAGGTGTTTTTTAAACTATAGTTCTTTTCCCATGCAATATTATTTTTTATTTTGTTATTTAAATATCTACAGAATTTGTATGTGGGGGCAGTTCGATAATTCACCACTGGTCGTATTGGAACATTGTCTTTATGTGTTTTTGGCTGTCCCCTCATGTTTGGAGCTTTTGGGTTGATCATTTTTAGCTGGTGTTGAACTGGTTTAGATATTGACTTGCTATTTGTGATTGTATTGTTCGTCACAATATTATATTATTATTTGATAACAATAACTTTTTAAAGCTCGTCAAAGACCCCACTCAAGAATAGTCAAAAGTGACGAACAATACAATCACAAATAGCAAGTCAGTATCTAAACCAGTACAACACCAGCTAAAAATGATCAACCCAAAAGCTCCAAACATGAGGGGACAGCCAAAAACACATAAAGACAATGTTCCAATATGACCAGTGATGAATTATCGAACTGCCCCCACATACAAACTCTGTAGATATTTAAATAACAAAATAAAAAATAATATTGCATGGGAAAAGAACCATAGTTTAAAAAACACCTTAGAACTAGTTGATAAAATAAAAGATGTCATAATCCCTGCAAACAGTATATTTATATCATTTGACATAAAAGACATGTATTCAAACATACCATGTAAAGACACGTTAGCTATCCTAAAACAAGACTTAGAAAAGAGTGCTATATTATCCAAACAAGAGATCAATGAAATATTAAAACTGGCAAAAACTTGTACAAACCAAAGCTATTTTGGTTATCAATTAACTTCTACCAGCAACAGGATGGATTAACAATGGGATCGCCACTCTCTGGTCTTCTGTCTGATATTTATATGCATAACATGGAATTAAGTAAAATAATGAAGGAAACAAACCCCTTTCTAGAACAAATTGTATACTGGTTCCGATATGTGGACGATATAATTTGTCTTTTCAACGGAAACTTAAATGAAAGTGAAGCATTTTTCAACTATCTGAACTCTATATCAGAGAAAATACAATTCACGAAATAAAGTCACTCTAATGCTATCAACTATTTAGATCTGAAAATCAAAAAGGAGGAAAATAAACACAGTTTTAGTATTTATTGGAAACCAACCCAAAGCGAACTTCTCATTCCCTCAACGTCAAACATCCCTGGAAATATAAGATGTCTGGTTTCCGTTCGATGATAACTAGATTAATCAACATACCTATGAACAAACATGAATTCAAAATACCCCCGTCGCAGCAAACCTGCGTACTCAGTGAATTTCCAATGCAAAATATATGTCTTAATACCACATAAAGCCGCATACCAAGTTTCATTAAAATATATTCACAAATAAGCAATATATACAATTTTAATTATTCTCCATAAGAATAACATTGGGGGTGAGTACACAGGTTTGCTGCAACAATGAACACAAAATAATGGGTTTGTATGTAAATATCAATAGAACTCATCAAAGTGAAGTCACAAACTAAGTTTCAGCCATATACATTCATAAATAAGCGATACATAACATTTTAATTATTCTCCATAAGAATAACATGGGGATCGAGTACCTAGGTTTGCTGCCATGGGGACCTTACGCGAATTTTTTTTTGTGTGCAAACAACAACAAACCACAACCAGATGAAGCCATATACCAAATTTCGTCAGTGTATGTTAATAAATAAGCGAGATATAAAATTTTGATTTTTCTCCATAAGAATAGCATCAGACAACGTACTGTGTTTAGCACTTTCAATATCTCAGTAACCAATTGTCGTAGCGTTATGATCAAAATACCAAATTGTTTGTTTTGTAAGCTGAATTCAATGGTATAAATTAAAATTTGATTTAAATAAAAATTAGCCTTCATGTGAAAACCCCAAAAAAAAACATTTTTGGGGTGCGATTCGTCTGGTTTTCGAACTCGTTAAAATAAATGGTGCTATACACATTTCTACCAAATTTTATTAAGATCGGACCTTTTTTACGAGAGTTATCGTGCTTACGGACACACACACACACACATATATATATATATATATATATATATATATATATATATATATATATTACCAGTGTACTCAAGTTTATTTACTTTTTGTTTATTATAAATAAATATATATATATATATACATATATAAAAATTTGAACGAATGGTGTTTTTGGCATCTGGGGACCTCAAAATGAAAAGTTATCATGGTCTCGGGCTTAAGTCTTACCATGAGACCTACGGTAATAGCTTCTTCCCTATAGGGGAAATTCGCTAAAAGACACAATATTATACTTAGCAATAAAAAATGGATATAAAACAACTGTAATTGAGAAAATGAAGAAGAAAAGAGAACAACCAATTCAGAATCAGATAATAGAACCGAAGAAATTTATAAATGTTCCATATAACAGATGCATCAACAAAGCAATACGAAAAAAGTTTGAAAAAACAAATATTGAAATAAGCTACAGAACTAGTAACAATGCATTTGAAATGTTCAAAACATAGACAAATCCAACAGACAATCAAAACAAATACAAGAAATCCGGTATCTATCAACTTAATTGTTCTGATTGTGAAAAGTGCTACATAGGGCAAACAGGAAGACCATTTAAAGTGAGATTTAAAGAACATATCCAAGCCCTCAAAAGTAACAACAAAACGAGCATGAAATCTACGTATGCAGAGCACCTATTGGATTCAAACCATAACTATGAAAATATGGACACAAATATGACGGTACTAGAATATATGAAAAAAGGTAATAAAATGGATTCAAAAGAAGAACTACATATATTTATGAAATGCAAAGAAAATCCTTAAAGTATAATAAATTCACAAGTACCCGCTACAAATCCAATTTTTAATAAAATATGGGAAATAAGACAAGAACATAAATAGATAGAAGAGACATTCAAGAAACTCCCAACCATGCCATGATTATTTATACATATGTCTTTAATTTAATTTAATTTTACTCTGATTTTATTTGTTTACATTTTACTATTATTTCTTTTATTGTATAACTTAAACCAAACTATGTGAAATTTATCAACCTTGAAAATGGCCTTAGATGCCGAAACATGTTGGTTTAAATATAAAACTCATAAACAAGGGTACTCAGTTTTTATTTTATTAATTTTTAATATATATATGTGTGTCCGTGGGTGCGATAACTCTCGTAAAAAAGGTCCGATTTTGATGAAATTTGGTACAAACGTGTAAAGCAGCATTTATGACTTTAAGTTCGAAAACCAGACGGATCGAGCTATCCGAAGGGGTATTTTGGGGGGGGGGTTTGTACCCCAAAAAGGTTTTTTTTAAAGTTTTTTACATACAATTTTTGAAAAAGTAAAATTTTATTTTTTCCCCATTGCTCTACGTCAATTGGTTACTAAGATATTGAAAGTGTTAAACACAGTACTTTGTCCAATGTTATTCTTATGGAGGATAAGAAAAATTGTATATCTCGCTTATTTATCAACTTATCCTGACGAAACTTGGTATCCTTGGACGTAACTTGGCTTCATTTCATTATGGTCTATTGATATTTGCACAAAAACCCATTTTTTGGCCGATAGTTCCCGTAGCAGCAAACCTGCATACTCAGCCCCATGTTATTCTTATGGAGAATAATTAACGTGCTATCTCCTTTAATTATAAACATAAATTAATAGAACTTGGTATGTGGCTTTACCTAGTTGAGTTATATTCATATTTGTATAAAAACCTATTTTTAGTGTTCCGTATTTCAGCAAACCTGCATACTCAGCCGCCATGTTATTCTTATGGAGAATAATTAAAATGTCATAAATCGTTTGTATATGAATGTATATTGATGAAACTTGGTATGTGGCTTTATGTAGTATTAAGATAAATTAATATGCATTGGGAATTCGCTGAGTATGCAGGTTTGCTGCTACGGGGGTATTATATTTTAAGCAGTTGAACGATTTAGGTATGGTACAGCTGTCTTCATATTTTAATGTAGATTAGAATAGTAACTTACCTATAGTAAAAATTTCTGAACATCTAAATCTCTGAAGTTATGTACCTATACTTACTTCAGAGATTTAGATATTCAGAAATTTTTACTGTCAGAAAGGTGGGAAAAACTGGCAGAAGGTGCTTTCACAGTGCTTTTGTATGGAATTATCAGATACAAGCCGGCTACATAGGGTCACGTGACCAAAAAGGTATACAGGCCCGTTACTTATAGTAGGCCCCGATCTCACTCCTTTCACTCAGAATTCATTCATATTCGATTTAAAATGTACAACTAAAATTGTGGGCAAGAATCTCAGAATACAACTAAACAATTTTAAGCAAATTAAATCTACATCACGTTGAGTTTGTGATCCTCTACTGTGTTTCAACCACGGTCAAGCTGATATAGGCCCTATTTATTAACTACGGCATGGTGGTTAAAAGCTCTGAGAGGTCTCTTTCTTACTTTTGGATGATCATGAGGAATTTTCTCAAAAAAATTACTATGACCAATATAAATAGCCTGCACCTAGACCTATCTCTAGAATACATCTAGGCCTATAGGTATTGTATGTTGATGCCGAGAAAAAATGTTATTAGGTACATTTTATAATAAGTTACAACAAGAAAATTAAGTGTTTAAGTAGATTGAAACGAAAATTTTCATGAGGGTATTCAATTAAAGTGAAAACAGGGCTCATCTAAGTGATGCCAAAGAGATTGAAAATTATATTTAAAAACTGGAAATAGGCTACCTCTGAAAATAGAAATAGCCTGCTTAACTCAAGAATCAATCAGGTAGGTCCATCTATTTCTGCCTAGTCGAGAGACACATTTTAAACCCACCTTCACCTTCTGGGGACTACTGAATGTAAATTAAAGAGAACTTTAATGGCCCAAAAGAAAACTATTCATTGTGTCATGGGGTTGCATTATCGGACATATTGTAGAGAATATATTGCTTACCAAAAAATTTTAACCGTTCCATGTATTTATGTTTTCAAATACTAAGTAGGCCTACCGGTATCAATCTTCAAGAGTACAGTAATAATACAAGTAGGCTAATCATAAAATACCCCCGTCGCAGCAAACCTGCATACTCAGCGAATTTCCAATGCATGCATATGTTTCTCCCTACCACGTAAAGCCACTCACCAAGTTTGATAAAAATACATGAATAAATAAGTGATATATTGCATTTTATTTCTTCTCCATAAGAATAACATTAGGGCTGAGTACGCAGGTTTGCTGCAACAAAAAATTTAAGAAATTTTTTTTAAGCAACTATCAATATAGGCTAACTCAACCAGGTGAAGCTACATACCAAGTTTTAATAATTTTATGTTAATAATTAAGCGAGATATAAAACCTTACTTATTTTCCATAAGAAAAATATTATGGCTGAGTATGCAGGTTTGCTGCTACGGGGATAATAAACAAAATCTTTTTTGTGCAAATATCAATATGCCAATACTAGGTGAAGCCACATACCAAGTTTCATCAATATACATTCATAAATAATTGAGTATCAAATTTTAATTATTCTCCATAAGGATAACATTGGACAACTTACTGTGTTTAGCACTTTGAATATCTCGGCAACGGTTGGACGTAGAATCACAATTTAAACACCAAAATGATTGTTTTGTAGAGCTAAATTTATTGGTAAAAGCAAATGTGACGTTTACAGTAAAATTAAGTGAGGAAAAGCTAAAAAACATTTTCCCATAAAATTAACATGGGAGATTTTATGAACTTTTTTGGATTTTCTCCGCAACCACTTAACCTAGGTTAATGATTCAAAATACTGCATTATTTGTTTTTTAAGCTCTATAAAATGGTTAAAACAACAATTGTGTATTCTAAAAGTTTTAGGGTGAAAAATGCAAAAAACTGATTTTTGGAAAATTTTGGAACCCCCTGGCCTGATTTTTCTGGTTTTAGAACTTAAAGTTATGAATGTCACTTTACACATTTTAGCCCAATTTCATCGAAATCAGGCGTTTTTTACTCAAGTTATCACATTCACGGGCACCTATATGGATATATATATATATATATATATACAAATATATAAATTTGAACAAATAGTGTTTTTGACATTTGGGGACTTCAAATCAAAGAGTTAAAAAGGGCTTAGGTCTTACCATGAGACCTACGGTAATAACTTCTTCCCTGTAGGGGAAATTCACTAAAATCTCAGGAATAATTTTGGAACAACACAGATTAGAATAGGTATTTGAAAATAAATCACTTTATTTAAGATTTAAGGTTCTTAATAAGTTGCCAGAAGTGATAAGACAGGAAAATACAATGTGTAGTTTTAACAGCAGCATGAAAAAAGTTTTATTTGAAAACACTTTTTATTAATTGGAAGAAGTTTCCCTTTTCAGCAATCATGGCGTAGCAAACCCTCTCAGTAACCTATCAAGATTGTATGGACAGTCCAGCTGGGGCCCGGCACATGTAAACACACACATATACAGCACACATGTGCCGCTTTAGCCATTTGGAAAAAATTGCCAGAAGGCCTGCTTACTATCAGTTGTAGCATGTTTTGTGCCAAATGGCTCTTAAAAAAAGGCAAGTGCATATATTGACTAAAGTATTGTTATTTTTTTCAGGCTCAAAATGGAAAGTTATAAGATTTACATGATTTTTTTATCATCACTGTATTACTGTTCTGGAACATATAACTATTCGGAAATAAATTTATATCCGGATCATTTACCTTACTTTTTCAATATGTACAAAGATCTTGCAGATGAATGTGTGAAAAACAATTGCCCTCTTAAGGTAAGTGTAATCGTTTTATGAAACATAACTCAAATTGTGCAAAACCTAGACATTATTTATTTTAAGTTTGAATTGGTCAGGCTTAATAATCCAGATTTAAAAAAATTAAACTTAACAGTTCCAATAAACAAAGCAGTATCTAATGACATATTAAGAGACTTTATTTTTGCCATCTGCCTGTGAGTTTTAAGGTCTAGTGTCTCTGGGTAGCAATCACTCAGCGACAAGTCATTGGGGAGAAAGTGTTATTAACTACGTTGTGGAACAAATCTGAGGTTTTACACTTCACCGCCTCCACATTGCTTTCCTTTATTTTCTTTTATACTTCCCAGTTTCACTTTTTGCTCCAGTAAAATAGCTCCTTAGGATGGTTAAGGAGCAACTATATTGGACGGGTTTCCTCCATCCCAACAATGTTAAATCAACACACATCAAAATCATGGATTTTTAACACAAAAGTTGTAATGTAGTTTGTATTATATATATGCTCGTAAACATTTGGATGTTTTCAAATATTTGTTTAAGATCAACAATAAAATAATCGGATAACAATGTCCAAATGTTAGGGCTACTATATTATTATACCGGTACTATATTACTGATGTAAAAGAAGTAAAACAGAAGAAGGACTCTTTAAGTACATATTTTTTTAAAGACCAACAAGTTTCAGCCCAAATCTTTGACTAGACACGATAGCCTTTTAATAAAAAGATTGGAAGGTTACTTTGTTTGACTTCTTTTTATAATAATAATTATAAACTTTTGCCCTTTAATTTATTTGAAAACATTTATTGACTTTGAAGACAAAAAACTTGCATGCAGTAAATGTCTTAATTCGAGAGATCTTTAGTTTGAGCCATTGTTCATGATATTCTTATCATAAATAAAGTAGTAAGCATATATAGGCCTAATGCTGTTAACATTGTTCTTGGGAAGGAATGAATTTTGATCGTCCTCTGAAAGATCACCTGTAAATGTTATATTTAATAGGGGACTATTGATTTAATTTTGAAGAAAAATTTCATTTTTATTTAATACTGACTCACAGGATAGTAAATGTTTTTATAGAGGAGTTAAAGAATATGTCCAGTAACAATGTTATACAATATACTAACTGTAGTTTGCTGTAATTAATCTTTGTTAGTGAAAGCCTGTTTGGTAAATTTATTTTTCACCACACTACGCTGAAATCACCTGTTTTCGGAACGTCATTTGAATACCGAAAGTAGAGTTTTTCCGCCCTAGGGCCGAAAGTCACCTGATCTATTTAGCCAGTGTTGCCAACATGTTTTCAAGCTACACGATGTTACCTGGTTATTTTGTGTTCTTTGGTTGAAACACTGGTAAAAATAACAGCAAAATTCAAAACATTGTACTATCGATATTTTGTTTATTTACTAACTATTTTTAGTCCGAGATTGAATGAGGCCGCTCGTGTTTTATCACCGATCACATTTAACCCGTTAATAATTAAAATGACCAACATCCCTAAGGATTAATTTTTTCAAATAATCACAGCTGCACTTTCAATTTTTATGTAAATAGTGACAAAAAGTAAAATAGAAGGAGAATAATTCATTACCTCATAGTTTCATTTATAGGATGTTCATTTTCAAATAAATATTCACATTTTTATTTTTTATAGTGTTTATTTCATAGTGTAGTATAGTAAAAAATAGCGTTCGCACCCCTGCCGAAAGCGTTTTGCATAGCCCTCGAACGTTTTTATGACCGAGACTTCGTCTCGGTCATAAAACACGATCTCGGGCCAGCAAAACCCCACTTTCGGCCCTTGGTGCGAAATATACTATTGTACTTAGTCCTAAATTATGAAAACAAGTTGTTAAAACACTCATTAGTTTTCAATAAGTTTTCAAAAGTAATTTCGCCTTTAGTTAAAATACTTGTGAACAGCATTCTTGTAAGTATGTTTTTATTAGCTGCTTTTAAGGTGAGATGGTGAAGGAGTTGCTTGCATCCAGATCACTACTTACATCACACTGGCTGGACTGGTTCGACCTTATGGAACCAACTATCTCGTTACATTCCCATGATCACAATCTCTCACTCAGCTGGTCGTTCTGCAAGTGAAAGTTTATTGTATTGGAGCATTTGTGAAAAAGCTTTTATAGCTATGTCCTGTTTTGAAAGAGGCTTTGAATTTATATTATTGACATTTTTGGATACTTACAGCAGAGTACGTAATTTTGTTAATTAAATGTTCAGTCTTTAGTTTGTTTTGGAAATTGTATCTTTGAATCCAAACTACTTTGAAAGCAATTTGCCATTTCATTAATTAACTCGGTTTTATCCCTCAACCACCAAATTCGGTTTGATGTGTAGTCACCCTTTAAATATATGTTAGTCTAATTCATATAAAGAGCCCATAGATTTTAATGTATTAGGGAAAAAACAGCAAACATTGACTTCTTTGAAATAAACTTTTCATTTTATTTCATAGTTACCCCTTGCCCCTAAGCAATCTTGGAGGGTTAGTTTTGATGATATATATATTGACTAAAGTATTGTTATTTTTTCAGGCGCAAAATGGAAAGTTATAAGTTTTACATGATTTTTTTATCATCACTGTATTACTGTTCTGGAACATATAACACTCGGAAATAAATTTATATCCGGATCATTTACCTTACTTTTTATTTAAGACCAAAAGAAGTAAACCAATAAAAAAATTAATATTTACTCACCTACCGCTCAGTACTACAAAGAAAAATATAACCTAAAGGAAATAGAAATTATTCGCTTATTAATTGGCTCAAGAGGAACAATAACAACATTTTTCGAAGATTTTTGGACAAAATTTATTTTTGATAAGAAGAAATTATATCTAATTTCACTTTTCACAATGAAAAGTTCTGTTCAAATTTTAACAAATCATTTATATAGTAAGTTAAAATTGTATAGTATTCTTTGTATTAGCAACTTGCAATGATCAAGAAGATGTAATTTATTTATATTTTTATTATAAACACATTTTCTCTCTCTTAGGTTTTAATTTTTGTTTTCCCTTCTTATCCCCGATACAAGTGAGAGAATAAGTTGAATTATTATGCTAATGTCCAACAAAAAGAAAAGCCCAACAATAAATGGACAGCTTGGTCTGTCCGAAGCAATACAATGTAAGCTTGATTGGGAAAGCAAGGTACCGTACCTACCTATAATTACAGATAGCTTAATTTTTTTGTGGGATCAGTTTGTACTATAAGATTTAAAATTAGTAAGCCCAAGGTTCCTTCTAAACAGTATTGAACACACCGGCTGAGACTGATTGGGTTTTGTTATAATCATAAATTAAACAAACATTTCAAGTTTGCCGCCAACAAAATAAGCAGGATATAGAACTTGGATCATTCTCGACTATTCTCGTTTCCTGATCAGGAAGTAAGCCTCACTTGGTCACGTGATGAAGGGTCGACATAAAAACTTGACGCGTCGACTCGGCGTTTTTTTCCTTCGGTATCATTTGCCCTAGTAGCATCGCTCCTTTTCAAAATTAAAATCTCGTGAATTCATGCAGATTCTTAAATTCGTTGATTTGTTTACAGAGTGTACACCCAACGTTTTCTATTTCGCGAATTTTACCTGGAAACGTCCGAATCCGTGATAAATTGATTACAATTAAATTAAATGATCTTTTCCAAATTCGGTCAGTCAAAATTCAACAGGTATACCACGTGGCGAAGTAAAATTAATTTGCGATTCCTTTGGGGATTAATAATATCAATAAAGGGGTGATAGTTATTTAAAACTGTAGTAAAAATGTGTTAGTGCTATCATAGCCGCCTTTAAAGAAGGCCGCAGCGTTTGAACTGGCAACGCTGCCATCTCACAGAGCAGAGGAGTCACTGCCGGCACAAAGCCCATAGCCGCCAGTCGAATAACTCGTCCTTTTAAATAATTTTAGTTATATTGTTTTGTTGGAGAGAACAAATAGAATAGGCATTGGGGATTGTTAATAAAGTATATAAGAACAAAATATAATATTAAACATTCAAATTCACAATAAACTAAACAATAGGCCTACGTGAATCATGTACTTCTGTTAGGTTTTACAGATTATTGCTTTGGAAAAACCATAGAGTAACTTATCGTTCTAGATGTCCCCATGAATACATTTTAAGATTAGTATGTTGAATAAATGCCACTAATAAACTGCTTGAATTAAAAATAAACACTGACAAATGCAATACGGGGCACACAATTAAATGATTTTTTTTTTGAAGATAAAATACAGACAAAATTATAATACTTTGTGCAAACAGTACCATAAATTGTATTTATACTTGTTGATATATTAAGTATGCTTTGTCTTTAAATAAATGGTTGTATGTTGTTTCAATCTTGTTAATATGTTGTTTTGAAGAATACTTTATTAGTACTTAGTAAATAATTTTTTGTACTAAGCTGTCTTATGTATTGACGTTTGTAAGACAAAACTAATGATAAAAGGTAATTGTAATGAATACCTAACTAAACTAATAAAAACACGTAACTTGCCTGTGCCATGGATTAACAACTTTAACAAGCCAAATGATGGCGAAGAGGCTACAACTCTTTAGTAAAAAATTTTGAAAGTATTAAATAACTTGACTTTAATTTCAATAAGTGGGTGAGTTTGTTGCTACGGGGGCATTTTAAAAGTGATTAAAATCATTAAATTCCTAGGTACATTCTTGAATTAACTGTGCTAAACATTATAGTTTTACTATGCCTACATATAAAACCGAGTAACACCATTGATTATACATTAACACCCACTATAATCATGCTTAACTTTACTCTCAGTTTATAAATGAATTGTTGGGCTCGCAGCAGAGTAAGTCACTCATTATAAAAACTATAAATATCACTTAAACGATATTTTCTAACTTGAAGAGTAAAATTAACGATTTTAGACGGCGGCGTCTTGTTTTCTTCATGCTCATATACGGGCGGTGTGGCGCGCGGTAACTCCTCTTGCAGCGTTGCCAATTCTACTACTCCGTGGCCTTCTTTAAAGGCGGCTATGGTGCTATATGTCAAGTTAATTAAGTATTTTCAGTGATTGTGAGACATATTCAGCTATGTATCTGTAAGTATTAGCATTTATTTATTGTTATAAAATCTTGGTTATATTTCTAAGGTACTGTACATGCGTTGAATTTATTGTTATAAAGAAATCATATTTATAATTGTTGAATTTCCAAAGATTTATTACTGTTAACATTTAAATTATTTATTAAAGCTTAAGCTATTATTATCACATTTTAAGTTGCATCAGTCTGTAAGAGCTTTAGATTTGGAATGGCAAACTAAATAAATTCTAGGTATTATTTGCAATATGTAGTAATTGACAGTCATTTGTTTGATTTGTTTCAACAAAAAAAGGAAATAATTTCTACACAGGATAATGGCAATCACCGATTGAGTAAAGTTGTAAATAATTTATTGTGGCAAAATTAGGAGGTAATAAAGGTTGGAGGTCAGGAGGAGTGTTGGAGGTATTTTGATATATTTGTGTAATTCCCAACATTTCAATAAATACTAGCCACCAATTGACTTGCACTACGTTGAACCAGGTAATTGCAAGTTGTTAAGTTTACTGCCATTACACTTTAGGATTTTACCTGTGTCTTAAAAAAAAAAAATAAAATAAAGGCCTAAGAAGCTAATCAAATTGTATGACCTGTCAAAGGTAATAAACATTAATACACAGTTAATTCCAAATATTCAGCTCTCTTAACTTGTGCTAATTGTATGCCACAAAGCAGCTCAGTAAATTTATATCTCAACAACTTTTTTTTAATGTAATACAACCCACACTCATCAGAGATCCATGTAAGTTTTTGGTCCATTGCATTTCCAACGGATCTCTGCAATTATAAATTGTTATTTAATGTAAATTCAGTTACACCTTGTTTATTAAGTAGTGAAAGTGAATTGAATTAGTAAAATAAAAATCAAGTTTAAGGTGTAACAGTTTAATGGCAGCCTATGAGTGCAATACAGGTGGAGAAGGTAATCTCAAACTTAAACAATATAAAATCTTGAAAGTGTCAAGAATGGTATTGCAGGATGTCCTTTTCTTATCTAAGTTAGATTGATGCAATATGTACCTTTTCATTATATAAAATATGCTGATTTTACAGTATTTTATTGAGTAGAATTTATCATGACTCTTCAGTAAATATTCAAGAAGTCCTTTTGCTGCAAAGTAAATTTGTGATAATTGTACCAAAAGCTTATGGACGTTGTAACGTACTATTATCAATTTAGACATTTAAACTATTTAAAATAAATCAATTTTCAACTACAGTATTATTATTATTAGGCCTATTTTAAAACTTATAATTTTTGTAAACCTTAAGTCGTAGATAATCCTATACTCTAATTTGAGTAAGGTTTGCTTGTATGCTTGCTTGCTTGCTTGCGACACTGTTCTCAAAAACGGCTCCAACGATTTTTTTAAAATGTTCGAAATAACTAATTTCAGGGATAAAAATAAGTTCTAGACAGGCCTCATCCCCAGGAAAAATCAAATAATGTAAAAAAACTAAAAAGAAAAGTTAAAAAAATTAACATTGGGCTTATGGAGTTTCAAATCAAAACACAAAAATTGTAACAGTTGTTCATAATCAACCAGGGAACTGTCAAAGTAATACTCATGTTGTTTATGATTATTAACATGTGGTTTCCTGAGAGCAGAGATTAAAATATTTAAGTGAAGATTACATATATAGAGTAGTAAAATAAATCAAAGGTATAAATAACAACTGGAGGGACCTTAAAAATATAGCAAAGAGGCAAATGAGTTATACAAATCTGATTATCAGTAGGGGGAAGTGGTGAAATATTACTCCGAGTCATCTAAACAAACTGACTGGCCTTCCCCCGAGCAAAGCTTGGCCCCCCAGGTACTGTATTGACTTATTTGTCCAGTGTAACAGACAACTAAAATAAAAAACTAAATTTATTTATTTTGAAAAAAGTAATTTATTAAAAAAACTAAACAAGGAATATTACAATTTTTATATTTTGTTATAGCACGTTTTCATATTTTCGCAGGAGTACGTAGGGAGACCAGGGTGTTGGGGTTATGAAGGTGTTTGCCCCCAAAATGATTCCTACTCAACCCCCTCGTGCCCAGGGGACCACAAGGGCTGGGTGCCAAGTAAAAAAGACCAAATAAAAACATTTTACACTCAAGGAGACTTTGGCTACATTGCTGAGCAGCAGAAGGAACTCATGGTGATTTGTGAGCCTAATTTTCCTGTGAGTATTGTGCTGTTTCTATTAAAAAGTAGTCCTAGCTACTAAATTGTACTTTTCTTGTTCTTTGATTTTTTTAAAGTAAACTAGGCCAAGATAAAATTTAAAATGGATATTAAACTGCTTTCACACAATAATGGTTGATTTTATTTAATGTTTTAACAATTTTTCAATTCAGGTATTAAACAAGATTAAATCCAGTATGCCACTGGAGGAGGGGGAAAAATATATATAGGCCTAGTACCTAGTAGAAACCTATATAGAGTACTACAAGGGTAATTGTAGGAGAGATTGTAAGCCAGGCTGCAGGAGTAAGGCCTAGCACACACGGGCGATTATTTCAAGGCAACTATTTCATCGGCCAATCTGTGCAACATAGATGGGGATGGAAGCGCGCACACAGGCGATCAAGAACCGCGCGGATTTAAAAATCTGTGTTATGTCACAGATTTGTAGGCGAGGCGATAGTCGGCCGGCTGTCTGTAACATACAGGTTGTTGTTACCTGTCCGCACACACAGTCGACTGAATAATCGGCCAGTTACTAGTTGTACTCCTCTGGCATCAGTTGCCTGTTTTGTGATTTGTATTGTTTTTAATGGTTAAAATCTTGGTTTTCATCAAAATATGGGTGATTTTGACACAGAATTGTTCATAGGTAAAATAGAGAAAAGACCACAGTTGTATGATAAAAATTTAAAAGAGTATAGTGACAGAAATGTGAAAGAAAAATTGTGGGTAGAATTTGCGTGTTTTTTATTCCAAACTTCAGCACCCTACAAGACTCTGAGAAAAAGGAAAAAGTTAATAGCAGCGAGAATATTATTAGTAGGATATTGTTATTAAGTAAAATTTCTATGATAACCCTATATATAGCAGAGCCCCACACCACTTCAGAGGCAGGAAATGTTCATGGGCCTTGCAGAGGTAACTTGTATTGCTAATAAAACTATTGTTTTGAAAGTAATATATACATTATATGTATGTATAATTTTTCAGTATGAAACGTATAATTTGGTAGTAGTATTGGATACTTTTTTGCAAATACTAATTATTTTGCAAAAGAATTTTTGTAAATACAGTACAGTAGAACTCCAATTATCCAAATTAACTGGGGATCGGGCCAATTCGGATATGCAGAAATTCGGATAATCAGTTATACCTCGGGAATTAAGCAAAAAACAACACCATACATAAAAAATCAGAATTTTATCGACAAAGTTTTATTATAAATGTAGTGAACAGGAAGTGAGCGAACTGCATCAAGAATATACGTCATAAAAATTAAATTACAGGAGTTAAATTGAATACAGTATATACAGTTGCTCTTTTCAATAGGCCTACATACTGTACGTATTTCACTGTTCAATGTTGGTTATTTCACTTGAACATCTCGAGCAAAGTGAGTTTATCACTTAGCGAAAGGACAACACGTTTACGTTTTGTACTCATTTCGAACGATAATCTCGGTGAAAGAACAGTAGCGACTGATGATGAGCAGGGCGGGAAGGGGATATGACTCATTGTTCCCTGCGAAAATATCGTCCGGAAGGTAACAGCGCAGGCTTTTATTTTAGCGCTCATGGCGCATTCGCTACACGCGCTCCCGCTGTTATTTTCTTGATTTTTATATTTCTATTATTTCACTCAAAATCGATTCGGATAATTGGATATTCGGATAATTGGGATTCGGATAATTGGATTTCTACTGTAGGTGGAATGATTGATATTTTGCTACAGTGAAATACATGTACAATTGTAAAATATAAATACTATAGGGATATGATGATGATGAGTTTATTTATTTTAAGGTAAATAAGTGAATTTGTACAAAGTATGTATCTCATCATATTTATTTATCAAGCTACTGTGTACTTAATTTAAAACTTTTTTTACATTAAAAATAAGTTTTTAATTTTGATTTAATGTTCATATTGAACCTGATTTATTCTAAGTACTTAGTAAATTTATAAATAAATATCATATGATCCACCATAACTTTGTATAAATGCAATTGTTCACTTGTTTACTTACGTCCCGTGCATCACGTGATGCACGGGACAGAATTTAAATACCTCTTAGAACAACATAAATTCATAATAACAATGCAAATTATTTTTTTTATATTTATTTATATATTTATTGTTTATATGAAGAAAAATAAAAATTTAGTGACTTTTCGAATGTCAAAAAAATACAAATAATCCATGATGACAAAAGGTTTCTTTCAAAATGTGGGTTTCGAAAATTATTTGAAAATAAAATAAATAGTACAGATTTTTATATTTATTTGAAGACATCAAAAAGTTACTGTACAATAAATGTATTCAGTCCATGGTATTGTAAACCGGGGGTTGTTAATGTGCAGTATTGAAAAAAATCTATAACAAAATTGATGAAAAACAGTTTTATTTTTTCAATGCACGGTCATAATGCCAAGAAACACATCCTTGATGTGAAGTGAAGTACTGCGTTAGGTAGTCCCTAACTTGCAAGTCTGTAGCATTGCCTCTGGTCCTGTCAGGTTGCAGACTCTGAAGGGGGCATTCAAACAGTGTCTCTTCAAAAACAACTCCATCTCTAACTCTTACATAGTTATGTAAAATGCAACACGCCTTAATAATGAAATCACAGAATTCAATGTTAACATCTACTGCCTGTGTAAGTATGCGCCACTTAGTGGCAAGATTGTTGAATGAGCACTCCACCATTCTCCTTGCTCTTGTCAGCCTGTAGTTAATATATATTTGTTGTAAGACAAATTTCATCTTGCATAAGGCCTTATGTGTTTCGAATTCGCAAACGCTTCATCGGCAACCAACACAAATGGCATAGGATTGCCCTGGGTATCATTCGGCAATAGGGCTGGATCAGGGATTTTCAGTTTCTCTTTTATTAAAATCTTTCCAAATTTAGACATAACAAAACAAAAGAATCATTGTTACATCCACATCAATGGCTACAAAACGATAGTCAGCATCTGTGACGGCCAACAGCAGTACTGAAAAAAAGGACTTGTAGTTAAAAAAGTCTGATCCGCTGTTGCCTGGACACTTAACCCTGATGGGCTTTCCATCAACTGCACCAACGCAATTTGGAAATTGGGTTCGTTCATAAAACTGTCTGGCGACCTGTAACCACTCTTCATGGTTTTTAGGGGGCATGTACTCACTAACAAGACAGTCCCAAATAGTTTCACACGTGTCCTTCACAATCTTACAGATTGTTGAAGCTCCCAGTAAGTACTCATAATGTAGAGACACAAAACTGTTCCCCGTAGCAAAGTACCTGAAACCAAACAAACACATTTAGTTATCAATTTTTGAAGTTTTTTTTTAGGTAAAGAACTACAAAATAAATGGAAAAACCTAAGAACTCAAGAAAGAGTACGACGCCCAAACAAGTCTTCCGTCTGGGACTGGAGCAAACAAAAAAAGGCGTAAATACATCTACTTTGACCAAATGTTGTTTCTCCTTCCAATCTTGGAAAACAGGCCTACTACTAGTAATTTGGATTCACCTGACAAAGAGATACCGATATTGGTCATGCTGATGCTACTAACGATTCAGAAAAACCGCTTGCAGATGAACTTCCTCAGCAGACATTCAAAGACAACCGCCAGCTAGGTTCAAACAAACCAAAAGAACTCCCACCTATGAGGAGTCATTTTTTCCTTTTACCAAACGGGAAGAAGAAAAAGACATAGATGAGGATAAATATGTTCTGCTTTCTTTGTTGCCTGCTTTTAAAAAGTTTAACGAACAACAACAGTTTAATGCTAAGTTAGAGATTATGAATGTGATGCAGCGCGTTCGATTGAATATCCCCCAAAACCAACCTTTCCCAAATCAACAGCCATTTATACCACAACACACTACATACCCATACAACAACCAACAAATGTCACAGCAACGTCCGCCCCAATTTCAAAACAACCAACACATGTCATGGCAACGTCCGCCCTAATTTCAAAACGTGACAATTTGCAATGAAGTTGTGTCTCAACTGAATCAGGGTAACCAACAAGTCAGCCGTCAGGGTACAATCAATCGTTCTTCAACTACTGGCATTTTTTTTCAATGTTCAGTCCTGAGCCTGGAATATACAACAACGAATCTCAGGCTACAGAGTATGATGAATCATAAAGTTCTTCAATTTATTCATTGAAATAAGTACTTTCTATAGAGAAAACATCAACTTAAATGCCAACACAGATTTTAAAATCAGCTAACTTCATGGCTAATTATTTTGTACTGATATGACGATATGTACTATAGTTATATGTATTGATTTATGTACTGATTTATTATTCAATAACCTTACAATCTTTTGAAGTAATAAAATATGTTTACAAAATGATTACTACGTTTCATTACTGACTTTTCTTTATTTCCACCACATCTAGATTTGCGTGTGTTTTTAACAGTTATTCTTTTACATATTATATATATATATATATATATATATATAATATGTGTTTATTAGGGCTACTAATAAACTTTGTTTAAAAATAACAACCAAGTGTCATTTGGATTTATTTATTTTTCGATTAACCACTTTGTACTACTAAAATAATTAAGTTTTATTGAATAAACGTGGAATATATTGTATGCTACAATACTGACTTCCCTCAGAATTACTGACAGTCTTTCCTCTTGTGGAATAGGTAATCACATTGATGTTCTTTTATAAGTTAACCGTTGGCTAACTATCAATAACAAATTATCAAAACTTTCAACACACATTCTGCAGTAATTAAAGAACTTTTTTCTGTGATCACCTAAACAAGTGTACAGTTTATAAAACTGTCCATTTAAAAGTCTCTGACTTACAATAGGATGGACCCAATACCTCCGTTGTCTTCTTTTGTTCCTTGCTTGAAGTAGAAAAGCACAAACACAAGTTAATTCGACAAAGTCCATTGTATTTTACATTAATGTATCTGAAACCACAACACAACAGTCGACAAAATCCATCCCCAACTAAATTGTTGCTCAAGTGTGCGCCTAGACATAAACAAAAGGCGATTTTTAATCGGCCGTTTGAAAAATCGCCCATGTGCGCTAGGCCTAAGCCATCTGGAATGTGCAGGTTAGGGAGAGAGTATATAAGGGAGAGCCCTCCTCCCCCCGAATATTGAAGGGGTTGTGTCGAAAAGACCCGATGAACGAGTATCTGAATGCGGGCCAAAGTAGCTTAATTTTGTGGATGCTTTATGCGTTACGGGGATAACAGCGTCAGGTATCCTTGTCTGTTTTCAACGTAGAGCTCCATCTCTTTCCAAACAATGACTGGTTGCCTAAACTCAGGGGAACCAATGGTTTCCCCTTAAAGCATGCTGTCTAATCTAAAGGGTTCTATACATATCTCGGTTTCAGTTCTATCATAAAAGACGACTGGACCATGCGCCATCAACGTAATAGATTACCAAACCACGTGATAGTTGCTGTAATTGATAATTGTAACAAGTGCCTTCCACCATAAATAACTATCACACCACACTTAATACATAAATAATGATGATCGCGCCGCTATCCGCCGAAACAGACAATCGGACCATGCGATATCGCCCCTAAATGACGACCGCATCGGGTAATCATATAGCCGTGATTGACGATCGCACCACGTGATACAGGTAGTAAGTGACGATCGCACTATATTATATCGACCATCCCGTAAATGATGATCGCACCGCGTAGTAATGACCGTAAAAGACGCTTGCACCGCAGATGACCGTTTCGAGGATATAAGTCCTGAAATAATCCCGAGGTAAAATAATCCCGCCCGCAAAAGGAGATTATTTTTTCCCGAAAATTTCCCAGGAATTTTGGAACCCGTCCATTCCTAATCACGAGTTAAGGAACAACTAAACTAACCTGTATAACTGAGAATAAAGCAGGCGTGGGACAGGGCGCGCGGATCTAAAATTCCCCTTACCTAATTGATCACTTTCAAGATTTTTTAATTGAGCCCATACGGCGCCCCTTGACTGACTGCCGCCCTAGCCTTCAGCCTAGTCAACCTAATGGTTAATTAGACCCTGCACGGATGTGACATTTTGATTTTATATAAAAAAAATGAATTTGGTGAAAGACTAATTGGATGTTGGAAAGTGATAAAAGGCGAAGGGTATGTACTCTCATTGCATTAAAACAAATCTCACCTAATCACAACACTGCCTTTTTGGTGACAATCTACATATCCTAAAATAATTCTTAACAAACAATTTGTCATAGATTTAAATATGCTGCAGGGCACCACTACACTTATTTACACTTGATTGCACCATTCTATTATACCTAACTAATTTTCTTACTGCCATTTTTTAGATTGATTCATCTCTGATGTGCTCCAAGCACCTCCGTTATTGCCAGGGAAGGAATATCAGAGTTGATTTCAGAGATCTTGTTGACAGAAAAGAGCCAATCAGATATAAAATGGACGTTCTTAAAGAAGGCCAGATTGGGGGTTATTGCAAGTAAGTTACCATTTTCTAATTTGACTACAAAAATATCGGTGTTATAATATGTGCTATTTATTATCTAATATTTATGATGTGTCAGGAAACACATTTGTGAAAAGGAGTTTGAATATAATTTTAAATACAGGAAGTAAAAGTTTGATTTTTGCTCTATTTGAGATAATAGGCCTAATAATCCCGGTTACTTGAGAAAATTCCTCATTTGCCTTCATGTTTTTTGTAGAGTAGAGCAAGAAATAGTGGTTTGTGCTGCACTCTGTGGTGGCCCGAGTGAACTTCTACGGTGAATAACCAATGATTTAGTCATTGTATCAACATTAGTTGGCCTAAGCATCTACATATTTAAAAAAATCCTGCTTTTTGTTCACCCACTTCCTGAAGTTAATACTTAGCCAATTTTGATGACTCTTCTTTTATTTAAAAGATAATTTCAATTTCTAAGTCACTGTCGAGCCAGAATTTCGATTTAGGCCCCAAGGCTCTGCCCCACGTGACTTCCAAGTTCCCATGTTATTCATATGGAGGAGAGTTTTATTTGGTTTATGTCACATTTGTTTTTTCTTGATTCAATAAACAGCTGTTATAAGGATTATATCCGCAAAATATTGCGGGGGAGCAGCTCGTTAAATTTAAGTCCAATAATAGGGTGGAGCCTGAAGGAATTTTCAAATATAATCTGAACTGTTATCCTTGCAGCAGTCCTGATACACTTATTGACATGCTGTATGACAGGGGCTTTTTCAAAATAACATCTTCAAATGTGGTGCAGGAGATATCCAATTATGTGTTCAGAAAATTATCCGATTATGCATGTAAAACAATTGCCTTTTAAAAAATAGTTTTCATAGACCTATCAGTTTGGATTTTCAATCTGTAATTTACGATGCAGTGTAATATTTATTGTACAGTATTCACTAGTGTTTTATGTAATACCAAAGTTATTTATTCTTTCAGTTGTCATTGTGTGAACACACTATTTATCAACATCATATTTAGTATATATTTTACTAATTACCTTGCCAATTAATTGCTATTGATTTAAAGACAATTAAGTCTGATCACATTTACAGGAGAATGATTTACATTAACTTTACCAAGAATTTAGAAACAAATTATTTACATTATTTGTTTGGTAATTAGGCCTATTAATTGGAAAACTTACAGGTAGCATTGGAAAATGTTATGTAAGTTTTTTTATACTTTTATCCTGTTTTGGATGATTTTCTATTTTGAGCCCCTTGAACAGAAAGAGATCAGAAACACTAAATAGTTTTGAGAATATTTGCTAAACTCTTTGAACCACTCTTTATGAAATCTCTCAAACTGATTAACATTACCGGTATTTTTAATTTTTCTAGCCTATCAAAATTGGCTTAACCCTCTATATCAAGACTTACTCAGACATTGGGAAACATTGTAAAGGCTATTGTAAAGTTAAAAATTGTGTTAAAATTATTTGTTATGACGAGTACTATTTTTACAGAAACAGTGTGGTTTCAGGTTGCACAAAGAGCGATTGCTGGAGGAATGTGATCACATAAGTCCCCTGCAGTCGTGGGGCCCAGAGCTGAGGTTCTTCACTGAACTGCCTCACCGGCCGATAGAGACCGAGGGGGACTGTGATGTCGTCATCGACAAGCCTACGTACTTCATGAAGATTGATGCCAGTGAGTATTTCAGTAGACCATTGTGGTGAGATTTTGTGTTACATTGCCTTATTGAATGTTATGAAAATGCAGGAGGGCCTACTCGAGTTTCAACCAGTTTGACATTGTTATCAGTCAAGGATAGGGGAAGCTTGGATTTTGAACTATTTCAGACAATACATCTGTTTACGTAATTAATCATTTGACCAAATAAATGTCCAAGCATGGAAACTTAGAACGCCTGTTGGGTCAAGTGTAATGTATTTTTTTTAATGTGAATAGGCCTCTCCGTAGCCCATATAACTGAATAACTTAATACCCTCCAATTCTTCACACAATGGTGACACAAATCATTTTCAAACATATGTGTCAAACTGTAGTTTCATTCTGTAAGGGAGTTTGTAGTTTACTTAAAACGCAGTCCACAAATTTAACGAACAAATTAACGCAATAGGCCTTACACAAAACATTAACCAAATATAAATTGACAGTTGCTCAGCATTACTAAACCACACTGGTAGTTTTAGTAAGATTAATCAACAAAAATAAAAGTAGGCTACTACAAGATTTGACTAGTTAGTAAGGATATGATTGATTTTTCAGGTTTAATACTCATGTTACAATTTTGAACCTTGCAACTTGATTTCAATGTTCTCTATGGTAAGGTCAAGTTGAATTGAATTAAAAGTAACTTTGTTCAAGTAGTATACAGTGGTATTTATTGAATGGAGTAGTAGATGATTCAATATTATCAAAATACATGTTCAAGAAACTTTGAATCCAACAAATCATACTAAAGTACATTGAAACTCAGATTAAATCCAAAAATAAATATGGGTTTAGTAACATACTAAATGTGGGTTGTATCAAAGCCACATAATAATTATTTTCTAGTTTCGTCATTATTCAGTTTTAAGCTCAACCATTCTTGAAGCCAGGCACAAGTGGAATTCTAAGTCATCAGCATCGGCCTGGTTCAGAAATCTTTGATCTAGGTCGGTGCTGACTGACTCTGAAGGTTTTGGTAGCCTATTAAGTATTATTGGGGCCAGGAGAAAGGAGGGAAAGCTTCGTGGAAGGAAGAGGAGAGGAGGACAATCGAGATTGGTGTATCGAAGAGGCCGTACATACATAATCTTATAGGGACTTCACTCTCCCCTCAACCACATTATCATTAAGATCCTGTAATTCTAAATTTTATATTTTTCAAAATTATAGGGTAGGCCCTAACTCTTTCCCGAAATTGATATTAGTTTCCAAATTGTTTATTTATTTATTCTTTGTTTCCAAATTTAATTGTGGTTGTGTGTGTGTTTGGTCATAATGTAACTTTGTAAATTATTGAATAAATCTAATGTTTTAGTGCTTACCATCGTTTCCTTTCACCCCACCTTAGACAGTAAACGCAATGTCTCTGTCGCAGCAGTCAACATGTATCATCACTTCTGTGACTTCTTCAACCTGTACGCGTCTCAGCATGTCAAACTGCACGACTGGACCACGTTCTCGACCGACGTTCACGTTCTCATCTGGGAATCGTTCACGTACATGTCAAACTTTGCTCCCGTTTGGAAGGTTTTTACAAGACACCCGATTTGGGATTTGAAATCCTTCACGGGCAAGGCAGTTTGCTTCCGCAACTTAATTTTTCCACTGCTTCCCAGGATGATATTTGGTCTTTACTACAATACACCCTTGGTAAGTTTTTTTGTAGGTTATATATATATATATATATATATATATATATATAAAACCATATATATGGTTGTTTTATGTATATATATTTATAAATGGTTTTCTTTACTAAAAGTCTAAATGAAATGTCAGTCATTCGTCTGATGAATGATTCAATTGTTTTATTATTAAGTACTTGGGGTCGAGCTTTGCTCGGGGTAAGTCAGTTAGTTTGTTTAAATGGCTTGGGAATCATTTTTCATCACGTCTCCCTACTGATGAGCAGGTTTGCTTAGCTCATTTGCCTCTTTTATGCATTTTTAAGGTCACTCCAATTATTATTGCTCAAAATCACTTTGATTCATTTTGGGTATAACAACTCTATACGTAATCTTAATTCAATTGTTTTAGTCACTGCTCTCAAGAAACCACATGTTAATACTGAAACTACAATAGTATTACTTAGACAATTTACTGATTGGTTATAAAGTTATGATTATTTTGTTTTGATTTGAAACTCCATAAGCCCAATGTCATTTTTTTTTTACTTTTCATCTTTGTTTTTTTTCATTATTTGATTTTTCCTGGGGATGAGACCTGCCTAGAACCTATTTTACAAATTAGATTTCCAAAATTTGAAGGAAATTGTTGAAGCTATTTTTGAGATCAGAGTTTCAAGAAAGCAATTAACCAACCAAAAAAATTGTACTCAAACAGTAAAACCCTGCTTAAACGGACCTTGATAAACCGAAACCTGGTTTAACCAGAACGGTCTACAAGAAATGGAAATCAATAATAGAAAGGATAAGTCTGGCGTAGGCCTATGAATCTTGGTGCGCCGAGATACTGCCCACCATGGCGGTCACTGAACGTAGGGGTTGTTTTTCCACATACCTGATCTGCCCACGGTTGACCTACACTGCATTTTCCGCATTCCCATATCGCACTAAAGGATCAGTATACCGTGAACTCTAACACATGTATGTGGTGACAACGCAGTTACTGTTGTGGTTGTATCATTTGCCGAAGTTATAAGGTTGTCAAGTACACAGACTTACGCTTTGAAGAAAAAATGCAGAAAAAGATTGTTGATTACTTCAAGAAATAGCCTTTTTAACACGTTTGCTGCGGGTCACCAATGGCAGGCAATCCCGGTGTGCAGCAGCGAACCCGAGTGGCACAGACGAATACAAATATTTTGGTCTGACGAATCGCAAAACACTGTGCGGTGCTGTATTGCGTTACCACGAAAGTGAACGTAGTTCTTTAAAACACCCATAGATAACAGCGCTGGATGGGTAGTAGCCGGTCCCCTTGTTTTGCCTATCGGAGGGAGAAAAGCGGGACAAAAAGTGGTTTTCCAAGCAATGCCAGACGGGGAAATTTAGTACCAACCTAACTACATTGAAGAACACAGTATTTCCAACAAGCGGGAAACAAGCAGCCTGTCTAGGACGAGTACTGGTTATTTAGACTTGCATTTAGTTTGCATGGAGACATCACCGCTCGGTTGGTAGTCAGCGCACAGCCACTGCTTGGACCACCGACCGAATTTGTAAATATATTATGTTTCATTAAACTTTTGTTGCAAAAACTCCAAGATGCATGCATATTTTTCCTAAATTAACCTTGAAATACCAACTGTTGATTATCTGAAAAATGGTGTGCGACTCAGGGGAGAAACGATGGACAAGAGTAGTTCCTTCAATCATCACCAGAAAGCACTGTCATATCACCAACATAACCACATATAAACAGAATAACTGGGTTGTTGTAAATTAAGTGATCCATGACCGACCAGAATACAATCATATTTAGCTCCCAACCAAACCTAACCTAAATAGGGGTAAAAGGTTGAACCTTACCTAACCGAAGCTACTAACATAATAAACACCCATGCCAATCCATCCAACCAACCATTAAATTGCCTATAAATTGCACTTAAAGGCCATTTCACACCGGCATCCATGTATCCGACGTTCACGGTTGGGAATGGAAAAGAATTGCTTGGCATGTATTTTAATGGAGCCATTCATACAAGCGTACATGAACGTCCACGGACATCCGGGGATGTCTTGGACGCGTCCACGCAAATTGCTCGCGGAGGGAGCGATCAGCTTAGAACACCCGAATGGATAAGTATGCTAGGCATACTAACAATTTATTATATACATAGATTATAATTTATGAAACATGTCTTATAATGTAATCATAATCTCAGGTAATTTAGTCCTCCAAAGTAGACATCATAAAACATTATTTCTTTACTGTAATTTGGTCTTTATGCTGTTATGTTCTATAAAAAGTTTAAAAAATTAAATACAACAACCCATTCGTCAAATAACAATGTTCATGGGGGAAAAAAATAGCAGCTAATAACGTTTTAACCCATTGAGGTAGTAATTTTATTCTATTTGTAGTAGCCTATAACGGGAATTGATTGGTGCTGCACTCTAGTAGCAAAATATGTAACTAATGACCGCGGGCGTCTACGGTTCTATCCGCTAGGGGCGCGGACTGACTGAAAACACTTAATATCGCCGCCAGGCCTTTGGTCGTGTTAGCTGAGTTGGCTACGTCGTGGAAACACCTTGGCCAGGTGGCGATACGATGTTCGATTCCCGCACACGACCAAAACTGGCCAGTTGTGCAACTCTCAATGAGTTCACCAGTCTGTGGCAACGTTGGTGGGAGGGCCCAAGTAAAATAAACGGTGGCAGGCTTGCTTGGAAGTTGACGGGATCGGTTAATTCTTTGAGACTTGCACATGGTCAACACTGATTTTGCTAATTTTTACTTATGTCTACTGTGTGTGTGCCAATGTGACTCTCTAAACTGAAAGAAAACAATATTTTAATTAAAATATGCCATTAATCCATTTAAAAACACCAATTTTATACTCCAATTCACACGTTAATAAAATTACAAGTAAGGAACGAGACCTGCTCGTATGTCTACGCCAATGGGTTAACAATTTTAAATATTATATTTTATTTGTCTTTGTTTCAGGCATAATATTTGAAAATATACTATTTCAGATTTGAGGGACACCCTGTATACCGTATTCTATTAGAAATTATGGGTATTATCAATTGTAGGGGTGAAACTAACGTCCCACAGCTTGATGACAACAATATTCAAGTCAATAGTTTTGACGAAAACAGGGACAAGGAGTTGATAGATGTATGAGGAAATAGGCGGCAAAATGACACTTCCACTACAAATCTGTCCATATGCAGTGTGAATTGGCACATCCATGGATGTCCACGATATCCCCGGATGTTCGGGGACGTCCATGGACGTCACAGACCGCAGTGTGAAAAGGCCTTAAAACTCCAAAGTAACTAAACATACATTACAAATGGATTTGTGTAAAAAAATCTAAATAAGGTTTACAAATTATTTCTAAACATAAAAAAGGAACATAATCAGATTCGACCTGGGGACCTCGTGTTCTAGAATCCGATATGGTGTCCACTCTGCTACCACGCCATGATAAATTCGCTAAGAGTTACAAGTCAAGAAGCAAGGGGCCATACACATATTACATAATGCACTTAAGGGGGGGAGAGTGGTATGGCGTAGGGTTATGTGGGGGAGGGGGGGGTTGGACCAACGTTACGTTACTCACACGTATTAACCGTAAGAGCTGGCGCTCTCCCGTACCTATTGATATTGTTATACATATTTCGAAACTTGAAAAATAATCAAATTTATATCTAAATTAAGGTTACAGTTAGTTATATAAAAAATACTTCTGTCACACTATCGCAATAACAGTTAAACTAAAATTAAATAGTTAAAGTGTTTTGAGCAAGTTCTGTATTGCTTTATTTTATACCCAAGTCTTGTGTGTTGTTTTATAGTGTAAAATGATTACTTAATACAGTATTGCCTAATGCCACACACATTTTAGTTTTTTAAGTTAGTTGTTTTGCATTTGTATTAGTTTTAAATTAAATTTGTTATGTTTTAACTGAGATAGTTGATTTTATTGTTTATATTACTAGTACCAGTCTTGTTTGTTTGTATACATTTTGCTTTGAAATAAGTTATTAAACAATGTTGTTAAAAGAAAGTCATGTAAAGTTTAATGTTTCATTGAAATCCATATTCCGAATTGCGAATAAAAATTGTTTAAAAGGTTTAGGCTGTTTTAAAGCCTACTATGATTGAGTTACATAACACATTGGGTGGTGGGGGGTCCGGGGGGGGCTATGGTCAAGCGTTATGGTGCGTAACATGGGGGAGGGTAGGGTCTTAAATTACAAAAATATGCATTCCGTAATATGTGTATGGCCCCCAATGAACAATTGAGCTTGCCCCCATTACTTCGGTCAAGCGGGTTTTACTGTATTAGAGTATAGGGTATACCAATTCAGTTCAGTTGTCCCACACGGTGTTGTCCTCAGGTGTGGGGCTGCGAGGGCAGTGGCCTGTTCCACGCGTTCTCCCGCCACGTGCTACATCGCTTGGCCGTCCCCCGCCACCCGAGGACCTCCCCCGTGGTCCGGGTCACGCTGTTGTCGCGCGAGTCTGCGTACAGGAACATCCTCAACGAGGCAGAGTTGCTGTCTGCGCTACAGGCCAACCCTGACTACCAGGTGCAGCGGGTCAGTAAACAAACGGGAGACAGTCAAACCTTGACGTAACGAATCTCAATAACAAATTCCTTGGGTAACAAATTTTTGAACCAGCCATAAAAAATGCAAATTATACCTCTGCATTACGAATTGTGTTAAAAACCTCAATGTAACAAATTAAAAATATAATAACCCCAACAAAAATAAATTTACCTCCGTATAACAATATTTTTTTAAAGTGGAACCTCTTCATAGGGAATTTCACCTTTACATAACGAACTTTCCATGTGTCAATCCAGTCGTAACAAACGTAAACAAACATAAATTCCAGAAATCCTAGAATGACCTGAAATCAAATAGTTATATTTTGTTTAAAACAAAGTTAAAAGTTATTTTTGATTTACATTAGAATAAATGAATATAAGACTTTTAGTAATGACAATAGTTGTCTTGTAAAACAAAGATTGTAACTTTGAAGAACAATGGCTGGATAAAGACGTCTATTATTATTATAATAAACTAGGGGTGTGCGAGTATTCAAACTTCGAGCTTTTTCAGCTCGGCTCGAGATTTACAAAAAAGTTCTAAGGTCGAGCCGAATATTTAAAATGCCGACTAGCGAAAAGAGTCGTATACAAAAGTAAATTTAAAGCAAAAACTTTCCAGAATCAATGTTAGAATTCTCGTAGTTGGGGTCGGTAGAGCTCAATAACAAATATAATTCAGCAATGCTTTCGGTCCTTCATTAAAAAAAATAACCAATTATCAAAGTACTGTAATATTTTAAACTGCCGACCTGATCAACCAACACAATGGAGCTACTTTCTCTATGCTCAATCACTTAAGTGGACCTATCACCATCACACTATTATGTTTGCAGTGTGCACTAGTGCAGTGTTGCCGTTGCCCAGTTGAGTTGTGCAATATTTCACGGTTAACAATAATTAATATAACAATCGTACTGCTTCGGAAAAAGTACTACAGCAAAAAACTAAAATCAATTAAAACACTTTTTCTAGCTGTTGCATCGGTACAGTCTTTTATACGACTTACAACTTCGTTCATTACACAATAATTATATTCCCTGGAGTCTGAAATTACGTCTGGCAACTTTGCCAGACCCACTTTGCGTACTGCCTTAAGACGTTGAGTGAAGATGGTTATAATGTAATAATGATTTAGCGTGACCAATAGTTAGGGACAAGGTTGTGTTGTAGGTGATGAACGTCTAATATCATGACAGCGTTTTAATGTGCAGCCGAAATAGTACAGTGCGTTGTTTGAGTGAAAAACCAGGCTTTCCATAAACCCAATGTTAAAATTAACATTAGTCTTATGGACGACCTGGTTTTTCACTCATGCAACGCACTACTCTCCAAAAATTTGATCGTTAAAAATCGACTAATTGCGAGGCTCACAAAATCTAAGGATTTTATTCAAATTCTGAATGGTTACGTAGCGCATGTTTATAATACCGGTGGTCATATTATTTAAAAGCTTGATTATATTCTATGTATGCCGAATGCCCTAAGCAAGAGCAAGACGTGATCAAAATGGCGCAGTGTTTTGTTACGCTACAGCTGTGCGATTAAAATCATATTGTTAACTCCGCGGGATTGTTTGAATTTGTGAATAAACGTCAGTAGAAAGCATATCATTTTGTAATTGTATGCTATCAAATTGTTAAAGCAGTGATGGAAGAAGAATGCATTGACGATCCTCTTCCACATTCTGCTTCAGAAGCAGATATAATGGGTTAAGTCTATTAGGTAATAGGTTAGGTAGAACACAAGCTACGATTGTTGGATAACTTATTTCTGTGAGTACAATACGATATAAAGACTGGTTTAGTCTAACTAACTTAAATTTATAAAAGGATAACCTAAGATTTACTATTTACAAACAGTTGAATGAGAGATAGGCTACACTGGGTTTTGGCAATTCCCAAGGCTAGGACCTAAATCTTTGGTTACATGGAGAGTACATATTGTCATATAGTCAATTATTATTATTATTATGTCTATTAATAAAAACTTAAATAACTGTATTAGTCAACCTGTGGGCTTATCAGTCAAGTAACTTCCTTTATGTTATTTTTTTTCTATGAAGGCTACCTACTTTATATTGAAATAACAATTGTTCGTTACTATGACCAAGTGGTCTCAATAAATTTTCCTTTTTAGTAGCCCATTTATTTTGTTATTTTCCCACTGTAGTAGGCCTTTATTTATTGAACATAGGAATAATGAATCGAGAAGAACTAAATGAAAGATGACAAATATTGAAAGTTATATATTATTTTACATTACCATAGTGAATAAAATGTTTTTTCTTTTAAACATAATGTAAATAAAGAATACATACAGGCCTAATCAAATTTGAAAAATTCTGCCCGGCTTGGCTCGAGTCAGAAAATCACTACCGGTTTATTGCACACCCCTAGAGAAAATTTCCATAAAAAACGCTCGGCTCGGCTCGGCCCAAGCCAGAAATCGCTATTCGCACACCCCTATAATAAACAAATGATGTTTCAACTTGAATCGTCAGTCAATGTGTAAGTCATGCCATGAGAAGTGTTGTACACAAAATATTGAGTTGTGCAGTACCGATGGTGAACAAACAAAAACTGTGTGCATTAAATATTGAGATAAAAATAGATATTCCATTCTATATGTAAATCAGAGCATTTTAACAAGGTTAAATTCATTTTAGTTTGTGGACAAGAGGTTAATTTGTGAACTTCTTTATATTGAAATCTTAGCTAACCTAACCTCAATTTAATGAACCTTATTGTAACATATTTCTCACTGACAATTTGACAAGATGTTTTCATACGGGGATTGGAGTAAATTAAATGGAGAATCGAAGGCGAAGATATTTCTGTGAAACAGGGAAAGAATCACTGAAAGAATATTAATATTTCCATTTTGATAACAGTCTGAATCAGACTCCTCGAGTGTTTATCAAAATATATAACATCCAGCAAACTTGATTTAAATTTTCACTTTTGAATCTTCATAGATAAAATTAGTCAATTAAACATATTCTGAGGGTGTGGAAGATTATATGAGAATTTATGCTATTACGTCTAGTACTGTGACTATCTGAAAATGTGAATGTGTCTGAATAATTTCAGGTTGTGTATAACAGGCACCTGGACTTCAACAAACAACTAGAGCTCACACACAATAGCGACATATTCATCGGCATCCACGGCGCGGGCCTCACTCACTTGTTGTTTCTGCCCGATTGGGCGGTCGTCTTTGAACTGTGAGTAGTTGAGAAAAGATTTAGATCACAGCTAAGAATTATTTATAAAACTGGGTACCTCTTTATAGGGGTATTTTGAGATTGGGGTGTGATTAACAAAATACTAATCAAATCAAATCAAAATAACTTTATTCGTGAAGCACATAAGTTGTACAGAACGGTGTCATTTACAAAAATTATAAGAAATTAACCTAGTCAATACATAATATTACAAGCAGTTAGAGATCTTTAAAAAATCAAACAACTAAATGTTATACAGTCAACTCCCGATTATCCGGGAGCGGGTTAATCACGTTGCGGTTTATCCGGGGTCTCGAAAGGGTTATTTTTATTTATCCCCTTCTAAACATAAATAGAGCAATAATAAAAATTTATTTTGCTAAATTATCTCCAGAATCGTACTTAGTTTACTTAGTTCATTATCGGAATAAATACTATAAAACAATTTAGTAAACACAACATAATCTGAGAGTCTGTAATCTCGCTAATGAGCCATAGGCATGTGATGGGGAGCGATGACCTTGACACTGCTCTAGACACTGCACCTGGCTAGGCAGTGCGGCCAGTCGGACACAGGCGTCTAAAACTAGAAACATCTCAAAACAATCACCCTTCCCGCCGTTGTTCACCCTCATGGGGGTTTTCCCCCAGTGTGGAATTAATTAGCATACTCTTCGGTGTTTAGAGATTTTTAACCTATTAAATATTTGGCGTTTTGGACAGTATTACTGCTATCAACCATTGCTAGTATTAACGATTATTATCTTGATTGTTTGTAGATGTTGTCACAATTTAAAGATTTTCAAAAGTATTTAATATACATAAATATATCTTAAATGACATTAAAACACAATATTTTAGAATCAAAATATTGATAAACCTTTATTATATATGTAATATTCAATTTATTGAATTCCTTTGTTTTAACCGTGGTTTTGGGTTATCCGTGACCCTCCAACCGGTCACTACCCTGGATAATCGGGAGTTGACTGTAAATCTCTTATCTAAGATTGTACTAATACAGTATGGTATATTAATTTAAATTTGTTCTTATTTTTTTTTTATTTGAATATTTAATATTTGGAAATAATCTATACCTTGGTTAAGTAAAACCTTGAAGGACCTTTATGTAAATTGGCTTAAGTCTGTTTAACAAACTGCCCCTTGATCCCAACCAACATTTATTTTGGTTTTATGTGTTTCAACTTTTAGAAATAAGACAATTTAAAGCTACTGTAATTTGTTTCTTACTTCAGCATGAATTTTATTCAGTAGATAGATTTTTAAGTTGTATTTGGACGGGAACCATGCGTTCGGTCAATTTGGCGTTGGGGCAACGATGATGAATGAAAACCTGTTAGCAAATGAAAACGTTCAGTGTCGTAACAGATAAGCTTCGTTTCGTTAATTTTATTTATAGCCAACATACATAACTATGGACATAATGCCTGGTACATCATATTACTGAAATGTATTATAAAACAACAAATTTAAACTAGGAAATTTACTTCACTAACTGTGATTAAAAAGTGATCTGGTAAAAAAATGTTATAACATGATATAATTACTCATATCGATTGATGTATGAATTAGGTTCTATTTGTTATGATAATTATCTGTTTACTATTCTTTTAACTTGTTTATTATCTTAATGTTTGTTCTACTTTCAACGCACTATCGTTTTAAAATAATAAAATAAACCTTTTCTTGCCGAACTAATTAGAGATGTTTTTCTTCCAGTACTTATGTTGGTACTCATAGAACAGAGTGTAAAAATTATCAGTGAAAATATAGTAAAGCCTCCACTGACAGTTGCTTCGGCGAGCTAACAGCTGATTGGCTCTGATCGTTGCGGCGAGCTCGCGTTTGATTGGCTCCGCTAAACGGGATTCGGAGAGAGAGACTTCCGTTGCCCCAACGCTGAATTGCCCCCATTTGGACTTATTAAGACATGTAGTAGTGAACATGGAATTGCCTTTTTTAAATTGTTGGCATGCTAACTTAGATGTTGTTTTATAATTTGAAAACTTGATGAATCCATTGCATACAATTGAATATATGATGGACAATTCTTAGGTCTTATGTCCCGTCCTGACTGTTACTGAGGTAGATTTTTCTTATAAATCATAATTAATTTAATAGCCTAATGATGGCAGCTGGATTCAGTTTGAAATGTTTCAGCACATTTCTGGACACGGTAGGTCAGAGGTAGAGTCCTGGCCTTGTAAGTCAGCCGGTGTCAAGCGTAGGTTCGATTCCGGCCGACTGCTGTAATACTTTTCACAAGCGGTCACTCCTGGCTCGCCCATGTGACTATATCTGTTAATGGTGCCTCTTGATCGCCGCACAGGCCTAGGGCCTATGGCGACGGACAGTTGAGGTTTTATTGTAAAAGAAGGAAAAGAAATACTAGACTTATTTGTCTTCTGTGCTATTCGGAATTAATTAGCTTGAAACATTCAGGTAGGTAGCAGATAACTTATGTAGATATCATATCAAAATATCTAAATGGCGTTCAGTAGTTTTTTATGTATGTGTGTTTTTTTTTTATCTTTTTAATTCTGACTAATTTTTATCTGATACGTATGGAGGCTTAAAAACGTTCTAGATTATAATTTCTTTTGTCCTACTGTTAAGGTTTAGGCAAGACCTGCTCGTGCAATTTTTGGTGAAGTTTCTACTTAGTGTTTGTTCATTTGTCTTTTAGGTGTTGCTTACCTCCTCTAAACTCCCCAGCTGGCTAGTTTTTCAAGTTTTGCTAGAAGATTGTAAGTCAAATCATACTTTACAAATGCAAAACGGCAAAAATACAAACATGAATAAAATAAAGTAACCAAGACTTTTCCAAATCTGACGTTTTTCCACACCAAAATTTCAAATCATGGTATTTTTAAGGACACATTGTTCCATTAGTGTATTCGTTTCCATGAATTGTGACTTAGTTGTGGTCAGGCAATCAAAACGAAAAAAGGAACTTTTTGGAAAACTTGACAAATCAGCCAACTTTTCACTTCAGTTGAAATGATTAATGCAGTGGAACCTCGATAACTCGAACCCCAATAAGTCGAATTCCTTGATAACTCAAATTTTTTCATTCTCCTTGAACTTTTCTACCTAATGTTATGTTATCTTACCTCTATAAGTCGAAGGGTTAACAGGAAACACCTCGATAACTCAAATTTTTGCAGTATTCTTAGCCTGTCGCCGCACCTCTATAAGTCAAAGTTTTAGCTGTAGAACCTCTATAACTCGAAAATGTACAATTGCCGTACCTCTATAAGTCGAAGTATTGAATAGAGAACCTCTGTAAGTTAAAGTTGTTCATTCACCAAACCTCCAGTGACTTTGCAGCCGGAAATTTCAACCCTCCCTCCCCACTAAATCTCTTTCCTGGGTGCTTTTGGTGTCGGTAAAAAAAATGACAAATTTATGCTGATGAGCAACACACATATCAAACACACTCATCCTCACGCACGGGTTTCACCTATGTGAGGATTTCATAAATAAGGAACGGTCTCATATTGTTGTAAATTATATATATCTTTTAAATAGAATGGTTTTGATTTGATTAGATTTGTGTTCCGAGACGGTAGTTAGTGTGAGTTCAGAGGTTCTGGATGTAGTACGTGAAACGTAGATTTTAGGTTGATTTTACGAAGTGTTTGCAGTATGGTAAAACGACAGCCAAACAGCGACAGTTTGGCGTTGACAGTCAAACAGCGTTTACGGAATAGGTTCTGGGGCGCATTGAATCTTAATGAACCGTATCAAAATTGGTATCACCGTTTACGGCAGATTCTAAGCTTTCTCCCAATGTCTGTCTGCAGACGCTTTTTATGTTCGTGCCAATCGTACTTTAGCAGACAGCTGAAGTGTGAAGTTTCGTTGTGCGTAGCTAACCTCACTTCGGGAATGGCGTGTTGAGATCTTTTTCGTTGTTTTTATTTGTAAAAATGGACAGTAGTGACGTACGTGGGGCTTTAGAAGAAAAGTTTAGTGATGATGAAGGGTTGGTTGATGATCCTGGAGAAATAGGCGGCAGTGATATCGAGGTAAATTATCGTTTCTACTGTAACGTCGCGAAGGCCATTTTGTTCATTTGCTATAGCGTGCAACAACATATTATCATCTAAAACTTTTGTATTTGCTGCTTTACCTCATTATGTGTCTATATATTTAGTATCCTTATAAAATTTAGAACAAATTGGCTATTTTGAAAATTGTACATTCTAGAACCGTTTGTAATTTGATAGAGGGCAAACTTTAAAGTCTTTTATATATTTTTTTAATTTGTATTTCTCGTAACATCACATAGTTTTCTTTTTATAATTGTTGTGAGATGTTATGTATATAATATTGAAGCCCATGATTTTCTGAACAAGGAAAACTATACAATAATGCACTTTGGAATGTTTTTGAGTTTTTTACATTTATTTGAATAAAACGCTGCAAAATCACCAAAAATAGGCAAACATTAAGACCATTATTAAAGACACTTGGAGGGTTAATAGCCTTCAGTACATCAATGTTCAGCTAAACGAAATTGATGCGTAGTTGGTCAGAACTGACTTCCGTATGGGGAAGGGTTTTGTTTGGGGCAGGTGAAAAGAAGTGAGCAAAAAAGTCTAGAAAATAGACAGGAAGTGGTCGAACGGGCAAAACATCACCAAAATACCAAACTGTGAGTCATTATTTGTTTACTTTCCTCCTCTACAATATTTTCACTGAAGGAAATATTTTGTCCTCTTCTACGTTAACCAAAGAAGCTTTACAATATATTTCCGGGCTTATTTTAGACATTTAAAATTGTTCAAATCTATTTTAATTTTAATAATTATTATTATACGGTATGATTATTTTTTATACATAGCTCGAACTTATGTAAGGATTTTACCCTTCCATGATCCATCTATTGTGTTACCGTGACCCTCAATAAGTCAAAGTGTGTGGAAAAACACCTTGATAAGTTGAACCTCGATATTTTGAAATATTCGATAACTCAAATTTTTGCCGTTCCCCCTGAGGTTTGAGTTATCGAGGTTCCACTGTATATAAGAAAGTAATATACAACCAATAAATATTTATACATTTATAAAATAATATGTTACGTAGGTTTGTAGTTAAACTAATGCTTAACTTGCAGGTACAACTGTGAAGATGAAAGCTGCTATTTGGACCTCGCTAGGTTACGAGGTGTCAAGTACATCACTTGGGAAGACAAAGAGAAACTATGGCAGGAAGATGAGGTGGGAACATTAGTTTATGAGTACAGTCGAAAACTCTACAGCAAAAACTGGCTTACCCAGCAAATGTTTGATACCCTTTAAAGACCAAACTTGTAAATTATACTGCTAGACCTACAGCACGGCTCAGCATGGAAACATATGGTATTTTTATATGTTTTAGTAATTAATGAGTAAGTGTTCCTGAATTCACGGGGCTGAGTTGGAACAGCCACTCCCCCACTCTCCTCTCATAGACAGCCAGGCTGTTGCCCTCTGATGTGAGAATTTATACAGGATTGTTATAGTGTAAAACAGTGGTTGAATGAGAAAGAAGAGCTAAATTGTTGTAGGGTCTTAGGAGTAGGTATCTGAAATGTCGTATTTTGTTGTATGTTTTTATTGACAATTTCTGTAAATGAAGGTGGCTCCAAAAATGTAGTATTCATAACTTAGACATTCTTTGTTTAAAATTCATTGACGGTGATGTTGAATTTTTGTTATTTAAGAAATTACTATGGTCATTTTCCATCACTGATAGAGAAAACATTGGACTTTTTTGTCAATGATGGAAAATGTCCACAATAATTTCTTAAATAACTTGGATATAGTTATACAGTTTCAGTAAAGACAAACCAAATAATTTTTTTACTTACAGGGACATCACCCGGATGGTGGGGCTCATGCAAAATTCACCAACTACAAATTCGATGTGAAAGAGTTCCTAAGGCTTGTGGCGATCGGGGCAGACCACGTTCGCAACCACACGAGCTTCCCAGCACAGATATCCCACGATGAGCTGTAACGTCGTGGCTGTGTCTAACCAATCTAGTCCTCGGTTGTGTTCGATTGTGGACTGGAGTCTGCGGGACATCGGGTGAGCTTGGTCCAGCGATCCATCAATGTCCTGGGAGTGGACAGAGCAATGACACGAGATAACCCAACCAACTGATCCACATCCGTCCTCGTTCTAGTACGTTTTTGATCATCACACGTGACTACAAGTTTAATAGCGCTACTGAACTGAATCATCGACAGGCAGTTATTTTCAAGACTACCTACTCCCTACAACATACATAATCATCAATGAATTATTCTTAAATGATTTTCTCAGTTGAACGAGATAAACTGTTGTCGTTTAAAATTTGGAAATAAGATTTTTTAAATGGTAAAATATTAAGATGGAAACGTATTCCCCTTAAAATTTCTCAAGCAGTTATTCGTAAACGATTTTTTTTATTGTTAATGTATAAATATTTTAGAAACAGTTTGCCTGCAGCCTTGAGATAAAAGTTAAATAAATGGGAAACATAATATATACAAAAATTGTATCTTTAAATTGGTGGTAGGTACTGTTTAAAAGGCACTCAACCACTGAGATAAAGTAACATACCCCCATCGCACCAAACCTGCGTACTCAAGCAAATTTTCAATTCATATATTTTTATATGTATCCACTCCCAAATAAAGATACTAACCAAATAGAGATGGGAATTATCGTTGTTTTCCGGCAACGGTTATAATGACAACGCAGCTATCCAATAACGTGTTGCGGCAACCTGTTATTTGAATAACGATTGCCAATTCGTTGCCGCTAAAAACCCGTTGTCCATCGGCTGGCGTTGCGGCGTTCAGTTGTTGACGTTGTCGTTGTCGGTTGTTCAATAATTGTAAGTAGGGCGTTATCCAGACAGGACGTTATTCTAAAACGTTGCATTACAGTGCTAGGTTATTGCAGCATGATTCACTGCATGGTGTTGATGTTACCATTTACCTGATACAATACTTAAATTAATTAGGTATTTAAAAACTATTTCGACACCGTCTGCTTAGAACCATCTCTAATTAATTACCCATAAATCAATTTAACTATTGCTAAATAATGAATAACAACTAACTGGTTATTAGTGTCAATAATTTGTAGCATATTAAAAAAAAAATTATAATACAGATCCATAACACTTCAAACCAAAATTTGATTACAATATCAAGGAATTCTCAGTAGCAGCCACTGAGAATTATCGAACAAAAATTGCAATTTAAAGCCCGTTTTGATAACAGTAATAATTATTCAGTTCGTTGCCGAAGTTATCGTTGCTCTGGTAACGTTTCGGAAACGGCATTGCCATTGCACGTTGTCCCGTTGTCCGTGCGGCTTTTCTGCAACGGGTGTAGAAACGTTATTAGAATAACAAGGAGTTCTCCGCAACGTGTTGCCGCGATAACCTTGCCAGGGCCGCAACACTGTTATTCATCCTGTTAAGTTAAATAACGCCCATCTCTATAACCAAATTTTGCGAGATACAACATTTGATTTATTCTCCACATGAATAACATTAGGGCTGAGTACATACATATGTTTACTGCTTCGTGGACTACAAACATGGATTTTTATGCAAAACTTAATAGACATCAACCAGATAACGCCACATACTGAATTGTATTAATTTATGTTTATAAATAAGGGAGTCATATCATTTTTACTTATTTTCCATAAGAATAACATTAGGGCTGAGTACGCAAGTTGGCTGCAAGTTGGGGATCACAACAAAATTGTTTATTTTTTCAATAATAATTGACCACAACCAGATGAAGTCAAATACCAAGTTTCGTAGATATATGTTCATAAACAAACAAGATATAAAAGTTGATTACTCTCCACCAGTTGATTATTGGAAACATTTTGTATTTAGTTATTTTATAATCTCAGTGATCAATTAACATAAAGAAATATTTCAAGATATATATTTTGTTCAAGCTGTATGCAATGGGTGAACTAACATTTTATATAATAGTTTTATGTAAAAAATGTACAAAACCTAATTTTGGGTTACAAAACCCCCATCGGACGGGTTTATCTGTCTGATTTTCCAACTTAAAATCATGAATGTTGCCTTAAATGTTTGTACTACAATCACCAAGGTTCTTTTTTATATAAGTTGTCAATTATAGCAATTTAATTAATTAAAACTCGGGATAAAGGTTAACCTACCAGTAACATTGATCAATAAGAGAAAATTCGGAATAAGGAGAACATATTCTGAATATTACTAATCTACTTCTTACTTTCTTCCCTATTTCCTAATTCTGAGGGGAGAGGACGGGAGATTCCTCCCCCTTAAAATATCTCTGTAGCAAGTGACGACTCTTTAATCCCCCCAATAGATTAGGTTGAATATAAAAATTTAAAAAAATGCTTACTGGAAGATGTCAATTTAATATCGTACTTTTTATTCTACGTGCAGTATAGTGAAAAGAAAGGAATTTATTAATTAAGAGGGTTAAGAAGCAGAACTATCTGTCAGTTTTTCAGATACTGTTTATTCATGGATTTTACTGATATTTGTAAGGATATATATATATATATTTTAAATTATCTTTACATATAATTCTGTAAGCAACATTTTTGAGTCAAAATTGGGGAGTTTGGAAAATTTCAGGATGGTAGGGGACGGCTGAAATTAAAGGTCTTGATCCCAGGGACTCGGGAAAAATAGCAGTATTTCCAAAATGTTACCAGCAAACGAGAAATAACGTAAAACATCTCTAAAAAGAAAAGCATGGGGATTCAAAAACGTCTGCTTTGTTTACATTAAAACATGTGATTAAGCGTGTATTTTGTTTACTAAATGACATGTGTTCTTACTTGGAGGAAGGTTAGGGGCTTTTGCCCCTTCAAGCCACTAGTAGTATTTATACTTTTATACAATTGTTTATATTTGTTTACAGGTACTTTTTGGAACCTTTAGCGTATTTTATACTTTTTCCTCAATGTTGTTTGTCTTAATATAGTAAAGCTAAAAATACACAGTCTATAAGCAGAAATTTATGGTACTTTGTTTTAGCAGGGGTACTCTCATTAAGTATGCTGAAACGTTGAGTGAAGACGATTGGTAAACATGAGGATATAGAGTGAACATCATGAGTCAATAATTTGAACTCGTTTTGAGTCCTAGATAAACAAGATTCTGCGTAGTAGTGCTTCCATCTGTGTCAGCTTTTAACATTTTTGCTTCACCATCGCTTTTTCATTTGCAGCACCTCAAAATTCATTCTTATATGTTTATTATTTTATATCATCGCTTTGATATGAACTCGGGTAAATCCATTCATTAATTCATTGTTGCTGGATTAGGAAACCCCAGCATAGCTGTTAGGCACATCTTCCACAATAGGGAATTTTGCGCAGGTTTCCGGAAGGATAGGATATAGCAGGAAAGGAAAGGGTGGGATGGTACAGCAGCCAAATTGACCTTGCAGAGGGCCAACTCCCATGCCCCTATGACAGCTGTGATGAGGCTCAAACAGGGGACCCGCATTCTGCCCTCCAACTGGTCAACTCAACTGATAAAGTATCCATGTACAACAGCCAGGGACCATCCATTCTCAGGTTGGGGACCAAACCCAGAGTTTCCGTCCCCAGCCGCTGCAAATGAAGGGACCAAAGATGAAAGGGAAGTTTTTTATAATGGACAGCCAAAAGACTTGCCATATGTAATGACAACTTCATTTACTGTACCCAATGTCAGCCTTAAAACTGGTATAGGCTAGTTAAGGTTGTCCTGGGACGAACTCGGGTACAAAGTCAGAAGACTTGTCTAGAAAACCATTCCAAATTTTATAAGTGCCATACTTCTAATAGAACAAATAACCCCGTCGCAGCAAACCTGCGTACTTAGCGAATTTCCAATGCATATATAAATGTCTTAATACTACATAAAACCACTTGCCAAGTTTCATTAAAATATATTCACAAATAATCGATACATACAATTTGAATTATTCTCCATAAGAATAAGATGGGGGCTGAGTACGCAGGTTTGCTGCTACGGGACCCTTTGGCAAAAAAATGATTTTTGAGCAAATATCAATAGATCACAACCAGATGAACTAGTATACCAAGTTTCGTCAGTATACGTTCATAAATAAGCGAGATATAAAATTTGTCTTATTTTCCATAAGAATAACATTAGACAACATACTGTGTTTAGCACTTTGAATATCTCAGTAACCAATTGACGTAGAAGAATGATAAAAATACCAAATTGTGTGTTTTTTAAAGCCGAATCCAATGGTTAAAACTAAAATTTGACTATTTCAAAAACTACAGGTAAACAATTAAAAAAAAAACATTTTTTGGGGTATAAACCCCCTCAAAATGCCTCTTCGGATAGGTTGATCTGGCTGGTTTTCGAACTTTCTAAGCCTTTCGAAAGTCATAAATGTTGCTTTACATGTTTATACCAAAATTCATCAAAATCGAACCTTTTTTACGAGAGTTATTGCACCCATGGACACATACACACACACACACACACATATATATATATATATATATATATATATATATACATACAGTTTTGAACGAATGGTGTTTTGGCATCTAAGGACCTCAAAACGAAAAGTTATCATGGTTCCAGGTTCCAGGCCTAGGTCTTACCATGCCGACTACAGTAATAGCTTCTTCCCTAAAGGGGAAATTCGCTAATATCTGAGCTTCTTCCCTATAGGGGAAATTCGCTAATATCTGTTTACATTTGTGTCATTAAGTGCTCCAATCACCAATCTCCTGCTTCCCCCATAAGACCAATGTTAACTTTCAAAGCCTGCCTCTCCCCAATGGATTATCTATGCTGTTGATTTGTGGCTGATTTTAAATAGCAAAAAAGTCCTAGCGATTTTAGTGAGCAAAATTGTTATCACACCCATAAAAAATAGTCTATTTTGGAATTTTATTGACCATTATTATTGGTGATGACAAATATTTTGCTCGGTGAAATCGGTGGGTATTTTCCACTCTATAAAATGACTCGTAAATCAACAGTATCGAATAATCTGATGAGGGATGGGCTTTGAAAAGTTAACATTGGCCTTATAGAAGAAGCAGCTAACAATAGAGAACTGGAGCCCCCTCTTAAAGAGTAAAAATTTCATCAATCATAAATATGAAAGGGAAAAAGTTAAATAACTCTGAGCAAGCTTCTAAAATGTTGAGACTAAAATTCAAGCTATGAATCTGCCGAACGCTAGGCCTTGAGGGTGGGGATAACTCATTGACACTGTAGAAAGAACGCTCAGTGAGGTATTTGAAGCCCGGTTGTTTTCTTTCTGAGTTAATTATAAAAAAATTTGGGAATTTTTATATATTTTTTTGCTTCCCAAGAAATGATTTATATATTTTACAACAAATTACGATGTCCTTTTTTATTACATTTACTAACCATCTTCACTCAACGGTAATGACTTACATTGGAAACTAACTGCTGTCCTAACGTAGGTGTGGGAAAAACTATTGATTAGTATTAATTCATTGATTAGCTGAATAAGTATTTTAGATTTAATTTTGGAGTGTGCGATAGTGAATTTTTAGTCGAGTCGAGTCAAGAAGTGCCAATTATTTTCGAGTTTTGAATATTTTTGAGCGAGTATTTGCCAGTTGGTAGTTTCTAACAGTGTAATGAGATTTAGATACCACTCCATATTTGATGGTTTCTAATTAATACATGAGTAGCAATACAAAGTTTTGGCCAGTACAATCAAACTGGATTATGTGTTGACAAACAAAACATGGTTTGACATTTGTTTCCGGCCAATAAAACACGGTCTGGTTGTCATTTGGCCAATATCACCTGGTCCAGATATCGCTTATAATCAAAGATAGCAAAATCTTTAGTTATGGTTGATATTAGGTGGCCCAGTCGCAACTTTTGCCAGTATTATGCATATCGTCGTTATTTTCGGCCTTTCTTACATGATCCATTCGTCATTTTTGGCCGATATGTTTTCCGTCATCATTTACGGCTGAAATTGCACGGTACAATCGTTATTTTCAGCCGATTTTACGTGATGTGATCGTCTTTTGCGGCCGTTCCTACGCGATTTAGCTGGTCACAATCGTTAGCGATCAATACATAAATAGCCTTGACAACTGAGATAATCTGGTATTTTTCAAAATATTTATGTACTTAAACCATTGGCATCTAAAGGTGGTTTACGTAAGTAAATATTTTGAAAAATACCAGGTTAGCGATCGTCTGGAAATCGGCGAGAAATACTCGCTCGAACTTTCGAGTATTTTTCAAAACTTCCGAGTCGAGTTCCAGTATTAAAATACTCAGCCAAAAACTCTAAGTTTCGAGTACTCACCCCTACTTTAATTTGAAAGCATACCTATGTGTTGTTTTACATGTCCCCACGTTCACTAAGTTTTTTACAGCCTCACAATATGTTTTGGATACATTTTATACAATTTTGTTTGCTAGAAGCACTGAAAATTCACACAAACGATTCAGGATTCAAGAATGCTCAATGAACATAATAAATTATATGGGTTTGTTTGAATTTATTTTAATAAGTAAAGAATTTATTAGTATTAGTATTTATAGTAAAATATATGTTTGTGTTCAAACATGTTTTCATTGACGAAGAGAGTTCATTGTAAAATGCAGTGTGTACAAATGACATATTTTTGAGGTTTTCATATTTATTTTATGCAGACATTCTTCGAGGGAGATACTAGTATTAATTACCTTTCCTGCATTTATTTCTGCATTTAATGTGTACTGCAGTCATGTTTTTGGTACTGCATTAACTTATTGTTGAAGAATGTTCAGTTAGTAATACGTATTAGACTTCAGTTATGTCAAGCATACTGTTAAGGAATAGAATTTTTGTACTACAGTTGAAACTCCTTAATGCAACATATCTGGGACTGCGGCCCTGTCAAATTAGTGACTGTGCGGATTATCGTATTTAAATAATTAACTTAAATACCCAAAGGTCACTGTAAAAAATACAAGCGATTAACAAATGTATTTACGTGTTCAATTCTGAGTCTGTGCAGATGATATAAATATCTGACAAGTACATATTCAAAAATGTTCAGTTTGTGCCGGATTACAGAATGTGCCCATCCATAGAATGCCGGATTAAAGAGATTCAACTGTCAAAACTTTGTGATAGAGCAAAGATAAATGCTAAGTCAGAGTCTTTCTGAAATAATATTAATTTTATATCTTGGTGTTGTAAGTTAATTATTGTTAATTTTTATTGTTTACCATTTATAATTTGTTAATCGTATTTATGTGATTTTTAAACTCAATAAAAAATTAATTTTTGTGGTTATTCATGAATTTTAGATTTTAGATTTTTCCCTTCATATAAGAAAATGATCTAATCATTGCAACATGAAACACTGGTTATTTTATCACATAACATAATTAACACATTTTAATCCAATAAATAAATAAAAAACTGTTTATATCATGATTCTAAAAAAATAGTTCTTTTGTATCAATTTACCAACAGCCAGTGGTGTAGTGCTGAAAATAGCTGTGCCGGAGCGGTGAGTAGCGGCAAAGCGGCCCATTCCGGGAATCACTTGGTTTAAGGGGGGGGGGGGTTTGTCATTTAATGTAACCTATGAAATTTGAGTAACCTGATGACGACTAGCGGTAAATCATCTTAGTTTGTCAAAACTAAACAATCCAAACCACAAACTACCATTTTAATAAACGCTAATTAGACAATTACCAACTGAAGTAAATTAGTTAACTTAGTAACCAGACCGAGCATAGCGCTAGAGAGAAAGGCAACAATAAGGTCATTGTTAATAACATTGTATTTTATCCAATATAGCATAATTTCAAATGATGAATCTTTAACTAATGACAGCTAAATTTGTCAATTGGAGGCGAGTTATAGTTTTTTGTTTAGTTTAGGTTCCATCACTTCACAAAATAGTAATTTAACAAAATAATAAATAGTTATATTCACAAATGGATAATTAAATAGAGGACTCAACTCAAAACACAACCAACAGTTAATACGCTAATACGCTCAACCACTACAACTTTCAATGACAACAGCTCAATAAACGCACTGATAATAACAAAGAACGGCAACGCGAATAACAAGTCTCGACCTGTCTGTATACGTATACACTGTAGTCTGTAGAAGGCAGACGAGTGTGGAAGGCGTGTCGCGCCGCGGACGGGGAGATGGCGAGAGAACGCCCAGAAGCGCTACCAATGTTGCTGCCATTTTTATGCAGCACTAGTTACATGAGTTGTCTGCGCAGCACCTGCAATTGCCTCGATACCACTCAATGGACATAGAAGTGATACGGGGTTTGTTCTGGCCTTTTTATTCCCGAGCGACTTGTCACCCGCTCACCTCTTTCTACAGAAGGGCGGCGCTCTGGCTTAAAAGTCTGTGCTCCGGCTCCAAAAGCTGTGCCAGAGCGCCGCTGCACCAGTGCCAACAGGCCTTATAAAATTAATAAATTATCTCTACATTGTTTTAAGAGGCGTTGGAGAGTTATATATTAAGTATTTGTTTCAGTATTTATTTATTGAGGATTTCATACAAAATTTGTTAATTTAAATTAACATTTAATGTTATTCACATGGAACATTGGAAAAAGAAAGTTTTTATATAAATATTGGAAGTGTTATTGTCTTTAAAGTAGTTTATTATTGCATACGCAATAAAACAGTTTACAATACAAAAATAATGTCACACAACATCCTGAATTTTCCAACAAAATTTTTAAATATATCCTAAATTTGTATATTTTAGAACACACTTAAAAATTAAAACCCCAATATTTATTAAAATCCCCATTAAAATTAGGCTTTAATAACCCAAAGTTTAACTTAATAACACATTGAGAAATGAAAGAAAATCAAGTCTGTACACATTTATTGAACAAATCAGTAACATACAAAACAATAAAACAATACAAAATTGCAGGTATAAATAGTTTCTTAAAAATAGTAACCAATATTATAATTAAAATACTGTAGTTATGAAATAAACTAATTACACTTGAAGAATAGCTATAATAGTGTTATAGTATATTATTTTTCGTATCTGTATATACCATCTGTCTAAAGAACTGGCAGTGCTTTAATATTTTATTTTTAAGTAATATACAACTATGAAATTATAGGATTATATCTTCCAACAATTTCATATATATAACAGGTATATTTTGCTATAGGCCAATGACCCTTGGAGGAAGAATCGAGAGGCAAAGGTTTAGAAATATTTAAATATTAAGAGGAGCTCCAATCTTCTGCTTCTCCCATAAGACCAATGTTAACTTTAAAATTCCAACCTTTTTTAAAATGTTTTCTATAATTGTCAATTTATGGCTTATTTTATAGAGTAAGGGAAACAACAACGAAAACCTAGCAATTTCAGTAAGAAAATTGTAATATCACAAATAATAATCGTTCAGTAAAATTTCAAAATATTCAAATATTTGCAATTTGTTATGGGTTGATTTGTTGAGTCATCAAAATTCTGCTCACTGAAATCACTAGGTATTATTTTGTTCTTTAAAAAATTAACCTTAAACTAAACCAACAATTTTGGATAATCCATTGAGGGACGGAATTTTAAAATTAATATTGGTTAAAAACGTTTTGTGACTGGGGCCCTCCGTTAAAGGTATTTCTTGGTAGAACACATGCTGCAAGCCTGACCTCAGACAAACATTGCAATTCAGACATTGTCAGAAATGGTAGTCAGTCAAACTTCCCATTTAAGTGGTAGCAAAAGTTAGAACTGTATTATTATTTCTACTTTTACCTTTTACAATATAATCATCTTTAGGAGGCACAAGACATATTACATGTCATAGGAAAGGTACAACATATAATTATAAACTGAACATTCAAAGGACAAGTAAATAATCTAATTTTAAAATTTGTCTAATAGCGCTTAGATATAAAGTTTGATAGACGTTCATTTCTGACTCAGTCATCCATTTGAGGTTTATGGCAATGCATTTCACTAATAATGGGCTTTAAATTAAGGTATGACTCAACCTATGATACATTTAAGATTTTTGAGTCTTCATCCACAGGATGTCCCCCTGTAGCTAACTAAGCCCGTTAAACGTATCAAAGAGTCGGTACTAGAGTGAAGATATTGCAGTTTCATTGTGGTATATTTATTCATTAACAAATTATTCAGGCATTGCCAGACTTTTTATGTACCTAATACAAGGCGAGGAAAAAATCATTTAATGGTTTCAAATTGAATTTGGAACGAGATAAATAGAATATATTACAGTACAAAGATTTTCATTAAAGATCACAGATTGTCAGCGATCTGTAGTCAATGGCAAAACTATAAAAAAAGTGCCGGAAAAAGTCTTAACGTTATCGACTGTCCTGAATTAAACATCCTGTTCCTGTTTTTTGTTTCAACAGGAGGCTTCTCTTTTCCTTACTCAAATGGCAGATTAGACTCAAGATCGTAGTCTTACAAATTTAATAATTAGAACAATATTAAATTTTCAAAATTGATTTGGTGTAATTCACAACCTGAAAAAAAACAATGACCCCTCTCTACCTACTTGAAAGCGGATGTATTTTTAAAATAAACATAATTATTAATGAATTTTAAAAGGCCCTTGACCAAAGCACCTGAACGGATACCATAGTTTGGATCCTATTTCCAAGAAGTTCAGTGGTCCAAGTTTACTTAAATGTTGGGGATTGTAATCTTGCTTCCTGAGCAAATATGAACACCATAACCTCCGTTATGTGATACGTTTCACCTTAAGGCCACTGAAAGTTGCCACATGATCTTAAAAGACTAAAACAAGATTGTGATTATTTTCTAACACATTTTCATGCAACATCAGAAAGCACTGTATAACTTAAAACATTTTATTTACAATAGATACAATAATTTAACCACCTCGCTTAACTTAAAATGACTATAAATAATTTACATTCTTGATCATTAGTCGAAACAAGCATAACGAGTATAAATGTAATAAGGGCCAAAGGTTAAATGGTACAGTACACGATAAAATGAACTATCGATGGAATGTTTATGAAACTAGGTGACACTACAGCTCAACAGCAATAGACAGCAATAAACATAAACAATTAACTATTGCTGTTTATGTTATTGCGCATGGAATAGTTATGAGTAATCACAGTTTTGGACAATAATTATAAGCTGGTAAACAAAGACAATAAACACATTTTGATGACTTACACAGAATTTACAGAATGATATATTTTGTTCAGTCAGCAATTTTGATCTTTGAACTCAGGGGTTAAAAAACTAATTAAGTCAATTTTAAAATACTAGCGTACTGCGTGAGTCAGACTATATATCAGTATACAACGTTTACATACTCGTAAAAACAACCTTCGAAGCCAGGAATATTTATATACACTCATTGATCTGGCTTTGAGTGTGGGGTCTGATTATTTCCTCACACCATATTACAAGCAGAATTAAAATGTTTTCTTCGAATGAATTTTCACGAATAGCAAAATGTTCTGAAAAAAGAGTACTAGAGCAAATAAATATAAATCCAACCTGACCTCTGGTGTGTGCAGGGTGTACTGATATTTTTACACATTAGAAATGTTGGTTAAGTGTATGCTTCAACTAAATAATTATTTGCAGGGCCAGATTTCTAAATAGGCTGAAAAGGCTGCAGTCTAGAGCAGCAAAATTTAAGAGGCGGCACTTTGGCAATTTAATAAAAATTGAAAATATACTTTTAAATGATCTTTATTAACAGAAACTTCTTTAGACCAATCTTTGATATGTAGCGTATTTATTTACAAAAATGGAAATATGTTCATTCTTTTCATAGCATAATACGAATTTACTCCACATAATGTTGTAGCACATTTTTCGAATAGTGTAACTTTTGATAACACTGCAAGGCGCACAGTGATTCGATCTGACAACACTGTAAGCCCCGTCAGTGTCACTACGCTATAAAGTTGATAGATACTTTGTAATGGCAGTCCCACTCTTCTCGCAAACTCGTCCGAATATTCGGCCGAACTCCGTATATTCGGAGTGTTGGCGAGAAGTGTGGGAGCTGCACAACTTTTGAATACATACTGGAACATATGGAAGGGAATGTTCAGTGAACATTCGGGAGAATGTTTGGCCGAATATCCAGGCGTGTTTGCGAGACATGTGGGATCGTCTTAAGGTCTGTGCAGTCGGTATATTTAAGGTTTTCTAAGTAACCGGAAGAGACATCGTAAAAACAGCTGCAAGGTCACGTGATCACCAATCCAATCTGCAGTGTTCCTGGAAACACGATATTTATCGTACGCGTACCATATTTTCCTCATCATTGTAATTAAAATAAACATTGTGTAACTAACTACATAATTTTATCAGCTGTTATTTTATGAAAATAATTATTGTTTTGATTTATTTGTATCATTAGATTAATGGATTAAGGGCTTAAACTTTCTTTCTGCATGACCAGTGACAATTTTTTGAAATAGCTATATCATTATTATCCCCTGTAAGGTTGGCAAAACTTACACTATGTTGTTGATTTATGCATCAGCTGGACGACATCGCAAGATATCGTTGCTGCGAACATTTCTCTTATGGAAATTATCACACCTGGGCTGAAAGCTCTACGAACCTCGGTCACAACAAACCTTCCTAACCTCTCTTGTTTATGTTTCTGTGCTGTGGGGATTGATCAAGGAGGTTTATTGTATAACTGGAGGTAACACTGCTTCACTATTTTTGTCGATAAAGCAAGCCAGTGATTTTATCAGGCTGGTACACTGGTGAGGCAAATTTATCGTTCTTTTGACTATCCTAATGTGCTGTTTTACTCCTATAAGTGAATCTACTCATGTAAATCACTGGAATAAAAGTAATAACAGTTGGTACAAATTCATTTTTTCGTTTCATTTATGCATCTACTCTTGTCATAAAAAATGATAAATTATAAGCAAATAAACAAATACAAGTTTATTCATGTTAAAATCATAAGACATGATGTATGTATGAGTAGGTATTGTTTTGAGTCACTCTGCCGCCGACTCGTTCGATTTTAGCGAGTAGTTCTTTGCCTCATCAAAATTTGCAGCTCGCAATTTTGTTCATCAGTGTTGCCTCCAGTATTACCAATAGAACTTCTAGGGATTGATCAACCACCTGAAAAATCATTGCAATAAATGTTTAAATTTCTAATATTTAACTCCCTAGAAGATGTGTACCCAAATTTGGACATCGATTTAAGGATAAGTTTGTGCATACCTGCTACGAATTGCGCTAGAGACATAGGCGTGCACCTGCAAAGATTTCAGGAGGGGCGCGGCAGCGCTTGTTCTAATTTTGGAGGTGCCACGTAATTTATTTTATTTTTGAAAAATCACTAGATTATACTATTGATGCCAATTTAAAAATTTAGGATTTTTTTTGTGTAGAAATGTTATTGTTTTGCCATTTTTTCAACTATGGAAGATGGAAGCAACATAGAAATTAGAATGTTTAAATGCGGCGCTCACTTCAGAATTGCGTACAGGCCTAGCCGTGGCGCTGAAATCGATCACAATTGTAGGCGTAACACGTGGTGCATCTTCTTTCTATACTATGAAATAGCGAAGTGAGACCGCTAAGCACTTATTTTACCATTGAGTTTGTTTGTGGGTAGGATTTAGTGCGTACCTTTGCCATTTTTATCGTTTAGTGGAAGCAAATTTAAATAATTAATCAATTTTAAGATAACTTATTTTGATTTGTATGCATGACACTTTAGCAAACAAATTATTACAACTGAACAACAGTGTTGCCACTCTCACTCTGGTCATTACTCCATCGCCGGACTAATAATCCCCCATTTTTCACCAATCCGGTTGCAAAAATCCGCCAATAAAAAATCCCCATTTAACCCTATTCATACTGAAAATCCGCCAATAACCCTCCTAAGTTGATTAATCTACAAGTTTCCAATTCTACTCCCTAGCATCATTAAGTGCTGGTTAGTCAAAATATATGTGCTTTTCAAACTTATGTGTCATAATTTATAAACAACTGTTTTAGCAATTTTACCATCATAAATGCGTCACTAATCGTGTATGCCTAAACTCTATGATCTACTGTATAAATAAACAACTGAACATAGAATGATAAGTCATGTGATGAAGTAAAAACTGAATGACACAATCGAGGTTAATATTTGTAGACATAGACAGAGATCTCGTCCGGGGTAAAAAAGTAAAGCCTATATGGTCGACCAATTCGCCCCTCTGGTCCCATGGTAACCAATCAAATTCTCTCTTCACGAGTTACGGTATATGTTTGTCAGCTGACTAATATATGAAACGTGTGAAGAGAGGATCTGATTAGTTACCTGAGGAACATTGAGGTCAACATGTAGGCTTCAATTTTTTAACCCGCTCTAGAGCTCTAAACCTCGTTGGAAAACCCCAAACAATCCAAGAAATATATTTTTATTATTGTGCTAATTTTGCAACTATTGTTTCCCTGAACATGATTATTTAGCTTTTTAGTGTGTCCTATTTTTCAAACGGTGATCACATAATACCAACAAAATAACTAACTCATCAAATTAGCAAATGCAATTAGTAACTCTTGTACTTACGAACAAAGCAAATTAACAAGTAATAAACAAGTGAAGACGCGAAAGACGGATCGGATCCCCACAGTGAAAAACAAAAATAGAACAAGGGACATAGTGTATAATAGTACAAAAATATGTTTTTAGCATTTCTAGCATACACATTTTCGTTTGATTCGTTTAGTATACAACCACAGTCACAGAGCACCAAATTAGGCGGATATACTTAAAAATACATAGAAGTCACAAATTTATGAAATACCCTAAAAAGATTTTTAAAACCATGTTTTTGATAAAATCCACCAGGAATACGCCAAGACAAAAAAAAAAAACACCAATTGTCATAATCACGCCAACAACGACAACACTGAAAGACATTGAGTTATATGCAGTCATAATGAGATCGGAAAAATAAATAAATTTGAAGTAACAACAAACAAATTAAATACTGCTCTCAATCATTTTAGGTTGGAGAGTTATTTTATATTGCGTCGTTCCCATACATCTAGTGAATTATAAATATTTAATACTGACGTATTGGCAACACTGCTTGATTTGTCATCTGTTGTGTTCCATGGGATGTGGATTGTCTGTACTGCGTTGACTCGAGTCAGCGCCCACTTATTATAATTATAATAAAAACAAACAAAAACACTTAAAATTTGTCTACTTTTCAAGTAAATTTCAATGTAGCCTATTGAAAACATATAAAAACGTCATTTTATTATGCCCAATTCCTCATGCTTTTTCCCTTGGGGGGCGTCTTTTCCTATTGGCACCTCCAAAGGTGAAACCCTGTGCACGCCTATGGCTGGAGAACAAAGTTTTTTCTGCCTTAGAAGAGTTTAGAACTACCTAGACGAACTAGTACTTCTTAACAAAGGTTGAATTCACTTTCTTTATTGTGTATTGAGCTATAACAGAAAAAAAACTATGTTGTTTTGAACATATACAAAAGTATAGAATGTACTTAAGCCCAAACATTCAACTATAGTGTGTTTGTAAAATTATTCATGTTTGTAACATGGTAGCCTGTATAACATCTATCTATATTTAATGTCAACAAAAATACCTGTAATGAACTATTTTTGTGTGGTTTTAGTTTTACTCTTCAGCAAAATTTAATTTGAATAATTGAACCCATCATTTGTTGTATAAAATGAATGTATAATATGTATAATAACATATGGGTCTATTAACTGTAAATCTCTAAAAGAGGGGGCAAATAAATTTAGCCTACAGGTGGAATACTCCTAAATCCGGCCCTGGTTATTTCATATTCAGGTTGTTTTTAAAACAAGTATTTAAAAGTTGTATACTAATTTATCTTATTTTGGGAAACATTAAATGAGTATGTTAAATATTACAATAATATTAAATGAGACTTGTATAAATCCAAAAATGTATACCATACATATAAATAGGATTTCCAGTCATTAATTGTATTAAAGAGTACTTACAGTTATTCAGTTACTACTTATCGCTAATAGTGGTGGCGAGAAAAGCCGAGACTTGTAATACGAAGGCAAAGGTAAAGTCTCAAACAACGGTTGGCACTCCCCTAGCGTTGAGACGCCTGCTCAGGTTGTCCACCCTGATTTTGATGTGGCTAAGAATGTCTTCCGCTAACTCCTCTACTGTCGTGTACCTCGTCTTTTGAAAACTGAAGGCATCTGTTAAAAACCCCATGACTTGTTCCTGCAAGGGAAAAATTACAATCACTTTGATGGGTTTTTACTTTCTCCCCTTATACATAGTATATTATGGAGAAAGTATTGTTTTCGTCAAACTTTTTGAATTTGAGTTGATAGTGGAAATATTCGTTTTGGCGCTCCCTGAACCCAAAAAAGTGATTTTTACGTGATGTCTGACTGTCTGTCCGTCTATCTGTCTGGATGTGTACAGAGCTAGAGCCCTAACCAATGGTCGAATTTTGATTAAATTTGGTATGTAGGTACTAATCCACGATATCTCCAAGCGTTTTTTTTAATTTTTGATTTTTAGGGTAATTATCCCCCAAAAATCATGAAAAATCAAAATTTCTCAAAAACGGCCAACGATTTTGATTAAACTTTAGATGATTGTAGAACTTTAGATTTCCAACAAAATGACACCACCCGCATTTCTGCAAAAATTCGGGTTCAGAAATTACAGGAATTAAAACATCAAAAATTCAGTTTTTTGGATTTTTCATAAAAAAACACAAATATAAACAAAATATTACTATTCACCATTAAAAAGAGCTAAAAAAACTAAATAATTTAGTATTTTGAATTATATTCTATGATTGCTGGTTGTGGAGAAAATTGAAATTTCATTTTCCGGTAAACACAGTATGTTGTCTAATGTTATTCTTATGGGGAATACAAAAATCACTGTTTCTCTCTTATTTACTGATCAATTTCGTTCAACTTGATATGCTTGTCAATTTAGCATTGACCAACAGAGGAAATTCGAAATATGATGCCCCTTAATAACCCTGGGGGGAGAATAGGGGGCATTTCCCCTCTTAAAACCATGTGTGTAGCAATTGATTCTGTAGTCCCTCCAAAACAGGGATTTAGGTGGATGTTTTTGAAAAAAACTTGTTTACAAGATTTTCTATACATTCGACCATGCTTTGTATTCTATATTTTGTAAGTAAAAAGTAATTTATTCATTAAAGTTGGGCTAAAAGGGAGAAAGTATGTCTCAGTTTCCTGATACCGTTTATTTACTAAAGCCGTTAGGCATACCTTTGTTTGGTTTAGAGAAAAATATATTTTTGCTAGTGATAATACGATCATATAAAGATTCAAAAAGAAGAAGGCAAATACCACAGAATCAGGATCGATGTTTACAGAATTGGCAGGAAGCCATAAAAGGTTTTGAAACTCAACACCATTGGGCCATTTTAAACAACATAAAGGCTTTTCAATTTTCCTCCAGTTATACCGAAAAGGAATAATTTAAGAAAAAGTAACGATACTTAACTTTAGGTAAGATTTACTAAAAGGTCTAAAAGAAGATTTAAGTGATATTATTCTAATTTTGTTCTATTTCAAAGATCTTTTTTAACATCGGAATCGTTATACTTGGTCATCAGCCGAAGAGAAAACCTAGATAATAAATTTGCTTCTGATTCAGAGATTGAAAGATGGTGACAAATTGTTCAGGAACCCAGTAGAGACCGAGGTACAAACAGTCCTGAACAGATTTGCAAAGATCAGTTTCCAAACTGATTTTGAAATTACATGACCTGATTATTGCACGTGCTTTAATTAGCTTGAAGCTCCACATGAGCTAGCTGGGCAAGACAAAAGAAGCTAATTTCAAGGATGGTTTCACATCTCAGGGAGTTTGCTTATTTTAACTCATCCACTATGACTTTTCAGAGGAGAAAAGATATAGGACACAGCTATCTCATCTTGTGAAAGAATAAGGAGTTGAATAGAACACAAAAATCAGTAAAAGTTTGACTAGCTGAGTAGCCGTTTTTGTACTTAAGAAGAGAGTTAGCTTTGACTATATCTTACCTCCTCTGAAATGACTAAGGGGTGTTCACATAGAACGCTGGTTACAAGCGCCTAGCATCCGGTAGCTTACTTCAGGCGCCTACCAGCGTGTGCAAATGCTTATGGCCTTTTATGTACAAAGCCGGAAACAAGTTCGAGGTTGAGATGACGAAGTCATCAAATGTCGATGACATTTTTCTTGTGGAAAATGTTGAGATGAAGCTGTCAAAAAAGAGAGTAGGAGTTCATGGGATTAATTACGGATATACGCCTACTGTATGCAATGAAATTGGCCAATTTTTAGGAATTATGATAGATTCACAAATGAATTGGAAAGACCACTCTTCATATATCAGTGGAAAAATCAGCAGAGGATTATATGTTTTAAGAGGACTAAAAGGAAATGTAAATTTAGAAGTAATTTTAAATGCCTACAATGCTATGTTCAGAGTTATATTGGCTATGGAACTTTAATCTGGGGCAACGGACCAAATTACAAATTTATTTTTAAAATTCAAAAAAAGGAATCAGAATAATTTGTGGTGTTAAACCAAAAACCCATTGCAGACCATTATTTAAAAGATTAGGCATACTAACATTGGCATCAATCTACATTTTACAAAGTTTACTTTACATTAAAAGAAATCACACTAAATTTTTACTAAATTCAGATATTCACCTACATCAAACAAGAAATAAAAATAAATTCCAAGTTACATGTTTCAAATACTCGAAAAGCAAAAGGAATTCCAGTGAAATGGGAATAACAATTTTTAATAAATTACCAACTGATTGAAAAAATGTAAGTGAAAATAGCTTTAAAAGGAAAATCAACGATATTCTACTAAATAAGTGCCCTTATGAAATTGATGAGAGTTTTAAGAACGATTATTGGACCCAGAAGAAATTGAAGTAAATAAATGTACTATAATGTATCTAAATTCATTGTACTATTAACTATTGTCATGTATTATTTTCAATGCCCAACGACAATAAAGTTATTTATTTATTTATTTATAAGCCCAGTGTTGTTTACATCAAATCCTATTCACCATGACTTGTATTTCATTAGTATAGTGTAAGTATACGGCTCTAATCAATAGGCACTGATATTAAGGTACTATCAGTAGGTGAGACCTATTTGAAGAAGTAGATGAATTTCACTTACCCTAAAATATAAACATATGGATTTCAAATCTTCATCAGGCCCAAGGAAGCCCCAAGCCATCAATGGCGACATTTGTTCTGAAATGGCGTAAAAATGTGCCATGAATCCATTGGGGTACTTCAGCATTCTTCTTTTGGCCTTGAGAACCGACCAGACTGCTGTTGTTAATGCCTGAAAAAAAACAACTCATCACGTACAAAAGAGGTAATAGTATTTCTTGATATTATTCAGGTATCCGGAATCGGATAAGAAATAAATGAGTTATTACCTTTTTACCTAATTATGTAACAACTTTATATGGACAAATGTATCACAATAACAACGTTAAAATTGTAAATACTATTCAAAATCTGTGACATCTACTTTAACACGTTCGCTACCAAGCGAAGACGCATATTTGCGTCGGTCCGGTCACTTTCACCGACCAAACGAAATAATCTGAATGTTGCAAACAGACCGGGAGGTACAGGAGGTAACATTAACAACAGTCCACGAGAGAAATTGGGTTTAAATGAACTAATTAACTTCATAATAACCTAAAATGCATTTATAAACAATAACGATTATTTTTTATTTTACTTTGAGCAATGTTAAAAACGTTGCATATTTGCGTCGGTCAGTCTATACAATGGAACATAGTAAAAAAGATGTATTTTTGTTCAATAGACTGAGCGACGCACATTTGCGTCGTTGTAAATTTGATCATTTGTAGGCCTATTCTGTTTCATTGTTAACGTTCTGCACAGTTATCAAACAAACACCACTAAAGCACGTCCAAAAACTGTAAGATTAGCCACTTGGACAGTTGTACTGTGATGCATCGAAAATGAAAATGTAAACAACAGTTCTGTCAATTGTAATGTGACGTCATCAATCGTCATACCCACAGACCAAGCAACGCACATGTGCGTCAGATATCCCTACACACTGATACAAAGAGATCAGGGCTTTAAAATAGACCGTTGCTAAGCAATACACGTTTGAATAACAAAGGGACACTGACGCAAATTTGCGTCATCAGTCTATTTCAATGTGACCAGCCGACGCAAATATGCGTCGGTGGTCTATCGAGAGAAACCACTCGACGCACAGCTGCGTCGCTGGTCTATGTTAATGAGAAAGTCCATATAATTGCGGTAGCGAATGTGTTAAATAGGTAATAACTCAGTTAAGGCAGTCGCACACTTCTCGTGAACACGCCCAAACATTTGGCCGAACAACGAATGTTCGGAGTATACGTGAGAAGTGTGGGAGCTGCACGAACATTTGAATACATATGGCAACATACGAGACGGAATTTCCAGTAAACATTCGGGAGAATGTTCGGCTGAATGTTCAGGCCTGTTCGCGAGAAGTGTGGGACTGCCTTTATTTCTTATCCAATGTAGCAAAAAAATGTCGTTTAGTTTAATTTAAATTCAAAATTTTGTATTATACTGGAAACAGTGTTTGATACAACTAACGGTTTTTGTGAAATTTAACATCAAAAGTTATAAATAACTGCCATATTGATTCTGAACAAGTTACAGTAATCAAATTTTATAAACTTTTTGTGAGTTTTAAGATACACTTGAAGCCAAATTTAGAAGCTGAGTTATAAGAAAACTTTTAAAAATAAGAAACAGACCGACAGACAAAAAACTAGGCATTTTAGACCCTTGTTTATACGGTGTTTTATAATTGTCTCAACCTAAGGGTACAAATACAGAAAGTGTGTCCATGTCCATAGAGTTTGTATACACCCTGTATAAAAGTCATGATCACAATCGTTAGCACCCTCAACGAAAAAATTCGACTTTCGCTTATGCCGTCCACTGTTTATTTTAGACTGCCCCTTTATCTCTGTCTAATTTAGGAGAACCCTCCTCAAATTGCACCAATCACTTAAAGAGGTAGTATTCAAACGCTCAAACCAACCAATGCCTCCTGGTCGAGAGGACAACTCCTTACACCACTCTCCACTGGGATCACTGGATCTCTCTCTGATCGATCACTGGTTCAGACCCAGTTGTGTCAAACCGATCGATATGTTAACTCGGTGTGTTGTTCGATTTTGACTGTCCTCACCTCAACACCAGATGCAGACTTGCATGTTTGCAATGGTAAAAGTAACTAAACAGTGATCAATTATGTTTTTGGGATGCAACTATCGGTCATTGGCACTCAAAGGGCAAATTTGCAACAAAAAATCAAAAGTTTTGGGCCAGGGATATGATAAATACCCCCGTCGCAGCAAACCTGCATATTCAGCGAATTTCCAATGTCTTAATACCACATAAAGCCGCATGCATACCAAGTTTCATAAAAATATATTCACAAAAAAGCGATAAATACTATTTTAATTATTCTCTATAAGAATAACATTGGGGATGAGTATGCAGGTTTGCTGCAACAAGGAACACAAAATAATGGGTTTTTATGCAAATATCAATAGAACTCATTTAAGTAAAGTCACATACCAAGTTTCATTCATATACATTTATAAATAAGCGATATAGAACATTTTAATTATTTTCCACAAGAATAACATGGGGACCGAGTACCTAGGTTTGCTGCTCCGGGAACCATATGTGAAAATTTTGTTTTTTGTGGAAACAACAACAAACCACAACCAGATGAAGCCATATACCAAGTTTCATCAGTTTATATTCATAAATAAGCGAGATATAACATTTTTATTTTTCTCCATAAGAATAGCATTAGGCAACGTACTGTGTTTAGCACTTGCAATATCTCAGTGACCAATTGACGTAGAGCAATAAACAAAATACCATTTTTTTAAGCTGAATTCAATGGTATAAATTAAAATTTGAATTAAATAAAAATTACATGTGAAAACTCCAAAAACTTTTGGCGTACAAACCCCCCCCCCAAACCCCCCTTTGGATGGTGCGATTTGTCTGGTTTTCGAACTCATTCAAATAAATGGTACTTTACACATTTGTACCAAATTTTATTAAGATTGGACCTTTTTTTTGAGAGTTATCATGCTTATGGACACACACACATACACACACACACACACACACACACACACACACAGATATATATATATATATATATATATATATATATATATATATATATATATATAAATATATAAAAATTTGAACGAATGGTGTTTTTGAGACCTGGGGACCACAAAAAAAGTTATCATGGTCTCGGGCTTAAGTCTTACCATGAGACCTACGGTAATAGCGTCTTCCCTGTAGAGGAAATTCACTAAAACAGTTTTTTTAGAAATGATAACATTTTATGAAAAAACGTAAAATTTTCGTAGTTTAAGGGTACGTGTACACCGGAGCCGGGATACAAGCATACTCGCATTAAGGCATACAAGACGGTTTATTTCAGCCAATCAGAAGCTCGGAACTAGGATGGTAGCCGGGATAGAAGCAGTGAGCAAGGATCAGATCTAGGATCAGATCCAGGATTGTTTCTGAATGTAAACAAAGGAGGTTGCTATGGTCATTTATCATCTGATTAAACAAAAATCGAATCGTGTATTTAGAACCATGTAGACTTAAATAATATTTTCTATTTACATTGAAGTATTTACTGAATAATGGATTTACAAACACACAGCCTACATTAATGAAATTTTGTAAAGACAGAGTTTTAACTGATTATTGTACTTTGATCGAGAATAGTACAACAACTTAAATAGAGTCTAGTTTATGTATACGTTTTGTAATTATAATTTAATGTTTTATGTAAATTGGGGAATGACTTGCGACATAAGTAAAGTTTATGAGAAAATAATATAAATGTTATTAATCGTATATCTGTAAATATATGTTGTTATTTTACTTTATTTATTAAATAAATGCCTATTTGAAGGTTATAACCTAAGTTACCGTTTAAAACGTGATATTCTTTGGAGTTAAACATATTTTCTATGTGAAAACTGCGTATAGGTTATTAGGCCTTTATCAGGCCAATACATTTTACATAATCTCATTATTATGTTATAAATTTATTTTATGGTGAGTTCTTACTCATAAACCAAGGATAAACTGTAGGTAAAAACCGCCCAACCTATCTTACCAATCATAACTTACTGTTGACGCCGATTGCGGGGGTGTTGGAGGGGGTTATTGTTTAGGCCCTCACCCTCAACCCTTCAGTCGTCCGATTAGGAATTCGGAAAAAAGATACAGAATAAAAGTTGTAGATAATTATATAAACATAATATTTCCCCAACAATACACTGTTGTCGAGATATAAACGGAAACCCAAAAGCTGGATGTTCCCCCCTCGGCTCACCTTGTAGACGTCAGGACTTTTGGAATGTTCACTACCTAAGCACAAGTTTCCGGAGTTTCGCTTAGCTACCTGCTCACACAATCTACACCTGCTTCCCTGACTCACCGACTCCTTGAACCCGTTGGACAGCCACCGGTTCTGCACCACTGCAGTGACGGAGGCTGGTGGGGTGTCCAGGTCTTCGAACGCGTCCATGAGGATGTAGTCCATGACAACGTCATAGAACGTCATAGCCTTCACCCCCTTAACGCCCAGCTCCTTCTCAACGTCTGTCCAGCACTCCTTCTCCTGGAGGAACAGCAGCATCTCCTCATACGCAACCATGAAGTCCTTGGTGTCCTGCCAACAGATGAGGATGTAGTCCATGACCACGTCATAGAATGTCACCGCCTTCATCCCCTTCACCTCCAACTCCTTCTCCATGTCCGTCCAGCACTCCTCCTCCTGTTGGAACGGCAGCATCTCATCATACCCCACCACGAAGTACTCGGTGTCCTGCAAACACATGAGGATGTAGTCCATGACCACGTCATAGAACGTCACCGCCTTCATCCCCTTCACCTCCAACTCCTTCTCCATGTCCGTCCAGCACTCCTCCTCCTGTTGGAACGGCAGCATCTCATCATACCCCACCATGAAGTACTCGGTGTCCTGCAAACACATGAGGATGTAGTCCATGACCACGTCATAAAACGTCACCGCCTTCACCCCCTTCATGCCCAGTTTCTTCTCCACGTCCGTTATACCCGATTTGTGAGGTTTCATAAAAATACAAAATGTAAATTAAAGTTTTGTTATATATATATAAGAAGGAAATTACCTGATAAGTTGAAGATATCATGTTGGCTGTGCAGACGACGCGTACGCTTATTTTAATACTGTTAATTTTTGAATTATTCGTTGGAAAACTGCTGTCAGATCAAGTTAATCCTCCTCGTTGAAATAGTAAGTTTGCATTTATTTCAATTGCTTTATATAATTGTCATGAATTGAATTTATGTTGAGATACCTGTATATATGTCATTGTTCATTTTTAAAGTAATATTTTCACTAACTGTTGTCGATAACTTGTAAAACTCAAAAAAATGTAAAGTAAATCCTGTTTCAAATTGTTTGTTTGAGAGCACATGTTTTGAATAATGGAAATGCAAATAATTTTAAATATAAAATGAAAATAAAACTATTATAATTAATTCGTCTGGAACTATTTTTATTGCAGACGAGGTTTCACGGATAAAGCAGATTATCGGACGGAGACACTTCCAAAGCAGTAAGACCCACCTTATTTAAATTAGTTGGTGAAGGTTGATAGATAAAATTACGAAGTCATAGAAAGGGTAAAAGAATGTATTTAAGTTTATAAAGTGCCTACAATTTAATAAAAGTTATTTAGTTTCAACAACTACTACTACATCAAAAATAGATCAAAATAATACCATCAAAAAAGGACCTGGCTAAAATCTTATTAAGGCAAAAAAAATCCATTTGTAACATGCTTGGTATAGGACCGAAAGTATCAGTTAAACACATTTTCAAAGACCTGGGGATTTTAACAGTATATGGTTTGATAATATTAGAATCAATTATATATGCAATGACACACCAACCACACAAAATTAGAAACCATATTCATCAATATTTTACAAGAAATCAATATACAATAACAGAAGCACAATTTAGAACTTTAAAAAAATAAAACGTGTTGTAAGGGCCTTCTCTTCCTTAGATTCATCCCAAACCAAATTAAAAATTAAGTAACTATTGAGAAATTTAAGTTAAAACTGAAAAAATACCTTTTTTGCATTTATTTCTTATTACTTAGACAATTTTGATGATTCTGACTGTCATATTGAATTATTTGATTCCACAATGTAAAATTGCAATCTTATAATTACCTAGAATTAATCAAACGATTTGACACTATCCAATGTGCACATGTTGTATTATATCTATGAAAGAATAACAATATTTTGATTTGATTTGATTTGATATCTATATACTAATTTAAATCAATCTGGTGCAAATCAGAAATACAATTAGAAATTACATTGATTTTGGAAATGGTGGCAAGATACAAAATATATGAGACTTAGAGAGGAAAATGCCAAAATCAAAACTGCATTTTGATGATTTAGTACATGTCAACCACCTTTCCGGATAAATAAAATATATAGACACATTCAAAGACTCTAAAGGGTGTAAAAGGTCATGTACATGGTTCACACTTTTATTTGTTTAGTGATTTCCCTGACTTTCCCTGACCAAAAAGTTAATTTTCACTTTTCTTTATCCAAAAAAGTTAATCTTCCTGACTCCCGACTCAAAATGCACACTTTTTTTCTAAAAGTTTTGATTTTCGCACAATGGTGCTTTGCGTTTACGATTATAATCAACTATTTTCCCTGACTTGTATAAAATAGTAAGCATTTTCCCTGACTTTTGGTGTTTTTCCACCTTTTTCCCTGACTCTCCCTGACCTTTTTTAAATTCCCTGGCTTTTCCTGACTGACTTCCCAGAAAGTGTGAACCATGAATAAACGTTATATAACGAAACAATAAAGAACAAAACAATGTACATTACTGAAAAAGAAATTGTATTCTGCATTATAATACAGTAATTGGAATATAGGCAGAGGTTTGTTCATTATTCGGATTTAGATTTTTGTAACAAGGGGAAACAAAATTCTGTCTACATAAAACACATTAAAACCAAACTAAAAAATAAACTCTAATAGCAGTGTTCCATTGGAATTCAGCTGTTCTTATGCAATTAGTTAGCAGTATAAATTGAAGTGCGATGAGTGCATTCAAAATCAGATGATCTTATTAATCTAATTACTAGATTAACGTAAACATAATGTAAACACTATTGTTGTCATTATGTTGTGAGAAATACTACCTAGCGAACCTGATTATTTACAGTGTGATGAAATTTATTGCCATAACTTGTACCTAAAGAGTATTTCTGTTACTTGATCGAATTTCCGAGCTCGGCAATCGCCTCATATGGAAAACACAATCGCATACGGTACTGGAAAATATAATTTTCGGCACTAGTGATGAAATACTGCTCTCAAGTGTAGGGCCGTTAACCTCAAACTTTCAAGAGTTGCAGTCAGCTTACCATTTGCAGCCGTTATCCGTGGTCCATTTATTGTTTATTGGTTTTACTCAATGTAATCGTTGTAGCCGATCTTAATTGACCCAGTCATCAGCAATGCAGTCCGTGTCATCATAAGCAATAAAGGTAAAAACTAATTTGATTTTAAACAAGCTTTTTAAAAATTTAGTAAAATTCATATACCATCACACACTCCTAATTGCTATTACTATTACTAGAACTATATACTACCAATGAATTCAGGGGCCTGAATGAGAGCCTGATAGGACAAGGGACCGTTTTCTGTGCTTTATCCATGCTATTTCGCAAAGGTAAAAAATATACGGCACATACAAATAAACGCTTCTTATATACAGACTTTAACTGCAATTACAAACAACAAAAAGTGCATTTTAAGACTGCATGAAAAGCTGACTATTCTTTCAGTAAAAGGAAATTACACCATTACCATTGTGCCCTGATGCCCTGGATGTCTGAGTCAAAATGAAACCAGATTTAAGAATTACTATATCTTTTTAAAAGTCCAACAAACATTTGTGAATATTTTTAAAGAGGAATGAGTTATAACTATTAAATGTAATACAAGTGAGATGTGTTGTGTAACCTCGTTACTGAATAAGACCAACTGTGAGTCAGGACCATTACTTGTAATGGTCCAATAATCAAGAAATAAAGCAACTGAAGGACTGACTGCCAATCTACAGTTAACTCTATATCTTCAAAATAAAGTCCTCTTCTGTAAACAATTAACATAAGCTGTGCGAACGACAACCGTAACCTCTGGTGATATCAAACTCCTTGTCTCTTATAAGTTCTAGAGCTCTGAATTAAAACAAAATGATGAATAGGGTATTAGATCTTATTAAACTAGATTTTTCTATCAAATTTTTACACTTGAGAAAATGTCATGCACATGTTCTTTGACTGAGTTACACAGAGCACCGTAGAAGTGACAAATTGATGTAGTTTAAATAAATGATTGTTGAGGCTGGTAAAGATATGAAGTGGATTATTTATTGTTTGTTAATAGAAACATTTTTAATACAGTACGTTGTACATGGAACCCAAATATATAGTCATGTTTGTTGGTATGCTTTTCAGGTTTTCTGGGTAATGATGGGTCATACCCTGCTGAATGGGAAACACAATATCAACTGCCTGTCCAGCATCACCACCTGAGGGAACAAGCCAGATATCTGAGTTTACTACACTTCAAAGTTCCAGTGGCTTTCATAATACATTTGAGTTGATTACACTTTCATCGTTTGAATAATGGAAGAAAGTTACATTACTACATTTTCCTTCAGTAAAATACTTTTTCCAAGTTTGAAACTTGTTTGCTCACTTTGTCTGCGTAGAGAAGTAGGTCGTACAGAACTTGTCTGCCGTTGTTAGCGAACCAAGTCCAGTTGGTGGTGTCTCTAAACAGGTATTGGAATGCAAGTCGAATGCAGTGCAGCTTGCAGAGGTATTCCACGTCTGAACTGCAATGGACCATCTCTGTTCGCAGGGTTCTGCAACATTTCTATGTATCAGTTTTGTTTGCGATCAAATATTTCTTTATTGGTATACATCTTAATTGCCATAGTTAATTTATGGTTAAGCCTTCATTAAATTAACAGAGTATGTAGTGCTAATAATAATTGATACAATTTTGATTAATTGATTCCTTGAATCTTACAAAAAACCTTCATCCAATCTTGAAACCACAAAATTTTGATTTTAAATTTATGTTATATTTTCATTGTTGTTTTCATTTTAAAAATCTTCAATTTTGTATGAACATTTCTCAATAAGGTATTGCTTTAATTTATTTTTGAATTGTCTTATGTTATTTAAAGATTTTATTTCTGAAGGAATTTTATTGTAAATTTTGATTTATATGTAGTTTGGGTATCTTGGTCGGAATGTTGAATTTGGATGTAACGGATGTGGCAAGTCTATAAGGTTGATATTTCTCCTGTTATTAATTGTTCTTCTGATTGAAAATTTATAAAGGTTCAAATGTACAAAACTTACTGCTTGTAATATAAAAATTGACCATAATGTTAGAATATTTAATTGTTAAAATAGTTGTTTGGATGATGTTGTTGTTGTCTTGAGGCTTGACAAAGAGGTCTTATAGCTTTTTTCTGTATTTAAAAACAATTTTGACATTTGGGCTTGAGCCCCATATAATTAGTCCATCAATACTATAATTTGCATTTGTCTGTGGCTTCGCGTGTCCGTCTGTCTGTCCGTCTGCAGCTGTTTCTCTAGCTGTAATGGCTCTCAAGCTACGAAAATATATTTTTTAGGGGTAATCGAGGTCGGCGAAGCTACACGTGTCGTTTGTTTTTCTTGAAAAGCAATCTTATTTGAACTACGGTAGCTTAAAGTTTTATGTTTTAGGCCATTTTAGCATATATTAGGGAAGCTGGGAGTATTCAGCTGTGTTTTATATTTCTACAAGCTTTGTTCCTGAAACAGCTGATTATTTCCTGCGGTCGCGTTAGCGGCCGCCAATACTAGTATGATATATGTGAATGGATATAAGGATAATATACCATTTTATTTTTTATTTATGTCTAAAGTGCAACATTTAGAAAAAAATGTTATCAAAAATAACATACGTTATGATTGTTTCCGATGAAATGACACACCATAACATTTAAGCACCATTTTGTAATAACTGTTTTAGTTACAGTGCATTAACAATACATTAAATACTCAGTTACTCTTCATTGTTTGTTATTGAAAAGGATTTTTGTTACTTTAGTAACATATTTTTTGAAAGTTAACAGTTTAAAAATAATATTGCTATAAAATTAGCATAAGACTATGAGAGAATACAGTACTTCGTAAGAACTTAAGTAAATGGATAAAAACTTAAATATATACACATCACACAAAATACACTGATGAAAACATGAAATACTTATGTAACTCTGTTCAATAAAGATGAACTTCGTTGAACCATATAGTTTATGTACTTAAAAAATGATTTCCTTCGATAGAATACGTCTGACCTATAGCTGGAAATTGTTTGAATAAATATAGATTTAATATTTGCATATTTTAATTAGTTGTAAAGATAATTCATCGTGAATGTCTTAAATATTTCACCACACAACCAACCATCCACCTGAGGCTTTGGCATTATTTGTCATCAGATATTTCACAAACGTAGAAAGGAAAGTGTTAAACCTCCCAAAAATAATTTTATCTGAAGAGGCTTTTTTTGGATTCCTCCCGCACCAAAAATAGGTTAATGTACCTATAATAAATAAAACGTTTTCACAGAAAAAATTCTATTACAAAATGTAAATATGACATAGTATGATAAACAAAATTCCATTAGAAACCAGCACAAACCTGTAAGGAATGCCGCCGTCCTCAAACTGACGGAGAGCGGACTGGTAGAGGGGCAGCTTGTCCGTGTCTGTGCACAAGTCTGCGAACTCCTCAAACTCCCTCAGATCCGCCACCTGCACAGATCACGGCCTCAGACATTGTGGGAGTGTTACAACAATTTGCTATTGTACAAATTAAAGAAAAGTAAAATCCCAAATGGAATAAGGTCAAACAAGCGAATCCATTTGCTAAAACTCAAGCAAGTATTTGTATTTTATTGTCATTACTCAGCTCATCCTACTAGTTTATAAAATCGTGATGCTCTTCCAGAAGTTAGTTTGAAACAGCTGTTCTTGTTTCTGTACTGTGTTTTGTTTGTATCAACAGCTGCTGTTATATGTTCAGCAGATTGATATTGATTTCTTATTCTTCCATAAGATTAACATTGGAACTTTGAAAGCCCAGGGGGCAGGGCAGAGCCCTGAAAGTGGACGTTTTCCAAACCCCCAAAAGGCACATCTAGACGTTAAGGGCTTTCAAATAACACATAAACCATAAGTTAAGATATAGTAGTTTTATTACCAGTAGCCTGCTCACAAAAATCACCTAATTTCCTTTGGAAGGTGAACTATTAGCATGACCCGCACGGTGAAACTTAAGCCCGGGACCACCATAGAAAATCCTATCGTGACCCCCTGAACACGTTTTGGGGGTCATTCGAAATTTTATTTATATGTATATGTACATATGTATATATATATGTGTGTGTGTGTGTGTTTGCACTCTAGCGGTCACATTTTTTGTCTGATTTACTTAAAATTTGGTAGGGACGTTCCTTTCTGTAATCAGCTGGACAAGTTCGCTGGGCAAAACAATTGTAAAAGTCTAAACCCTTTTTTTAGGGATAATCTTTCAAATTTTGAGTTTTTGGGCCCAAAAAGGATCAGAAAAGCCCCGGATGTAAAATTAATGCATGTAATCAGATGGAAATTAGTGAGGTGAAAGTTTTAAGCCTATCTCATCATTCTAGCATAAGTATTTACCGAGTTATTAAAGAAAATGTGTTTCGACTAAACACAGTACGTTGTCTTATGGGGGTTTTACACTAGAAAAGCCTGTTATTCTTTTGTTAGAGTACTTTTATCATCACCAGCAACTCACCCCTACTTTCAAGCCTGTCTGGGCCTTCTCCTAATATTATAATGCGCAAAATTGTATTCCCAGCTTTGCAGGTAAATGAAACCAGAAGCATTAGAACAGCCAAAAAATCAATGTTTTCAGATTTCAATAAAAATTGGAATAAATGGAAACACTGATTGATAATTATTTGATTGTAATGTGTTTTTATACTGATTTTGAGTTTTAAAAGTTTTTATGTGGAAATTCACTTCCCTCACGTCAGCGCGCTGTGTGCGAACTCGTTTTTAAAAAAGATGATGATTCAGGACTGCTCTCTAAGTGCTTAAAATGTCCGTTTAAATCTGTCCTGATTATTTTCAACTGATGTATTTCTAAAATATATATACACTGGAAAAAAGGATAAAATAAACTACTTCTCACAATTCTACCATACACTACCATACCATTACAAAATATATTTATACTTTACCCCCATACAGGTCAGTAAATATAACATATTAAAATCGTTCAAGGCGATCAATTCCAACCAGTCATAAAGGATCAATCAGAAACATATTCTTTGAAATCAATATAGGGAAAACCATTAGAGTGGGCCTGATGATGACTGAGGTAACTGGTTGAAATCAATCGTCTTGAAACATTTTCTAAGAATATTTACCATCTAGTATGTAAGTACAGTGTAAGTGTAAATATATTTTGTAGTGTTCTGAGACATAGTTTTTTTAACCTGTTTAATTGTTACAACAGGTATCAAGCTACTCAAGAAATTGTATATACACACATCAATATAAAAAATAAAATTGTAAACTATATAATATTGCCCTTTTTACGTTTCTGGCTATCTAATCTTATATATTGGAAGTTAAATTTTTCTGGTATTTCACTGTTTAAAAGAATGTAAATTGCTATTGCACTATAATAAGAGATGTAAACAAATGATCAGAGGGAACATTCGAACAGTAATGTAATGCTAAAAGAATTAATTAGCTCATCTATAAACAATATCATCAGCCCATCATCGTCATTCATTGTTGCAGATTAGAAAACCCCGGCATAGCTGCTAGGCATATCTTCCACAGGCGGGAATATTGCACAGGTTACCGGAAGAGTAGGAGATAGCAGGAAACGAAAGGGTGGGATGGGACGACAGCCAAATCGACCCTTCAAGGGGCCAACTCCTGCGCCCCTATGTCAGCTGGGATGAGGCTCTCAAACAGTGACCCGCATTCTGCCCTTCAACTGGTGAACTCAACTGACAGGGTATCCATGTACAACAGCCAGGGACCATCCATTCTCAGGTTGGCAGGTTGGGGACCAAACCCGGAGATTCTGTCCCTAGCCGCTGAAAATGTAAGGACCAAAGGTGAAAGTGTAGTTTGTCATAATGGACAGCCAAAAGACTTACCATATGTAATGACAACTTCATTTGCTGTACCCAGTGTCAGCCTCATAACTGGTATAGACCAGTTTTAAGGTACTCCTGGGACATCATCAGCCCATTTCATTCTCAATCAACATTCAATTGTTTTAGGAGTATTTGAAAGGTGACAAAAAGACCTCATTAACCTCATACGAACAAAAGTAGCCATTTACGAGCTCTATAAAATACCAATATTTACCTCAACAGCCATAAACAAAGCCGCCTGGAACATATTTGCTGTACCTTATAAAGATGTCACTCACTTTACCACAAATCTACTCCATGGCCCCTCTGAGACTGGCCTAATCTGCATGTGTTGTCTAACCAAACAGATAAAAGCCAAGACCTCAACTATTGTCCCCCTTGTATTTATATTTCACAGCCACCACTTTTATTGTTGTAATCTAGACACCACTGATAAGACTGTCATCTGCGTCATTTCAAAAATACTTTGTAACCTACTTGATAAGTAATAATACAGCGTATTATTTTAGATGTGGTAGGAATGTGAAGTAAAACAATATAGAAAACATACGAGTGCATAGGGCCTAGTGGTGGAGGGTCATCCTAATGAAAAACGAGTTCGCACGCAGCACGTTGACGGGAGGGAAGTGAGTTTCCACATAAAAAACCTAAATCTGTGTTAAAACATACATTTATTCAAGTTTTTATGGAAATCTGCAAACATTTTATGTCTTAATTTTTGGCTGTTCTGATGCTCCTGGTTCTATTTACCTGCAATGCTGGGGAAAAATGTTGCGCATTATAAGGTTAGGAGAAGGTCCAGTCAGGATTGAAAGTTGGCGTGGGGATACTGGAATGATAAAACTACATAAACATATGAATCATTAGCTTTTCTAATGTAAAATCACTATAAGGCAACGTATTGTGTTTAGTCAATGTACATTTCCTTTAATAACTCGGTATATATTTGTGCTAGAATGATGAGAGAGGGCTTAAAAGTTGTGCCTCACTAATATCCATCTTTTTACATGTGCATTAATTCTACATCCAGAGCTTTTCTGACCCTTTTTTGACCCAAAAATTCAAAATTAGAAAGCGTAAAATCCCTAAAATACCCCCGTCGCAGCAACCTGCGTACTCAGCGAATTTCCAATGCATAATATATGTCTTAATACCACATAAAGCCGCATATCAAGTTTCATAAAAATATATTCACATATAAGCGATATATACAATTTTAATTATTCTCCATAAGAATAACATTGGTGATGAGTACTTAGGTTTGCTCAAACAAGGAACACAAACAATTGTTTTTGATGCAAATATAAATAGAATTTAACTAGGCGAAGCCACATACCAAGTTTAATCAATATTCAATCATAAATAAGCGCTATATAACATTTTAATTATTCTCCATAAAAAAAACATGGGGGTTGAGTAAGCAGGTTTGCTGCAAAAAGGAACAAAAAATGAGGTTTTATGCACATATCAATATAACTCAACAAGGTGAAGCCAGATACCAAGTTTTATTAATTTATGTTTATAATTAAGGGAGTCATTACGTTTTACTTATTCTCCATAAGAATAACATGGGGGCTGAGTACGCAGGTTTGCTGCTACTGGGATAATCAACAAAAAATCATTTTTTTGTGCAAATAACAGAACTACGTGAGAAACATACCAAGTTTCATCAATGTACATTCATAAATAATGGAGATATCAAATTTTATTTATTCTCCATAAGGATAACATTGGACAGTGTACTGTGTTTAGCACTTTGAATATCTCTGTAACGGTTGAACATAGAATCACAATTTAAACACCAAAATTATTGTTTTGTGGAGCTGAACTGATTGGTAAAAGCAAATGTGAAGTTCACATTGAAAATGAACTGAGGAAAAACCAAAAACCTTTTTCCCATAAGATTAACATGGTAGATTTTATGAGTAGGTTTTTTGGATTTTCTCCGCAACCACTCAAGCTAGGTTAATAATTCAAAGAACTATATTATTTATTTTTTAAAGCTCTATAACATGGTCAAAACTAAAATTAAGTTTTTTTTAATTTTAGGGTGAAAAATGCAAAAAACTAATTTTTGGAAAATATAAACCCCCATAAACCCCCCCTTCCCATGGTCCGATTTGTATGGTTTCCGAACTTAACGTCATGAATGTCCCTTTACACATTTGAGCAAAATTTCATCGAAATCGGACGTTTTTTACTCAAGTTATCACATTCACGGACACATATATAGAAACATATATATATATATACATATATAAATTTGAACGAATAGTGTTTTTAACATTTGGGGACCTCAAAACAAAAAGTTATCATGGTCTCAGGCTTAAGTCTTACCATGAGACCTACGGTAATAGCTTCTTCCCTATAGGGGAAATTCGCTAAAAGTAATAAAATCACCCACATTACGACAAAACATATAATTTGACGATATCTTTCGAAACGGATTGCGGAAAAGATGGATAGATTGTCTAAATTACTGTTTACAACTACAGGAGTTTTCCGATTGTTTCGCCCAACGAACTTGTCCAAATAATTATAGAAAGGAATGTCCCTATACCAAATTTGAAGTAAATCGGCCAAAAATTGCTAGAGTGCGAACACACATACACATATCTATATAAATAAAATTAGAGTTTTGTCTGTACATTGCTTGGAATTATGAAATGTTTGCATATTTTTACGTTTCATACCATAGGAAAGCAGAAACGCATCTTATCTCAATTTCTGCTTGTCTGTCGGTCGGTGACGCTCAAAACGGCATTTTACGCAGCCTTCTCCGGGAAAACGGGTGCACTGACATTGATGAAACTTTCTTTGTTTTATATATGCGTGAGAAGATTTTAAACCACTTTAAACCGGCATACGCGTTTTGGCGGCCGCTCAAAAACGTGATTTCATGCGATTTTGGACACGTTTTGTTCGTTTTTCACAGGGAAACGGGAGCACTGATTTCGATGATACTTTTTTTCTATGTTCTATATGTGCGTTAGAAGATTTTGGGTTAATTGGATTTTTGTAAATCACCTTAGGACTCTGCCCTACGGGGTTTTAAAGATCCTATGCACAGCTGTTCGCATTACACAGTTTCTGAATGTTTACTTTCTCCTGAAATGTAAACATTGAAACTTAGGATGTTAATGGTGCGTAGCCCAAGGGGATTTTAAGGAGTGAATAGGCCTATATGTTGCATGGGTTCAAGATCTACCTATGTGTAAAGTTTCAGCCCAGTCGGTTAAGTAGTATTTGCATTCACCCGGAACATCAGACAGACAGACAGACAGAAACCACCTCTTCTTTATAATATTACTAGCTGACGTACCCGTTCTTCGCACCGGGGTTTTCTTTACCCGTTCTTTAGTCAATGCAATTTGGATTTTAGATAGCTTTAAACAGCTGTTCTTGCTTCTACTCTTTAAGCTGTCAAATGTAAGTGTCTTCAGCTGTTCGCATTACAGTTTCTGAATGTTTACTTTCTTCTGAAATGTAAACATTGAAACTTAGGACGTTCACGGGGCGTAGCCCGAGGGGATTTTAAGGAAATGAATAGACCTATATGTTGCATGGGTTCAAGATCTACCTTTATGTAAAGTTTCAGCCCAGTCGGTTCAGTAGTTTTTGCGTTCACCCGGAACATCAGACAGACAGACAGACAGACAGACAGACAGACAGACAGACAGACAGACAGACAGACAGAAACCATCTATTCTTTATAATATTATAGATAGATTAATTCGGTTGTTATTCTTATCAAATTCATCTATTATTTAGACATACAACCCGTACGAAGGACAGGTACACATTCCAGCTAGTTTATATATATATATACATATATATATATATATTAGTTGTAAGCATAATTTTAAAAACAGAGTACCCTTTTTGGTTTTAACATAATATGTTTTATTAGACGACTAGTTTCAAACCTTTAGGTCATAGTCATGTCTTACATTATTTTTGTAACCTCACATAGTTCAAATTGTGAAAACGATATCAGATAAATTGAAAGAAAACAATTCAATTCTAACAAAAGCTGATAAAAGTAGTGCAGTAGTTGTTATAAACAAAAATGATTATGAATCCAAAGTGTAAGCATTTCTTGGTAGAGGAAAGTTTAAAATCTTGAATAAAGATCCAACAGATGACTTTACTAAAACAACAAACTCTACCATATTGCAATGCAAAAGCATCACCAAAAAAGAGAAGATTAAAATAAAAATGCCTAATCCAAAAACACCAACTTTTCGAGGACAACCAAAAACGCACAAAGATGGCATCCCTATAAGACCAGTAGTCAACTTTCGTCAAGCTCCAACATATAACCTATGCAAACATTTACATAGTAAAATTAAAAATAATATTAGCTGGGAAAATAAAGTAAGTGTATCAAATACCTATGAATTAACAGATCAAATTAATGATGTAAACATTGTCAACAATTCAATTTTTCTATCGTTTGATGTAAATGACATGTATTCTAACATCCCTATAGGGGAAACTGTAATACTCAAAAGACAATTAACAAACCAAGGTGAACTTACAACTACTCAAATTAATGACATTATTAAACTGACAAAAGTGACATTAAATCAAAATTATTTCAAGTACAATAATTCATTCTATATACAAGAAGAGGGTTTACCAATGGGATCCCCTCTTTCCGGTCTATTAGCAGAAATATATATGAATGAATTAGAAACTACAAAGATAACTAATGAAACCAACCCTTTTAAATCACAAATAAAATATTGGCATCGTTATGTTGATGACGTTCTTTGCCTTTTTGAAGGTACTAGAGAGGAGGCAGAAAACTTTCACACCTATCTAAACTCACTCTCTAACAAAATTCAATTTTCAAAAGAAATACAAAACAATAAAATTAATTTTCTAGATATAACGATTTCTAAGGAAAATAACAAACATTCATTTGAAATCTGTCGAAATGCAACTACAACAGAAACAATAATACCTTCAGATTCAAACCACCCGTGGCAACATAAGTTAGCAGTTTTTCATTCAATGACTTATCGATTAATCAACGTTCCTATGTCGAATAGCAATTTCAACGAAGAGAAAAATCTTATAAAACGCTTGGCAGTAAAGAATGGCTACAAGCCGACTATAATTGAAAGAATGATGAGAAAGAAGATCAAAAAGAAAAATGAAAGAAGAGAAACGTCAATGGAAGAAAACCAAAAAGAATATATATGTATTCGTTATAATACAATCATAAATAAAGCTACAAGAAGAACATTTTATAATTCAAATATTAAGACCAGCTATAGAACAAAAAATAATGCTTATAAAATCATGAACAACAGAATACTAAATAAAAGAAACAACCAAGTAAGAGATTTAAACAAATCAGGTGTCTTATCAGATTAAATGCAGTGACTGTGAAAACTACTACATTGGGCAAACCAGTCGAAGTTTTAATACGAGATTTAAAGAACATATCCAAGCCCTAAAATCCGGAAACAGAACGACAATGAAATCAAACTTCGCTGAACATTTAATTGAAACAAGACACAGCTACAAAAGTATCAATGACAACTTAACAATATTAGAATACGAGAAAGAAAGAGATAAATTATATGTAAAAGAAGACTTTCATATATATACGAATTATGAAAATAACCCAAATAATTTGCTGAACACCACGAACATACATCAAAGAAATCCGATCTTCAACAAAATTTGTCATATAAAAAAAGGATAAAAGAAATAATTTCATATTATATACCTCAAGACAATAACAAAATATTATATTCAAGAAAATCCCCCATATTCTAAGTTTAATTTTAAAATATGACTCTTAATTTGTTTACCATTTAATAATTTGAACAATTTGAACTATGTGAGGTTACAAAAATAATGTAAGACATGACTATGACCTAAAGGTTTGAAACTAGTCGTCTAATAAAACATATTATGTTAAAACCAAAAAGGGTACTCAGTTTTTAAAATTATGCTTACAACTAACATATTAGTAGCCCTAATCACTTTGTTATTTTTAATATATATATATATGTGTGTGTGTATGTATATATATATATATATATATATATATATATATATATATACAATTTTTAGCGACCCCTCAAAACGTGTTCAGGGGGTCACGTTAGGAACTTCTAGGGTGGTCCCAGGCTTAAATCTCACCGTGCGGGTCATGCTAATAGTTCAATTTTCCTTAGGAAATTCACTAATAAGTATTTAGTGCTCATACTAATTATAGAAAATTTTCTACCCTTAGAATTCTTGGCAACTCCTAAAAACTGGATTGCAGCTAAAATCAAAATTAAATGAAGTCATTTACATCAAATGGAATGTGAACATCACATTATAATGGCTAAATGTGAATATACATTTATAAACTAAGGGATATCATCTAATGAAAGTAGTGGATTGTCATACATTGTAAAATGTGGATGTATATCTTGCACAAATACTGAGAAAAATCATAGAATATATATGATCTTGAATTTTATTTCTAATTTGTATCCAAATTAGAGTCATTCAAGCTTGTTTTCTTTCCCTTAAAAATACTGTAAAGTGTTCATAACAAATGGAAGTGAAAAGCAGTTTTCTATGTTACTTGCACTTCAACAAAGTATCTGAAAACACTTTTATTTGGAGGAGAAGTGATTATCTCTATATATAAAAGTGGGAACACAAGCTAAAACAGATATGAAAATCAAACTTACATATGCAACTAAATCATGACACTTCTTAACCAGTTGATAAGTTGGTTACAGTTTTAATACAAATTCAAATGTCAATGATCTTTTAACAAATAACTAAAGTCCATACTTCTGATTTTTATGTTGATAAAGAAACCTTTCCAACACTATACGATGATCAATGAACAATAATCAATAAGGAATCACATGTAGGTGAACTTGTTTTGAGTTCTTTGAAACGTTCAGATGTTTGGATTGTACTTACAGCATATGCATCTGGGTTTTTAGCGAATTTCCCCTATAGGGAAGAAGCTATTACCGTAGGTGGCATGGTAAGCCTTAAGCCCGAGACCATGATAACTTTTTGTTTTGAGGTCCCTAGATGCCAAAAACAATATTCGTTCAAATTTATATATATATGTATATATATATATATATATGTATATGTGTCCGTTATCGCGATAACTTTTGAAAGAAGCGCCTGATTTTGATGAAATTTGGCACAACTGTGGAGAGTAACATTTATGACTTTAAGTTCGAAAACCAGATCGATCGGTCTATGGGGAGGGGGTTTTATGACAAGGTTTAAAATTTTCCAAAAATCTGCTTTTTGAACTTTTTACCCTAAAATTTTAAAAACACTAGATTTTGGTTATAGCCATTTTATAGAGCTTAAAAAAACAAACAATTTAGTATTTTGAATTATTAAGCTAGGTTTAGTGGTTGTGGAGAAAAGTAGTAAAAAAATTTGTCCATAAAATTTCCCATGTTAATCTTATGGGAATACGGTTTTTAGATTTTCCTCAGATAATTTTACTAAAAACTCCACATTTCTTTCTACCAATCAGTTTAGCTCTACAAAACAATAATTTTGGCATTTTAATTGTTGTTTTACGTCCAACCGTTGCAGTGATATTCAAAGTGCTAAACACAGTACGTTGTCCAATGGTATCCTTATGGAGAATAAATAAAATGTTATATTTTGATTATTTATGTATGTATATAGATGAAACTTGCTATGTGGCTTCATCTAGTTGTGGTATATTGATATTAGCACAAAAAAGTTTTTTTATATTTTTCCCGGTGGCAGCAAACCTGCATACTCAGCCCCCATGTTATTCATATGGAGGATAAGTAAAGTTTTATATCTCCCTTAGTTGTGAACCTAAATTAATAAAACTTGGTATGTAGCTTCACCTGGTTGAGTTATATTGATAATTGCAAAAAAACACATTTCTTATCTTGCTTGTTGCAGCAAACCTGTGTACTCAATTATAATGTTATTCTTATGGATAATAAATAAAATGCTATATATCACTTATTAATTAATGTATTTTTATGAAACTTGGTAAGTGGCTCTAGGTAGTAGTGATACCCTTATATATGCATTGGAAATTCGCTGAGTACGCAGGTTTGCTGCGACGGGGGTATTAAATCATAAGACTACCTTAACCCTCACCTAAAAATAAAACCCCAACCCTTACTTCAAAGCTAGGGGTATCAAACTTGCTCGGACTTTCTCCAAGATTTTGTATCTGTCCAGTTAGTATTGTTGAAATACGAGTTTCCAATGCCTTTAAAAAAATTGTAATATGTAGAGCAATGTGATTGATAAGCCAATAAAGTGAGAGAGTACTTTAAATCAAATGAAACTGTATTACACGGAAACTGCAAACTTAAGGTTTTTTTTAATCCTATCAGTTTATGAAGGCACATCTATAAGCGCTTGTCATTGATACCAAATGTGTGAAGAGGAAATAAGAACTCTCTCTCATTTTTATAACTTTAAGGGGAAACTAGAATTTCCTGTGCGCAGCTTGCGCAAAACGTTTTGAGAAGTTAATAATAGTAAATAAAACAATGATGTTTTAATAGGTTTTAAAACATCAGCTGCTTATTTAAAAGAATCGAATTAATAAAAAACACATGTGGCATAAACAAAAAAAAACTGTAATCCATATAAATAACATAGGGACTTGGATGTCCCGTGGGGCAGAGCCCTGAGGCCTAAATCGAAAATCTAATGCCACTTTGCACATCTGCACACCTAGATGCGCATTTTATGGTGTATAATATATGGGGGTAAATCTTTAAACAAAAAAACCTTATTGTTTACAAAGTTTGCATATAGCGTATTAATAATATAGATAACAATATATACAAGGTATTCTAATAGAAAAGTCTGCTAAATAAACTACTTAGGAAACATGTTGTTTGAAATCGATTACACAGTTTGATTCAAAATCAATAGCCTGAATATCTAGCTGTACATTTGTATTATCTCAGCTATCATATAGCTATACCCATCTAGAGTAACTATAGTCTTGTAAATATAACCTTTTGAGCCTCCAATCTCAGTATGTTTACAGTAGTTAACGCAAACTCCCTGTGCTCATTCACCTCTGGGCTAGTAACTCATAACACTACCTATTCACTCACCTCAAAACATAGCATTATACAATTTGTGTTACCACTTTACTAACTTTTAACATTTATACCAATTCTACACATCAGTCTTTACTTTAAACCCAGTCTACTGCATCAACAGGTGTTTCAGTATGCAATTCAAATTAATTATTCCCAATATTAATCTAATGGTAGAGAACGAACTGAGGGTGGCTATGGCCCTTCTCTTACTGTCCGGCAATGAGGAGGGAGGAATCAGTCGGGTAGCTACTAGCCATCAACTAAATCAGCTAAACTGTTCGCCATGTAGTTGTTTACAAATTTAAACAAAATCACACTCATACTAATATTTCTCGTACAAACATGGGAAGGAAAAATAACAAAATCTTTGAACCGGAATAAGATTTCTATAAATATAAACACTCTGCCGGAAGCCTCGATAATTTAGAATGTCGCGATATCTGCAGCAATATGGGCGGGGTGAAGAAGCAGAAGGATTCCTTCCTCCTCGTTGCTGGACAATAATATCGATCTTTTTGAAATCAGGGAGGTAACAACTTCAGGCTGGGCTCTGTCCAACGATACCAAAAACATAGAAATAAGATAAAAACTGTAGGAGGAGTTCCAATAAAATAAACCTCTAGCATATTAAATAAGTATAGAGTATATAAGCAGTGTCACAAAATGTCTCACCTGATCCTGAGCGGATACGAAGGACTCGGGGGATGAGTAGTCGCCAGACCGATGCTCAGAGAGACCGTCCCGAACGGAACTCTCGGCTCGGAACAGTACGGAGCGCTGGAGAAGAGAAAACAACAGTCCTGTAGTTCTACTTACAGCCATGGTTATATCATAATTTACAATAACGAATCAATAAGCATAAATTTCTTCTCATAGTTAAATTTTACAATTAAAAGATTGAAAGTGCCCATAGATCAAGACAAGACACTAGATTAAATCACCTCAAAAATACTAAAGCCAACCTATGAACTTAAGTTTTTAGATGGCTCAAAAATAAGCTTTCTTCAAATGTGATTTGTATCTTGTAATACTAAACATTTAGGTGCCTATTAGGTGGTGATGAGTTATGTCAAACTGATTAAGCAGTAGTTGATTAGAATGAAGCATCAATGTTTTTTATGAGTTTAAAGGCTTCCTCGTTGTATCTTAAGAGAAGCTAATCACTCTCAACATCAGCGCGAGACTGAGGATCTTTGCTCAGAGCCATTTCAAAAATATTGTATTTTCAAATATGTAGGCATAACAAGATCCACCAATCATGCGAGTAACCACCAGTACTATTTTAAACTGCAGGGAAAAGTGAATGTTTTTCACACTTTCAGAAGTAGCTTGATTTCCGATCCTTACTAAAAAACTTCACAGATCAGTAAAATCCAATAAATAATTAGATATAGGATGGTAAAATTATAGTTCCATCAGAATAATTTACATACATTAAGTCATCAATCACTTGCCTAGTAAACTGAGACTTGAAGAAAAATGAAGGTGTGTATTAAGTCCACACTGGAGGGTTATCAAATCGTTAAAATGTCCTTCTAAGATTATGTTTAATAAGCTAGTAATCAAAAGAAAATCTGTCGTAAATAATTTCAAGGTGTTAATAGTGGCAAAATCCCCAGATTTTACATATCATTACAAGTGTCAAAACCCCCCACTAAGAAAATGATCGAAACCCCCTTAGCATTTCTTTCCATTGGCGCTGGTCAGAGGAGAGACGGCCCCTTACTGGTGTAGCTAGGTTGTAACATATGCCTGGTCCGGAACAGCAGTTCGCACTGCTCCTGCAGGTTGTACGCGGCCTCCACCAGCTTCTGTAGCTCTTGGGAGAACTCGGCCTCCTCCTCGCTGGTGAGGTCCTCGCTGGTGAGGGCGAGGGTCAGCCCCTTGCTGGTGTAGCTACCTTATAACGCATACCTGGTCCAGGAACAGCAGTTCACACTGCTCCTGCAGATTGTACGCGGCCTCCACCAGCTTCTGTAGCTCCTGGGAGAACTCGGCCTCCTCCTCACTGGTGAGGGCGAGCGTCAGCCCTTGCTGGTGTAGCTACCTTATAACGCATACCTGGTCCAGGAACAGCAGTTCACACTGCTCCTGCAGATTGTACGCGGCCTCCACCAGCTTCTGTAGCTCCTGGGAGAACTCGGCCTCCTCCTCACTGGTGAGGGTGAGGGTCGACCCCTGGCTGGTGTAGCTACCTTATAACGCATACCTGGTCCAGGAACAGCAGTTCACACTGCTCCTGCAGATTGTACGCGGCCTCCACCAGCTTCTGTAGCTCCTGGGAGAACTCGGCCTCCTCCTCACTGGTGAGGGTGAGGGTCGACCCCTGGCTGGTGTAGCTACCTTATAACGCATACCTGGTCCAGGAACAGCAGTTCACACTGCTCCTGCAGATTGTACGCGGCTTCCACCAGCTTCTGCAGCTCCCGGGAGAACTCGGCCTCCTCCTCGCTGGTGAGGGCGAGGGTCAGCCCCTTGCTGGTGTAGCTACCTTATAACGCATACCTGGTCCAGGAACAGCAGTTCACACTGCTCCTGCAGATTGTATGCAGCCTCCACCAGCTTCTGTAGCTCCTGGGAGAACTCGGCCTCCTCCTCACTGGTGAGGGCGAGCGTCAGCCCCTTGCTGGTGTAGCTACCTTATAACGCATACCTGGTCCAGGAACAGCAGTTCACACTGCTCCTGCAGATTGTACGCGGCTTCCACCAGCTTCTGTAGCTCCTGGGAGAACTCGGCCTCCTCCTCACTGGTGAGGGTGAGGGTCGACCCCTGGCTGGTGTAGCTACCTTATAACGCATACCTGGTCCAGGAACAGCAGTTCACACTGCTCCTGCAGATTGTATGCAGCCTCCACCAGCTTCTGTAGCTCCTGGGAGAACTCGGCCTCCTCCTCACTGGTGAGGGTGAGGGTCGACCCCTGGCTGGTGTAGCTACCTTATAACGCATACCTGGTCCAGGAACAGCAGTTCACACTGCTCCTGCAGATTGTACGCGGCCTCCACCAGCTTCTGTAGCTCCTGGGAGAACTCGGCCTCCTCCTCACTGGTGAGGGTGAGGGTCGACCCCTGGCTGGTGTAGCTACCTTATAACGCATACCTGGTCCAGGAACAGCAGTTCACACTGTTCCTACAGATTGTACGCGGCCTCCACCAGCTTCTGTAGCTCCTGGGAGAACTCGGCCTCCTCCTCACTGGTGAGGGTGAGGGTCGACCCCTGGCTGGTGTAGCTACCTTATAACGCATACCTGGTCCAGGAACAGCAGTTCACACTGCTCCTGCAGATTGTACGCGGCCTCCACCAGCTTCTGTAGCTCCTGGGAGAACTCGGCCTCCTCCTCACTGGTGAGGGTGAGGGTCGACCCCTGGCTGGTGTAGCTACCTTATAACGCATACCTGGTCCAGGAACAGCAGTTCACACTGTTCCTACAGATTGTACGCGGCCTCCACCAGCTTCTGTAGCTCCTGGGAGAACTCGGCCTCCTCCTCACTGGTGAGGGTGAGGGTCGACCCCTGGCTGGTGTAGCTACCTTATAACGCATACCTGGTCCAGGAACAGCAGTTCACACTGCTCCTGCAGATTGTACGCGGCTTCCACCAGCTTCTGCAGCTCCCGGGAGAACTCGGCCTCCTCCTCGCTGGTGAGGGCGAGGGTCGGGCCCTTGCTGGTGTAGAGGGCCAGCGCATCCTCCCAGTAGTTGATGCTAGTCTCCAGGGCCTCCATGCCTGCAAAGAACGACACCGTCAGGATGAGATTGGTAGTTGAACCATCGGGTGAAAATAAAGATTCATACGTTGGGAACTAAAGCTTTTATCTGGTTGAAACATTCATTTTTCAGATGTTTATAATTTACCCAGTTTAATTCACCAATATTTATGTATGTAGGTTTTACCTGTCCTGGCCTTACCCTCCATCACTACATAGCGTAAGTAAGATATAAGTTAACTGACTAAATGTCACATCTTATTCCAAGGCAGCTTTTTAAAAGACGTCCTACGTATTTCTGGTGAACTTTGCCGCCTATGGTCAGCCCTTAAAGCAATACCTCGACTGCGAGCTTCAGCTTCCTCATCAGTTACTGCAGATAACTGCTCTGCCGTTTCAGTTTCTCTCAACCTGACCTGCCGCTAAGCTTGCTCTTCACGTCAAAATTTCTGTTGATCTGGAGTTTCTTTTGCTCTGTGTGCTGTCTGCCGTAGCTTGTTGAAGCCTTCTAATTTCCATCTGAGTTACAGTTGCCTGACTTCTAGCCACTTTATTCAATCGGTTTTTTCCGAACTTTGAGACAAATTTGATTTACGTTTTCCCAGCATTATTATGATGCAGGCACCTCCGTGGTTAAACGTGCAGAAAAACAGTAAACCAAAATGTAAACAAATAAATAATTTCAAAATCTTGTTGAAAATCTCAAATGCAGAACACCTGATTTAGTTATCATCTGGATCTAATCCAGTAAGTGTTACTGCCCATAAGATTAACATGGGAAGTTTAGTGGCCACTTGGGCAAAGCCCTAAAGGGATTTAAAAACGTGAAAAGGCTTTTGTATTGCTTTAGAGGGTATCAGCTATTTTCCTACTAAATATCAGCTCAACTGGTTCAGTTGGAGCGTGATTCAGCAATAAACAAACCACAAACGTTCAGCTTTATAATATTAGTATGATTCTCAAGGGAGTTTTTTTGTCACTAGACAATGCTTCCTCATTAAAACAATATTTGAGCCATCATTTTTAAGATTACGGTACCTTAACCGCTATATTCGGAAAATAAACAAACAGTTAAAAACCATACAAATTACAATTTAATGGGCGATTTTCACTTATATAACTGTCAACGTTCTGCTGGCACTATATAGGATTTCCATAAAAGAATGGTGCGGCTTTGACTATTCATAAAACAAATTAAAACTACTAGGCAAATTAGAAGATCCGGGTTGGTATCACTGGATCGGGGCCTACGTAGTAGTATTTGACTGGATTCTACGGTCAAATAGTTTTGTTTCAATTAACTGTATAAACAGCTTTTTGATTATTAACAATGTGTTTTATAACCAAATTTATGTTTAGGTTTCAGCTGATTACCTTTTCAAGTAATCATTTCAAGGTGGACAGGTAGAGGTGCTCTCTATGTTCATATCAGGGCCTTCTCGGAGCCCAAACTCCATGTGACTTTTTTGTGAGGATGAGTGAACATCATAATTTAATCACAAAAAAATCGTATTGTTACTCATTTAAGAGAAAGAGTTTACGATGCAGTATAATCAGTAACAAGTGACAAGTTGCACCGTGTATGGGATTGATTACAGCATTGGATAGTTCTCTGCAGAGCTATACATTAAGGGCTTGTTGAAACGTATTAACCATCTATAGTTTCTGATGGTTACTTCAATAAACTAAATATGTTTGATACACCTTCTTTGGTTTGTTTGGTATCTAATGTCAAAAACGCACCATTTTTTAAATGACAACCCTGTATTGCAGCAACAATTTCAATTAACTTGAAACAGGTATTTTAATGCATAATAGGATGGGCAATTTTAGTGTTTTTAGCGAATTTCCCCTATAGGGAAGAAGCTATTACCGTAGGTCTCATGGTAAGACTTAAGCCCGAGACCATGATAACTTTTTGTTTTGAGGTCCCCAGATGCCAAAAACACTATTCGTTCAAATTTATATATATATGTATTAGCGAATTTCCCTTATAGGGAAGAAGCTATTACCGTAGTCGGCATGGTAAGACCTAGGCCCGGGACCATGATAACTTTTCGTTTTGAGGTCCCCAGACCCCAAAAACACCATTCGTTTGATACTTTATATATATATATATATATATATATATATATATATATATATATATGTGTGTCCGTGAGCACGATAACTCTCGTAAAAATGATCTGATTTTGACGAAATTTGGTATAAACATGTAAAGCAGCATTTATGACTTTAAGTTCGAAAACCAGACAGATCGACCTATCCAAAAGGGTATTTTGGGGGGGTTTTGTACCCAAAAAATGGGTTTTTTGAATTTTTTACATATAATTTTTGAAAAAGTCAAATTTTAGTTTTTCCATTGGATTCAGCTTAAAAAAACACACAATTTGGTATTTTTATCATTTCTCTACGTCAATTGGTTACCGAGATATTGAAAGTGCTAAACACAGTACGTTGTCTAATGTTATTCTTTATGGAGGAAAAGAAAATTTGTTTATTTCGCTTATTTATGAACGTATACTGACGAAACTTGGTATACAGCTTCATCCCGTTGAGGTCTATTTATATTTGCTCCAAAAATCTTTTTTGCATAATCCTCCCGTAGCAGCAAACCTGCGTACTCAGCCCCCATGTTATTCTTATGGATAATAATTAAATGCTCTGTCTCCCTTAATTATGAACATAAATGAATAAAAACTGGTATACGACTTCACCTAGTTGAGTTATATTGATATTAGCATAAAAACCCATTTTTTGTGTTCCTTGTTGCAGCAAACCTGCGTACTCAGCCCCAATGTTATTCTTATGGAGAATAATTAAAATTGTATATATCGCTTATTTGTGAATATATTTTTATAAAACTTGTTAAGTGGCTTTATGTAGTATTAAGACATTTATATCTCCATTGGAAATTCGCTGAGTATGCAGGTTTGCTGCGACGGGGGTATATATATATATATATATATATATATATGTGTGTGTCCGTTAACACGATAACTTGAGTAAAAAACGTCCGAATTTGATGAAATTTGGCTCAAATGTGTAAAATGACATTCATGACTTTAAGTTCGAATACCAGAAAAATCGGACCATGGAAAGGGGGGTTTATGGGGGTTTTAAATTTTCCAAAAATCAGTTTTTGCATTTTTTACCCTAAAATTTTAAAAATTCTTAATTTTGGTTTCGGCCATGTTATAGAGCTTAGAAAAACAAATCATTTAGTATTTTGAATTATTAACCTAGGTTAAGTGGTTGCGGATAAAATCCAAAAAAACTTGCTCATATAATCTCCCATGTTAATCTTATGGGAAAAAGGTTTTTTGCTTTTTCTCAGTTTATTTTAATGTAAACTTCACATTTGCTTTTACCAATCTGTTCAGTTCCACAAAACAATCATTTTGGTGTTTAAATTGTGATTCTACGCCCAACCGTTGCAGAGATATTCGAAGGGCTAAACACAGTACGTTGTCCAATGTTATCCTTATGGAGAATAAATAAAATTTGATATCTCGATTATTTATGAATGTATGTTGATGAAACTTGGTATGTTGCTTCAAGTAGTACTGGTATATTGATATTTGCACAAAAAATTGATTTTTTGTTGATTATTCCCGTAGCAGCAAACCTGCGTACTCAGCCCCCATGTTATTCTTATGGAGAATATGTAAAATGTAATGACTCCCTTAATTATGAACATAAATTAATAAAACTTGGTATATAGCTTCACTTGGTTGAGTTATATTGATAATTATATAAAAACCCATTTTTCTGTTCCTTGTTGCAGCAAACCTGCTTTCTCAGCCCCCATGTATTCTTATGGAGAATAACTAGAATGTTATATATCGCTTATTTATGATTGAATATCGATGAAACTTAGTATGTGGCTTCGCCTAGTTAAATTCTATTTATATTTGCATAAAAACAAATTGTTTCTGTTCCTTGTTTCAGCAAACCTACATACTCATTACCAATGTTATTCTTATGGAGAATAATTAAAATCGCTTATATGTGAATGTATTTTTATGAAACTTGGTTTGCGGCTTTATGTGGTATTAAGACATATATTATGCATTGGAAATTCGCTGAGTCCGCAGGTTTGCTGCGACGGGGGTATTTTTGTTTGGTATATCAATGCCAACGGCATAAAAACGGCCCAAAACACGTAATAAAAAGGTTTTTGGAAGGTTCAATCATGTTCCAGGTGTAAAAATAACGTATATGTAAAAAATGTAATGAAACAATATAATTTTTATTGAACCTTTGTGATTGAGTAGGGCTCCTGATAATAATAACTCTAGTCAGTCTTTTCCTTTTCTTTTTCGACTATAAAAAAATTAAATATCTACATAAAAAAGGGTGCTTTGTTTTAAAATGTCAATATTATTAATATAATTTTTATTTTCACAAAAATTGGCTAAAAAGTATGTTTAAACAATAGATTTATAAGTTTAAAATAAGAAAAACCGCTTCCCTCACGTCATCGTAGTTTATAATTGTCTTTAGATAACATGTTCTCACATTACCAATATATTAAAACAAATCACCAAAAAATAAATGTTGCACAGTTCGTTTGGCTCAATTTATTTTTAAAGTGTCCCAACAAGAACAGCAAATTGGTTATAATTTAATAATAACAGCATTTACCCGTATTTTATTTATTTCTAAGAAATTTAAATAGCACAAAATATCTTCCAGGGCAAAGTAAATTACGAAACTACCGCTCGGTGTAGTCGGCAGTCGCTCCCCGAATGATAATGGGATAATGTATGCTGCCAGTGTTGTTCACTTATGCAGTTATAGAGCGCCAACTACGTGTGCAGGAAACTTCGCTTCCCGGCGCAATCTAGCAACTCGCTCAACAATTAGTATCCCTGTGGTTTCTGATTGGGTCATTTGAAGCAAAAACGTGCATTGTTTATTAATATACTTAACACATATTTCGTTTATCGTATTTCTATTAGGCATTTAGTGAAAAGAGATCTTTACTCCATAACAAGACTCACAGTAGCCTATAATACTAACCAGTGTCTGTTTTTTTTTGGGGGGGGAAGGGGAAATGTAACCACCAATGTTAAAGCACAACACTACCATTAGTCCTGTGCTTTACATTACACACATGTGGGTTACATTCCCCCATCCCAAAAAAAACTTAAATTGGTATAATTTTAATTGGTTAATTGGTTAATTGTACAATTAATAATCGTAAACAATGATAACCAATATTATCAAGGAACTATGTAACTTAAGCCATTTAATGTTATCATTGATATAATTTGATTTTAATATTGAATTCTTATCACTGTTGTTACTTATTTTAATAATACACCTACATTTTAATACTTCTTTAATAACATAATTTTATAAGGGTTATTGAGTTAAATATTTGTCGGAAACTCTTTAAACCAGCCTATCGGTTGTAAACTACAGCAAATCACGGCTGGTCCTTTGATGTTGGAATTTACTGATGGAATGTCAATTAAACACTGATTAGCTCGGCGGTAAATACAATACCCCCGTCGCAGCAAACCTGCATACTCAGCGAATTTCCAAAGAATATATAACATAACACATTAAAACACTTAACAGGATTGATAAAAAATATATTCACAAACTAGCTACATATATATATGTGTGTGTGTGTGTGTGTGTCCGTAAGCACGATAACTCTCGTTAAAAAGGTCCGATCTTAATGAAATTTGGTACAAATATGTAAAGTACCATTTATTTGAACGAGTTCGAAAACCAGACGAATCACACCATCCGAAGGGGGTTTTTGGGGGGTCTTGTACCCCAAAAATGAGTTTTTTGGGGCTTCCACATGTCATTTTTACTTAAATAAAATATATATCAAATAAATAAATAATATATATATATATATATATATATATATATATATATATATATATATATATATATATATATATACATATATAAACATTTTAACGAATGGTGGGAAAATTTAAAACACCCATAAACCCCCCTTTTCCCATGGTCCGATTTTTCTGGTTTTCGAACTTAAAGTCATGAATGTCACTTTACACATTTGAGCCAAATTTAATTTAAATCGGACATTTTTTACTCACGTTATCGCATTCACACACACACACACATACACACACGCACGCACGCACACATGCACGCACGCACGCACGCACACACACACACACACACCCACCCACCCACCCCCACACACACACACACACACACACACACACACACACACACACACACACACACACACACACACACACACACACACACACACACACACACACACACACACACACACACACACACACACACACACACACACACACACACACACACACACACACACACACACACACACACACACACACACACACACACACACACACACACACACACACACACACACACACACACACACACACACACACACACACACACACACACACACACACACACACACACACACACACACACACACACACACACACACACACACACACACACACACACACACACACACACACACACACACACACACACACACACACACACACACACACACACACACACACACACATATATATATATATATATATATACATATGTATAAATTTGAAGGAATAGAGTTTTTGGCATCTGGGGACCTCAAAACAAAAAATATCATGGTCTCGGGCTTAAGTCTTACCATGAGACCTACGGTAATAGCTTCTTCCCTATAGAGGAAATTCGCTAAAACCTATACTAACTGTTTAGTTGCAATATGCTGACTTATAAGTAAATGTCTAATGTTAAGTTAATTGTCGTTAGTTGCTGCCTAATAAATAGTAATAACAATTAACATGCAATACATACAGCATTATTGTAACATATATATTGCATTAACATAGGCCTACAATTACAGTTAGTTAAAACAATATTTATTTTGATTTTTAACTAATCAAATTGGACGAATGAATTGTGTTAGGTTATTTATTTAACGGTTTTATTTCAGTTTATTATTTATTTAATCTATACATAATATAATTAAAATGTTAATGATTTGCGGGGCGAAGCCTGCGGGTAACATACATGCTAGTCTATACATATAAAATGCAAAGCCACTCTCTCACTCATCATGAATTCTTCTACTTCCTATTTACCTAGAGAGTTGAAATTTTTTACACTGATTCTTTAGGCATAAAATAGGAAAACTAAATGGTTTTAATCCTGTTCTGACCTTAAGGTTCCACCAGAGACCCCGAAAACGTTCCCTTGTATCCATTACCGACATTCATTTTTGTTTGAGCTGATAAAATACAAACAGCTGATCTTTATTCGTAGTAGTTCCACGGACTAATCACAGATTGCAGCACACATAACTGCCATAGTTTTTATAAATCACTAGCTGGCCCGACAGATGTCCTGTCCTGTAATGTTATTGAATTTGTTTTATGTCAAATACTCATTCATTTTCAAGATGAGGTCGTTTGATTCGCTCACTCGCCTATTTTTATACAGTGCTAACTTCGGCATCAAAAAAAGAGTTTGAGTTGCTATTCAAGTAGATTTGTTATTTCCATAATGAACATATATTTATGCCATTCAAGTATGTTTAGATATAATCCTTGTTAACAGCAGTTTGGTGTAACTAACTGAACTTTGATCAAATCAATGGGAACTTTAAAGCCAGTGGCATAGACCCTTAGGTCGGATTAAAAATTGTCTTTTATAAAACCCTTGTCCTGACATTAACGAACACAAAAAAAAATTATTCAATTTGGTGCACTCATTCTCAAGTTATGGCGTGACCAAGGGAAATAGGGATTCATTTGTATATATTAAGATTTTCGGGGCGAAGCTTGCGGGTAACAGCTAGTTTCAATATATTATTTACAAGTTATGAGTATTAAAAGTTTTAGTACATATTTTTACCTAAGGGTGGAAATTCCTATCTAATGAAGTCTATCAAGCAAGGAAAACCAAACACTATAAATTAAACGACAATATGTATTAGTAATATAAATTATTAAATGACAATTTTTAACTGGTCATACACAGAGAAAGAAAACTTGAATCAGGAAAAATATCTGATTTAGATTGAAGTTTATACTATCTGAGTGCTATTAAAAACTCTAGTAGGCCTATTAAATAAATAGTAGTGTAATAAACTGTACTGAAGCGATGTTGAAATGAGAGAATTGATACAGCTTTATACTATTTAGATATCAATGAATGTCATTCATAAGTTTCCACTTATCATTTAAGTCAGAATTTTATTGATTGACATGTGTTAATAAGTCATGAATTAAGAAACTTTGTAATTGGGTTTGTTTGGTTTGCTTAGCGTTGTGTTTTGTCTTTAACGTTGTTAAGAGGACAACGGTCCAATTCTCCCACAGTCATGTGCGCGCCTCGGGAATCGAACCCGTGACCTATTGCACCGAAATCAACAACGCTAATCGTTATAAGGCTATGGAGACACTCGGCTGATTGTTTTATTCACAGTCAAGCCATAAAACCCCTAAAACCATTAAATACTCTTTAAATGATTTAATATTAAAAACAAAATAGACCAGACATGGCTTTTAAGCATAGAGCCGTGTCACGTGTTTGAAAAATACACATAACATGCATGTAAGTGATATGTGTATATGTCCATGTGTTATGAAAGTTTAAATGTTAAACGTGTGTTGCTGTTAATATTGTAACATAAGCAAAGACAGAATACTACTTGTAATATAAAAAAATACTAAGTTATAAATTAGTCAGAAATGTATTATTTTTTTGCTTCTTTGGAGTAGTAGGCTACTATGCATTTTCAGAGGAAAGAAAAAACAGTTCTTGGCAGTCGCAGTATTACAATAATTACGTCTTTATTATCTAATAAAGAACAAATGAGACGAAATTGTAAACACAATAAGACAAAGATAGGGAACATCAGGTAGTAAAGTACATTAAAGGGGGAGCAATGCCAATATCTAACTTCTAGCTAAGAGAAAGGGAAACATCCAATACTGAGGGATCTAATCAACTCCTGAAATAGGGTGAAGATTATAAACAAAATCCACCAGTAAGATAGTCAGTTAAATAAATACCGGGGTTATTTTATGGTTATATAACTAGTTATTAGATATTCACCGTGTTGTAACCTAAAGGGTGGCCCGTAATTATTTAATTTTGCCTAACTATTACGATGTACCATAAGTGAGCCTATCCTATAGATTGTAGAAAATTCATGCTTTGAAACATTTAAAACAACTCTTGAGTTGTATTGACATTCGCAATAGGTATTATAATTGTTTATGTTTAATTGAAATATTTACAGGACGTAATTGTAAATAGTTCGTAAAGATAATCTGTTTAAAGTGTATTCCAAATAGGTTCACTTCCCTTGCTAGGGTTGGCTATCCAAATGATGATATAATAGGTTCACTTCCCGTATTAAGGTTAGGCTATCCAAATGACGATATAATAGGTTCACTTCCCGTGTGAAGGTTAGGCTATCCAATTGAACATATAATAGGTTCACTTCCCGTATTAAGGTTAGGCTATCCAAATGATGATATAATAGGTTCACTTCCCGTGTTAAGGTTAGGCTATCCAAATGAACATATAATAGGTTCACTTCCCGTGTTAAGGTTAGGCTATCCAAATGACGATATAATAAGTAGGGTAAACATTTTCCAGTACTTTATTTTATGTCAATTTAGTTTAAAAGCCAAATTATTTAAATAAGGCTTAGAGTAATAAGACCATTCACCATGATTTATTATACTGTGCAGTCGAGCAATGATAAGAACTTATTAACATCTTAAGTTATTAACTTCAAACTTAGTACATGTCTGACGACAAATAAGACCTACTTCGGTATAGAGTATAAAGTGTCTACTTTGTACTGTTAAAAATAACCCCGTCGCAGAAAACCTGCGTACTCAGCGAATTTAAAATGCATAATATATGTCTTAATACCACATAAAGCCGCATACCAAGTTGCATAAAAATATCTATATATTAATACGCAAGGGGTTTTTCTTCACAGTCATAACTCGATAACGGCAGGACGGAATTTAACGTTTGAGGTGTCAAATTAAAGGTATTTTTACGTAGATATTTGCCAATACGTCTATCTAGAATTTTAAGAAAGGGCGTCACCCAAATATCGTAAAGGACTGAATTTTCGGAACAGTGGCGATATCCGACGGGCGGAAGTGTAAACTACATGTTGATTGAAAGTACGTTGTTATCATCCGTTTTAATGTAAGTTGTTTTGTTATGTTTGTTAACAACTAAAGTAACCTTTCTCCTTTGGTTGGGTACAAACTTGCTCGGCAACAGAGATCAAGTATTCATAAATAAGTATCCTACAATTTTAATTATTCTACATAAGAATAACATGCTGAGTAAGCAGGTTTGCTGCAAACAAGGAACGAAAAATATGGGGTTTCTTGCAAATATCAATATAACTCAACTAGGTGAAGCCAATACCAAGTTTCATCACTATACATTCATAAAGAAACGATATATACCATTTTAATTTGTCTCCATAAGAATAACTTGGGGGAAGAAAAAAGGCACACAAAAAATGGGTTTTATGTGAACATCAATATAACTCAACTAGGTGAAGCCACATACCAAGTTTTATTAATATATGTTCATAATTAAGGGAGACATTACATTTTACTTATTCTCCATAAGAATAACATGGGGGCTGAGTACGCAGGTTTGCTGCTATGGGAATAATCCTTAAGAAATGTGTTTTTTTTTGTGAAAATAACAATACACCACAACCAGATGAAGCCGTATGCCAAGTTTCGTTAGTATACGTTCATAAATAAGCGAGATATAAAAGTTGTCTTATTCTCCATGAGAATAACATTTGACAACGTACTGTCTGTAGCACGTTTAATATCTCTGTAACCAATAGACGTAGAGAAATTATCAAAACACCAAACTGTGTGTTTTTTAAAGCTGAATCCAATGGTGAAAACTTAAATTTGACCTTGTAAAATATTTCATGTAACAACTTCAAACACACACACACACACACACACACACACACACACACACACACACACACACACACACACACACACACACACACACACACACACACACCACACACACACATATATATATATATATATGTTATATTGGTTAATTGGGGCTATTAATGATGTATTTTCATTATTTAACAAGTACCCTTTTTGTATAAAAATGTTATTTTATTATTTTAGACTGACATGATTCGTGCGCTTAGGCCATTTTCAAAGTCAATAACAAATATAACCTCACATTTAAAATAATAAACATTAATCATATGTTAATATTAGTTTTTTTAAACTGCATATGACATATTTGCCAGAACACATAACATATTTTCCATTCTTCTATTAATTTCTTTAATACTATATTATATGATTTTAACGTTTCTTTGTTCTTATTTTTTCAATTTTGTCAAACATCGGGTTGTTTTGATTAGGTAATACTGTGTTCATTATGTTTGTAGGACCTTTTTTAAATTAAAGTATACATTCATCTCTTCTTTTACAAACAGCTTCTTTCTATTTCGTTCAAACTCTAAAACTGTTAGATGTTCTTTTAGATCTGTATATTTGTGTTTTGACTTTATTAAGTGATCTGCAAAGTTAGATCTCATCATCATTTTTTTATTAGATTTAAAAGCTTGTAAATGTTCATTGAATCTAACCTTGTAGTTTCGAGATGTTTGTCCTATATAATAACTATCACACTCGTTACATTTTATCTTGCATATTCCAGATCTGTTATATATCTCGTCTTTATTAACTTGACGATTTGCTATTTTGTTATTTAATATTTTATATATGTTGTTCTTAGTTTTATAACTTATATCAGTTTGGGAATCTTTAAATGTTTTTATTATGGCTTTGTTCATACAATTGTTGAATGGAATGATGCCATTTTATGAGGCCATGGATAATTAGAATGAAATGGAATCATCGTATCTGTCGTTGTGGGGTTTCTAAAAATATTAAAGGAGTGTTTCTTATCTTCTTTAAAAATGGCAATATCTAGAAAATTAATTTCTTCTTTTTGGGTTTCTCCTGTAAATTGAATTTTGGCAGATAAGATATTTATATACGATAATAATTGTTTGGCTTCGTTTTCATTGCCTTCGAATAGACACAAGATGTCATCTAAATGTCTATACCTACAGCATTTTTTCTTTCTAAAGGGATTAATTTCATTCATTATTTTAGTGGTTTCCATATCTGTTATGTAAATATCTGCAATAAATAAATATATATACAGTTTAGAACGAATGGTGTTTTTGGAGTCTGGGGACCTCAAAACGAAAAGTTATAATGGTCCCGGGCCTAGGTCTTACCATGCTGACTACGGTAATAGCTTCTTCCCTTTAGGGGAAATTCGTTAAAATGGCGGCCATTTTTGTTTTTCAATGCCAAATATCAATAAAACCGTAATATTTAAGAAAACGCTATAAGAATTCCAAAAGTTGCGTTGATGTGTTCCAAAAATCATTATATGAAGATTTTAACTATGGGATGGTAAATAACAGAGAAATTGTGATTTTCATAATTTAAAACATGAAGTTTTGGTCTAGAAATGGAACAGAATTTAATTTATACGAAACTTCAAAAACGCTCTTATTTCCATGTCCCGTCTCACAAAGCACATTGCGATTACAATATAAGTTAGACAAGGAGCAGTTTGAAATGAACATAGACGAGTAATACAATTACCTTGTTTCGTGTGTTACACTTGAGCAACATGCAACTACTCGCCTTGCGTTGAATAAGACACACAGAGCACATTTCCAAGTTATTAAGTAAATTCCAGTGAAAGCTACTTAAGTGAGTTTTATTTTTGACATGAAAAACAATTTAACTATATAAATGAGAATTACATTTTTCATGCGTTCGTTTAGAAATAGTATGGCAGGTGTTTCACGTAAAACTTGTAATAGTAAATGTAATAGCCACACTTTCCTGTCTTGTTAACTAGACATAAAGGGAAAACAGTTAACTTTGAATTTGGGTTCTGTTTGATTTTTGTGACAGCCAAATTAAATATTTCCTTTTTTAATTTGATTTAAGATAATTTTAAAAAAATCTGAGAGGTGGTAAAATCTAAAATGACGTTTATACAAATTAAAAACAAACTAACCACTATATAAAACCACTAATTCGCAAAAATAACTAATTCAAACTAATAATTCATACTAACTAATAGTACTAATTCGATATGATAGCTTTATTTCTTTATATCTTTATATGATAAGTATTTATTTATCCATATTTCATACATATGGGTGTTTCTACAAGTTTTTTTTTTTACTTTATACAATTTGTAATAAACAAGTCAAACTGTAATGGCAGCTGTGAAATATGGGAATTGATTGGGTTATATAAAATGTTGACGTCGCGATTCCCCAAATGACAGACGAGGACAGCGCCAATATGATGAGTGGGCAGTATCAATAAAATAATTTGACAAAACGATGCAATTATATCAAACGGATCAATTTATCGAATTCCAACAGTGGTTGAGATATATGATTGAAGTATATATTTAGACTTTATCATTTAACTAGCTGTTCCCGTAGGCTTCGCCCCGCAAATAATTTATAAAAACTATGACAGTTGTGTGTGCTGCATTCTGTGGTGAGCACTTTTTCGCCTACAAAATTTAGAGGTTGTTTGGTCGATATCGAACAGACGATACCGCAACGTTTCATCAACCGATTGTTCGTTCATTCTAATGGATGATTTGAGATTGCCGACGACCGAGAAGTTAAACTTGGAAATGGAAACCACTGTGGAAGTTCTAAGCTGACTCGACTAGGGCCTGTTGAAGTATAAGTTTGGCCATTGGACAATTTGAAATTGAAATACCTTACATCCACTTAATATGGCAAAAGATATACCCAATTTAAATAAACTTTGTAATGCTAAGTTAATTAAGTAATGTATACAAGGTCTTAAACAGATTAAGATGCCTTTAAATTTACAAATTGGTTGCAATCATAAATACAAAGACCCCGAGGTAGGTAGGGTTAAGATAATTAATCGGTCTCTCTAAATTACTTGTGATAAGATAAAAATTGTTCATAAATTAAACTAGTATGAAACAAAACCCATTCCTTGCCCAAGTAATAGGCTTAATTATAGCTAAGGACTTGAAAGACTCAGTTATTATGAGTTATATTAACTTTCCATATCCATAATTTAAAGTACCTATAAACTCGTAAACTCCTATAAACCTATAAACTCCTATAAAATCTTCAAACGTTTCAGCTTCATAAAATCTACTAGCGCCACTCATTTTGTATTCCAACAACCACCATTTTCCTTCCAACTTCGAAAACATCTATCTACTATCGTAGTCAACATTCAATCGATAAAACATCCGGTTGGTAAAATTGTTCGATATCGACCAAACAACCTCTAAATTTTGTAGGCGAAAAAGTGCTCACCGCATTCTGTGGTTAGCCCCTGGAACTACCAAGGGAACTACTAAGAATCAAGATCAGCTGTTCGTATTTTCATTAGCTCAAACAAAAATGAATGTCCGTAAGAAATACATGGGAACTTTGTCGGGATCTCTGGCGGAGCCCTAAGGTCAGATTAGGATGAACACCATTTAGTTTTCCTATTTTATGCCTAAAGAATCAGTGTACAAAATTTCAGCTCTCTATCTACATGGGAAGGTGGAGAATTAGTAATGCCAGTCAGCCAGGGTTTTGCCTTTTATATATTCGTACCTGGGGGGCCGAGCTTTGCTCGGGGAAGGCCATTCAGTTTGTTTAGATGACTGGGAGTAATAATTCACCACTTCCCCCAACTGATTACCATATTTTTATAGCTCATTTGCCTCTTTCCTGCATTTTTAAGGTCACTCCAGTTGTTATTTATAAGTCAATGTCCCTTTGATTTATTTTACTACCCGTATATATGTAATCTTCACTCAAATCTTTTACTCTCTGTTCTCAGGAAACCACATGTTAATAATCATAAACAACATGAGTCCCTTTGACAGTTCCCTGGTTGATTATGAACAGCTGTTACAATTCTTTTGTTTTGATTTGAAACTCCATAGCCCAATGTTAATTTTTTTAACTTTTCATTTCAGTTTTTTACATTATTTGATTTTTCCTGGGGATGAGGCCTGTCTAGAACTTATTTTTATCCCACAAATGAGTTATTTCGAACATTTGAAGGAAATCGTTGGAGCCGTTTTTGAGATCCGTGTCGCAAGCAAGCAAGCAAACCTTACTCATATTAGAGTATAGGATTTAATCCTATCCTATACTCTAATATGAGTAAGGTTTGCTTGCTTGCGTGCTTGCTTGCTTGCGACACGGATCTCAAAAACGGCTCCAACGATTTCCTTCAAATGATCGAAATAACTTATTTCTGGGATAAAAATAAGTTCTAGACAGGCCTCATCCCTAGGAAAAATCAAATAATGTAAAAAAACTAAAATGAAAAGTTAAAAAAATTAACATTGGGCTTATGGAGTTTCAAATCAAAACAAAAGAATTGTAACAGCTGTTCATAATCAACCAGGGAACTGTCAAAGTAATACTCATGTTGTTTATGATTATTAACATGTGGATTCCTGAGTGCAGAGATTAACAGATTTGAGTTAAGATTACATATGTAGAGTAGTAAAATAAAACGAAGGGACATTGAGATATAAATAACAACTGGAGGGACCTTAAAAATGTAGAAAAGAGGCAATTGAATAATACAAATCTGATTATCAGTAGGGTGAAGTGGTGAAATATTACTCCGAGTCATCTAAACAAACTGGCTGGCCTTCTCCCGAGCAAAGCTCGGCCCCCAGGTACTTGAATTTAATGCACAGAATTACAAAATGTATCGGCGACATTCATGGTCTTTGTTGACAACAACGATATATAGTAACAGAAATATGTCCTCACCAAACCTTACAAAACGACATAAAATATAAATAGATTTCACATGTAATGATTTTACATTATTATTTCTTACTCTTGAATAAAACCCAGCAAGTCGGTGTAGAAAGAGGAATACTGTAGTTCGTACAATTTGCTATTTTGTAAATATGTAAACATAATATATTAATGATGAATATAAAACAAATAAATGACATAGAAGAAGGAAAATCTGTTTAACAAAAACTGTTTGGTATTTGTTACTGTGATAGTTCCTCCAACCGTTATTATATTTTGCTGTAGTGCAACATCAGCTAAATCTGTTTAAAATTCATTATTGTTTTACTCATGACGATTTAAAAGAGTCTTCTCCACAAATAGATTTTAAAATTGGGATCTTCCACCATTAGTGTAGGGGATCCAGATTCAATAAAACGTATAAACAGTTATATTGTAATTTATCGATTAGCAGCTTTCATGTCACAACACACAAATCTGTGTTATCAAAAATACTCTACAAATGTTTGTACATTTAGTGTACAAACCCTTAACGTCTTGAGAGAAGGGTTCGACGCAAAATTTATGTAAAAACACAACAGGTAAGTATTACATTATTTAAATTTATCGTTTCATTGGCTAAACCCGGCATTTCATAATAACTAGAAGCACGTTTTATATAGTAGTGTAACTGTATTCGTTCTGTAACCTTCGCTCCACTGGAAGTTTGTGTTGCAATAATTTCGATCACTATTAATAACGTTATCTTGAAAAAAAAGTTTTTTCTCCCACAAGATTTCGGAACCATTTTAGTCGTATTTAAGTAGTTCGTTTAGCTTACGTCTGTGTTTCAACCATAAGGTAATGTAAGTACATAGCAATTGAACATATTCATGTTAGGACTGGTAAAAACACGTGTTCATAACCTGAAACACACAAAGTATAAGATTAAACACTATTAGTTTGTTTAATAGTGTTTTTAGCGAATTTCCCCTATAGGGAAGAAGCTATTACCGTAGTCGGCACGGTAAGACCTAGGCCCGGGACCATGATAAATTTTCGTTTTGTGGTCCCCAGACCCCAAAAACACCATTCGTTCGAAACTGTATATATATATATATATGTGTGTGTGTGTGTGTGTGTGTGTGTGTGTGTGTGTGTGTGTGTGTGTGTGTGTGTGTGTGTGTGTGTGTATGATTATATGTGTGAATATATATATCTATATATATATATATATATAGATATATAGATATATATATATATATATGTGTGTGTGTGTGTGTGTGTGTGTGTGTGTGTGTGTGTGTGTGTCCGTGAGCACGATAAATCTCATACAAATTATCCGATTTTGATGAAATTTGGTATAAACGTGTAAAGAAACATTTATGACTTCAAGTTCGAAAACCAGCCAGATCGCTCTATCCGAATGGGTGTTTTGGGGGGTTTCGTACCCCAAAAATGGGGTTTTTGAATTTTTTACATCCAATTTTTGAAATAGCCAAATTTTAGTTTTCACCATTCGATTTAACTTAAAAAGATACACAATTTGGTATTTCGATAATTTCTCTACGTCAATTGGTTACCGAGATACTGAAAGTTCTAATACAGTACGTTGTCTAATGTTATTTTTATAGAGGAAAAGAAAATTTTTATATCTCGCTTATTTATGAACGTATACTGATAAAACTTGGTATACAGCTTCATATCGTTGTGGTCTATTGATATTTGCTAAAAAAAATATTTTTTCCAAACTCTCCCTTAGCAGCAAACCTGCGTACTCAGCCCCCATGTTATTCTTATGGAGAATAATTAAATGCTCTGTCTCCCTTGATTATGAATATAAATTAATAAAAACTGATATACGACTTCACCTAGGTGAGTTATATTGATATTTGCATAAAAACCCATTTTTTGTATTCCTTATTGCAGCAAACCTGCGTACTTAGCCCCAATGTTATTCTTATGGAGAATAATTAAAATTGTATAAACCGCTGATTTGTGAATATAATTTTATGAAACTTGGTAAGTGGCTTTATAAAGTATTAATACATTTATATATCCATTGGAAATTCGCTGAGTATGCAGGTTTGCTGCGACGGGAGTATTTATTTTTTATTTTAAACAAATTAAAGATGAAATAAAAGTTTAATAATACGGTAGAGACAAAAGTTTAAATCTTATTATAATAAATAACTGTATTCGTACTCTGCGTAAACCCTTGGTCATCTGTAAAAATAAACAACCAAAGCCCGTAAACAGTATATACTGGACGATAGACTAACAGGCAACAAAGTTATAAACTAATTAAACAACTGAATCAAAAGGTAAACATAGGTTTGATAAAAGCTGTTACAACAATTATTGATACAGTTATTTTTTAAATTGTGGAAAGAAAATGTCGAATAGGTTATTTCGCCTTAACCTGGAGAATTGCCGCAATCTGTTTATATTACGTAGTGATTCTCGTGTAAACATGAAACCGGGCGAACTATTTTTGTAGTTGACACCCCATAACAGAATAATGGGCCAATAGAGCTCTCGCGGCCCAGCGGAGGGGCGGATATTGTCATTGGACCAAGGCTAAACGCGATTTAACTGGGGCACTGCAAGTCACTGAGCTGCAACTAGGGAAACGTTTACAGTTTGGTATGGCATTAGTATGACTATTATTATTATTTATATATGATATGCGTACATATACAATTCTTATAAAGATTTTAAAACAAAGTAACCTTTTTTATATTTTTTATTCAATTTCAATTGACTAAAATAAAAATATAAATATAAGTACCCCCGTAGCAGCAAACCTGCATACTTAGCGAATTTCCAATGCATGTATATGTTCTCACTACCACACAAAGCCACTTACCAAATTTCAAAAAAATATATGAATAAATATGTGATTTACAGCATTTTATTTATTCTCCATAAGAATAACGTTTACGGCTGAGTACGCAGGTTTGCTGTAACAAGATAAGAAATGAGTTTTTATGCAATTATCAATATAACTTAACCAGGCGAAGCTACATACCAAGTTTTATTAATTTATGATCATAATTAAGGGAGATATAAATCTTTACTTATTCTTCATAACAATAAAATTAGGGCTGAGTGCGCAGGTTTGCTGCTAAAGGGACAGTTGAAAAAAATGTTCTGCAAATTTCAATATAGCAGTAATAAGTGAAGCCACATGCCAAGTTTCATCAATGAACATTCATAAATAAACGAGATATCGAATTTTAATTATTCTCCATAAGGATATCATTGGACAACGTACTGTGTTTAGCACTTTTAATATCTCTGCAACGGCTGGACGTAGAATCACAATTTAAACACCAAAATGACTGTTTTGTAAAGCTGAACTGATTGGTTAAAGCAAATATGAAGTTTAAATTAAAATTAACTGAGGAAAAGCTAAATAAGATTTTAGCTTTTTCCTTTTTCCCATAAGATTAACATGGGAGATTTTATGAACATGTTTTTTGGATTTTATCCGCAACCACTAAATTTAGGTTAATGATTCAAATTACTACATTTTTTTAAACTCTAACATAGTCAAAACCAAAATTGAATATTTTAAAAATTGTAGGGTGAAAAATGCAAAAAACCTTTTTTTTGGAAAATTGTAAACCCCCATAAAAGCCCCTTCCCATAGCCCGATCTTTCTGGTTTTTGAATTTAAAGTCACGAATATTGCTTTACACGTTTGTGCCAATTTGTATCGAAATCGGATCCCAAGTTATCGTGTTAACGGATATCATAAGTAACATAAGTAATATATATATATATATATATATATATATATATATAATATTGAACGAATAGTGTTTTTGGCATCTGGGGACCTCAAAAGAAAAAGTTATCATGGTATCGGGCTTAAGTCTTACCATGAGACCTACGGTAATATTTTCTTTCCTATAGGGTACGCTAAAAAGAGTACATTGTTTTAAAACTCATACAGTACACGAATAATTCTATTAGTAGCCTTATACACAAATTGGAAATATATATATATATATATAAAGATGAATAGATAGATAGCAACGTGTTAACCACACAAAGAAAATGGATAATGTGTATTAGAGGCACAAACGCACCACATGAACTAATTAGCTTGGTCCATTGATTGTGCAACATTTTTATCCGCCACACGTTCCAGCACGTTCGAACATCGAACACACGGAAGCGCTCTGACAGTAATTGCTGCCCCCATGTCTTTACCTTGTCCAATTAAGGTTTGGATGAAAAATACCCACATGGAATTAATTAAAAATGTGCTCTAATTTGGTTTAAAATTCTTGGGGCAGGTACTAACGCAAAACTTGAATTATTTCCGTAGAGGTGTAACAAATTTAAGTAGCTAGTCAATGCTATAAAATACCGTTGTTCTAATTTAATTAGTCTAGTCATTGTTAGTAATTAAGAATCGATAAAACTCTTACAAAAACCGTGAAAAACCTCAGTTTTCATGCAAAAAGATTGAAAGTGTTGTATTTGACGTATATTTCACATAAAACAATATTACTTACAATTAAAGATAACATATAGCAAACACAAACATGTCTCTTTTGATCTTTGTTTAAATATATCAGGGATACGTATGTAACCACGAATACGTAACCTATTTATTTAATCTTAAATTTAAGGTAATAATATTTAATTTGTAAATAATGGTAGCCTTAATCATAATCTTTGTCAACGAATCCTAAAAACTCGCTGAATCGGACAACGTCCAACGAATTAAATACCCCCGTCGCAGCAAACCTGCGTACTCAGCGAATTTCCAATGCATATATATGGGACTCACTACTACATAGAGCTACTTACCAAGTTTCACAAAAATACATCCATAAATAAGTGATATATAGCATTTTATTTATTCTCCATAAGAATAACATTGGGGCTGAGGAAGCAGGTTTGCTGCAACGAGGAAGATAAGTAATGTATTTTTTGCAATTATCAATACAATTGAACCAGGTAAAACTACATACCAAGTTCTCTTAATGTAAGTTCATAATTAAGGGAGATATACAACTTTACTTATTCTCCATATGAATAACATGTGGGCCGAGTATGCAGGTTTGCTGCTACGGGGACTATCCACAAAAAACTTGCCTTTTGTGCTAATATCAATATACCACAACTATTTGAAGCCACATACCAAGTTTCATCAATATACATTCATAAATAATCGAGATATAGAATTTTATTTATTCTCCATAAGGATAACATTGGACAACGTACTGTGTTTAGCACTTTGAATATCTCTGCAACGGTTGGACGTAGAACAACGATTAAAACACCAAAATGTTTGTTTTGTTGAGCTAAACACATTAATAAACATAAATGTGAAGTTTTTAGTAAAACTATCTGAGAAAAATCTAAAAACCTTTTTACCATAAGATTATCATGGGATACGTTTTTTTGGATTTTCTCCGCAACCACTTAACCTAGGTTAATGATTCAAAATACTAAATTATTTGTTTTTTAAGCTCTATAAAATGGCTATAACCAAAATTGAGTGTTTTTAACATTTTGGGGTCAAATTTGCAAAAAACCGATTTTTGGAAAATTGTAAACCCCCATAAAACCCCCTTCCCATAGTGCGATCGATCTGGTTTTCGAACTTAAAGTCATAAATGCTACTCTCAACATTTGTGCCAAATTTCATCAAAATCGGGTGTTTCTTTCAAAAGTTATCGCGGTAACGGACACACACACACACACACATACACACACACACACACACACACACACACACACACACACACACACACACACACACACACACACACACACACACACACACACACACACACACACACACACACACACACACACACTCACATATATATATATATATACATATATATCAATTTGAACGAATCGTGTTTTTGGCATCTGGGGACCTCAAAACGAAAAGTTATCATGGTCTCGGGCTTAATTCTTACCATGCCACCTACGGTAATAGCTTCTTCCCTATAGGGGAAATTCGCTAAAACTGAACTCTTCTTACTTTGTGCCCGGAGAAGGGGCTAACAGAAGGGGGTGGGGGAAGTAGTTTCTTGAATTGTTATCACCACCCTCTTCCACACCACATAAAAGTGATTTTAAAATATTCTTTATACCTTTGATTTAAGAAACGTGTCCAAATACTGCCCAAACCCAATTAAATATAGTCCATTATATCCTTATATTGCCCATATCTCAAATAACACCGTGATAGTGAAACTGTGCAAGAGAGGGTTTCATTGCAATTTTTTGCTATAAAATAAATACTGTACACATGAACAAATACATTACAGGGAGTCATGCAGAGTATCCGTCATAGAGCTGAGATTTATGACACTTCCGAGCTTGAAATTTGAAACGATAATTATTTGCCAATTCAAGTGCACATTCACAAAAGGCAGTGACATTCATGCTTAGAGACTATTGAGTACGGGATAGTTGCCTGCCACAGACTTCACGTTTATGAAAACTCGACATCTCAAATGGACAAAATAAATCTTTCAATAAACCCTCCGTTTACATCAAAGTCATTGGGAATTTATTTTTGCATTTGTTACTACTACTTTGTATTAATTTTCATTTCATAAACATGGATGTATTCATTGCTTATATATTTCGTATAAACATTTTACGATTGTCAAGAAAACTTGTTTTAGTTACGGCAGTAAAGATTTATTTGTTTTATTTTCAACTTAAACTGAATAAGCGATGAAAATTTGTTTAATAACTAAAGCTAAAAAGAATAAGGGCGAGCTTAAGAATAATTTGAACAAAAGTAACATAGAGAAAGGCTCAACATTACATAAGATTAATTGACAATCTACTAGCTGCGCCGAACTTTGCCTGATGTCACTTGAGCTATTCTGTAATATACGTTAATCAAAGAGCAATCTGTACGAAGTTCAGGGAGCAATTGAATTATCTTTCCTTGAAGCGAGCCTTTGTTGCTTAAGCAATATTACGGCATTACTGGTCTTTACTATCATTATTCATTTTGTGGTAACTCATTTTCTACTGTGATAAAAACAAATATTACATTTTGCTATAGCAGAAGATGAGAGCCATAAGAAGAAGAATTGTGAATATAGTGACACATGTTCAAAATAACAGAATAGAAAAACCCGTAGAATACAATAATGGATAGGGTATTTAAAACATAACTATATTATTCTAAAGTTTTAAATAACATTAATAGATCGGTCAACAATGGTGATTAATACGTACTCGAGTTCACTTTTAGTTTGAATTATGTAACGTTATGAAATTAGTTAAGAATTAATTAACTTAATAATTATTGTCACACTGGCTTGTGTTACGGTTTATTGTTATATTTCTATGACTGTTATATTAGTTACTTCTTATTTAGTTCCAAACTCTTATTTTTTATGTAAGAACTACTTACATCCTGATGTGTTTTTTCTCAACAGCTTTAGGACTATGGACTTTAAAAGACTTGTTCATTTATTCATAGTGGTTGAAATATAGTCCATGTACCCAGGAGTGTCAAAGGTCTATTGCCTTTTATAAAAGTCCTCAGGGCTCTGCTCCACAGGACTTCTAAGTCCACATGTTATTCATATGAAGGAGACTTTTATTTGGTTTATGTCACATGTGTTTTAGCGAATTTCCCCTATAGGGGAGAAGCTATTACCGTAGGTGGCAAGGCCCGAGACCATGATAACTTTTTGTTTTGATGTCCCCAGATGCCAAAAACACTATTCGTTCAAATTTATACAAATATAAATAAACGTGCCCGTTACCGCGATAATTTATGAAAGAAACGCCCGATTTTGATAAAATATGGCAAAAAATGTGGAGTGTAAGTTCGAAAACCAGATCAATCGATCTATGGGGGTTTTATGAGTGTTTACAATTTTCCAAAAATCAGTTTTTTGAACTTTTTACCCTAAAATTTAAAAAAAACACTAGATTTTGGTTATAGCCATTTTATAGAGCTTAAAAAAATAGTATTTTGAATCATTAGGCTATGTTAAGTGGCTGTGAAGAAAATCATGTTAATCTTATGGGAATACGATTTTTAGATTTTCCTCAGATAATTTTACTAAAAAGCCCACATTTCTTTCTACCAATAAGTTTAGCTCAACAAAAACAATCATTTTGCTGTTTTACGTCCAACCGTTGCAGTGATATTCAAAGTGCTAAACACAGTACGTTGTCCAATGTTAACCTTATGGAGAATAAATAAAATTCAATATCTCGATTATTTATGTATTTATATTGATGGAACTTGGTATGTGGCTTCAACTAGTTGTGGTATATTGATATTTGCACAAAAAAATAGTTTTGTTGATTTTTCCTTTATGCAGCAAACCTGCATACTCGGCCCCCATGTTATTCATATGGAGAATAAGTAAAGTTTTATATCTCCCTTAGTTATAAACCTAAATTAATAAAACTTGATATGTAGCTTCACCTGGTTTATTTATATTAATAATATCAAAAAAACACATTTCTTATCTTCCTCGTTGCAGCAAACCTGTGCACTCGGTTCTAATGTTATTCTTATGGAGAATAAATAAAATGCTATATATGACTTACTAATGAATGTATTTTTGTGTAACTTGGTAAAGTGACTCTAGGTAATAGTGAAACCCAATATATATGCATTGGAAATTCGCTGAGTACGAAGGTTTGCTGCAAGGGGGGTATTTTATTAATTCCATTCATTTAAATAAAAATCTGTTCAGACTTTCACTGTTTTCTTTAATGTTCTATTCTGATTTTTACTCCGTTGCGAAGCACAGGCGTAGAAGCCAGCATAAAATAAAACTGGTGTACGTAATGCAATATCGGCCATACACGCCCCAGTGCTTTTTGTTAGGTGAAAAGACCTTCGGGTAATTACATGCCAACCTGCAGCTAATTAGTTGTTCCTTTGATGGGGCGGACAGTGGGAACGTTGATTAAACATTGGTTTATTCGGTCCTGGAAACCCAAACCATAGTGTCTTATTGTTTTCGGGATATTCCATTGCAACTATGATAGTGCACATTACAAGATCACACCCAATAATATACTTAATATTGCCCAATATATTAATAAGATATTTAAAAAAAAATATTTGGGACATGTAATCTTAATTAAATAACGATTAAAATCATCAAATATACAGTAAATATCGACTAAAATAGTAGCTTTTACTAAGGTTCGTTGTCCGTAAATTTGTGGTCGTGTGTGTTCGTAATGCAATAACGTGAAAATGGCTGCACGGATCGATTTCAGATTTTACACAAATGTTTTCCAGTACTCTTCACGCTTGCAGTTCAAAAATTGAACACATTTGTTGAATATCTTTTTAATTAACATTTAAATTTATAACATTTCCTCAAGGCAAAGCATTGGATAAAAATTAATGGTTTCAAAGTATAGAACACTAATTTACCGGATAGAAACTAAAACTACAAATACAATTCATATTAAAGATAAAATAATAATTGTTCTCCTTATTTAAACTACAAAATTTAGAAAAACACTTCAAAACTCTGTTTTTCAAAATATCTAAATAAATGTAATTTAAAAGAACTAATTAATTAAATAAATATTTCTCTTTAAGTGTTTTAAAATTTTAAAATGTATATAACATCAATACCGTTAATAACAAAATGCAATGAATATTTTCTCGCTGCGTACCCAGCGGTGTCTGAAATCAGATAGAATAACGGAGTGGTGACATCAGCAGTGACGTCATGTCTGGTGACAACAGTCAAACAGAGCAGATTTCCAACTAGCTATTGTCATCAATCTTCGCTGCTTGAGTAGGTAATTGCGGTTCTAGGAAAGAGTTCGGTAAAGCTCTTACCAACGAATGTTCAAATATGACCAGATTATTTACGAGCAAGTTTTTTTCGCCCAGTTAACGTTGATTCGGCAGTTAGGTGTTATTTTATGCTAAGTAGGTAATATAATACTATGCAATATAATACAATATATTGAATTCATCAATTCAAATGATTTTTTAAAACGGTGTACACTATTTTATTATACAAAAAGTGTTCTGTATTTAAAGCGTCGGATAAAAAACAACAAAGCAGTGAATTTGTTGCACATATAGTGAACATTTGTCACATTCTATCAATGAACATTACTATCTTTTTAATAAATACACTATTTATCTATACAAAACAAATCACAGTCATTCACCTTAGTTCAGTAGATACGTTTTTAGTCCAAACCAGTACAAATTGTAAACAACTTAATCTATATTAGATCAGAAGACAAAATATAATCTACATTCTTCAAATGTGACGGTTTGAAACTAGCGGCGCAATCTAAAAGGTGTAACAATAAGATGATGAAAGGAACATTACTGGTTCTGAGAATGTATAATTCGGATTATTCATAAATGCGTCATTCAGCGTTTCAAAGACGGTAAACCGTTATGAAAGACCGACATAAACTGCATTAGTTACATTTACTTTGACTCTGCCTCTAACACTATTGTGTTATATAAGTTAGTCAAAGCAATTTGGACGGAACATGGAAGCCAAAGCGATTCCACACGCTTCACTGATATATGCGTATTTGAGCATGAGTAATGCTTTACAACTCATCATGCTTTACAACGATACACGAGTCTTACACATTAGCTTTACACAATACACATGTTGAAATAACATCACAAGAAATAACAGGTGTTGAAAATGTTTCGTTGAATATGGCAAAGATTTATCATCATTCATTTATCGTTTATACAAAATAGTATTACATTTGGGTGACTTTTAATGACTATGATTTAGGCTACATAAAGCTCGCTGCTTTACAGCAAGTGACTGTTTTATAACATGTTTAAATATAATACATGTCAAACTTGGGCTGGGAAACTACAACTATTTGGATTTGGTAACTATTAAAAGATATTAGGTTAAATGGGTATATAGGACAGGTAATGCAAAATAATTGGGAACCAAAGTAGCTGCACGAAATTTCAATTAGGCCTGTCCCTCGCATTCTATGACTTCAAACCTAATACATGAATCCATTCAGGGGGTTTCATTGTTGGTAAAGATAAAATATAATTGATAGGCGCCAGACTTAAATTTTACAGCTTTACAACTTTGTGCTATGTGTCGCGTCTCACGTCCGTCAATGATATGAACCTTTACCAACAACGCAATCCCTTGAAATGGATAATAAATTAGGTTCGGTCGTCCTGGACTCTGAGCGATGCTGAATTTTCGGATCCGAAATTGGTTTATACAGAATCGAAAGTGAACCAGGATTGCTAAGGTAAGACAGTAATACATTAATGTATTGTAAATATCAGCTTGTAAAAATTACTTCTTGATAGTTCAAATTTCAAATGTTTAAAAAAAATAGTTAAGTACGAGTCATTACGAAGCCCGTACCTATAAAGAAATTATATTAGAGAATCGTATAAATAAGTGAGTCGCTGGCCTAGCGGTCCTGTCGTGGGTTAGAATCCCAGCCCTGGCATGCACGTTTTATCAGTACAATTCAACTCGTACTGTAACGGCTCACTCCTTGCTTTGCTAGATATGTTCCACGCACAGATGTATAGTCTATGTGGACGGACAAAGTAAGCCATAAAGAGGCTGCCAACCTTTTAAAAAGTATGAATTTATTAGATAACTTATTAGGAAATACCAACCAACGTGTATAAAATCCCACATGATCACTTTACTGGTTCATTAATCCGATTACCGTAATCCGACCTAATGCCAGAATATATCGACGTCAGCCGAATTGATGGTAATGTCACATTTAGCGGAATTATTACCTGACAATCGGTGCACGAGGATTTCGAAGAACGGTTGAGCAAGTTTGTGATTGAACAGCCGCGTCTAAAATTATTGTCAACATTTTTCTTATTGAGGTTTAATACAAAATATTTGAGCAATATATACAATTATCGGTTTGAAGTACGTTTAGGCTATGTTAATTTTCACAACGGTTCACCGAAAATCGTAATTAAAAATGATCTCATAAAAAATCTTACTTCTACAAACATTTGAGAAATCAATGAGCCGAGGCACCTGAGTGGGCTACTGAGTATTCCTTCAAAGACATTGAATTGTGATCTAGTGTAATTTGTACACAATTATTATCAGTATAATTATTGTAAGTTTTTATTTAATAGGTCGAAAAAACATTACTTTCTTTAAATGTTATACTAGCATACTTACCCATCACTTGCCGGTTTTATTCGGTTTGCTTTGATTTTATGTTACTCAGTTTGAAAACTTATTCGGTTTATAAAAACTAGCTTTTAAACGCAGCGCATTTTGTGAGTCTTCTTAAAATCATAAATGGGTAGAAATGGGTTTAAAAAGTTAGCTAATTTAAAAAAAGGGATTTGAAAAGAACGAAGTAAAATATAAAAAAAACAAATCTGATATTTGTTCCCCAACGGATTGGTTAATTTAGTAATACCCAGCAATATAGTATACAATGTTATAAACATATTTCTTTTCTTTTATCAGACATCAGTAAAATTGTGTTTGTGTTTAGGTTTTATTATTATTAAATATAAAACACTTATGTAGCGGCTAAGCCACAATGCAACCAGGAGACGGAGCATTTATATATAAAGTATGATATTACATTTAAACAGGATGTATTTATACTGAAATATACCGTTTAACAACTTTTAAGAAAACTTTAAGTCCAGCTCCAGGAATAACATCATTCAAAATTTAAGACACGACATGTTCGTCTACATTCAATAGAGTTATGCAGTACCCACATTTGCATGAATGGGGTTATGGTAAAAGGGAGAATCGTTTTAATTTGAATTTCATCGGGAAAGCTCTCTTAAACGGTTAAACTGTTATTAAATATTCAGTAATGTCAGTTGATTCAGCATTATATAAAAAATGTTCAGCGAAATATAAATATGCAATTTGAGCTGAAAACTGTTAGAGACAACAGCTACCATCGGGTTAACATGAAGAAAATTGCGAGTAATAAATATGTTGCTAATATGTTACTGGTGGATATCAGTAGTTCAATCTACTTAAAAATATAACTATGTACACACCTATGTCTATGTATGCACATCATGTCTACTTTGCTAAGCCAGCAATGTGAACAGTGAATTATCAGATACAATATTAAACAAACCTGATACCAGAATAAATCTAATCAAGAAACGCAACAGTATACTCCAAACGGTATATTGATTCCGTCTTTGATTCGTCCTTTTCTAGCTAAAAGGAGAATAAGAGGATTAGGCTTTACTGCCTTCATTTTCTCTCGTAAATGCGAATAAAAATAGGACACAGATCCTTAAATAAAGCATTCTATCTCTGACGTTGTTACAATAATCTTTTTCGCTTAGTGTTTGCTGCATTGTTGAATTTATAATTCTTAATTAATCTTGAGTTTAAATTAAATCCTGAAAAATCCTGGGTAGTGTTGATATATCATGTTTAATTCACAGGATAAATCCAGTATCGAGGTTTGGTCTTAATAAACCTAATCCAGCAAACTAAAAAGGGTAAACAATTTTATACTGCTGTAAACTATAAATGGGAAACTTTAAATGAGTTCGCCACGCAGCTCGGGAAAGAAGGTTATCAAATACAATTCAAAAACTTAAAACTTGGAAAATGATAAAACAAATCAGCATACATTTCCAGTTATTTTGTGAATATTAGATACACTTTAATTTTACGGTCTCATACCGGGTAATACGATATACCTAGTTATATTTAATAAGCAGTGATTGTAGTAGTATTGTACCGGAGTAGTAGTAGTAGTATTGTATGGTCGGTTGTAGTGTTGGTGAGGGCATATTTGAGTTTATTGAATTACTATAAGATTTAACAAATAACTTTTTCAAACATTATAAATACTGTAGAATTATCACTATTTTTAAACGCTATTTCGTTTGTTTTTGTGCTCGTTGCGGTCAAAATGGCCTTTTTCGTGTCAGTATCGAGTTCGGGTACGTATTTATGTTCTACATGTATTTTGACTTAGACACAAAAATCACACGATAAAATTGATTGTATCCAATTTTTATTAATTGTGTTCCAATAATTTGCATGAGCAGATCCACTTATAATAGTAAAACAACCAATTAAGACTCTTAAAAGAACGAGAATTTTCCTCACCAGTGTACCAACCTGACAAAATCACCGGCACGTTTTTTCGAGAAAAAATCGCTAAGCAGTGTTGTCTCCAGTGTCACCAATATATCTCCTTGGGCGGGGCTGATGTAGTCCCGAAACAATTATCCACATTTTAAAACGCCAGGATTGCTCATTATCATTGACGGTAAGTTTACGTATATATACAAAACTATTCCTAAATGCTGCTAGAAGGCCCAAAAACGTTAACTCAATGTTAAATCTCCACCTCCTTTAATTTCACACGAGGATGCCCAATAGTTGCTCGGTTCTAAAACTTAATGGATTGATCGATTTGAAAGGAAAATTGCGTTGGTGTTAAGAAAATAACCAATGAAATGCTTTGTATTCATTAGAAATAACAAGCGTATCGTGGTTTAAACCTCGGCACTGCCACAAATTTGCCTGATGCTGTATGAAAAGGACATTCGTATAAATGAGGCAGTAAGTATAATCCAGCCATTGTCCTGCAGGCCTTCTGACAGGTTTAGCCGCATGATTTATATCATCTGGATCCCTCTTTGTGACCACTGTCATTGTTAAACCCACTCAAGCACAGAAACTGAAGACCTAAAACCTCTTTGTAGATTAAACGTTGCCATTATTTAAATCCTTTTTGTTTGAAATATTGATTGTTATCTTGTTGTTATTTTGTTTATGATACGTTTCTGTTTGCACCATTTGGGTAGACGAAAATAATAAATATTTCATTCAAAATTACTGTTGATAGTTACAATACCACAAGTGATATAATCAGCTTTTATAATAATTCGTTGGGATGGAAAACTTTTTAATAACGAAATGTAAACATAGGTTTTAAAATATTTATTAGTAATCACGTTTAGTGTCTAAGTTTTAAAATTATAATTAACTATGGACTCTTAATGGATTGGGTGTTTTAATTGGCTTTAAAATGTAGGAAAATGACCAAACCTGGAAAATACATAATGATATGTGTAGATCTATTATGAAATCGTGAAATAAAGAAAGTTATGAATAATTTTCAATGTTAATGTTGATTTTCTTACAGAATTTATCGCCACACAGCGCTCTGCGGAGTAAGGTTAAGTTCGGTTACTATAATTGAGAAAAAGCCGGTTTTTGCTTATGTACTGTTATGCCAGACAGGGACGCGCAGCGCTGAGCGGCTGATTTAGTCAAGGATCGAACACAAATATTGTATTATCGAATATGGAAATACTGAATGACAAATTTTACACTATCGAGTGAAATATTCGGTAATTTTGGGAGCATCGCTTATCAAAGTTTACCCATAAAAAAAATTATCTTTTAAGAAGTTTGAGAAGTGTTAACAGTACGATTTTCAGTCAGTTTTACAGAAACCACCTTGCTTTTGATTCATCGGGTTTCTTCCAAGAAAATAATTACAATCGTTGTACCATTGCTTACAGGAATAAGATAAAATTGATCGTAAAATAAAGAAAAGGAATTTATGAAAACTACACATTTTTAAACTCAAAAATAGCACATAGACGAGTTTATCTTTGATGGTGTAATGTGTTGGTAAACACGACACCGGCGAATTATTTTCAGTTCGACCTTCTTTAATAGAATAACTAGCCAATGAAGCATGCGCAGAGTAGCAGGGGACGATATTGTCATTGGGCCAAGGTCGGAGGTGATTTAACTGGGACACTGCATGTCACTTAGCTACAAAAACTGGCAGTCTGCATTGTCGTTGAAAACTATTTAAAAAAATGATTAAGGCAAATAAATGTCTAAAGAATTATCTTTACAATGTAATTAAACCAAGTTAAATAACTATCTTTATACAGTAACATAATTCAACCAGCCAAGACGGAATACTATTTGTCACAATCTATAGTGGACAACGTTTAAATGTTGTTAAAAAAACACACACTTAAAACAACTTTAAAATTAATAGACGTGCCAGCAACATGATACAGTTATGTAATATGCCGTATATAAAACTTCCGTCACATAAAAAAATAAATATTAAGTTTTATGAAAAATTTGTTGTCGACCACAGATGGTAACAAAAGTATTATACAAAATTATCGAAAATAATACGTTTTCCATGACATTGACAATACATTTTCCAACCTTTTTGGTATTTACTCTTCCATTATAGTTTGTTTTTCGAATGATGACAAATTACAATAATAATCCTTATCTTCAAGGGCCCTTCTATATTATTAAGGAAACCCTTACAACCACATCAATATATATTTCTCATTGACGCAAAATGATTATTAGATTGCTATTTTACATTGATTATTGTTATTTATTTATTATTACTTTTCCCTTTCAATGCGGTTGGTTCATGCTGCCGTGATCAATAACTTTAAAAGGTACAGGTGATAAAATTCCTATATTTTTAAAATGTCTATAAACTATTTGATTTATGACCTATTTTTGAGGTTGGGTCCAAAATCTAGTATTTAGCCTCAGATTGCCTCACCAAGATTTTTTATTTCCTTATATGTCCATAGGTCAGGCTTACGGTTGTCCGTAGGTCAGGCATACAGTTGTCCGTAGGTCAGGCATACGGTTGTCCATAGGTCAGGCATACGGTTGTCCATAGGTCAGGCATACGGTTGTCCTTAGGTCAGGCATACGGTTGTCCATAGGTCAGGCATACGGTTGTCCTTAGGTCAGGCATACGGTTGTCCTTAGGTCAGGCATACGGTTGTCCATAGGTCAGACATACGGTTATCCTTAGGTCAGGCATACGTTATCCATAGGTCAGGCATACGGTTTTCCATAGATCAGGCATATGGTTGTCCTTAGGTCAGGCATACGGTTGTCCATAGGTCAGGCATACGGTTGTCCATAGGTCAGACATACGGTTATCCTTAGGTCAGGCATACGGTTATCCATAGGTCAGGCATACGGTTATCCATAGGTCAGGCATACGGTTTTCCATAGATCAGGCATATGGTTTTCTCAAAAGTTCCTTGCGTATGGCTTCATATAGATGCATAGGTAAATTAAAAATACCTCCAGACATCAGCTTCTTGGGAAATTCAACTAATTAATCACTAATTTATTATTCTACAGGTCTGTACTGCCTAAAAACGGCCAAGCCGTTATGGGCGTCTCAGTGACTTAAATCCCATTACTTTCTTCACGCCTGAATGTAAACCATCAATTCCCGAGAAAGGCCACACGAGGAAATGGTCCAGAACTAAAGAATCGAATTGATTTTCTTGGTCCGAGCCTAGAGCAATAACGGCACAGTAACGGTACGTCAGTTGGAACTGTTATTACTTGGTCTATGGTCGGAACTTACAAATGGCATTGTAGTGAATTTTACCATTTTACGAAACAGTGAAATACAATTTGGTTTACAACTTTGAAAAGTGTTTTTAGTGTGACGACAAAATTATTTCTGTTATAAAAACATACTTCTCATTTAATCTTTGTTACAAAGAAATAAATATCGTCTAATAATTCTTTAGGTGGTTTCCCAAGCTAGTTTGCAATAGGGTTTTGCATCACTGAATAACAAAATAAGTAAAATTGACAGAAGGCCAAATGAATGTTTACCTGTAAATTAGATAACCTGAATTATTGTGCATCGTCAGATGAAATAAACGAATTATTATTATTCTCGTGTAGGTTTGAAGAAATCCCTTAGAACTTACTTAGGTCCCCCAGCTCCAGTATCAAACCTTCGTAAAATTGTGAAATACAATTTTTTTTGTTCGGAATTGATCTGGCGTACTTCAGATTACGAGACGAGCACTCACATACGCTACCATCCAGTTTTTCACCCAGAAATAAATTTATTCTTAACAGCTGTTTTAAATTTTTGGCTTCGAAGATCACAGTAAATTAGTAAATCCCATATCCGCAAGTTGCCCTCCCCGCTGGCCCACCACGAAGGTATGACGTCACAGCTGTATTGGCGGTACAGTAATTAACACTTTACACGCAGCCGGGCCTTGCAGTGCTCACTCTATAATAACCGGACCTCTCAAGTGCGGATTATGCAAATGACACGCCATACGGGCGCGGTACCTTTGAGGAGTGTCACTTTCTAAGCGATTTAAATAATTGATCAGGTTTTAAAATTTAATTACCACTCTTTACTCCGAGCTAATTGGTTGTAAGATACGCCGCACTACATCAGAAAGTCATTAGGATGTGGGTTTCTTTTATTGTTTTTAATATTATTTTCTTATTTGAATCTATAATTGACTTAACTGCATGGAATACACTTTGTAATATTTTTGAAATAGATAAAGAGTCATGTCGAAGATGTATTTAAATTATATTTTAACAGTCGGAATAGCTTCCTGATATCCGACCCTACTTCAGCGGTAGGTAGAATGAACCTTCCTTGGAAGCAGTGGGCTTTTCTCAATCACTTTCGCACTTGGGTGGGAAGGTGCAATTATCGGAAATTTAAATGGGGTATGAAAAATGATCAGTCTTGTGACTGCGGGGTGGAGCGTCAAATTATGGACCACATATTTAGTGACTGACCCCTGAGCGCTTTCCCTGAAGAGTTAGCCGGCCTGTATGAAACAAATGAGGCTGGACTCCAATGGCTTTGCGCCCTGGATTTAGCTCTGTGATGGAAGATCCTTTATTTATGTTTTTAACTTAATTAACGCAGGTAAATCATACCGAAGTTTTTTGTTGTTTTAAACTTCGAAATAGAAGGCAACTGTGTAAGCCATGCGGTATATTTTAAGTGAATTTCCTTTGGAAAGTGAACTACTAGCATGACCCGCACGGTGAAACTTAACATCGGTCGCATTTTTTGGCCGATTTACTTCAAATATGGTGGGGACGTTCCTTTCTGTAATCAGTTAATCAGTTCCTTTCTGTTATCATTGGGCAAAACAATCGAAAAACTCTAAACCCCTTTTTGGGGATTAATCTTTCAAATTTCGAGTTTTTAGCCTCAAAAAGTGTCATAAAAGCCCCATATGTAAAATTGATGCATGCAAAAAGATGGGAATTAGGGAGGCGAAAGTTTTAAGCCCTCTCTCGTTATTCTAGCAGACATATTTACCGAGTTATTAAAGAAAATGTGTTTTGACTAAACACAGTTCGTTGTCTCATGGGGGTTTTACACTAGAAAATCCTGTTATTGCTTTGAGTACTCTTATCATCCCCAGCAACCTCACGCCTACTTTCAAGCCTGCTAAGACCTCCTCCTAACATTATAAAGCGCACAATTGTATTCCCAGCTTTGCAGGTAAATGAAACCAGGAGCATCAGAACAGCCAAAAAATCACTGTTTTCAGATTTCAATAAAAATTGGAATAAATGTATGTTTTTACACTGATTTTGAGTTTTAAAAGTTTTTATATGGAAATTCACTTCCCTCACGTCAGCGTGCTGCGTGCAAACTCGTTTTAAATTATCAAAATAAATTCGCAATTAAAATAAGTGTTAAGTTTGCTTAGGTATAACATGTCAGCACCCATATTATGTAAACTTTGTATTACCTTATGCAACAATACTTCAGTTCTATTACAGCTGTAAAAGCAAAATGGTCAAATATATATATATATATATATATATATATATATATATATATATATATATGTTTCATGTTTAAATAAGCTTGGCCTGATTCGAATAATAATTTTGGCCTTTAAACATGTGACTATTCACATAATTTAGTTATGGGTATTTTATTATTAGTGAATTTCCTTTGTAAAGTCAACTATTAGCATGACCCGCACGGTGAAACTTAAGCCTGGGACCACCATAGAAGTTCCTAACGTGACCCCCTGAACACGTTTTGGGGGGTCGTTCAAAATTGTATATATATATATTAAAATAAAAATACCAACTTACTTAAAAATTCGTAATATTTCGGCTTATGCCATCTTCAGACGAAACTACATTACAAAAACAAATAATAATACTGTAACCTAAAAATTTCAAAATAACACATGATTCTTGCAATTTTTTGCAAAAAGCTTTCTTGATTTTTGATAAACAGATGTTGGATAAATACTTGTAGAATCTGTGCTTTCATTGAATATCATATATGAAAATGATGCGGTGCAAGAATGTTCAACGAAGATTAAGGCCATGAGGTGCTTTTGAACGAGTGATGATTTTATGGGCTTGTTCAAGGCACCTCAGAGATGGTACACTAAATTTCTTATTCAACTGACGAAGAGGTTTCACTTTATATGTATCTTCAAAGTTTTCTTTATGTTCTAACCCATGTAAAACCAGTGGCTTCGTCATGTCTTGATGTTTGTAGTCAAAACGATGGCCAGTCATTCTTACTCTCAAAGTGTTTGTCGTGAAACCTATGTAATCTTTTGGATATTTTCTGCATTGTATTTGATAAACAATATTTTTGGAATCACACGACAAACTCCCTTGGATCTTGTAGTTTTTTGAAGTAATACTGCTGTTGAAACTGGACGCATCTTCAATCTGTTTACATACAAGGCATCTCGGCTTCAGACATGGGTAAGAACCTGTGTTTCTGTTCACCTCTTCGCCAGGTGGAAGTTTTGGAACTTATATATGTGTGTGTGTGTGTGTGTGTGTGTGTGTGTGTGTGTGTGTGTTTGCACTCTAGCGGTCGCATTTTTGTCCGATTTACTTAAAATTTGGTAGGGACGTTCCTTTCTGTAATCAGTTGGACAAGTTCGTTGGACAAAACAATCGGACAACTCCAAACTCCTTTTTTTGGGGATTAATCTTTCAAATTTCGAGTTTTTGGGCCCAAAAAGGGTCAGAAAAGCCCCAGATGTCAAATTAATGCATGTGAAAAGATGGGAATTAGTGAGGCGAAAGTTTTAAGCCCTCTCTCGTCATTCCAGCATAAATATTTATCGAGTTATAAAAGAAAATGTGCTTCGACTAAACACAGTACGTTGTCTTATGGGGGTTTTACACTAGAAAAGCCTGTTATGCCTTTGTTAGAGTACTTTTATCATCCCCAGCAACTCACGCCTACTTTCAAGCCTGTCTGGATCTTCTCCTAACATTATAATGCGCAAAATTTTATTCCCAGCTTTGCAGGTAAATGAAACCAGGAGCATCAGAACAGCCAAAAATTCAATGTTTTCAGATTTCAATACAAATTGGAATAAATGTTTGTTTTTACACTGATTTTGAGTTTTAAAAGTTTTTATGTGGAAATTTCCTTCCCTCACGTCAGCGTGCTGCGTGCGAACTCGTTTTAATATTAGCATTGTTCATGTTTGGTAATACATTTGTGACTGGAAAGGTTCGAGAGTTGAAACATAAATTCTACCCGGTAAAAACTTGAGACGATAGTTGTCTTAATAATGCTATAACCAAGTATTTACCATTATTTTTGTGAATGTTGAAATCACTTTGGAAGCTTGTGATATGATACTAGACATAAGTGAGCGAAAAATAAGAAGTTTTAACATATTCATAGAACTATTTAGATGCGATAGTACATTCATTCCAAAAGATGTAGCTCGTGCTCAAGATTGACTAAGGAATACATGTAGTTGTTTCTTGTGATCGTAGATAGTGTGGTTTAGTGAAGTTGTCGTAGGCAGGACATGGGTCAAGGTCAATTATGTAAGCGTCCGTCGCGGGTCGTTTAGACCCCCACGTTGAAATCAACAAACACAGAGTCTACACAACACACACGCCGCCTGCATGGAGCAGTATAATCTGGCGGCCGATGTTACGTGGTTGTTTGGTGGGTTTACTGTTACGTTCTGTGAAATATACATATAAATGATAGCATGTGGGGGGCAAGCTTAGCTCGGGGAAGGTCAGCCAGTTTGTTGGATGACTCGGAGTAATATTTCATAACTTAACCCTACTGATTAGCAGATTTTCATAGGTCACTTGCCTGTTTTCTGCGTGTTTAAGGTTACTCCAGTTGTTATTTAAAGCTCAATGTCACTTTTATTCTCTTTGAATATGGTCACTCTATATACGTAATTTTCACTAAATGATTTTAGTCACTGCTCTCCGAGGAAACTACATGTTGTTACTTAAACTACATGATTTGACAGTTCGGGTTGATAGCTGTTATGATTATTTTGTTTTGATCTTAAACTCCATAAGACTAATGTTAATTTTTAAACTTTTCAAATTGGCTTTCTTTACATTATTAGATTTTTACTGGTGATGAGACCTGCCTAGAATTTATTTTAACCCAGATATTAGTTAATTACAACTTTTGAAGGAAACCGCTGGAGCCGTTTTATGGTCAGAGTTGCAAGCAAGCCAACCTTACTCATATTAGAGTATAGGATCAAAGATTTTCAAAAATATAATATATATTGCCGAGAAGTTCCAGTAATAGAGAAAAAACTAGTTCAAATCGTACAAAAAAACTACATCACTAATTAATTGAGACAGCGTGATCCACTTGTAAAAGCAAAAACGGAATTGTAATGAGTAATATATATTATTCAGCCTTGTAAAGAAAACAATACCCCCGTCGCAGAAAACAAGCGTAGGGCCTACTCAGCGAATTTCCCCATAATATATTATAGGGAAATTACTATAAGTTACTGTTTGATGGGGTTCAGATCTCCCAATTACAAACTGCAGGTCAAATAGCACTTTTCAATCTATTCACTAATTTCATTTTTGAGAAAAAAAGGGAATCCATATTTTAATCATTGATTGGGATCAACTAAGTAGCGACATAGAAGTGATAAATACAATTCCTGAGAGAAATGAAAAACGCACATTCTTCTCACAAGATATACACAAGATTTTACAACCCCATAAATGTGTCAACGTGACCATTTACTGAACGGTCAGATGTTAAACAAAAGTACGACGAGAAACAAAAGTAAAATTTGAAGTTTTATTTATTTTGTATTTTGTACGCAACAATCCACAGTTGCGTCGTAAAACAGTTACGACTGTTAGCTACGAAATTGTTATGGGCTAATGGTAAAGGCATTTTACCCATGTCAGTTTATTTCTCATATTTGAATGGACTATGTCATTGGCACATCTAAAATTATACCTATAAAAGGCAGACCTCAGTCACTGACTGACTCACTTCCACATCACGAATTCTCCTACTTCCCATTTACCTATAGAGTTTAAATTTTGTACACTGATTATTTAGGCATAAAATAGAAAAACTAAATGGTTTTCATCCTTAGCAGACCTTAGGGCTCCGCCAGAGACCCCGACAAATCTTCCATGTATTCCTTAAGGGCATTCATTTTTGTTTGGGCTGATGGAAATACAAACAGCTGATCTTGATTAGTAGTACTGCCACGAGCTAACCACAGAATACAGCATACTGTCATAATTTTTATAAATCATTTGTGGGTCGAAGTCTGCGGGTAACAGCTAGTCTTATTCTTATTCTTATAGGAGTTATATTTTGTTTGAATGAAACGATTTTCATCAAATTATGTGGCTAAGAGTAACATTTGATTGGATTTTTTTGTTTATAAAACAAATAAATTCATACAAACTGTTTTTATTAAAATCCCTTGAACTTTAAATCTTTTTAAGTTTGGCCAGTACGACAGTAGGGGTATAATGGCTTGACAGGCTTTGACATCAAACATGACGTTCTGACCAACGGTCATATAAGACCGGGGTTCTGACACTCTCAACCACAGCGCGCCGGAGTGACGAATGTCCAGTTTCAAACGACACGACAGTGAGGTCACAAAACAATCTGAAGTAGTGTAAACCAACCAGTGTGTGTGTGAGCGTATGTGTGTCGGTTGGAGGACAAATCACTTAGTTCGCAGCTGCGGACAATAACAGCCATATCGGTCAGGGACGTCACAGACGCCTGCTCATCTCTTCATTTTCAGTTTCACGGCTCAACGACAACGCCACCTCTTTATTTCGCTAATGGAACGACTCTACTCTGACAATGCCGTGAACACGTGTCACTTCAGAGATTGAGCTCTTACAAATTGGAGATTCTCTAAAATGCCGATAGTATAAAGAGAAAAATTAAAGGCATCATGATTATTAGACATCTAACAAGATTATAATCGGAATTAAACGGATTTTAAACTTACTCTAAAACAAAACGAGTTCACACGCAGCACGCAGACGTGAGGGAAGTGAATTTCCACATACAAACTTTTATAACTCAAAATCAGAGTATAAACATACATTTATTCAAATTTTTATTAAAATCTGAAAACAGTGATTTGTTGACTGTTTTTATGCTCCTGGATTCATTTACCTGCAAAGCTGGGAATACAATTTTTCGTATTATAATGTTAGGAGAAGGTCCAGACAGGCTTGAAAGTAGGCGTGAGGTTGCTGGGGATGATAAAAGTACTCTAACAAAGGAATAACAGGCTTTTCTAGTGAAAACCCCATAAGACAACGTACTGTGTTTAGTCGAAACACATTTTCTTTAATAACTCGGTAAATATGTATACGAGAGAGGACTTAAAACTTTTGCCTCACTAATTTACATCTTATTACATGCATTAATTTTACATACGGGGCTCTTCTGCCCCTTTTTGGGCCCAAAAACTCAAAATTTCAAAGATTAATCCCCAAAAAAGGGGTTTAGAGTTTTCCGATTGTTTTGCCTAACGAACTTGTCTAACTGATTACAGAAAGGAACGTCCCCACCAAATTTGAAGTAAATCGGCCAAAAAATGCGACCGCTAGAGTGCAAACACACACACACACACATATATATATATATATATATATATATATATAACATTTTGAACGACCCCCCCCCCAAAACGTGTTCAGGAGGTCGCGTTAGGAACTTCTATGGTGGTCCCGGCTTAAGTTTCACCGAGCGGGTCATGATAATAGTTCACTTTCCAAAGGAAATTCACTAATAATTTGTCACAATGTATGTCAATTTAGGTTGTTTATGAAAATTATTGCTAACGTGAGAACATGTGAACCAAAGTAAAATTGGCTGCATACGGATTGCTCCCCCCTGGCCAGTAGCGCCAGCGACATACGGATTGCTCCCCCCTGGCCAGTAGCGCCAGCGACATACGGATTGCTCCCCCCTGGCCAGTAGCGCCAGCGACATACGGATTGCTCCCCCTGACCAGTAGCGCCAGCGACATACGGATTGCTCCCCCCTGGTCGTGGTGAAATAACCAAGCCCAATTTTTGCCCTGTCTGTATTGTCTGTACTTTAAGCCACGGCACTTTTAGCATTGCATTCATCGTTTCATATAATTTGTAATTATTTCATATCAATCTTCATTTGTGATTGTTCTCTTGCCATAAAAGCAGCTGATGAATTTAAATTTGACAATTAATTATGGTACTAGAGAACCCGTGCTGCTCTGCAGCATCATCAATGTTGCACCTCAAGTTTATGTATAAAGGCTAATCAAGTTAAAATAATGCATCTTTCTGATGGTAACATCTAAAAATACTTTTTACCAGCGGTAATTACTTTAAAAGTTATATAAATATTTAGAGAAAATATTTATAATTTTAGCACTGAAAACATGAACTAGTTTTAACTGTAAATAAAGGTAATGCTCTCCTTATCCTTGAACTCGTTAGACCTAATATTTTCCTGCTAGAGTTCAGCAGCAGGATTTTTGATTTAATTTAACAGCAGTGATTTATATGGCCAGTTTATCTGCTTAAAACAGTTATTGGTAGATAATCTATGACCTCACTATGATGGTTGTTTTAAAATAAAATAGTAACTATATTGTGCATACGTATATGAACGTAGTTCAAGAATAATATTCTTAGGATTTCAAACCCCAAAGCTGACTGACTGAGTATTCATTCCCATAGCCACGCTATGCCTTTAAGAAAATCCATAATTTCGTCATAATGTCGGTAAGCTCATCCCATTACAATATACGCACGATACAAATTATATACATATATATAAATTTGAACGAATGGTGTTGGCATCTTGAGACCTCAAAACGCGAAGTCTTCATCGTCCTCGTCCTATATAGGTCTTCGCTATATGTACCCGACTATGGTAATAGCTTATTCCCTTTGGGAGAAATTCGCAAAAAAGGCAAATATTTTATCATTAATTATGATTTTTCTCATTGTGTAAGCGAATGGTAAAATGTGATGGAGAGTTATTTTCTTGTTTTAAGCAAAGAGCTGAGCACAAATGGCTTTAATTTTGTGAAAACTACCTATGGATAAAACTTATTACTTGAAAAAAATATAACAACAAACCTATAAAAGCTACCCCGAATTTGTTTAAACCAATAAAGTCCCTACGATTTATTTTGGCTTTTACACTCGTTTTGTGATGTCCTGTTAAAGTTGCCCCCGTTTTGGGGTTCAATGTAGGACTTTAGGAAGTCATTCCAAAGTGCTAAACATTTGCAGGTTTAAAATCAATAGCTAAATACAAATACACTTCTAATCACACACGCATACGTACAAATACACATACAGAAACCCCACATCGAGTAACCCAAGGTTTATAATACCAAGGTTTATATGGTAAATATTTTATAAAGTTTTCAGAGAGAATCCAGAAACGTATTAGGCACTTAAAAGAAAATACCATTTTGTAGAAAGGTTCATTAAGGAACGTAATGAATTGGATGATCATGCATGTTTTTTAAAGAAAGCTTTAAACTTCAATCGGTTAAAAATTTTTGAAAGGGCCCTACATTTAATAGCAAAACTTAAATACACAACATGTTCCTTCTCATATACCAAAGCAAGCCTTCTTAGCTCATGAAGCAAATTTTCTCAACATATCAACGTACAATAATAACTGGATTACATTTACATTCAACTATACAAACACCCGCACATAAAGTATTTGTATTATGTGCTGCATTATTATTTGGTGAGCCAAATGAACTGTCTAGGTTAATAAACACATGTTTTAAGTAACTAGGATAGTCTGCCGTTACACTTTAAGCGCATAAATGAGCGAAACAACAGTTACAACGTTAAAGCGTGAACAAAGAAGATCTACGGGGAGGAACGCTACATTTAGTAAACAAACTTAAAATAATTTAAACAAAACAGTGACAGTTTTTAACAGCTTTTATTAAATTTAAATGAAGTCAGTTAAAAACATGTGACATAAACCAAGACACCCATAAACCCAATAAAATATTTCTGCCATTACAATTACAGGTGAACTTTAAGACCCAGTGGGGCGTAACCTAGGAGGAATTTTGCAAATCTCTCTAAAGAAAAACCTTCTCCTCGGTATCACCTAGCTACTGTCCAAATTTCATGTCAATCGGTGAAGCCATGACACTGTGATGCCGTTACTGTGATGCCGTTACAAAGAAGTGACAAAATGAGGGAAAGAGAGCTTCGTTCAATCATCTGATGTAAACAAACCTCCTCCATAAGATTAACATGGGAACTTTAAGAGCCACTGGGGCGAGACCCGTTGAAGATATGTTAGTTTGGATGAGTGATGACATCTCCAGACATAATTACCTATCAGTTAACAAAAGAATTATGAAAATCTGCCCAGTAGAACGGTCTAAGTTTTTCCAACTTTTAAAATATATATTTATAATGTTAAATAAGGCCAGAATTATTTTTTGCTATTACATGTTTAAGCAAAGTCTCGACGGGGATCCTTGAATAGTCGTTATTCTCATGGAAAAACTGTTCTTTATTGGAAATACGATCTATATTTTATGTAAACATAACTAATCTTTAAACACTACAACATTGATTCGGACTTTGGTTTAAATAGGTACAGTCAGATCCAGAAATATGGACAAGCAATCCAGCACGGCCACCGGGGAGCAATACGTTGTTGTCGGTCGTCAAAATCGTACCTGGCTGGCAGAAGGAGCAATCCGAATGTCGCCGCGCGGCTATCCAAGGGGAGCAATCCGTATCCTCCCAGTAAAATTAATGTGTGGCAACAGCACTTTCGCAATATAGATTATTAATTGTCCATTTTACGATATCAGCAAAAATATTATAGCTAACATCTTTATTCTAAAAACTTAAGTGTAAATTAAAATACAATTTCAGTGATGAGTTGTTTGCTCGTCGAGTCGGATCATAACTATCTTAATTCTTAGCTACAAACATCACTGATGTGAATCAAGAGTTTTTAATTCGGATGGTAACCTTTTGAAAACTGCAGACTATAAAGGACATTTCACTTTGATTTATTAACTTTACTCCATTCATTGAAATTTCGTGCGAATTTCTCATGGGTTTAACCTAAGCTGTAACCTCGAAAACACAGTGAACGCGATCAAGTCCAAATAACAGAATAAGATCAACTGTGATATTTACCATTCTTATATACAGATTTTTCTAGATCAACTGTGATATTTGCCATTCTTATATACAGATTTTTCTAAAGGAATTCCAATTGTAACCCATTCCTGACTGAGTTATTTGTCAAGTATCATGTAGTTAGAACTGAGAAAAAAAGGGCCAATGTACAATGTTTGAGTAAAAAAATCATTAAAAATTTAATTTATAAAGTAAATGCATAAAACTTGTGTTTAAATTAATAGACATGAAATTTACTTTTATAAGACACTAATTTGTATTATAAAATATTGTATAACATGATATAATATTATAAGTACAGTATAAATAACAAAAATAATTTTTGAAAGCAAACCTTAAGAAATTGGTTTGAAAATTTGTTTAAATATATTTTTTGGTCAAATTCATACACAGTATTCAATTCCTTACATAAAAAAACTGTATTTGGTATGTTTATATTGAAAATCCTTCATTTTACAGCTGTTTTTGTAAACTCTGCACAACGACAAGATATGTCTAATACAATTTGTGTACCAAAATTGCATGTGTAATAAGTTATGTGATTCTGAGTATTGAAAAAAATGGGAAATTTTATTCTAAGCATGATTAAATTAATTTTTCAATTAACCATAAAAATAGGAAAAATTACGAAGTCAGGGAAATTTACAACAATCAGGGAAAATCAGGGAATGTCAGGGAAAATGCTGTTTGTTCTAAATATGTAATTGTGGGTACTCAAAATGTTGGTTTTTTCATCCTCAACATGATTATATAATTATTTTTATGACCAGACAATTACAAAGCATGCTATAACAAAAAACGTGATTCGTCTAATTTCGTAGTCGAGTACACAAGAAAACCTTAGAGCCTAATATAATAAATAAATGTACGATTGACCACTTACTTTTTTGGTTGATTTGTGAGCTCTAGACTTTTCTATCACAATATTTACACGTTATTTCCACATTGATTTATTAACTTTACTCCATTCATTGAACTTTCGTGCGAATTTATCGTGGGGTGAACCTAAGCTGTAACCTCGAAAACACAAGGAACGCGATCAACTCCAAATAACAGAATAAAATCAACTGTGATATTTGCCACTCTTACATACCGATTTGTTAAAAGTAATTCCAATTTTAATAGTATTTTAATAAGTTATATCACTCAAAATAAATTGTTTAAGCATTCGCGTGCCTGCAAAAATGAGAGTGAATGCTTTAATTTTTGTATGACAGCCTGAATTTAGAACATAAGTTTGGTGAGGATTTTGTATTTAGCTTCTGGCGGTTGGACATCGGTTCGGACTCCACGTCGCTTCAATATCGCCACAGTTTCCAACCAACTGACACCACAGCTGTCAATCAAACCCACTCATAACCCTCAAATTGATTAAACGCCTACTACTGTTATCCTGTTCTCCGCACGGGGATATAGTAGCCATAGAACCAGACTTCTGAAAGTATATTTTCATAATAATCAGCTAACTAAATAAAATATAACTTCATAAGATTAAAATCGGAACTTTAAAAGCCTATGAGATGAAACTCTAAAGGTAGGGTTTTTTCAAACCCCCAAAAGGCACATCTAGGGGTAACAATTGTTATTGATTCCAAACATAAATAAAAACAACTGTAACAGTTTTAGGGATCGAAAATCACCAAACAAAATCAAGGGATTGTTTTAATAATGTTGAACATAGATTAAATAAATACAATAAAAGTAACTACTCGAGTTATTATTTCGGTAATTAAGAATAACAATAGACACTTGGTTTAATGATACTTTAGGAAGATGGTAGCTATAAACGATAAAACAAGTTTATATACATTTACAAAAATTGTGTTTAAAATTTTCGAAAATCCAGCTAATCAAAGAAATGCAATTGTCATTGCAATAATTTATCTGTTGCTCAAATCCGAGCAAGTTTGTACCCAACGAAGGTTTACTTCAGTTGTAAACAAACATAATAACACGTCTGATATTAAAACGTATGATAACATCAAAGAATAATGCGGATAACGTCCTTTCAATCAACACGTAGTTTATACTTCCGCCGTCGGATAGTGCCACTGCTTTTCTGTATTTAAGAGAAGCTCTTTCTTAAAATTTTGAGACGTATTGGAAAATCTTCAAAAAAAAACTTTAATTTGACACCTCAATCGTTAAAATCTGTCCGGCCGTTATCGAGTTATGACTGTGAAGAAAAACCCCTAGCAAATTAATATACAGGATTAACCCAAAATAAATTTAGACGCTTTTTTTTAGATTAAAGATCGCCGTGAGTCATAAAAAATATACAATTTAATTATCAGTGATATATGTATATTAATGGTATAAATTACGTTTTTATTCGACTATTGTTACGTTTGATGTGGAAAATGGCTAACCAGCATGCCTGGAGCAAACCTTTTATTAGAATATAACATGGCAATTATCCAGATTTGACTAAACCAGAACGTTAAAAAACAAAGATTGTATGTTTTATTGTATACTGTACGTGTTTTTAAATTGATGAATACAGGTACCATGCACAACCAAGAAGGGATGAGGCCCGGCCTATACAGCATACAGCGGACGGGTCACCAGGGTTAGCATTGCGCACACAAACAAGACAACAGCAGAGCATGTTGGACATTACAGATACAAATCACAGTTTATAGGTTCTACAACAGTACACTCCTTGCAAAATTAGAAACATTTATTCAACAACTATTTTTCAATCCCATATAAAACATTTGGCTGAATCCAAATACGAGAAGTAGAAATAGAAATGAAGATTAAACAAGATCAATATGATTTTCTAAATTAAACATCTCTATTATTGCATCCATCCTGTTCGTGGTCTTTTTATAAACTGTTCATACTTGTTTTTTTGATTTTGATTAAGAAACATTTACTATTGACATTAGCAGAACGATTCTCGTTTAAATTATATTGTTTTATTTAAATATATGTGACGATGGCCTGATGGCCAGCAAGTAAAAAATCATCGTAACCTATCCCATTGTACAGATCAATTTAATTTTGCTGTAAGATTTTATCACAGGTGACCGGAAAAGACCATTACGCTTCATTGGTTTATGTGAGGTGACGGCTATATACATATGAATGCGAATAATTACTATAAGTTATATTAATATAAGGTGCATTGTGATGACTATCGCCAGGCCAGTCTGGCCATGTTACATGCACGTATTTACTTTTAAATGTTAACACTAGTTATTTCCCAAGAGCTGTCTATTTCAATTTAAAGATATAAACAGTAGAGCGTTACCGGTTGTATGCAGTTATATTTTCAAACCTTTACAGTTAAAACTACGTTCTTTACAACAGTCTTGTAAAGAGGGCGGATTTCACGTATACGGTTTCTCATAAACCGTAAGCTGAGGATCACAGGGGTCTACACTCTGTTAGCGAATTTCCCCTATAGGGAAGAAGCTATTACCGTAGGTCTCATGGTAAGACTTAAGCCCGAGACCATGATAACTTTTCATTTTGAGGTCCTCAGATGCCAAAAACACCATTCGTTCAAATTTTTATATATGTATATATATATATATATATATATATATATATATATATATATATATATATATATATATATATATATATATAATTAAATAAAAACAATAACCAGAGTACCCTCTTTTTTGAAACATTTTATATATATAAATATATATACATATATAAATACATATATATATGTGTGTGTGTGTCCGTAAGCACGATAACTCTCGTAAAAAAGGTCCGATCTTAATGAAATTTGGTACAAATGTGTAAAGTACCATTTATTTGAACGAGTTCGAAAACCAGATGAATCGCACCATCCGAAGGGAGGTTTTTGGGGGGTTTTGTACCCCAAAAATGTGTATTTTGGGTTTTTTACATGTAATTTTAATTTAAATCAAATTTTAATTTATACCATTGAATTCAGCTTAAAAAACAAACAATTTGGTATTTTGATCATTGCTCTACGTCAATTGGTTACCGAGATATTGAAAGTGCTAAACACAGTACGTTGTCTAATGTTATTCTTATGGAGAAAAAGAAAAATTGTATATCTCGCTTATTTATGAACATAAACTGGCGAAATTTGGTATATGGCTTGATCTGGTTGTGGTTTATTGTTGTTTGCACAAAAAAACAATTTTTCGCCAATGTTTCCTGTAGCAGCAAACCTAGGTACTTGGTCCCCATGTTATTCTTATGGAAAATACTTAAAATGTTATATATCGCTTATTTATGAATGTATATGGATGAAACTTGGTATGTGACTTCACTAAGATAAGTTGTATTTATACTTGCATAAAAACCCATTATTTTGTGTGCCTTGTTGCAGCAAACCTGCGTACTCATCCCCAATGTTATTCTTATGGAGAATAATTAATATTTTAAATATCCCTTGTTTGTGAATACATTTCTTATGAATCCTGTTAAGTGTTTTAATGTGTTTTGTTATATATTCATTGGAAATTCGCTGAGTATGCAGGTTTGCTGCGACTGGGGTATTTTTAATGACCGTGGACAATTTTAATTTATATTATGGGCATGCTTAGATTTATTCACAAATTGGTTGGTTCCATAACGATGTTATAACATAATATATACGATGTAAAAACAGTATGAAGGTACTCAACAAAAATAATATAAATAGCTTTAATAAATAATACCTCCGTCGCAGCAAACCTGCGTACTCAGCGAATTTCCAATGCATAATATATGTCTTAATACCACATAAAGCCGCATACCAAGTTTCATAAAAATATATTCACATATAAGCGATAAAAACAATTTTAATTATTCTCCATAAGAGTAACATTGGTGATGAGTATGTAGGTTTGCTGAAACAAGGAACACAAACAGTTGGTTTTTATGCAAATATAAATAGAATTAAACTAGGCGAAGCCACGTACCAATTTTCATCAATATTCAATCATAAATAAGCGCTATATAATTTTTAATTATTCTCCATAAGAATAACATGGGGGCTGAGTAAACAGGTTTACTGCAACAAGGAACAAAAAAAATTATTTTTATGCAAATATCAATATAACTCAACAAGGGGAAGCCTCATACCAAGTTGTATTAATTTATGAATAATTAAGGAAGTAATTACATTTTACTTATTCTCCATAAGAATAACATGGGGGCTGAGTATGCAGGTGTGCTGCAACGTGGATAATCAACAAAAAATACATTTTTTGTGGAAATATCAATAAACCCCACATACCAAGTTTCATCAATATACATTTATAAATAATCAAGATATCAAATTTGATTTATTCTCCATAAGGATAACATTGGACAACGCACTGTGCTTAGCTCTTTGAATATCTCTGCAACGGTTGGGTGTAGAATCACAAATTAAACACCAAAATGATTGTTTTGTGGAACTGAACTGGTTGGTAAAAGCAAATGTTAAGTTTACATTCAAATTAACTGAGTAAAAGCCAAAAACCTTTTTCTCATAAGATTAACATGGGAGATTTTAAGAGAAAGTTTTTTTTTATTTCTCCGCAACCACTTAACTTAGGTTAATGATTCAAAATACTATATTATTTGTTTTTTAAGCTCTATAACTTGGTCAAAACCAAAATTAAGTTTTTAAAAATTTTAGGGTGAAAAATGCAAAAAACTGATTTTTTGAAAATTTAAAAACTCCATAAAACCCCCCTTCCCATGGTCTGATATTTATGGTTTCGAACTTAAAGTCATGAATGTAACTTTACACATTCGAGCCAAATTTCATCGAAATCGGACATTTTTTACTCAAGTTATCGCATTCACGGACACACACACACATGAATTTGAACTAATAGTGTTTTTGGCATCTGGGGACCTCAAAACAAAAAATTATCATGGTCTCGGGCTGAAGTCTTACCATGAGACATACGGTAATAGCTTCTTCCCTATAGGGGAAATTCGCTAAAAGTAATAAAATCACCCACATTACGACAAAACATATAATTTGACGATATCTTTCGAAACGGATTGCGGAAAAGATGGATAGTTCGTCTAAATTACTGTTTACAACTATAGCATACGAATTAGAAGTGAAACAAGTTATTTATAATTGAGCAATCACCGTTTCAATAGACTAGATGTGGTTGTGAAGGACGCCAGGTCGAAACTCAGTCAGAATATAGATTTACTATTTATTTTTATCTATATGGTACCCGCGACTTAGTTACCGTTGTTCTTCTTGATTCCCGTTTCTTTCCCCGGAGCGGAGTTAAAACTATTGTTATCATGAAAACCTAAAGAAAATCATTACAGCTTCATCGATAATTTCAAAGTCTAGTAGGGCGCATCCCTCAGGTTAATGTCCTAGCTTGAAAAATGACTAGGGCCAACTTGAATTAATTACCATGCAAAGTTTCATCGCTATTGGATTAATGGATAAGAGACAAAGACAGAAACAAATATTGATTTACATATGTGTACATATAGACAACCGATATAGACAAATATCAGATTTAAACTGCGAAAACGGCGTGCGACTTATTGGAGAAACGATGGGGAGAGTTGTTTCTTGAATCACCGCTAGAAAGCGCTGGCTTGTCACCGACATAACCAAACATGAACAAAATAACTGGGGTGACAAATGCCCGACCTGAATACTCATGTTTAGGAAAAACTCAACCAAACCTAACCTAATTAGGCTAAAAGGCAAAAGGAAATAAATTCTGGCAGTTGGTTGGTGGGTTTGACATGTGGACTTCTTAAGTAGCGTTCAGTTAGGTAAGGTGTGTAAGAAAACAAGGTACCGTATGTTGGTTTATGTTGTTAAGCTCACAAAAGTACGAGTTGTCTTCGATTAACCCCAGCTAAGCTATTCAACGTAATAAGCCCCCATGTCAATTCCCACCAACCTGACATGGCCGGTCTCTAAATTGTTTTGAAACACCAAAATATCTAAATAAACATGTTAAAAATATATTTGTATTAACATATATTAAAGTAACATGAGGTGCTCTCCCGAAAAAATTGCGTACATAATCCTTTTAACAGCTGTTTATTGAATTAATAATAAACACATGTGACATAAACCAAATAAAACTCTCCTCCATATGAATAACATGGGAACTTGGAAGTCCCGTGGGGAGAGCCCTGGTGCCTAAATCGAAATTCTGGCTTTTCAGCGACTTAGAAATTGAAATTATCCTTTAAATAAAAAAAAATCATCAAAATCGGTTAACTATTAACTTCAGGAAGTGAGTGAACAAAAAAACCGGAATTTTGAGTGAATTTCCTATGGAAAGTGAACTATTAGCATGACCCGCACGGTGAAACTTAAGCCCGGGACCACCATAGAAGTTCCTAACGTGACCCCCCGAACACGTTTTTGGGGGTCGTTCAAAATTTTATATATATATATATATATATATATATATATATATATATATATATATATACACGGGGAACCCAAAAAGTGCTCGTAATATATCGATTTCTTCCAGATCACAAAAAGTGCTCGTAGCCGGGAGCGGTTATTGTGCTATAGAAACTAGTGCAACAGCTTGATATATATTGACCCACAGCCCAATAAATGCTCCCAGTGCTGACAATGAACAAAACAAAATATACCGTGTCACACATTTATTATCAAGGTACTTTATTTACCTTTATTTTATCAAAGCAATTCGTGTGCTAAACATTATGTTCTAACATTTTCCTGTCCAATATAATAATTACCGACAGTATGTTGTTTCTATCGCTAAAACTCAGAAAATATTCTTGTTGTCACTTAGTTTTGTTGTAAGATTAAACAATATCATCTCAAAAGATATACACAAAATTTCGGAATCATTTTGTTAGACCTAATATGACATTTAATGCTATCTATCATGCTTATGAACTTCACTAACGGTCATACGGGCTTATACTATCACGTGTGAAGAATAAAGATCTGTTTGGACTTTCTCTATAGTGGGATATACAGAGTGTCCCTAAAAAGCTTCACCAGACTTCATAATTTTGTTCTTTGGGGCAAAATAAGCAAAAAAGTTCCGTAAACATAGGTCCTATCTCGCTTCGTTTACCGTCTGTCGGTCTGTATGGTTTTTTTACATAATTTGTCATAACTTTTGAACCGCTTAAGGTACCAACTTCAAACTTGGTGTGAGTAATAAAACTATTAGTATTTAATTTTTATGCGGATTATCAAATTTCAACTTTGGGCCAATTTAAAATGACGGCCATAATTAGTTTTCATGGCTTAATAACTCAAAAACTATAAATTTTAGAAACATTTGTTACGAGACAAAAAATATGTAAAATTAAATTTACTTTCAAGAAATGTACAAATTATTCAGGGTCCTAACACAAATAACGGAGAAAATATAAATTTTCCAAAATTACCATAGCAACTTTTGGTAATTGTTCACATTTTCAACTTTGGACAATTTAAATTTTTTCCGTTATTTGTGTTATAACCCTAAATAAACTGTACATTTCAACAAATTAAATTAAATTTCAGATCTTTTTACTCTCTAGCTACATTTTTCTAAACTTGATATTTGTTGAGTTATTAAGCTTTGAAAACTGAATATTATCACCATTTTGAATTGGTACAAAGTATAAACTAGATTCTCCGCATGACAATAGGTCCTAATAGATTTAATACTCACACCAAGTTTGAAGTTAAAATCTTAAGCGGTTTAAAAGTTAGGATCAATTATGTAAAAAAAACATACAGACCGACAGACTGTAAACGAAGCGAGATAGGACCTATATTCACAGGTTTTGCTTTGCTTATTTTGATAAAAGTGAACAAAATTATGAAGTTTAGTGATGCTTTTCAGGGACATTCTGTATAACGCAAATAGCACATTTGAACAAAAGGTTACTAAGTAAATGAAGAGTAACTATAATCCATGAATGAACATATAACTAAAACAATTTTAAGAGATTCCGGCGCTTTTTGGTCACCCGGAATGTACATTTTATTTCACTGCTTGATCTCTTCACTTGTGATCTTTCACTGAGTAAATCTTAGGCTTCTCCAAACCGCCTTGTATGGCACACTGCGCTAGAGTGGCCTTCCCCCTCCCTCGTCTCGGTGTGCACCGGCGCGGCGCCGCCGGCGTCCGGCGGGTGCGGTGGTAAGTGAGTCATCGTTGAGGCTGGGGTAATACGTCCTTGTGGCGTTCTGCCCAAGGTACGAAATACGAACGACGAAAAATATTTTCTAAGTGGTATCAGAATTGGATTTATTTTTAGGATTTACTACGATAGTTTGAAGCCCATAAAATACGTTAAGTTACAAAATAAGGTAATTTTACAGTATAATACGATTTGCATTGTTTCAAATAGTGCGAGGTTATTGGGAAAAAGAAAAACAACTATACCAAATTCCACGATAGGCCATCCTACTCGACAAAAATGTATTAAAGGTAAATTTCATACTTACTTTGGTTTAAAATAACTTTTTCATTATGTAATAAAACAGGCAGACCTTCAGACGGAAAACCGATGATTTTTAAATAAATGTGAATAAAAACTTTTTCCTTGCCACTTCTGTAGAACAACCACTCCCAAAAAATTAACTTAATATCATAATAAACATCAAGTTAAATAAATAATATGTTATTAAGTAGTTAGACAAATTAATGCGAACATTATAGTTACAGATATAATTATTTTATTTCAATTTACGTTACATAACTGAAACATCCTCATTGTAAATTTTAGGCAATATTTAAAATCGCCATCAAAGCAGCACGTTTATCTTTTCCTCGTATTAGGGTACCGTCATTTTTATAACGGACAATACCTTCATAATTTTGTTCCTCTGGTGGGATATCCAATGGATCATAATCAAAATCATCCTTTAAGGTGATTCGCAACATTGTGCAGCACAACACAACTGATAACACCATGTCAGTTTGGGAATCTTGCCCAAAGAGACTCTAACACAATTACCAAGAATCGGGAATCTCATTTTTAGCTGGCCGAAACATATTTCAATGATCACCCTCTCTCTGGCATGTATCAGATTACAGCTGATATTCTCCAGAGGCAAAGTTATTTGGCTATACCTTTAATATTGTCTATGGTGTATCGTTCTTGATAAATGAAAGATACTGTAGCACCAGAAAGAAATCACTGCATGCATAGAATAACTGTGTTTTGTAAAATATTTTGCACATTTAAATTATACCGGATAACATACAATAACAATCGATATATCAATGGAAACTCCGAATGAAATCGAACCATGTAGGTACACCTTTTACTACGTACGTACCGAATGATTTAGCACTGTCATGCATCAAATTATGTTACTGCAAAAAAATAGGCCTAAGACAGCACAGCAGTGGACTACAATTGGCAATCAAGAAAAAAGGTGATGAATAATATTGACGCAACTCCTTAGTTAGTATGATGCGTATTTTGCATCCTTATGCAAAATACGCGTCATTCAAGTATAGCGGTATAATCGTGTGGTAAACATATAGTTGAAACAAAATACATAAATAAATAAGTACACATAATATGCTTGCATGATAAACGGATTAAATCAGTTTAAAAAAAAAAATTTCATCATAATATAACAACACAACGAGTGATGGACTTCTAAGGTTTTTAGGTAAGGCTTTCAAGGCCATGGGGTGTACTCGACCCAATGACGTATTCAAGCCCACATTCGCACCTCTCCCCCTCCGTCTTCGTCATATGGAACAGAGTGAGTGTTTTTAAAAACCTTAGCGGCAACAACAAACAATAATAAATCGGCGGGATGATCTGGTTCAGGTAGGTCTTCTAGGTCTTCTAGGTCTTCTAATGTCGTTGGGACCATTGGCGAGAATACGGTCTCAGTATTGCAATAGACGGCAGTATTGAATTCAAGAAAGGGTTTTATGACATAAGTAATTTAACAAAAAGTAGTCTAGAGACTATGACTATGAACTTAGCTTGCCCACCTCAATAGAGTTTGATAGGCGAATCAAATTATAAAGCTCATTAAATTGCAATACGTAAACGTGTGATTCAACCATTGAGTTAGTCAATTTTCCCCCTGACCGTCAAAATACTTATAGCAAATCATCTCGCTCCAACTTACGGTTTGCGTATCTTATTGTACCTACATCTGTATTGATGGAGTTGAAGTTCATTGGGGAGATAGCTAATACACTCAAAGACATAGGCCTACATCTAATCAAAATGTCATTAATCCTCTTAGCCATAATTTTTAACACGTATGTTAAGAGGGGGCTCCAGTCCTCTGCGTCTACCTGCTTCTCCCATAAGACCAATTTTAACTTTTAAAGTATGTCTCTCCTCAACGGGTTATCCGAAATACATTATTTATGGTTCATTTTAAAGATCAAAACATATCTAGCGATTTCAGTTAGCAGAATTCCGTTATCATAAATATTTCGTGCATAAAAAATCGTAAATATTTAATATTTTGGAATTTTATTGATCGATTAATTATTTACGATATAGAAATTCTGCTTGCTAAAATCACTAGGTATATTTTTGCTATTTAAAATGAGCCATAAATCAACGATATCGAATAACCCGTTGAGGAGGAACGGGCTTTGAAAGTTAACATTGGCCTTATGGGCGAAGCAGGTAGAAACGCGAAAAGTTTCGTGACTGGAGCGCCCTCTTAGGAGGGATCCCTACTCCCGATCAAAATTCGTTCGCAAACCGCCATTTTATGCGGCTAAACTTCCATTAGTTTTGTATGTTCAAGGAGAAAATAATTATTTCATAATATAATTACGCACTTAACACACAAATATATCGGGCGTTTACACGTGGCCCTGATCTCCCGCAGCGGCGGCACACAGACACTGACATAGCATAAGGTATCTTTAACACATATGCAGAATAACTTCTTAAGTAGCATAATAAATGTTGTTACAATTAACATGGTAAGATGAACTACGCCTCAAAACACTACAAAATATATTTACACTTGTGCTGTACTTTAACACATACGCAAATTTACAAAAGAGATAGTAACTGAATATTTTAGAATACAATATTTATTCATTATAAAATTTAAAATCATAAGCGAAAAGAGATGGTGTAACAAGTTTAAAGATCACTCAACCCACAGCAGAGTAATTGCAATTTTTGGCAAGAAATATGTGGCAATGTAATCAGGATTTGGAAGATTTAACTCGTAAAGATGTTAATTTCTTTTTTATGGGTTAAGGACTCTATAAAATATCACACAATCTCTTTCGGCTTACAAGTTCACATCTTTTAAGATCTTTTTAAGGCCTAGATAAATTTTCACAATTTTGCCGTTTTGAAGGAATTAAACTTTAAATATTATCGGCCGTAATATATCAATATAGAAACGTCAAATTCAATACCAATTGATCACTAAAGTAGTATAATACACGTACCAACTTTGAAGTCAGTACTTAAAGTGGTTCCTAAAAAAACAAAAAGTGGTTGTATTTATATATAACAAAATTAAAAAAAACTATTTAGACACATTGATATGGAGGGATCCCGTCGTTTAAAAATGCCTTCATAGTATTAAAAGTGAGTTATCCTTACTGTTGATATATATATATATATATATATATATATATATATATATATATATATGTGGAACGCAGAAATATTTGCTACGGACAACGTTTCATGGAAGGTTTCGCTCCACTGAGGTTGACCTGATAATAGCCCTTTCTTATACAAACTGTCCCAAGAATGAAGTGAACCGTTTTCGAGGGACCTTAACTGTTGAAGTAGAATACAGGCCTTCCCGCGTCGGTGTGTCCCCTCCAGTTCCCGCCAGCGATCTTCCCGCGGAAAGTCCGGTAGTAAATTTATAATAACTAGAACGCGACCGCTCCCGCGTCGGTGTGGACGAGGTTTTGGAATCAGAGTAAATAAATATTCGGGATACATCACGTTAGACCTCCGTGATTTAATTTAGTATTCTTTTGGAACAAAAAATGTTTGAATAATGTTACTGAAACAAGTACTGATTCACCAATCACGCCACCCTTCAGCCGTCAAACCAACTTGGAGCCGACACAATATAAAGGCTGAGACTATTGTCGTGGTCGACTAGAGTTGTTTGTAGTTTCTCACCTCGCCCCAAGTTGACGCCACGTATAGTTTACATCAGGAAGTCCCAAAAATATGGAAGGTATTGACCAGAAAGGCCCAGCAGCTCCCTTTGTTTCAGAAGGCCACGGGTAAACCGGGAAAGCGCCAGTTATGCGAGGGTCGAAAAAGGTCAGCCTGGCACGCACCGGGAAAGTGCCAACGATACCCCAGGTAGCCGGGTAGCCGGGTAATCGGGCGGAAGATGGAATGTAAACAAATAATTAACGCTACGGATTCTTATTTTCATTTGTCTAAACTCATCGGACCTTTGACAGACCATAAACGCCTGTGCAAGTATTCATAGTAATGTTTAAAACACACGCCAGTCTCCCCACCCGAACATTTGCATTTGTCTGGACACCTTGAAGGAGGCCCAGATAGAAACCTACATTGGCATGAATACCACTGAAACCATAGTACCTACGCAACGAAGGATGAAAACCATGTGTATCAAGGCTGTTGATAGGACATTTTTGCAGCTATAAAACGGATAAATTGATATATCAAATTTCTTTAAGTGCGTGTCTGTGAAGGTGAGCTGATTGCAAATACGTAAGTCAAAGCTTTTAAATAACATCTGATTGTATTGCACTGTACTGTAGGTACAGGTAAATTTGCATGATATAAAAGTCAAGATAAACCGATATTGAAGGAAGAAACTAAAGTAAGTCTATTGGTTTGAACTGTAAATGAGATGTGTTGAACATCCAGCAGTACATATGTTGTGTAGGCCTACTGCTGGACACAAACCCCTGCGCAGAGATATGTGTCCGTACGTACACTCATGTAGGGATAAGTGTCTGTAAATATAAATAGAACAATAGACAGACACCATCTCATTTTTATAATAGTAGTGTTGATTAGTTGGAAATGCTTGAAATTTAACGATCTTTTCCATAATCAAGTTATTTTATTATCATTATGTAAACTGAGAGCTTAATATATTATATTAAGCTCTCCGTTTACTAAAGTTATTAATTAATTTTGAGGTTTTTTATTAGTATTGTGTGAATATATAACTACTTAGTAAGTATTTGAAAAACATGCAGATTAGTCAAAACTAGATTTTAAACCCACCGGGGAATTTGAATACCATTTATGGACCGAGAAACCATCCCTCCAATTTTTTTATTTCTGGACCCACCACTAGAGGCGAAAGAGAAATCAGCTTTGAAATTCATAAAGGCGTGTTGTGTCGCAATGATCGCGTACAGCGACAGGCGGTACTTGAATACGGCACCAAATCTGACCATCATTAAGAGTTTAATCAGGCGTTATTAATTACAAGCTTAAATACGGCACCAAGGCAATTTACAGGTAGGGTAGAGAGGTTGCCCCTCCACAACCCAATATATATACTCCCTTCATTCTCTTCTCCACTCTCCAAACTATTTCAGACCCATCTGCCTCTAACTCTCTCAGTGTATTATATTTAAGATTTTTCTCCAAAAAGCACGTTAAAGCTTCATTTCCCCCTAGGTTTCCCGCAAAATGTATAAACAATTATTTAACTAATTCTGTAACTCACCAGCCGTTACTGCCGGGGATACGGGGGTACAACTTTATAAGTGAATTAACATACCCAACCTAAAAAAATAGTTGGCTCCTTTACACCCCGCCCTTTCATTGGTTAAGACAAAGAGAAACAATTCTAATTAAACTGTAATGGTAAAAGTATGATAATATAGTCATAATATAGTACTATATGACCGGTAACACAAAATCCTATTTGTTAGTTAGTTATGGATCATTACATCATGGTTTTTAATGTAAATAAACGGTATCAGGAAACTGACACATACTTTCTCCCTTTAGCCCAACTTTAATGAATAAATTACTTTTTATTTACTAAATATAGAATACAAAACACGGTCGAATGTACAGAAAATCTTGTAAACAAGTTGTTTTAAAAAACATCCACCCAAATCCCTGCTTTGGAGGCACTACGGAATCCATTGCTACACTCGTGGTTTTAAGAGGGGAAATGCCCCCTATTCCCCTCCAGGGTTATTAAGGGGCAACATATTTCGAATTTCCTCTGTTGGTCAATACTAACTTGACAATCATATCAAGTTTGAATGAAATTGATCAGTAAATAAGAGAGAAATAGTAATTTTTTTATTCCCCATAAGAATAACATGGGTACAACGTACTGCGTTTACCGCAAAATGAAAATTTCAATTTTCTCCTAAACCAGCAATCGTAGAATAGTAATTCAAAATACTAAATTATTTAGTTTTTTGAGCTCTTTTTAATGGTGAATAGTAATATTTTTTTATGTTTATGTCTTTTTATGAAAAATCCAAAAAACTGAATTTTTGATGTTTTAAGTCCTGTAATTTGTGAACCCAAATTTTTACAGGAATGCGGGTGGTGCCATTTTGTTGGAAAACTGAAGTTCAACAAAAGACTAAAGTTTAATCAAAATCGTTAGAGCCGTTTTTGAGAAATTTGGATTTTTCATGTTTTTTGGCGGTTTTGGGGGGATAATTACCCTTAAAAATCAAAAATTAAAAAAAATGAAAAAATACCTGGAGATATCGTGGAGTAGTACCTACATGCCAAATTTCATAAAAATCGGCCCATTGGTTAAGGCTCTAGCTCTGTACACATCCACACAGACACACACACACACACACACACACACACACACACACACACACACACGCACACACACACACACACACACACACACACACACACACACAGACAGACATCACGTAAAAACCACTTTTTTGGGTTCAGGGAGCACCAAAACAAATATTTCCACTAACAACTCAAATTCGAAAATTTTGACGAAAACAATACTTTCTCCATATACTATGTATAAGGGGAGAAAGTAAAAAATGATTGAAGGGCTTTTAGAGTTTTAAATAATAAATTTAATAATAAAAATAAGAGGAAGATAACAATAATTTGTCAAATCAACAGTTCGAGGGGGTGAAGGAGGAGGGGTGTAAGTGGAATGGGTAAGAGGGGTGGCTGGTACCGGGTACATGTGTGTCAAGGCGGCCGGTGAAGGGTTCGGTTTCAAGTTAATGTGTTTTTTATAACATTTAAGGGTTGGTGCCGTATTCATGAACCCCGCAGAGACATTCGGGTACATGACAAGTTGATGAGGGTTAGTCGTGGGGGTCATAACAACTTGCCCAACGACAATAGGTTACGAGATCTGACTGGACCGGATGGCCGATTTCACAGTTTGCGAAGCAAGATGAAAATTAATACTTGTTTATACTTTTACTTTCTCCCCTTATACATAGTATATGGAGAAAGTATTGTTTTCGTCAAAATTTTCGAATTCGAGTTGTTAGTGGAAATATTCGTTTTGGTGCTCCCTGAACCCAAAAAAGTGGTTTTTACGTGATGTCTGTCTGTGTGTGTGTGTGTGTGTGTGTCTGTGTGGATGTGTACAGAGCTAGAGCCTTAACCAATGGGCCGATTTTTATGAAATTTGGCATGTAGGTGCTAATCCACGATATCTCCAGGTGTTTTTTTCATTTTTTTGAATTTTTGATTTTTAAGGGTTATTATCCCCCCAAAACCGCCAAAAAAACATGAAAAATCCAAATTTCTCAAAAACGGCTCTAACGATTTTGATTAAACTTTAGTCGTTTGTAGAACTTTAGTTTTCCAACAAAATGGCATCACCCGTATTCCTGTAAAAATTCTGGTTCAGAAATTACAGGACTTAAAACATCAAAAATTCAGTTTTTTGGATTTTTCATAAAAATACATAAACATAAAAAAATATTACTATTCACCATTAAAAAGAGCTCAAAAAACTAAATAATTTAGTATTTTGAATTACTATTCTACAATTGCTGGTTTCGGAGAAAATTGAAATTTTCATTTTGCGGTAAACGCAGTACGTTGTACCCATGTTATTCTTATGGGGAATAGAAAAATTACTATTTCTCTCTTATTTACTGATCAATTTCATTCAAACTTGATATGATTGTCAAGTTAGTATTGACCAACAGAGGAAATTCGAAATATGTTGCCCCTTAATAACCCTGGAGGGGAATAGGGGGCATTTCCCCTCTTAAAACCACGAGTGCAGCAATGGATTCTGTAGCGCCTCCAAAGCAGGGATTTGGGTGGATGTTTTTGAAAACAACTTGTTTACAAGATTTTCTGTACATTCGACCGTGCTTTGTATTCTATATTTAGTAAATAAAAAGTAATTTATTCATTAAAGTTGGACTAGAAGGGAGAAAGTATGTGTCAGTTTCCTGATACCGTTTATTTAAATTACAAAGGTCTTTTTAAAATGTCTTTAGGGTAAGAACAAAAATATTCATCTATCTATACTAGAATACGGGAAACGCATAAGTGTGGACAGGACTACAAATTTCGGTGTTAACATATTACTACTTAACAGACTGATTAAGCAAAAGTTTGGTAGAAATACAGCAGACATTGAACCATAATCAGAAACAGACCTATATTTTCCGTCCCTTATGTCCTGTGACTCTTTACAATTTCAATTTAAACGTCACTGATGTTAGTAGTTAACTGGGTCAATTGAGCATAATTTTGTTAGGAAGATAGTTAATACATCAGATTTAAACCTTTGCCTGTTCCTGTTCCGCAAATGCGTTAGGGCTCTCGTAATGTGGGAGCAGCTATTGCATTTATGGTTAAAGAAATATGTTCTAATCAGGCCTCATATCCAGTAAAATATAGTTTTGTATAGAAAATTATTCTTGGTGTTATGGTTAGGATTTGTAAATAAAAACAAACAAATCATAACAGCTGTTCAAAAACAACCAGACAATTGGAAAAATACCACTAAATTGGTAAAGTATCATCATGTGATTTTTGTGTGAAAACTGATTAGAACCAATGTATACACTTTATACATGGTTAGGTTATGTATACATTTATAGAAGAGGAAATGGGTTAAATGGGGTGTTTCTTAATTAGATTAAATAAAATAAACAGCTGTTATAAGGTGTCATTGTTTCGTTTACTATTTAACTATTTACTACTCTTGCTTCTCAAAACGGGATGCGCTTAGGAAATTCTAGTTTGTTATTATATGAACTACTGTCAAATATAAACACATATATTTATTAATGATTTTCCATAAGATTTAAATTGAAACATTGAAAGACTGTGGAATTTAGCCCTGAGGACCAATTTAAATTAGTTTATAATGAATTTCTTCCAATCTACTGGACAATTCCTTGCAAACGGTATGCGTGAATTTCTCAAACGACATACAATAAGCGTACCACAATTTGGTTGCTTGTCTATTAACATATTGATGCTATTACACAAATAAATTAACACCAATCACAAAGAAAGAAGCTGCAATAAGGGTAATAACCAATTATGTTATCATTGTGTAAAGTGTATTTGTAAGTGATTACACGTGATTGTAGTTTTATTCAAGCAGTATTATAATACAAATTATTTTGTAATAAATTACTTTTAAGATAAGACTGTTATTGTATGCCTAAATATTTTTACACAAAATAGTTATTTTTTGTGAAACAACTATTACGTTAGCGACATAGGAAATACCCTGTATATGTAAATCTTAATCATAATGATGTAATTACTTTATGTATCTGAAGCAAAGAAGGAAACTTTATACAGTAATATTGCGTAAGACATCTAGGGAAATAGTATATTTTTTATTGCAAAAAAGTAATTTATGATGACCTAGAAATTTCTTTATATAAAATAAACTAATATAATCACATTCATCGTCTTGGCAATCTGCTATCTGAGCTGTCACCAGTGTATTTAAGCTGGAGAGACACTTTACAGGGGCGAGCTGGACTTATTGTCTCTCCGCTGGCATCCTGACTGGTATCAGGATGCCTACGCGTTGCCAGCAGTACCAACACCACGCGGATACAGTGCCCCGTTTTCTGAACTGTCGGTTTTAATAATTAACAATCCTTACTTTTACCTATGGTTTTAAACTACCTAGTACACTAACATAAGTATATCGAGAAATATGTTGTTGAATGTTGTTCTTCTATGTAATTTTAAATATTTTACCACCTTTTTATTACACATTTCAACATGGCCTTCAAATTCTGGAGTTTTAATGTTTTTGATATAATACTGGCTAGAGAACTGACTATATCGAAGACATGTTACTTCAATGTACTTGAAAATATGCCCTGTTATTGTTAAATGTTTTTCTTATAGTGACGAAAGGTGATCGGCTATAGTTGCTATTTATCTGCGAATGGGTGGAAAATGACCCATCCAAACTGATCCTGGACCATTCCATGCTGTTTGGAAAATTCTTTAGATTCTTTTTTAATATTTATATATTGCCAATAAGTAAGAATTAAAGTGAATTAACATACATTTACCAGGTATGAGTTTATAAAATTGGGATTGTTATAAAAACCATGCTCCCAATTCAGTACAGTACAGGTGTATTTATGGGGACGGAGTCGGGCGTTAAAGTTAGGCTAACAGGGAGTGTGTCAAATTATGCAGTGTGTGTCAGTTTCCTGATACTGTTTATTCATTTAAAGTTCTTACTTTAAACTCTCTCTAAGGTGGCCAGGTCTGTAGAAGCCTAAAGCGGTACAAAGTTTAATTAACTGTAAATATTGTGGTTTGTGGGGAGAACGGAATACCCCCTTACAAAAATGGGGGGGGGTCCGGTGGCCCTCCCCATTTTGGTTTTAGAAAATTAGATACCGGGATCGACATTGTGAGTTTAGTGCAGTTTTTCCCAAGTGTTACTTAGGATTGTAACAACAGGTTTTGTAATCATTCTCATAAAATCATTATAAAGAACAGAACCATCTCTATGATATGAAAAACTTAAATAATAAAAGAAAATAAATACGTAATTACTGATAATTGTCAGAGGAGTGAATAGCTTTCATTAACTTGAATCATAACTGAAACTGAACACAGCTTAAATTCATATTACTTTTTAGCAACAACATGCATTTCTTTGTTTCTAGTTTTAACTAGTATGACTTGTTCTCGGTCCGTCAATTTTTCATGGCATTGAAAACTCTCTCCACTGGTGCATAGGTCCCAGGCATAGAGAGTGCACTAGCTCAGTTAAAAGCTTAGAAAAATGTTAGGACAAGGTAATTTTGTTTTGTTTCAAAGTGTTTCTATCAATAATCACGTAAAACAAATTTGTTTAACCATATTTGGCAATTTAAATCTGAGTTTAGAACAAACAACCTACTACTATTTTCAACAATCAGTTTGTGTAGCTATGTATATGGGAGAACCGATTATAAAACGAACTATTATTGTCAATTACATCAATTACTATACTATACTCAAATAATATATTCTGTGTTGCATACAACGCTAAAAGTGTACTTAAATACTCGCCGTTTTTCTTTCGGTATTTTTTACCTGTTGTTAAATTCCTTATGTCATGAAACCCCATGCTTGAATTCAATAATGTTGAAAGCTAAAAACCGTTATGCACAACTACAAATTAGGGCAAATATTGTGATACCTAATCGTAAAAAAACGGTTCATAAATAACGGAATTCTTAAAAAATGCCTTAAATTAATATATATAAGACTATTATATATAAGACTAGCTAAAACACCTGCTTGGATTCGAGCAGTTTAAATTGTGATGCCACTCCAGATGTTAGATTAAAATAGCTGATCTTACATCTATATTGTGTTTTGTTAAATTCAACAGCTGTCAAATGCTGAAGAATTTACAGCATTTCCAATGCTGTTTACTGTTCTTCCATAAGATTAATATTGCAACTTTTGAAGGGCTCTGGGGCATAGCCCTAAGAACAAATGTGAATTCTAGGGAAATTGTTCAAATCTACGCATTATCCCCTTTTAGACATATTAATATTGAAAAACCGGTTCAGTAATCACCAAGAACGTAGCGTTTCAACCGTGTATTAATACATAGGATGCTCATAGACGTGTCCACCGAGATTGTCATGTCCGAGTTCGTCACATCTACGAAAATCAATGAGCCGTACTAATTAGGGTCGGCCGTCTACCTGCCCCGCCGGGTATGTCATGCCTCCTCCGCCCGAACGGGAACAACTTATCCTAGTCACAGATCACAAGAGAACGGTCAAATACCGTTCTGAATCTTTACGATCAGAGTTTACTGATGTTGGTTCTTCATGTAGCTGAAAATTACAACTAGCCTGTACATTTTTCCGAGCAATATTAAAAGTGTTAAATATAAGTTCAATTAAACTTTTATCCATGATAGGATTTGGTTGTTATATTTATTAAATTCTTAAATTGTAAGAATGTATTTAACATATTTTAAAGTAAGTAATTGCGAAAATATCATATCAAAACTACTACAACTTTGGTCAATTTAAACTGACAGTTGTACTATTGTATTTATTTTATCCGCACGAATACCAAGCCCTTGCTAATGAACAAACATGCACATTTGCATTTTTTTTTAACTAAACTAAACATTTTGCACAAAGTAAACAAAATTAATACTCTATCCAAGAACATTTTTAAAAATCTCTTTTAAAATTTTGAATTATTTGAATGTGTTGTGTGATTTTTACTGGTAACTAATGAAAAATTGGGCTTAAAAATACAAATAAGTTTCTTAAAATAATCTTGTTATCCTAGTATAATATAATGAATGCACCCCTTTCAGTGCGATATCCTTTTTTATGACACTTTTCAATTTTGTAACACGAATCCTTTTGTACTAAGGCTGTTTTTTGGACTCACGAACAAACATCAATCGGCCTAATTCATCCTTTCAGTGCGATATGTAGTCGTATGACTTCAATTTTGTCACGAGTTAGTTTGTATAATTTTTAGCTACATGAAGAACCAACATCAGTCAACTTTGAGCGGCGTAAAGATTCAGAACTGTATTTGACCGTTATCTTGTGATCTGTGACTAGGATAAGTTGTTCCTGTTCGGGCGGAGGAGGCATGACATACCCGGCGGGGCAGGTAGACAGCCGACCCTAATTAGTACGGCTCGTTGATTTTCATAGATGTGACGAACTCGGACATGACGATCTCGGTGGTGACCCTCATAGAAGTGTTTACATCTATATCTGTAAATACAAAATTCCGATCAACGCCCAGGCCAAACATTGCACCTAGAAGCACGAAACTTTGCATGTAGACTCCCCTTATAGCATAGGCACTCACTAGGAAGGGATTTTAAGAAATTTCCATAGGGCTTTGCCCCACGGGGCTTCAAAGTTCTAACCCTGTGTTATTCTCGCTTTGGTTTTGAGCTGATGAAAATTCTATCAGCTCATTAAGATTCGTAGTAGTTCCACGTGTCAACCGCAGAATGCAGCACACACAACTGTCGTATTCCCGGGCAAAACCGGGAACGATGGCAGCTAGTTTAATAATAAACTAGTGGCTTACTGTGGTTTTTAATAAACTCACTGTAGTGATATTTCCATAAGAAAATCATTGGATCTTTGAAGTCCAGTGGGGCGTAGCCCAAGTAATTTTTGACATTACTGATATTTTCCCCCCTTCCTTGGCCCTCAAGCTTTAAAATGAATCGTCATAACCTAACTTAACTACTTCCTAGCTCGAGATATTTCGTGAGGGCCTATTCGCTTACGGAATTAAATATATAGGTACATTTACTAATGTTTATAATCATATTCTGTACACGTACAAAACGGACCTCAGAATCCCAATGAAGGAATTTGCTGATACTGGAAATGGGAGTTTTTTGTTTGTGAATTCGATTGGTTCAATCTCTAATCTCAGGAAGATTTTAATTTTTCTAGGCAACTCATTTGAGGTTTGAATAATTTATAATTTTGATCAAAAACAACCATACAGTAAGCTGTCACAGTAACTCTCACGTGGTAATACAGCAGTATGTAATTTTTCTCCAAAAATATCTGCTAGGACGTCACTAAATGAGACTGCGATTTCCCCCGAAATCACTCATCGGATTACAATTTATTTTTTTTAAGGGAATGTACCCTTTGAATACCTTATTATAAAGTACCAATTTTTTATGTGATCCGTTTGTTACAATGAGATCAATTATTTTATTTCTCAGTTATTTTTTAGGGCATTTTGGAGGAGTCATAACAACCCCCCTCCCCCAAATGTAAAGGTTTCACTCTTATTACTCACACAAACCCCTACTTAAAGTGGATCGATGGCCTTTCAAAAATCTGGTCAACAAAACTGCACGGACCAATAAACAACTATTCCATAAAATCAATCCTCCTCCTTGACTATGTGAGACGAAATATTTAATCTACTTTTGTAATTTTACACTTGGATGTCTCCACTCTGAAAGGGGAGGCATACTGCACATTGTGTTCAAATTACAGGTGGTTTTCAGTAAATATTCTCAACTATTTCAAGTCAAGTCAAGTCATCTTTATTGTCACAACAAACGTTAACAAGTTTTCTGATCAATACAGAAATATAACAGGTGACAGTGTCATTGTTAAATATATCAAAATAAAAATATACATGTAAAACACTACAACAAACTCTCCCAGCTGCTGTCTTCAAAAAAGTCCTCAACTGAATAATAAACTTTGTCAATTAAAATATCTTTAACTTTTTTAAGAAAAACTCTTTTGCTCAGTTGATTTATGGAATTAGGAAGTTTATTAACAACTTGTATTCCCATATACAGTGGACTCTTTTCAAATAACGTTAAGTTATGTTGAGGAAAGACAAATTTTGAATTTTTTATTGTGTTGTGATTGTGCTTAAATTTGTGCTCCTCTAATAAATCTGGACGTTCTGTGATTAATTTGATTAGTTCTTAAATATATAAGCCTGGTAATGTTAAAAACTGTAATTTTTTGAAAAGTGATTTACAGCTAGTTTGTTTGACAATTATAGATTTAGATAATATATCCACTCTGTATACTTATGTTATTTATTACCAATCTTCCTTCAATGTTTAAAATAAGAAATACAACATCTGTTTCACTGTTTGTGGAATAAATATTCTTAAGTCATCATCTGGTTCAATTTAAATTAATGCGTCGTCCATAAAATAACATAGGATCTTTAAAACCCCATGGAGCAGAGTGCTAAGGTGGATTTCAAAAAACCCAATTAACTTAAAACCTTTAAACGCACATATAGAACATAGAACAAAGTTTTATCGAAATCAGTGCTCCCGTTTACCTGTGAAAAGCGAACAAAACATGACCAAAATCACACAAAATCACGTTTTTGAGCGTCTTCGTCATAGAACAAATAAAACAAGTTTGATCAGTCAGTTTTTCTGTGAAAAGCGAACAAAAACCTGTCCTTGAGCGTTACCGACAGACAGACAGAAGGACAGACAGTGAGTAGTCTATTTAGCATTGTTTTAATTGTACCCTCTGTAATCTATAATATTTGGTAATCCGAAAATAGTAAGGTCCCAATTTGTCAGATTATCAAGAGTATACTGCATTTATACTAAGGATATAAATGTACTTTACCAGAATTACACTAGCAAAATCATTGTTCATGAGTTTTATTTATATTTGTTACTCATGACAATAACAATAAGGGATGACCCAACGAATTTAACAGAATGTTTAACAATAAGCAGGATTCCCAAATTACAAAATGTTCACTGAATTTTATTTTTAATTGGGATAAATTTATAGAAAAGTACTTAGATATTCACATCATTAAGATCATATTTGGTAAATAGATCACTTAAAAATTATAAAATTGTACACAACGGAAACTCAGCTTATACAATTAAACATCTAAAAAGTTGTTAATCGTTTGATTCTTCAGGTTGAAACTTAAAACCCCGCAACATCAGTTTCATTGCTCACAGCAATATACGATATAGACCTAATGCTTATTAAAATAAACTTGAATACCGTAATTCCTTAGTCAAGCACTTATTTCCCGGTTATGTGTTGTGTCTCAGTTTTCTTTATAACTCTTAAAAGGTATTACGCTGGTTTGCTTAAAATATTATTATATTTTTTTAAGCCAGTGGCAGGTAGTAAGTTGGAGATTATGGTCTGGCTCAGGTCAGTTTATATAGGGAGGAAATGGACGCACATCTCATTAATAAATACATGGGTGATTATTGTTGAATATAGACCGCATTTTAATCAAGATAACACGTTGAAACGTTTCAGTTGGTTTGTTGGTAAAATCTGTGATTTTATAAATTATTCATTCATTGTTGTATTATCCGCGTTCAATATTCTATTTAATAAACCTATTACCGTATTTTTACTATGATTGGGTATTGATTAATTTCATTTTAAAGTGTCCCCATTATTGCTAAACGCAATGGTGGTTTCAAATCACGGAGAACACTTGATCAAATTGTGTATATTTGTTAATTAAATAAGATAGTGAATCAAATTATTCTTATATAGTAGTAAAACTGGTTCATTATATATAACGAGACAAATCGCGTAGGTCTATTTTTACATTGCTTGGTTACCTGTTTATTTATGCAGTTTAGTAAAGTGTCAATAATTTATGTACACCCTAAATTACTTAGCAGATCTTTGATCTATGTAATGTGAGAAAGCAATAATTACTCTGTTTTTATGTTATTATTACTCGCATAAGTACCATTCAGAAGCACAATGTCAATTAATTATTTATTTCAACATCAAATTTACAATACGGGACATATAACAGAGTGTTCATAAAAGTTGGTCACAAACTTCGGGAAACGATTCATGTTGCTAAAATGAATAAAAAGGTTCCCATAAACAAAGGTCCTAAAATACTCAGTTTTTCCATCTGACGGTCTGTCAAGATTAAATACATAACTAGTGGACACACGCTGCTCAGCAGCTGTTGATAAAAATCATGTTTATTATAAATAGCTGTACCAGTCCTTTTCTTTAACTTGTGCCCTTAGGGAAGATTTTACTACAAAACTAATATTTTTCTCCCAACTTGTTCACCGAGACCTTTCATTCAAGAATAGGGTTGATGGGTGCCAGACTTATGGTTTTCTCAAAAGTTCCTGGGTAATTAAGGCTTTATATTATATAGATTTCTCATAACTTTAAAACCGCTTGAGGTATCAACTTCAAACTTTGTACGTACATAAACACTTAAAGAACAACATTTCCTATAAAATGTCAAGTTTCTACTTTGTACCATTTAAAAATGTCGATAATTTTCAGTTTTCAAAGCCTAATATATTAGAAACTATAACTGTTAAAAAATTAAGAGACAAAAAAGGTGAGAATTTTAATTTGCTTTAAAATTATGTATCCTTTTATTTTGGTAACAACGTAAAAAACAAAAATAGTTTTAATGTTCTCAAAGAGTTTACAATTTCTCATTTATTTGTGTTTGCTTGAATAAACCTACCCAATACTGGAAAGCAACTTCAATTTCGCATTTTTTTGTCTCTTGAACTTGTTAAATATAGTTTTTTATGATATTTAGGTTAACTACAATGGCTGCCATTTTGCAATCAAATTACAAACATATATTCCGAAAAATAGGTCTTGTTGGCCCTTACTTACACACAAAGTTTTAAGTTGATACCTTAAGCGGTTTAAGAGTGGTGAGAATTTATTTATAAAATCTTTACAGACCGACAGACGGGAAACCGAGAATTTTAGGACCTATGTTTATAGGAAATTGTATCTATATTCTAGTTACATGAGTCAGTTTCCCAAGTTTGTTACCATATTACATGAAAACCCTGTCTATTACTTGAAATGTGAAATATAAATTAATCACCATAGTATGGACCATCGGGCTTGTACGCGATAATATGAGTTATATTTGATAAAACGTGCATTGCTTAACAGAAATTACTATAGATGTTGAAAAATACCTAGATATTGAAGACCACCGTGGAAGCCTACACTCTACAAAAAATACTATATGTTGACAAAAATTGAAAACTAAAAACAAAAACTGTAGTTACCGTAAAATAAATGTATATTAATGGCATTTTTTATATGTTTTATAGGCATTTTTTCAATAGAACGGATCAAATTGATATTTTTTTGTAAGTTATTGAGTGCTGTTTTACGTCATAATTTCAGCAATGGAAGAGGCGTTTGAGAAACACCGGCCACTCGCGAGCTAGATGTTTGAGTTATTAACAACTGCAATTGTCCATAACTCAACTGAGGACAATTGTAGTGAGGCTTAACTAACCCTTTGAAGGACGGCGGATTGTCGACATCGGGCATACGAACATTGAGCGCAACACCTTTCGGTTGCAGTTTTTAAAATAAGGAGAAAGTATGGAGGAGTAAGGAGGAAATAAGGAGTCAAGGATGTTGAGAAAGGTTTAGTAAATAACATAAATAATATAAATATCGGGTTTCACTTTTAAATGTACAATGTACAGTTTGGGCGAAATAATTTGGTTGGAGCAAAATAAAATAGGGGTTGTCATGATATAAATAAAGTTACACCCAGCATACTCTGATTGGGGGTCGGGAATTAATTCCAAAATAACACAAAAAGTACTTCACATTACCCTAGTAACGTATATCGAAGATAGTTTGAAAATTTACAGCCGTTTAATATTAAAGAAAGGGCTCCACTCCTTTATCATCGGACACCTTTTGTTCTTTTAATTAATTACACAAATTTTAAATCTATACTTATTTAATCTATCCATACTTATTTAATAGGCGAGCAGGTTTTTTGTGACAATCACTTCTCCTAAACTACTGAACCGATTTTAATGTTTTTGATGTCATTGGAAAGAGCCTAACGTGAAGTTGTGTAGGGAACCTTTTTTAAAGAGAAATAATTTGGGAGTGAGGTCCTGGGGCCCCTTAAAGTTGAGTTTTTCCCATAAGATTAACATTGGGAAATAACTATAAGTTTTAAGCAATCAGCTAGATAGAGTAAACACAGTTAATTAGCAGGCCATGTTGGCTTTGGAATGGTAACACAATATTTATAAATGATGATCGCGAGCGAAGCCGCGACAGGTTTATTAGTACTTATTTAATAGGCGAGCAAGTTTTTTGTGACACTCACTCCTCCTAAACTACTGAACCGATTTTAATGTTTTTGATGTCATTGGAAAGAGCCTAACGTGAAGTTGTGTAGGAAACCTTTTTTTATAGAGAAATAATTTGTGAGTGAGGTCCTGGGGCCCCTTAAATTTGAGTTTTTTCCATAAGCTTAACATTAGGAAATAACTATAAGTTTTAAGCAATCAGCTGGATAGAGTAAACACAGTTAATCAGCAGGCCATGTTGGCTTTGGAACGGTAAGGCAATATTTATACGGGAATGTCAGTATAATATTACGTTGTGATCGCGAGCGAAGCCGGTACAGGCTACTTGTAAACTTTATAAAGATTACTACTTTCATGATTTTTTTGTATTTATAAGCTGCCTGATTCTTAGCACGAATAAACTTCATTCTTGAGGTATTAATCAGACGTGGTAATAAAAACAAATAAATAATGTACAGTAATTGCCTGACATTTAAAAGAATTTTGTTTACGCTAACGCCTTTTGTATCCGTGAGATTGGGGCAGTAACTTTCATCGAGCTGTTGTCTAAGTCCATTCATAAGCACTCCACCGGATTATTGGTGATGGCATATTTGTGAGCATATACCCTCCTCTTGTAGGTCCACCGCTCGTTACCGGCGTCATTGACGCGCCGCGCCAGGCCGCCGTGTTTCACAAATAAAGGGTCACCATGGAGGTCTGGAGGGTTGACCACCATGAGAGAAATTATTAACAGAGTTTACATGAGTCCCACGCTGTAGTTTCTGGACGTACACACACAGGTCCTGTAAGGTTTAGAGTAACGGTCACAGCATTAGGTGGGTGGCAAAAAAGGCAACTTTAGCAGTAAAAATTACATTACGTCAGAGACAGGTGCGCTCCTCTTCATATTGAAGTAGTTCAAGAATTTCCAACAGCTAGTAGCACATTCAAATGAGTATGGATTAGTTGCTCAAGTGGTTTGTGTTTGTCATAAACAAAGAGCCGAGCTAAAACGATTAAATTATAATGTTTTAGAATCGATATATCAGCTGAAAATATAATTAATCAAATGGCTACTTAATTACTATATTATCGATACATCGGTATACAAATACCGAGTAAATACTAGGCAGCAAGAAATTGCGAGCTTTGAAATTACTACAAAAGGTTCTTTTCAATATCAAGGGTGTTCGGAAAAACTTTTCAAGAATCTAAGGTGTTATTTTACACATAAAAATAAGCGAAAAAGTTCATATGAACATATGTCCTAAAACCAATAGTTATCCGTCTATCAGTCTGCATGTGTTTTTTACATAATTTAACATAACTTTAAAACTATTTAGGGTATGAACTTCAAACTCGAATCTTAAACAGTACTACATTCTACCAAATTTCGTGCAAAGTTTCAAGTTTCTACTTTCTACAACTTCAAAACGGCGACCAGTTTAATTTTCAAAGCTTAATATCTCAAAAACCGTATATTTTACAAAAAATCGTTTACAGATGAAAAAATGCAATATTTCCTCCGTTGTATACTGCCATGTGCGCACCGTACACCGCACAACGACAGGGGGGAGAGTGTGTCTCTTCAACTTGTGAAAAATGCATTTTTTTGCTTATTTCAGGCTTTTAAATGAAATATTTGGGTAAAAAAACTTTTTCCTAGATAACATTATCTTTTCCCCGTATTTTAGCTAAATTCAGGCTTCCAGTAACAGATTAGGACCTTATGGGTGTAATTATGGTAAAAAAAAGTATTAGGGTGAACAAAAACAATTTAGGCTATAATCAATCAATATCGATTGACCCAATATCGATTGTCAATACCCAAAATACCCTAGAATCCAAAATTCCGGGTGACTCTTCAGACTCGTTTGGTTATTAATTATCGATATACTGTGTTGTTTGTCTAAACAGATATCGTTTAACGCTTAAATGTGGGAAAAAATTACTTTATCGACTTTTTATAAGTTTGATCTTTTGATGATATCTCAAAGCCGAAAAATCGCATCGAGACGCGACTCGCCTGGGCTAAAAGCTATTTTTTACGTCTTTTATCCATGAAAATTCTGTCAAAAATCTATTTTACCCAATCCAGCTTTTGGGGAAAATATAAAAATGACCCCGCAGGCGCTAGAGACGCGTATGCCGTGGGATTGAATTTCCCGAGTTGAAGGCAATTTGTTATAAAAAGTTATCAACTACGGTTATATAGTTTTCCCCTTAGTATTTTGAATTTAAAAGTCTTTATTACTTGTCGAATGATAAAATTTCACTTTAAAAAGTGCTTACTATTTGTCAAATACGTCGAAAAAAATATCTGTAGGAGGAACCTCTTTTTTCGAAATGGACCAAATTTCGCCTAAAAGTGTATTTTACACTAAACGTACGATATTCAACTGATTAAATACTAATAAATTTGTAATAATTGGTTTATCTATATATATTTATATCCTCAATTACCCAGGAACCTTTGAGAAAACCATAAGTCTCACACCCATCAACCATATAATTGAATGAAAGGTCTAGGTGAGAAAATTGGAGGGAAACCAATTTGATAAAATTGGTTTTTATATAAAATGTTTTTTGATAAAATTCTCCCTAAGGGCACAGATATGAAGAAAAGGGTTGGGACAGCTTATTATAATAACAAATGTTTCATCAACAGCTGCTGAGCAGCGCGTGCCCACTAGTATCGATAAAATGAACAATATTTTAACTAGAAAATATGTTTTATTGAAAAACTAAATGTATCACTGACACTCGGTAAGTGGTTTGTCACATTTTATTGCATATAAACAAAGAATATTACACATTTCTAGGTATCGAGCTAAAATTCCAGCTCTTTGGAGTATAGTAAGTAGAATACATGACGATAGTTTAGTCCAATTATCGAAATTATTGAGAAAATTGGCATTAACTTTAGTTTAATTCTGAGACGAGTCCAGTTTACTAGTAAATGTAAAGATAAACTATAGTCAATGATACATTTTTAAACGATTTCTGTAATACTATATATCTAGGCTTTGACATACAACTCGATTTAACGACACTCTAATCATTGTTTAGTCATAATTCGACAAAATTACCCAAATAATCGAAGTTCGATTATCTAAAAACTTTAAACTGCTCTATCTCGGGCAATTTTTTCCGCAAAGACCCGAAAACAGGACCGTAGTTATCGGGAAAACACGCTCCTTCACTTACAATAAAAACATATACATAGTATAACGTGTTCATTTCCTAAGGTACAGTCACGATGCTGCTGCGCGCAGGGCGTAGTGGCGTCAGCGAACCGCCGCCAGATCCAGTCGCGTTTTCAAATCGCTCGGCGCTCGCCGGTTGGTGTCGGCCCATGGTTAACATTGCGCTAGGCTGTTACCTATCGAAATTACCTTTAATCCTAGGTAAATTCGATCCCAATAGGCCTCGTCAGTCCAGTGGTATAGCGGTTTAAACGTGAAATGCCTTTGTGTTCTTTTGTTTCTGACAAGATATCGCTTTATATACTCTTTATAGATAATGTTAACGGTTTGTAGTACTTACAACAGTTTTATCCTTACTCGTAGAGTATATAGAATGCACATTTGTGATAAAAGTACGCAAAATAATTCGGTTTTCCGGTTTTAAAGTCAATTTTGGAATTGCCCGCACGGTCGGGGCGCGGGCTCCCCGCCTTGCTTTCGCAATATGTAAATCGAGTGTACATTGACCCCCTGGGGTAGGAAAACACCTGTTTTTATGAACAAATGTCTTGTTTATTAGTTAAAAAGTGATTTTTGGGTCAAAAAAACTGTTTTGGGGCTCAACAAATTGGTTTTTGGGCTAAGAAAATGGTTGTTATTGCAAAAAAAGCATTTTAAACTGGAAAAAGGGCAAAAAATGAATTTTTTTCACTAATGGAAGAGACACACTCTCTCCCCTGTCGTTGTTCGGTGTATGGTACGCACATAGCAGTACACAACGGAGAAAATTCCTTTTCAAATATGTAAAATTTGTTTAGGGTTACAAAGCAAATAATGGAGACAATTATAATTTTCTGTAGTTTCTACAGCAAATTTGGGGCATTTTTAGCATTTATGCATGTAGTAATTACAGAAGATTTTATATTACTCCATTATTTGTGTTGTATCTTGAACAAATTATACATTTGTGAAAAGGAAATTCAATTTTGCATATTTTTTATGTCTTGGCAATGTTTTGTAAAATTTACGGTATTTGAGATATTAAGCTTTGAAAAATAAAATTGGTCGCCATTTAGAAATTGCTGAAAGTAGAAACTTGAAACTTCGCACGAAGATTGGTCTAATTGATAACTATTTATGATCCGAGTTTGAAGTTCATAACTTAAATAGTTTTAAAGTTATATTAAATGATGTAAAAAACACATATAGACGGAAAACTATAGGTTTTAGGACATATGTGAACATGAACATTTTTGCTTATTTTTATGTCTAGAATATAATCATGAATCCTTGAAATGTTTTTTCCAAAAACCCTTTATAGCGAATCAGCTATTTCAGTAATTTTGAAGCTCGCAATTTCATACAGCCTTGTATATTAACTTTAATCAGGTACTGCTTTTACAACGTAAGTATCAAGCGTTCATAGGCCCCCTTTTATGCATGGCGATCTCCGCAAAGCGGAAAATCCAAGCAGATTCTGGTAAACACTTTTTTCAGATTATTTTTAGAAACACTTTTTCCGAAGCAGGCAAAACGCCGTGATTTGCGACTCCTCCACTCTCGTTTAGCGTTCTGCCAAAACGCTGCGCTGGGACGCCGGTGCACTAGTTGGACTCTACATGTGCCCATTTTTAGATATCAGCACAGGTCGGCACCAAGGCTTATTCTGACACCCTTATCGGCCGCGTAGCCGTCATAACATCCGACACCGGAAAATCCGAATTTTTCGGAATCCAGATCGGCCGTCCACCACATTAACCCAAATTTCCGAAGGACAACAGTGTTTCCAAAATAACTATGGATTTTAAAACGTTAAAGGCACCTTCCCTGTGAATTCAAATTCACAAATTATTCATTTTATGTACTAACTTTAAAGTTATAGTAATTAATGTTCTGTACTTCTTAAGCTAAACGGGCAGAAAAGTATTTTGTGAGTATATTATATTTCAAAGATTATCTAAACTGTTTGAAAACAGTAATCAGACATACTTAATGTTTATTAAGACAGTATTATTCACGTGTCATGGGTTCCACTATGTAACAGTCACCAAACCAGCAAAAAAGTTTAAGTATTGTAGATTATATTGTGTTATTCCCGCCAGCAAAAAATGAGGTTCTCTTACGTCACATTTTAATAGGAAATTCGGTTGACTAGGTACATTCATTTCGAAAAAACAATCATTTAAGTATTTTGAATTACTTTCCTATGTCCAAGGGTTGCCGAGATGTTCAAAGAGTGAGTCCCGGAAGTGAAAAGGTGCGGTCCCTAACGGTTTTTGTATTAACAACACGTGACAAGTGCGCGAGCGTTGCGTAGTGGCGGGCGGGACGATTTGGCGGCAGTCGCGGGCGTTGGGAGAAATTTCCCTACACTTGCAAACTTGCAGGAGCACCTACTGGGACCAGCGGGCGAGGGGTAGCTGAGAGTAGTGGTGGGGAAGAGGAGAGGGAGCACTTTTTGGGTTCTGGAAGCTCCCATTACGTGCTCTTTCTTAAGTGCTCTTTAAGAGCAGTTATTGGGTTCTGGATGCTGAAAAGAGCACTTTTTGGGTTGTGGGTAAATATATATATATATATATATATATATATATATATATATATATATATATATATATATATATATATGTGTGTGTGTGTGTGTGTGTTTGCACTCTAGCGGTCGCATTTTTTGTCCGATTTACTTCAAATTTGGTAGGAACATTCATTTCTGTAATAAGTTGGACAAGTTCGTTGGGCAAAACAATCGGAAAACTCTAAAGCCCTTTTTTGGGATTAATCTTTCAAATTTTGAGTTTTTGGGCCCAAAAAGGGTCATAAAAGCCCCGGATGTAAAATTAATCCATGTATAAAGATGGGAATTAGTGAGGTGAAACTTTTAAGCCTTCTCCCGTCATTCTAGCATAACTATTTACCAAGTTATAGAAGAAAATGTGTATTGACCAAACACAGTACGTTGTCTTATGGGGGTTTTACATTAGAAAAGCCTGTTATTCATTTGTTGGTGTACTTTCATCATCCCCAGCAACCTCACGCCTACTTTAAAGCCTGACTGGACCTTCTACTAACCTTATAATGCGCAAAATTGTATTCCCAGCGTTGCAGGTAAATGAAACCAGGAGCATCAGAACAGCCAAAAAATCAATGTTTTCAGATTTCAATAAAAATTGGAATAAATGTATGTTTTACACTGATTTTGAGTTTTACAAGTTTTTTATGTGGAAATTCACTTCCCTCACGTCAGCGTGCTGCGTGCGAACTCGTTTATATTAAAGTAACTTTTTCAAGTTATTGTAAAACATAACAAACTATGAAGATAATACATATCATAAGGGCTAAAAGTTACAAGTCAAGAAGCAATAAACAACTGAACAGTCTAAGAAACAAATTTCGCCCATAGTTTTTCCTCTGAGACCTTCCCGCGAAAACGTATGATTCAAAATTATTCCAACCTAAGTTGATTACGGATTAAAATTGAGGTTTATTGATAACATTTAAACAACAAAATATTTTTAAAAGGGACAAGGACAATATTTAATTTAACAATAGATGGTACGTAACCACCATCCGCTGAACTCGCTCCCCACCCCCATTTTGGGCCCCCTTTTAGCGAGCGACCTCCCAAGGGTAGGAGGAGATTGTCCCGACACAGTTGTTAAGAAAAGTCTATTAGAAACCCGCTGATCACTATTATATTGGTACCATAAAACCATGATAACACTAGTCGAGGATTTTACGATGTCCCATAACATCCTTAAAGGAGTAACGTTAGTAGTTTACTTACCACAAAAATAAAGGTAGTAAATGCTAAGGTAATAAACAGTGTAAATGTGAAAACTACGATTGAAGAAGCTGCAATATAATGTCGTGAACCAAAAACGAGTACAAGCCAATAAAATAACGTGCGGTGTTCCGTGAAAAAAACCAAGGCTGACCATGGGAAAATTAATTTTGAAAAGAAATAGTAAAACATAAACTGAACGTTAATAGACCAGGAGAACAAAATGAAACACGCGAAGCACTTCCATCACATTAACTATGCAGGTTTCTGGAACTGCAAAGTGGGAGTAGCAATTTACAGAATTTAATTTCTAGTTGTTTCATAGAACAAAGAAATTGCTGCAATTTTTCCTACGAATAATAGATAGGATTAATAAATTATATTTGTGTGTTGATGCACAAGTTCGAATGTTACCAAGAATTATTTAATTTTATAGATGGATCTGGTTAAATGTATCTAAATTAATCTGTTACAACGTTTCTCAATATACAGATTTGGCAGTTATTAAATAAAGGAGTTTTACTACAAAATCAATGGGTTCTTGGATACTTTATGACACAAGTAAACCAATCCAAGCAAGTGCCTTTGATTGACTGGAATTACGCAAATTAAAAGGTTAAGGCTGTGCAGTCAAAAAAAAATTAATTTTTTTTCTCACTGTTTTTTGTTTATTACGATTATACAAACCGCAAACACACATTTTTTGGAAAAATATTTCCGTTATGTTGGTTTTTTCACCCTTTGAAGTACCGTTTTAGAGGTATTTTGAACTATACACCAGTTGAAAACGGCCAATCACAAATGTTTCAAAATTGGTTTATGTATTTACAAAAAATATACTTAAGAGTCACTTAAATGGATTTTAGTAAAATTTTTATTATTTAAGGAAATAAAGTCGAGTGGTTTTAAAACTTCAGCTAACCCAAGCCAAGGGTGTACAAAGACAGTTTTACACAAGAATATGTAACAATTAGGTTTCATAAAAAAGTTGTGTACAATAAACTTTTTAATTTTAGCCCGCGCCAGACACCTATCTACCCCTGAGCCGCCCATATCGCCCCGACTCGCACGTGCAGGTACCCGCGCACCATATTTCTCTCTCACTCGCACATCCCTTTGTTGGGGGTTGGGGGTAGTTGAGGGGAGGGTTCTGCGTGTGTGTGAGTGAGCATCCGGGACCCTGCATGTGTGTGAGTGAGCAGCGACTGGCCTGACCTCTAGGCGGAATAGCTTGTCAATAGAGTCGACTGCACCACCTTAAACGGTAAGGTTTAAAAGTAAAGGTAGAATGAAAAGGTAATTCAAAGGTAATAACCAAACTAAAAAGGTGTCCCTTAAATTACACAAAGTAACATCGTAGAGGGCATTTTAATCAATTAAATGAACAGGCTTTTTAATCAATAAAACTAACGTATATTTCAAAATGCAGTAAGTAATAAGAAAGTAATAACAAATAGTTAAGGAGCAATAATTGCTAAGCGCTGGTATTAAGAGATTATATTCTCTAGTCGTTTCTCTGACATCCTATTTAAATAGCGAATAAAACGGGAAAATTGTGCTACAAGGAAAAGTTATTGTAAACAAATACTTATTTAAAAAATAATTTTGCCAGAAACGATAAGTTATTCCCTTTAAACTGTCGGCCTGCGTTTTACATAATTAACTTACTAAGCCATTTAAGACCCTCATCTTGAAACCTGTTTTACGTAAATGTAGGTATACTTAAGAGGAACAAACAAATTATGTATCATATTTTAACATTTGTAAGTGTTTCCTTATTTAAATATATACGTTCCTTCATGATGTACGTTATTTTGTAAAACTTAGCGAGGGGGCTCCAGTCATGGAACATTAGGCGTTTCTATCTACTTCCCCCAAAAGGCAATGTTAACTTTAAAATCCCGTCCCTTTTCAACTGATTTACCGATATCGTTGAATTATGGCTCATTTAAAAATGCTAAAGAAAACCTAGCGGTTTCAGGGAACAAAGAAATTCCATATTACAAATGATAATCGTTCAAGTAAATTACAAAATATTCAATATTTACGATATTTTTGGGGAGAAATATTTATGATATCGAAATTTTGCTCATTGAAATAGCTAGGTAAGTTGTTGTTATTAAATCTGAACCATAAATCAACCATTTTAGAGAATATTTTGAAGAAGGGCAGACATTGAAGTGAACACTGGCCTTATGGGAAAAACCGGTAGAAGCCGGTGACTGATGCCTAGCAGTAAAAATGCAGGTAAAAAATTAGAATGTATATTTATAAAAAAATATGTTGTTGAGCTAAAACCCACACTAGGATAAAGTTCAAGGCAACCCTATAAAACAACTGAATGTTTTAGCCTAGCAATAAGAAATCTCCGTATTTAATACATTCTAAATGGATTACTGTTAAATAATAATTTAATGAAATTTAGTTTTTCTCTAGATTTGTTAATACTACAATATTATAATATTTAAAATTCTATTAAAACAAGTGTTATTTTTGAAATAATATTAGATTTTGTCAATTGTATTAAAAATAGTTTAGAACAAAATATAATTTATCCCAGCAGCAAATGTAATCAGTTCTATTCAATTCGATCAAACATGAAAGCGATGAAAGACCTGATAGAGGTAGTACGGTGCACCAATGCAAGAAGTTCTGGTTAAATTTAATTGATTTTGACAAAAAAACTAATACATCATTTAGTAAATTGGAAACGAAACAAGGTATTTAAAAAATATAGTTCAAAAATAAAATTGTTAGTTATTATTATTTTTATTAGTCAGTTTGTCTTAACAGCCAAACACGTAAAGTATCAAAACTATATAGTAAAAAGAACGCATTTACTCATTATACTTTTGAAATAGATTACCGCTAACATCATAACAAATAAAACAAATACTAAAAACATCATTATATTTATAACGGGGGATTAGTTTTAATTCAATTTAGACTCTACTAATAAAATAAAAGTTAAGAGTATAATTATGTCCATTTTAGAATATAATCATCCATTTTATAATTGAATTGCACTTCCAAAAGATTTTATGTTGCAGACAATTTTAAATACCTATTAATTAGCTTTCTGTAACATTATGAAACAATAACCGAAGTAATTGGAGGCAATATGATTTACTGACATAAGTAAAACTATATTTTTCGAACCAAGGCATGTTTATCGAAATTAAGATAAAGAAAATAGAGGAAAATAAGTGTTGCGGCACGTGGTCGCGTAAATATTTTTGAATTACAAAAGCTATAGGCCTACACTTGTATTTGCATGTATAAAATAGTGGTCTGTGGAAATGACTGATTAATGGTTTAATAATAATGAAAATGTTGCACGATTATGCTATAAAGGCGATGCTTCCACCGTCCTACGAATATGAACTTGACTAAATGTAATACATGAAATATTGTATGTTAATATAAGCTAATAATTAATAACCAAGCCTCAGCACGATTCGCCAAAAATAGATAGTATTGAACTGTCTTTCTCTAAAAAATGTATCTCCACAAAAACTAAAAAATATTAATAACTGTCGTTTAAAAATACATACGTTTAAAATACATATAATATGTAGTGAATATGAAAGGATCCACGTATAGAAAAAGTCTGAGAGCAGGGACTTCAATCTACATGTAATAACCAGGCGAAATTTATTCAATCTTCCTACTTCACATGTTGTTAAATAAACAATAAACCGACTTGTATGCACTACGATACAGTACAGTCATTTGTTACAAGTTTAAACTAGGGAGTTCGATTTTAAGTGAGCGAATAGAGAAAAAAGTCCTAGTTTTTAAGATATGGAATCTAATACTGTTCATCGTAAACTGAAAGCATTAAATAAAGTATATAAAAGAGTTTCTAAATAATTTATTAAAACAATTTAATATAACAAGTTTAATTCGGTTAGGTAAATATTGTAGCTTGTTTGGACACTTTATGTAAATTAAGTTTGCCGGTCAAATCGGGATTTGTCAGGTAATTCATACTATGGAAAAACTAACGATTTAATCATTTAATGGCAAAAAAACTGTTATTTTGATATAATATATTTGTTATTGTATTTATTAATACGCTATTGTATACGCTAGGATGTATATATCGGCATTATGAGCGTAGCATTTTGAACTGTAATCAACTAGAGGTATTGCATGCGGATGCAGACAAGCCCATTACTAAATTACTAATCGCCCGCAGCTCGCACGGCTGAGCGCTGTACGGTAGTGGATTAAGTTCTAAATCCGACACTTTAAATATTATCGTCGTTGAGTTTCAGAGGCTTCGTCCAACAGGATTCAATCTTGCAGCAATTTAACTTTGCCCTCAAATCTGACGTGCTATCCGACACAACACGCCTTTTCGTAAAAATCTGATTTATGTTATACAGTATTAATAATTCTTAACAGAATACGATTCTAGCAATGGATGTATAACAAGTTTTAGTTTAAGTATATTACCAAGCAGAATTTCCAAATGACTCGTACGCTCCACCTACAGGTTTACATGGTTTAAGCCAAAAATATGGTATGGCGCCTTCTAAGATCACTCAATACGCAGCAGAGTAATTGCAAATTTTATAACTGTAGACGTGGTAGTTTCTGGAAATTTAGATAGAATATGCAAGATTTTACTCAAACAAATTATGATTTCCTTGCTTTAAATCTTCGCAAAACTTTAAATGGCCGCCATTTTGAAACAAAAAAGGTAGAAACGTCAAATTAAATTCCAGATTAGCCCTAAAAAAATAAAACACACAGGAAAAGTGTACAGTCAAAATACCTTGAGTGGTTCTTGTAAGATATGGTGGATTGATTAAAAAACACAAACGCTATGCAGACGGGTAACGAAGTGAGATAGGCCCTATGTTAACATAACAGTTTTTATTTGTTTTCATTCTCGGTTGCAGAAATTTTAGTAGAGAGTTCGAAAACCCCTGTTTGTGTACACTAAGTGAAAACACAGAATTAAATTAGGGAAAATCGCTAAAAAAATTAACCATGATCATTAAAAAAGTTTTTAAAATATGAAAAATATACTAAAAATAACATAAAACACTAAATATCCTCAATGGATCAGTGACTCTAATGTCTACTATTAATCCATCCTAGGCTACACGTAAATATTGTTCCTACTTAGCTGCTCTGCATATTCAATGTTTTGCCACGAATGATTGAATTAAAATCTACTCACAATACCTTTACATCCGGTACTGATATAAAATAAGCTCTTGCTGAAGCAAAAGGATGCCGTGTTAGAAACACCGTTGCACCTGCATGTAAAGTTCACTCCACACTCAACAGCACAAGTAGGGTATGCTGAGGATGCATGTTTGATCCGGCACCACATTGTGACGCGGTTCTGGACTGTTGTGCCCCCACAAGAGAATTACGTGCTAATTGGAGAATATTACACTTATTAGAGAACGGTAGAGAATTTGTAGGAGTTCTCACGCCACTGGTCACATTAGAAGGGGCGTGGGCAAACCCGCAGCGCCGTAACTTGTATAATGCGGTAGCGCAAACTATGTTATAAGACTTCGCAAACTCAGTTTTGCACAATATTGTTCCACATGTTAGACGCCTCCAGACTATTCAAACTATGCTAGCAGCGTGTGAGTGGATTTTTATGCAATTCATGGTGCTCTATGTTTAAATCGATATAAAACGTCTAAAATTATACTATTTCGATCAAAATTGGCGTTATATACAATCAATGTCATACTATAAGCCAGAGGCTTCGATTATAAATTAAAATCGTACAACATTGCACTTTCGGGCATAAGTGCAACTACAAAAATAATTTCTTCATGTCAAATGAAATAAAATGTAATAACTAGTGTGCCACTTTGGCGTTTTAAGAAACAATCGCAAGGATTCAATCCCTGCGCATTTAAAGTTTGTTAAATTAAGCATTCACTTTTACCATTGTAATTCCGATGACAAACGCAGGAAACTGCACTGGTATTCTGTGGTTAAAGGAAGTATTGGCTGCACCCTAAACGTTTGCAGTGCTTACATCTAACGCCCTACGTAGCATGTATAGCCAATTTAGACACTGGCTGTTTCCACAAAGAAGACATACATTTGTGGAATTTTTAACGGAATTTAACAGAACAAAGATACAAATTACTTTAAAATATTTAAATTATTACAACTATTTTCGCCTCACAATAAGTGAACCGACAGAAGAATACAAAAAATAGCAAGTCATTTAAAGATATCCTTATTTCACTTTAAAATTATCACTCTGATTATTAATATGTGGCTAAGGATTCTCAAATACATGTTTAATTTTTTCGCAGAGTTTCAATAATAGGTGTTCAGAGTGATTTTATAACTATTTCGATTTTCTGAATGTTGATTGGACTATACAATTGTAATCAGGAAACAAGTGTTTTACAATGTACGCCAATACGGGAAAAATTAACATAGCGCAAAGATTAAATCTTACACCTCACCTATCTCCCTCGATTTTTTCTTTGCATTTTTTTACAATCCTTATGCTAGTTTTAGACCTTTTTTCTTTTTAGAGGCCGTGTTTGGCCAGAAGTATATATTTAGTTATGTTTATGTGTTTCGATAAAATCATTTCTGCATCGACTATTTAACAGACGGTATTTAAATTTAGTAAACGCTGCTGATAACGAAGGAAGAAAAAATATATGAGCAGCTTGGTTGACATGAACCAATCTTTCAAAACAATTAAACCCAGTTGTAAAGAAAACATTACGGCACTTTCACAAAAACATATGTTAAATTTATATGTTAAAACATATGTACACGATTATGCGTTTTATAATTATAACAAACGCACGAATCACTAAAATTGTGATAATTTTAATAAAATAAAGGGTAGAATTCAAGTAGACAACTAAGCATATATTTTAAAATATCCTAATAGACTGAGTTAAGATTGTATAATGTTCTTGGAAAACGAGGCGTAAATTGTCAGATTAACGGGCAAAAGTTACAACCAACCATAAATAATAATCTGCAGGGCTGAGCTTTTAAAATGCCACGAATAATATTTTAAGAGTCGGATTTAGAGGAATAAGCCACCCTAATCTTCTAAGTGGCGCGGCTTTAAATGGCAACTGTTAAAATTTGCCAGCTTTAACTACTCTGGTTTAATCCATTTCGAAATAGCTAATATTGTTTCAAATAGAAATTGAAAATTTATTTTAATGCAAGGAAACTACACATAACTAAATTATTATGTGACAAATGTCGTACTTAGATTTGGTGATATATTTTTTAACATCCAACTAAGCACTATATCGAATAACCCGAAGAAAGAAATTACGTAACAATATTAGTATGTAAATTCACTAAGAAAATAGATTTTAATAAATGAATTTGATTTGTAACATACAACTTGAGATGTATTATAACAATTTTAAGCTGGGCAAAGTTCGTTGAAGAAGTGTTAACGCTGACTGAGAGCCACATCCTTAACTCTCGCCGCGGCACTATGATTAGTAGACCTGCCGGAATGCCGGGCTGGGGGCGAACCGTCCTGGGGCCACCCACCCGACCCCTGAGAGGTTGGAGGCTCTGTGCGATGGCGGTCCCTGTCTGGACGTCGGGTTAGAGGGCGAATCGTCCTGGGGTTATGTCACCCACAGAGCCCGGGAGCTAGGTAAGGTTCTCTCTCCCTTTCTGGAGCGAGGCATACTGACCCCGTCCTACCTCTTTTCCCTGTTTCCGGTGGCTGCACAATATCCCAAGGGAAACGTGCCTAGTCGGCTATGCCGGGGCCTCCTAATCCCCGCAAAAATAAACAACAAACAAACTATCCGATGGCTAGAGCAGTAAAGGTGCTAAGGATAATGCTGTGACTTTCGAAACAACAGTGCCACTACATAGTTCAGAAAAAAGGATTACGAAAGAAAGTCGGCCCTCCCAATATGTGAAGTCAAATCTACCAGCAACTTTTGATAAAACCATAAGTCTGACACCCACTTGGATGAAAAGTCCCGGTGGGAAAATTGGAGGGAAAATATCGGTCTTTTGATACAACCACCTACTAAACACATAAATTAAATAAAAGCGTAAAGTTTAATTATTTAGACTTTATAATTTGATCAGCTGTATGATTTGATTTGACTATAATACTGAATTCAGGTGACCAAGCTAAGCTGTTAGGAAAAGTTAGTATATCTAAATGCTATTCCCAAAAGGCGTGTTCAAATTAAATCATTAAAATTTCATCCGGGTACTGTTAAACTTTTCCCAAAATTAATTTATCAAATTAAAAAGGTAACAACCCCTCCCTTTAGAATCTATTATCTATTACTGTAGATCTCATCTATTACTCATGGTAAGACTTGAGAGATCAAGACAACTTTTAGTTTGTTTAGTATCAATGAGTTTCAGCTTTGAAAAACAATGATTTTGTGTTGGAATGTTTGGTGTTTTGGTTGTACCTATACGCCCACCGGTTGCAGAGATATTCATAGGGCTAAACATAGTACGTCGTCCATTGTTATTCTTATGCAGAGTAAATACAAATTTATATCTCCCTTATTTATGATTATTATTTAATACAAATTGGGCTTCATTTGGTTGTGGCCCTTTGAGTTTTTGGGATCCCTGTTGCAGCAAAACTGCGTAGTAAGCCTAATAATATTCTTCTGGAGATGGGATAAAGTACCATACCTCGATTATAAAATAATAAAATTTTATACAACATAGAACGCGACTTAATGTGGTGGTTAAGTATATATAGTTTATTTGAAATTTGCTCACTCCGCAAGATTGCTGCGATTTTATTCGTCAAGCCATAAACATTCACATAATCTTTAAATCACGGATATTTGTAAACACTGGTCACATAAGAATTCTCAGAGGTGGATTTGTGATAAGAATCTCCGTCAAGGGATAATATACGGCCCATTCGTCAGCTCTTATCAGCCGCTCAGCCGGTCTCTCGCCTGGGTCGACGCGATGTTTATGATATTTGGGTGTCCCGAAACGTCCACGGCGTATCATATTTATGTGTTGCGGCAGTCGAACACAGCTCGTGATTTATTTAATCTTCGTTAAACTATAGCTCTAGTTAGTCCGCGGCGACATTAGGTTAAGAAGCGCCGGGTTAATTTTAAGGGGTTGTAAATCACGTCACAGAAAAACACTTAAAAGTGTAAAGTAGTCGTTTTATGAGTGTGGTAAAACTCGTAATTGTGAAGATGGAGATTCACTATGTGCAATAAGTCTTTTTATTTTATCATCTTTTTACCATAGTAACAATGAAACATCATAATATACACAAACTTATTTTTTGCAACAAAAGATATAGAGTTTAATCGCACATTATATAAAAATAATATTGCATATTTCAGGCTATCAGTTTTGCCCAAAAAATTTGCTTGTTCACCTGACTTGAGTTTTATAGTCGAATGCCATTTAGCCGATCAAATTCCAATATTTAAATACCCCCATAGCAGCAAACCTGCATACTTAGCGAATTTCCAATGCATATATATTTATCTTAATGCCACATAAAGCTACATACCAAGTTTCATCAATATACATTCATAAATAAACAATTTATGACATTTTAATTATTCTCCATAAGAATAACATGGCGGCTGAGTATGCAGGTTTGCTGAAGCAAGGAACACAAAAAAATGGGGTTTTATGCTTATATCAATATAACTCAACTAGGTGAAGTCACTTACCAAATTTCATTAATTTATTTTCATAATTAAGGGAGATAACACGTTACTTATTCTCCATAAGGATAACATGGGGCTGAGTACGCAGGTTTGCTGCTATGGGAGCCTTTGTCAAAAAATTGTTTTTTTTTGAGGAAATATCAATGGTCCACAACCAGATAAAGCCGTATACCAAGTTTCGTCAGTATATGTTCATAAATAAGCGAGATATAACATTTTTATTTTCCTCCATAAGAATAATATTAGACAACGTACTGTGTTTAGCACTTTCAATATCTCCGTAACCAATTGACGTAGAGAAATGATCAAAATACCAAATTGTGTGTTTTTTTAAGCTGAATCCAATGGAAAAAAATAAAATCTGACTATTTCCAAAATTATATGTAAAAAATTCAAAAAACCCATTTTTGGGGTACAAAACCCCCCCAAAATACCCCTTCGGATAGAGCGATCTGGCTGGTTTTCGAACTTAAAGTCATAAATGTTGCTTTACACGTTTATACCAAATTTCATCAAAATCGGATAATTTTGTACGAGAGTTATCGTGCTCACGGACACATATATATATATATATATATATATATATATATATATATATAGATATATATATATATATACAGTTTCGAACGAATGGTATTTTTGGGGTCTGGGGACCTCAAAACGAAAAGTTATCATGGTCCCGGGCCTAGGTCTTACCATGCCGACTACGGTAATAGCTTCTTCCCTATAGGGGAAATTCGCTAAAATATGTTTCATCTTTACACTTACTTACTTATATTATGAACTTAAGAGAGAATTTTTTGAAAAACTAATATTCCTCCAATTTTCTCATCAATACCTTCAAGTATATTTTTCTTGTGCGTCAGACGCATGATTTTCTCAAAAGTTCTTGAGATAACTTGGCTTTATACATAGATATAGCAATTGTGATTAAATTTTAGCGAATTTACCCTATAGGGAAGAAGCTATTACCGTAGTCGGCATGGTAAGACCTAGGCCCGGGACCATGATAACTTTTCGTTTTGAGGTCCCCAGACCCAAAAAACACCATTGGTTCGAAACTGTACATATATATATATATATATATATATATATTGAAATGTTATATATATAAAAATTTAAACACCAAAATGTTTCTAGAGGTTAACATAGGAAATTTTATGGATGCGTTTTTTTACTTTTCTCCGCAGCCACTTAACCCATTGAGGTAGTAATTGTATTCTATTTGTAGTAGCCTATAACGGGAATTGATTGGTGCTGCACTCTAGTAGCAAAATATGTAACTAATGACCGCGGGCGTCTACGGTTCTATCAACTAGGGGCGCGGACTGACTGAAAACCCTTAATATCGCCGTCAGGCCTTTGGTCGTGTTAGCTGAGTTGGCTACGTCGTGGAAACACCTTGGCCAGGTGGCGATACGATGTTCGTGGGTTCGATTCCCGCACACGACCAAAACTGACCAGTTGTGCAACTCTCAATGAGTTAACCGGTCTGTGGCAACGTTGGTGGGAGGGCCCAAGTAAAATTAACGGTGGCAGGCTTGCTTGGAAGTTGACGGGATCGGTTAAATCTTTGAGACTTGCACATGGTCAACACTGATTTTGCTAATTTTTACTTATGTCTACTGTGTGTGTGCCAATGCGACTCTCTAAACTGAAAGAAAACAATATTTTAATTAAAATATGCCATTAATCCATTTAAAAACACCAATTTAAGAAGAAGCTATTACCGTAGTCGGCATGGTAAGACCTAGGCCCGGGACCATGATAACTTTCCGTTTTGAGGTCCCCAGACCCAAAAAACACCATTGGTTCGAAACTGTACATATATATATATATATATATATATATATATTGAAATGTTATATATATAAAAAATTTAAACACCAAAATGTTTCTAGAGGTTAACATAGGAAATTTTATGGATGCGTTTTTTTACTTTTCTCCGCAGCCACTTAACCTAGGCTAATGATTCAAAATACTAAATTATTTGTTTTTTAAGCTCTATAAAATGGCTGTAACCAAAATTGAGTGTTTTTACAATTTTAGGGTAAGATATTCAAAAAACTAATTTTTGCACAATTTAAAACCCCCTTGCCATAGTCCGATCGATCTGGTTTTCGAACTTAAAGTCATAATGTTACTCTCCACATTTATGCCAAATTTCATCAAAAGGCGTATTTTTTCAACAGTTATCGAGGAAACAGACACACACACACTTATATATTTTATATTTATATATAAATTTATATATTTATATAGTTTCCATGGTCTCGGGTTTAAGACTTACCATGCCACCTACGGTAATAGCTTCTTCCCTATAGGGGAAATTCGCTAAAAAGCATCCGTCATAGAAATAAAATACCCCCGTTGCAGCAAACCTGCATACTCAGCGAATTTCCAATGGAGATATAAATGACTTAATGCTACATAAAGCAACTTACCAAGTTTCGTAAAAATATATTCACAAATAAGCAATATATACAATTTTAAAAAATTTGCTTGTTCACCTGACTTGAGTTTTATAGTCGAATGCCATTTAGCCGATCAAATTCCAATATTTAAATACCCCCATAGCAGCAAACCTGCATACTTAGCGAATTTCCAATGCATATATATTTATCTTAATGCCACATAAAGCTACATACCAAGTTTCATCAATATACATTCATAAATAAACAATTTATGACATTTTAATTATTCTCCATAAGAATAACATGGCGGCTGAGTATGCAGGTTTGCTGAAGCAAGGAACACAAAAAAATGGGGTTTTATGCTTATATCAATATAACTCAACTAGGTGAAGTCACTTACCAAATTTCATTAATTTATTTTCATAATTAAGGGAGATAACACGTTACTTATTCTCCATAAGGATAACATGGGGCTGAGTACGCAGGTTTGCTGCTATGGGAGCCTTTGTCAAAAAATTGTTTTTTTTTGAGGAAATATCAATGGTCCACAACCAGATAAAGCCGTATACCAAGTTTCGTCAGTATATGTTCATAAATAAGCGAGATATAACATTTTTATTTTCCTCCATAAGAATAACATTAGACAACGTACTGTGTTTAGCACTTTCAATATCTCCGTAACCAATTGACGTAGAGAAATGATCAAAATACCAAATTGTGTGTTTTTTTAAGCTGAATCCAATGGAAAAAAATAAAATCTGACTATTTCCAAAATTATATGTAAAAAATTCAAAAAACCCATTTTTGGGGTACAAAACCCCCCCAAAATACCCCTTCGGATAGAGCGATCTGGCTGGTTTTCGAACTTAAAGTCATAAATGTTGCTTTACACGTTTATACCAAATTTCATCAAAATCGGATAATTTTGTACGAGAGTTATCGTGCTCACGGACACATATATATATATATATATATAGATATATATATATATATATATACAGTTTCGAACGAATGGTATTTTTGGGGTCTGGGGACCTCAAAACGAAAAGTTATCATGGTCCCGGGCCTAGGTCTTACCATGCCGACTACGGTAATAGCTTCTTCCCTATAGGGGAAATTCGCTAAAATATGTTTCATCTTTACACTTACTTACTTATATTATGAACTTAAGAGAGAATTTTTTGAAAAACTAATATTCCTCCAATTTTCTCATCAATACCTTCAAGTATATTTTTCTTGTGCGTCAGACGCATGATTTTCTCAAAAGTTCTTGAGATAACTTGGCTTTATACATAGATATAGCAATTGTGATTAAATTTTAGCGAATTTACCCTATAGGGAAGAAGCTATTACCGTAGTCGGCATGGTAAGACCTAGGCCCGGGACCATGATAACTTTTCGTTTTGAGGTCCCCAGACCCAAAAAACACCATTGGTTCGAAACTGTACATATATATATATATATATATATATATATATATATATATATATATATATTGAAATGTTATATATATACAAATTTAAACACCAAAATGTTTCTAGAGGTTAACATAGGAAATTTTATGGATGCGTTTTTTTACTTTTCTCCGCAGCCACTTAACCTAGGCTAATGATTCAAAATACTAAATTATTTGTTTTTTAAGCTCTATAAAATGGCTGTAACCAAAATTGAGTGTTTTTACAATTTTAGGGTAAGATATTCAAAAAACTAATTTTTGCACAATTTAAAACCCCCTTGCCATAGTCCGATCGATCTGGTTTTCGAACTTAAAGTCATAATGTTACTCTCCACATTTATGCCAAATTTCATCAAAAGGCGTATTTTTTCAACAGTTATCGAGGAAACAGACACACACACACTTATATATTTTATATTTATATATAAATTTATATATTTATATAGTTTCCATGGTCTCGGATTTAAGACTTACCATGCCACCTACGGTAATAGCTTCTTCCCTATAGGGGAAATTCGCTAAAAAGCATCCGTCATAGAAATAAAATACCCCCGTTGCAGCAAACCTGCATACTCAGCGAATTTCCAATGGAGATATAAATGACTTAATGCTACATAAAGCAACTTACCAAGTTTCGTAAAAATATATTCACAAATAAGCAATATATACAATTTTAAAAAATTTGCTTGTTCACCTGACTTGAGTTTTATAGTCGAATGCCATTTAGCCGATCAAATTCCAATATTTAAATACCCCCATAGCAGCAAACCTGCATACTTAGCGAATTTCCAATGCATATATATTTATCTTAATGCCACATAAAGCTACATACCAAGTTTCATCAATATACATTCATAAATAAACAATTTATGACATTTTAATTATTCTCCATAAGAATAACATGGCGGCTGAGTATGCAGGTTTGCTGAAGCAAGGAACACAAAAAAATGGGGTTTTATGCTTATATCAATATAACTCAACTAGGTGAAGTCACTTACCAAATTTCATTAATTTATTTTCATAATTAAGGGAGATAACACGTTACTTATTCTCCATAAGGATAACATGGGGCTGAGTACGCAGGTTTGCTGCTATGGGAGCCTTTGTCAAAAAATTGTTTTTTTTTGAGGAAATATCAATGGTCCACAACCAGATAAAGCCGTATACCAAGTTTCGTCAGTATATGTTCATAAATAAGCGAGATATAACATTTTTATTTTCCTCCATAAGAATAACATTAGACAACGTACTGTGTTTAGCACTTTCAATATCTCCGTAACCAATTGACGTAGAGAAATGATCAAAATACCAAATTGTGTGTTTTTTTAAGCTGAATCCAATGGAAAAAAATAAAATCTGACTATTTCCAAAATTATATGTAAAAAATTCAAAAAACCCATTTTTGGGGTACAAAACCCCCCCAAAATACCCCTTCGGATAGAGCGATCTGGCTGGTTTTCGAACTTAAAGTCATAAATGTTGCTTTACACGTTTATACCAAATTTCATCAAAATCGGATAATTTTGTACGAGAGTTATCGTGCTCACGGACACATATATATATATATATATATATAGATATATATATATATATATATATACAGTTTCGAACGAATGGTATTTTTGGGGTCTGCGGACCTCAAAACGAAAAGTTATCATGGTCCCGGGCCTAGGTCTTACCATGCCGACTACGGTAATAGCTTCTTCCCTATAGGGGAAATTCGCTAAAATATGTTTCATCTTTACACTTACTTACTTATATTATGAACTTAAGAGAGAATTTTTTGAAAAACTAATATTCCTCCAATTTTCTCATCAATACCTTCAAGTATATTTTTCTTGTGCGTCAGACGCATGATTTTCTCAAAAGTTCTTGAGATAACTTGGCTTTATACATAGATATAGCAATTGTGATTAAATTTTAGCGAATTTACCCTATAGGGAAGAAGCTATTACCGTAGTCGGCATGGTAAGACCTAGGCCCGGGACCATGATAACTTTTCGTTTTGAGGTCCCCAGACCCAAAAAACACCATTGGTTCGAAACTGTACATATATATATATATATATATATATATATATATATATATATATATATATTGAAATGTTATATATATAAAAATTTAAACACCAAAATGTTTCTAGAGGTTAACATAGGAAATTTTATGGATGCGTTTTTTTACTTTTCTCCGCAGCCACTTAACCTAGGCTAATGATTCAAAATACTAAATTAATGGTATTTTTGGGGTCTGGGGACCTCAAAACGAAAAGTTATCATGGTCCCGGGCCTAGGTCTTACCATGCCGACTACGGTAATAGCTTCTTCCCTATAGGGGAAATTCGCTAAAATATGTTTCATCTTTACACTTACTTACTTATATTATGAACTTAAGAGAGAATTTTTTGAAAAACTAATATTCCTCCAATTTTCTCATCAATACCTTCAAGTATATTTTTCTTGTGCGTCAGACGCATGATTTTCTCAAAAGTTCTTGAGATAACTTGGCTTTATACATAGATATAGCAATTGTGATTAAATTTTAGCGAATTTACCCTATAGGGAAGAAGCTATTACCGTAGTCGGCATGGTAAGACCTAGGCCCGGGACCATGATAACTTTTCGTTTTGAGGTCCCCAGACCCAAAAAACACCATTGGTTCGAAACTGTACATATATATATATATATATATATATTGAAATGTTATATATATAAAAATTTAAACACCAAAATGTTTCTAGAGGTTAACATAGGAAATTTTATGGATGCGTTTTTTTACTTTTCTCCGCAGCCACTTAACCCATTGAGGTAGTAATTGTATTCTATTTGTAGTAGCCTATAACGGGAATTGATTGGTGCTGCACTCTAGTAGCAAAATATGTAACTAATGACCGCGGGCGTCTACGGTTCTATCCGCTAGGGGCGCGGACTGACTGAAAACCCTTAATATCGCCGTCAGGCCTTTGGTCGTGTTAGCTGAGTTGGCTACGTCGTGGAAACACCTTGGCCAGGTGGCGATACGATGTTCGTGGGTTCGATTCCCGCACACGACCAAAACTGACCAGTTGTGCAACTCTCAATGAGTTAACCGGTCTGTGGCAACGTTGGTGGGAGGGCCCAAGTAAAATTAACGGTGGCAGGCTTGCTTGGAAGTTGACGGGATCGGTTAAATCTTTGAGACTTGCACATGGTCAACACTGATTTTGCTAATTTTTACTTATGTCTACTGTGTGTGTGCCAATGCGACTCTCTAAACTGAAAGAAAACAATATTTTAATTAAAATATGCCATTAATCCATTTAAAAACACCAATTTTATACTCCAATTCACACGTTAATAAAATTACAAGTAAGGAACGAGACCTGCTCGTATGTCTACGCCAATGGGTTAACCTAGGCTAATTGTTCAAAATACTAAATTATTTGTTTTTTAAGCTCTATAAAATGGCTGTAACCAAAATTGAGTGTTTTTACAATTTTAGGGTAAGATATTCAAAAAACTATTTTTTGCACAATTTAAAACCCCCTTGCCATAGTCCGATCGATCTGGTTTTCGAACTTAAAGTCATAATGTTACTCTCCACATTTATGCCAAATTTCATCAAAAGGCGTATTTTTTCAACAGTTATCGAGGAAACAGACACACACACACTTATATATTTTATATTTATATATTAATTTATATATTTATATAGTTTCCATGGTCTCGGATTTAAGACTTACCATGCCACCTACGGTAATAGCTTCTTCCCTATAGGGGAAATTCGCTAAAAAGCATCCGTCATAGAAATAAAATACCCCCGTTGCAGCAAACCTGCATACTCAGCGAATTTCCAATGGAGATATAAATGACTTAATGCTACATAAAGCAACTTACCAAGTTTCGTAAAAATATATTCACAAATAAGCAATATATACAATTTTAAAAAATTTGCTTGTTCACCTGACTTGAGTTTTATAGTCGAATGCCATTTAGCCGATCAAATTCCAATATTTAAATACCCCCATAGCAGCAAACCTGCATACTTAGCGAATTTCCAATGCATATATATTTATCTTAATGCCACATAAAGCTACATACCAAGTTTCATCAATATACATTCATAAATAAACAATTTATGACATTTTAATTATTCTCCATAAGAATAACATGGCGGCTGAGTATGCAGGTTTGCTGAAGCAAGGAACACAAAAAAATGGGGTTTTATGCTTATATCAATATAACTCAACTAGGTGAAGTCACTTACCAAATTTCATTAATTTATTTTCATAATTAAGGGAGATAACACGTTACTTATTCTCCATAAGGATAACATGGGGCTGAGTACGCAGGTTTGCTGCTATGGGAGCCTTTGTCAAAAAATTGTTTTTTTTTGAGGAAATATCAATGGTCCACAACCAGATAAAGCCGTATACCAAGTTTCGTCAGTATATGTTCATAAATAAGCGAGATATAACATTTTTATTTTCCTCCATAAGAATAACATTAGACAACGTACTGTGTTTAGCACTTTCAATATCTCCGTAACCAATTGACGTAGAGAAATGATCAAAATACCAAATTGTGTGTTTTTTTAAGCTGAATCCAATGGAAAAAAATAAAATCTGACTATTTCCAAAATTATATGTAAAAATTTCAAAAAACCCATTTTTGGGGTACAAAACCCCCCCCAAAATACCCCTTCGGATAGAGCGATCTGGCTGGTTTTCGAACTTAAAGTCATAAATGTTGCTTTACACGTTTATACCAAATTTCATCAAAATCGGATAATTTTGTACGAGAGTTATCGTGCTCACGGACACATATATATATATATATATATATATATATATATATATAGATATATATATATATATATATATACAGTTTCGAACGAATGGTATTTTTGGGGTCTGGGGACCTCAAAACGAAAAGTTATCATGGTCCCGGGCCTAGGTCTTACCATGCCGACTACGGTAATAGCTTCTTCCCTATAGGGGAAATTCGCTAAAATATGTTTCATCTTTACACTTACTTACTTATATTATGAACTTAAGAGAGAATTTTTTGAAAAACTAATATTCCTCCAATTTTCTCATCAATACCTTCAAGTATATTTTTCTTGTGCGTCAGACGCATGATTTTCTCAAAAGTTCTTGAGATAACTTGGCTTTATACATAGATATAGCAATTGTGATTAAATTTTAGCGAATTTACCCTATAGGGAAGAAGCTATTACCGTAGTCGGCATGGTAAGACCTAGGCCCGGGACCATGATAACTTTTCGTTTTGAGGTCCCCAGACCCAAAAAACACCATTGGTTCGAAACTGTACATATATATATATATATATATATATATATATATATTGAAATGTTATATATATACAAATTTAAACACCAAAATGTTTCTAGAGGTTAACATAGGAAATTTTATGGATGCGTTTTTTTACTTTTCTCCGCAGCCACTTAACCTAGGCTAATGATTCAAAATACTAAATTATTTGTTTTTTAAGCTCTATAAAATGGCTGTAACCAAAATTGAGTGTTTTTACAATTTTAGGGTAAGATATTCAAAAAACTATTTTTTGCACAATTTAAAACCCCCTTGCCATAGTCCGATCGATCTGGTTTTCGAACTTAAAGTCATAATGTTACTCTCCACATTTATGCCAAATTTCATCAAAAGGCGTATTTTTTCAACAGTTATCGAGGAAACAGACACACACACACTTATATATTTTATATTTATATATTAATTTATATATTTATATAGTTTCCATGGTCTCGGATTTAAGACTTACCATGCCACCTACGGTAATAGCTTCTTCCCTATAGGGGAAATTCGCTAAAAAGCATCCGTCATAGAAATAAAATACCCCCGTTGCAGCAAACCTGCATACTCAGCGAATTTCCAATGGAGATATAAATGACTTAATGCTACATAAAGCAACTTACCAAGTTTCGTAAAAATATATTCACAAATAAGCAATATATACAATTTTAAAAAATTTGCTTGTTCACCTGACTTGAGTTTTATAGTCGAATGCCATTTAGCCGATCAAATTCCAATATTTAAATACCCCCATAGCAGCAAACCTGCATACTTAGCGAATTTCCAATGCATATATATTTATCTTAATGCCACATAAAGCTACATACCAAGTTTCATCAATATACATTCATAAATAAACAATTTATGACATTTTAATTATTCTCCATAAGAATAACATGGCGGCTGAGTATGCAGGTTTGCTGAAGCAAGGAACACAAAAAAATGGGGTTTTATGCTTATATCAATATAACTCAACTAGGTGAAGTCACTTACCAAATTTCATTAATTTATTTTCATAATTAAGGGAGATAACACGTTACTTATTCTCCATAAGGATAACATGGGGCTGAGTACGCAGGTTTGCTGCTATGGGAGCCTTTGTCAAAAAATTGTTTTTTTTTGAGGAAATATCAATGGTCCACAACCAGATAAAGCCGTATACCAAGTTTCGTCAGTATATGTTCATAAATAAGCGAGATATAACATTTTTATTTTCCTCCATAAGAATAACATTAGACAACGTACTGTGTTTAGCACTTTCAATATCTCCGTAACCAATTGACGTAGAGAAATGATCAAAATACCAAATTGTGTGTTTTTTTAAGCTGAATCCAATGGAAAAAAATAAAATCTGACTATTTCCAAAATTATATGTAAAAAATTCAAAAAACCCATTTTTGGGGTACAAAACCCCCCCCAAAATACCCCTTCGGATAGAGCGATCTGGCTGGTTTTCGAACTTAAAGTCATAAATGTTGCTTTACACGTTTATACCAAATTTCATCAAAATCGGATAATTTTGTACGAGAGTTATCGTGCTCACGGACACATATATATATATATATATATATATATATATATAGATATATATATATATATATATATATACAGTTTCGAACGAATGGTATTTTTGGGGTCTGGGGACCTCAAAACGAAAAGTTATCATGGTCCCGGGCCTAGGTCTTACCATGCCGACTACGGTAATAGCTTCTTCCCTATAGGGGAAATTCGCTAAAATATGTTTCATCTTTACACTTACTTACTTATATTATGAACTTAAGAGAGAATTTTTTGAAAAACTAATATTCCTCCAATTTTCTCATCAATACCTTCAAGTATATTTTTCTTGTGCGTCAGACGCATGATTTTCTCAAAAGTTCTTGAGATAACTTGGCTTTATACATAGATATAGCAATTGTGATTAAATTTTAGCGAATTTACCCTATAGGGAAGAAGCTATTACCGTAGTCGGCATGGTAAGACCTAGGCCCGGGACCATGATAACTTTTCGTTTTGAGGTCCCCAGACCCAAAAAACACCATTGGTTCGAAACTGTACATATATATATATATATATATATATATATATATATATATATATATTGAAATGTTATATATATACAAATTTAAACACCAAAATGTTTCTAGAGGTTAACATAGGAAATTTTATGGATGCGTTTTTTTACTTTTCTCCGCAGCCACTTAACCTAGGCTAATGATTCAAAATACTAAATTATTTGTTTTTTAAGCTCTATAAAATGGCTGTAACCAAAATTGAGTGTTTTTACAATTTTAGGGTAAGATATTCAAAAAACTAATTTTTGCACAATTTAAAACCCCCTTGCCATAGTCCGATCGATCTGGTTTTCGAACTTAAAGTCATAATGTTACTCTCCACATTTATGCCAAATTTCATCAAAAGGCGTATTTTTTCAACAGTTATCGAGGAAACAGACACACACACACTTATATATTTTATATTTATATATAAATTTATATATTTATATAGTTTCCATGGTCTCGGATTTAAGACTTACCATGCCACCTACGGTAATAGCTTCTTCCCTATAGGGGAAATTCGCTAAAAAGCATCCGTCATAGAAATAAAATACCCCCGTTGCAGTAAACCTGCATACTCAGCGAATTTCCAATGGAGATATAAATGACTTAATGCTACATAAAGCAACTTACCAAGTTTCGTAAAAATATATTCACAAATAAGCAATATATACAATTTTAAAAAATTTGCTTGTTCACCTGACTTGAGTTTTATAGTCGAATGCCATTTAGCCGATCAAATTCCAATATTTAAATACCCCCATAGCAGCAAACCTGCATACTTAACGAATTTCCAATGCATATATATTTATCTTAATGCCACATAAAGCTACATACCAAGTTTCATCAATATACATTCATAAATAAACAATTTATGACATTTTAATTATTCTCCATAAGAATAACATGGCGGCTGAGTATGCAGGTTTGCTGAAGCAAGGAACACAAAAAAATGGGGTTTTATGCTTATATCAATATAACTCAACTAGGTGAAGTCACTTACCAAATTTCATTAATTTATTTTCATAATTAAGGGAGATAACACGTTACTTATTCTCCATAAGGATAACATGGGGCTGAGTACGCAGGTTTGCTGCTATGGGAGCCTTTGTCAAAAAATTGTTTTTTTTTGAGGAAATATCAATGGTCCACAACCAGATAAAGCCGTATACCAAGTTTCGTCAGTATATGTTCATAAATAAGCGAGATATAACATTTTTATTTTCCTCCATAAGAATAACATTAGACAACGTACTGTGTTTAGCACTTTCAATATCTCCGTAACCAATTGACGTAGAGAAATGATCAAAATACCAAATTGTGTGTTTTTTTAAGCTGAATCCAATGGAAAAAAATAAAATCTGACTATTTCCAAAATTATATGTAAAAAATTCAAAAAACCCATTTTTGGGGTACAAAACCCCCCCCAAAATACCCCTTCGGATAGAGCGATCTGGCTGGTTTTCGAACTTAAAGTCATAAATGTTGCTTTACACGTTTATACCAAATTTCATCAAAATCGGATAATTTTGTACGAGAGTTATCGTGCTCACGGACACATATATATATATATATATATATATATATATATATATATAGATATATATATATATATATATATACAGTTTCGAACGAATGGTATTTTTGGGGTCTGGGGACCTCAAAACGAAAAGTTATCATGGTCCCGGGCCTAGGTCTTACCATGCCGACTACGGTAATAGCTTCTTCCCTATAGGGGAAATTCGCTAAAATATGTTTCATCTTTACACTTACTTACTTATATTATGAACTTAAGAGAGAATTTTTTGAAAAACTAATATTCCTCCAATTTTCTCATCAATACCTTCAAGTATATTTTTCTTGTGCGTCAGACGCATGATTTTCTCAAAAGTTCTTGAGATAACTTGGCTTTATACATAGATATAGCAATTGTGATTAAATTTTAGCGAATTTACCCTATAGGGAAGAAGCTATTACCGTAGTCGGCATGGTAAGACCTAGGCCCGGGACCATGATAACTTTTCGTTTTGAGGTCCCCAGACCCAAAAAACACCATTGGTTCGAAACTGTACATATATATATATATATATATATATATATATATATATATATATTGAAATGTTATATATATACAAATTTAAACACCAAAATGTTTCTAGAGGTTAACATAGGAAATTTTATGGATGCGTTTTTTTACTTTTCTCCGCAGCCACTTAACCCATTGAGGTAGTAATTGTATTCTATTTGTAGTAGCCTATAACGGGAATTGATTGGTGCTGCACTCTAGTAGCAAAATATGTAACTAATGACCGCGGGCGTCTACGGTTCTATCCGCTAGGGGCGCGGACTGACTGAAAACCCTTAATATCGCCGTCAGGCCTTTGGTCGTGTTAGCTGAGTTGGCTACGTCGTGGAAACACCTTGGCCAGGTGGCGATACGATGTTCGTGGGTTCGATTCCCGCACACGACCAAAACTGACCAGTTGTGCAACTCTCAATGAGTTAACCGGTCTGTGGCAACGTTGGTGGGAGGGCCCAAGTAAAATTAACGGTGGCAGGCTTGCTTGGAAGTTGACGGGATCGGTTAAATCTTTGAGACTTGCACATGGTCAACACTGATTTTGCTAATTTTTACTTATGTCTACTGTGTGTGTGCCAATGCGACTCTCTAAACTGAAAGAAAACAATATTTTAATTAAAATATGCCATTAATCCATTTAAAAACACCAATTTTATACTCCAATTCACACGTTAATAAAATTACAAGTAAGGAACGAGACCTGCTCGTATGTCTACGCCAATGGGTTAACCTAGGCTAATGATTCAAAATACTAAATTATTTGTTTTTTAAGCTCTATAAAATGGCTGTAACCAAAATTGAGTGTTTTTACAATTTTAGGGTAAGATATTCAAAAAACTATTTTTTGCACAATTTAAAACCCCCTTGCCATAGTCCGATCGATCTGGTTTTCGAACTTAAAGTCATAATGTTACTCTCCACATTTATGCCAAATTTCATCAAAAGGCGTATTTTTTCAACAGTTATCGAGGAAACAGACACACACACACTTATATATTTTATATTTATATATAAATTTATATATTTATATAGTTTCCATGGTCTCGGATTTAAGACTTACCATGCCACCTACGGTAATAGCTTCTTCCCTATAGGGGAAATTCGCTAAAAAGCATCCGTCATAGAAATAAAATACCCCCGTTGCAGCAAACCTGCATACTCAGCGAATTTCCAATGGAGATATAAATGACTTAATGCTACATAAAGCAACTTACCAAGTTTCGTAAAAATATATTCACAAATAAGCAATATATACAATTTTAAAAAATTTGCTTGTTCACCTGACTTGAGTTTTATAGTCGAATGCCATTTAGCCGATCAAATTCCAATATTTAAATACCCCCATAGCAGCAAACCTGCATACTTAGCGAATTTCCAATGCATATATATTTATCTTAATGCCACATAAAGCTACATACCAAGTTTCATCAATATACATTCATAAATAAACAATTTATGACATTTTAATTATTCTCCATAAGAATAACATGGCGGCTGAGTATGCAGGTTTGCTGAAGCAAGGAACACAAAAAAATGGGGTTTTATGCTTATATCAATATAACTCAACTAGGTGAAGTCACTTACCAAATTTCATTAATTTATTTTCATAATTAAGGGAGATAACACGTTACTTATTCTCCATAAGGATAACATGGGGCTGAGTACGCAGGTTTGCTGCTATGGGAGCCTTTGTCAAAAAATTGTTTTTTTTTGAGGAAATATCAATGGTCCACAACCAGATAAAGCCGTATACCAAGTTTCGTCAGTATATGTTCATAAATAAGCGAGATATAACATTTTTATTTTCCTCCATAAGAATAACATTAGACAACGTACTGTGTTTAGCACTTTCAATATCTCCGTAACCAATTGACGTAGAGAAATGATCAAAATACCAAATTGTGTGTTTTTTTAAGCTGAATCCAATGGAAAAAAATAAAATCTGACTATTTCCAAAATTATATGTAAAAAATTCAAAAAACCCATTTTTGGGGTACAAAACCCCCCCCAAAATACCCCTTCGGATAGAGCGATCTGGCTGGTTTTCGAACTTAAAGTCATAAATGTTGCTTTACACGTTTATACCAAATTTCATCAAAATCGGATAATTTTGTACGAGAGTTATCGTGCTCACGGACACACATATATATATATATATATATATATAGATATATATATATATATATATATATATATATATATACAGTTTCGAACGAATGGTATTTTTGGGGTCTGGGGACCTCAAAACGAAAAGTTATCATGGTCCCGGGCCTAGGTCTTACCATGCCGACTACGGTAATAGCTTCTTCCCTATAGGGGAAATTCGCTAAAATATGTTTCATCTTTACACTTACTTACTTATATTATGAACTTAAGAGAGAATTTTTTGAAAAACTAATATTCCTCCAATTTTCTCATCAATACCTTCAAGTATATTTTTCTTGTGCGTCAGACGCATGATTTTCTCAAAAGTTCTTGAGATAACTTGGCTTTATACATAGATATAGCAATTGTGATTAAATTTTAGCGAATTTACCCTATAGGGAAGAAGCTATTACCGTAGTCGGCATGGTAAGACCTAGGCCCGGGACCATGATAACTTTTCGTTTTGAGGTCCCCAGACCCAAAAAACACCATTGGTTCGAAACTGTACATATATATATATATATATATATATTGAAATGTTATATATATAAAAATTTAAACACCAAAATGTTTCTAGAGGTTAACATAGGAAATTTTATGGATGCGTTTTTTTACTTTTCTCCGCAGCCACTTAACCCATTGAGGTAGTAATTGTATTCTATTTGTAGTAGCCTATAACGGGAATTGATTGGTGCTGCACTCTAGTAGCAAAATATGTAACTAATGACCGCGGGCGTCTACGGTTCTATCCGCTAGGGGCGCGGACTGACTGAAAACCCTTAATATCGCCGTCAGGCCTTTGGTCGTGTTAGCTGAGTTGGCTACGTCGTGGAAACACCTTGGCCAGGTGGCGATACGATGTTCGTGGGTTCGATTCCCGCACACGACCAAAACTGACCAGTTGTGCAACTCTCAATGAGTTAACCGGTCTGTGGCAACGTTGGTGGGAGGGCCCAAGTAAAATTAACGGTGGCAGGCTTGCTTGGAAGTTGACGGGATCGGTTAAATCTTTGAGACTTGCACATGGTCAACACTGATTTTGCTAATTTTTACTTATGTCTACTGTGTGTGTGCCAATGCGACTCTCTAAACTGAAAGAAAACAATATTTTAATTAAAATATGCCATTAATCCATTTAAAAACACCAATTTTATACTCCAATTCACACGTTAATAAAATTACAAGTAAGGAACGAGACCTGCTCGTATGTCTACGCCAATGGGTTAACCTAGGCTAATGATTCAAAATACTAAATTAATGGTATTTTTGGGGTCTGGGGACCTCAAAACGAAAAGTTATCATGGTCCCGGGCCTAGGTCTTACCATGCCGACTACGGTAATAGCTTCTTCCCTATAGGGGAAATTCGCTAAAATATGTTTCATCTTTACACTTACTTACTTATATTATGAACTTAAGAGAGAATTTTTTGAAAAACTAATATTCCTCCAATTTTCTCATCAATACCTTCAAGTATATTTTTCTTGTGCGTCAGACGCATGATTTTCTCAAAAGTTCTTGAGATAACTTGGCTTTATACATAGATATATCAATTGTGATTAAATTTTAGCGAATTTACCCTATAGGGAAGAAGCTATTACCGTAGTCGGCATGGTAAGACCTAGGCCCGGGACCATGATAACTTTTCGTTTTGAGGTCCCCAGACCCAAAAAACACCATTGGTTCGAAACTGTACATATATATATATATATATATATATATATATATATATATATATATATATATATATATATATTGAAATGTTATATATATACAAATTTAAACACCAAAATGTTTCTAGAGGTTAACATAGGAAATTTTATGGATGCGTTTTTTTACTTTTCTCCGCAGCCACTTAACCTAGGCTAATGATTCAAAATACTAAATTATTTGTTTTTTAAGCTCTATAAAATGGCTGTAACCAAAATTGAGTGTTTTTACAATTTTAGGGTAAGATATTCAAAAAACTAATTTTTGCACAATTTAAAACCCCCTTGCCATAGTCCGATCGATCTGGTTTTCGAACTTAAAGTCATAATGTTACTCTCCACATTTATGCCAAATTTCATCAAAAGGCGTATTTTTTCAACAGTTATCGAGGAAACAGACACACACACACTTATATATTTTATATTTATATATAAATTTATATATTTATATAGTTTCCATGGTCTCGGATTTAAGACTTACCATGCCACCTACGGTAATAGCTTCTTCCCTATAGGGGAAATTCGCTAAAAAGCATCCGTCATAGAAATAAAATACCCCCGTTGCAGCAAACCTGCATACTCAGCGAATTTCCAATGGAGATATAAATGACTTAATGCTACATAAAGCAACTTACCAAGTTTCGTAAAAATATATTCACAAATAAGCAATATATACAATTTTAAAAAATTTGCTTGTTCACCTGACTTGAGTTTTATAGTCGAATGCCATTTAGCCGATCAAATTCCAATATTTAAATACCCCCATAGCAGCAAACCTGCATACTTAGCGAATTTCCAATGCATATATATTTATCTTAATGCCACATAAAGCTACATACCAAGTTTCATCAATATACATTCATAAATAAACAATTTATGACATTTTAATTATTCTCCATAAGAATAACATGGCGGCTGAGTATGCAGGTTTGCTGAAGCAAGGAACACAAAAAAATGGGGTTTTATGCTTATATCAATATAACTCAACTAGGTGAAGTCACTTACCAAATTTCATTAATTTATTTTCATAATTAAGGGAGATAACACGTTACTTATTCTCCATAAGGATAACATGGGGCTGAGTACGCAGGTTTGCTGCTATGGGAGCCTTTGTCAAAAAATTGTTTTTTTTTGAGGAAATATCAATGGTCCACAACCAGATAAAGCCGTATACCAAGTTTCGTCAGTATATGTTCATAAATAAGCGAGATATAACATTTTTATTTTCCTCCATAAGAATAACATTAGACAACGTACTGTGTTTAGCACTTTCAATATCTCCGTAACCAATTGACGTAGAGAAATGATCAAAATACCAAATTGTGTGTTTTTTTAAGCTGAATCCAATGGAAAAAAATAAAATCTGACTATTTCCAAAATTATATGTAAAAAATTCAAAAAACCCATTTTTGGGGTACAAAACCCCCCCCAAAATACCCCTTCGGATAGAGCGATCTGGCTGGTTTTCGAACTTAAAGTCATAAATGTTGCTTTACACGTTTATACCAAATTTCATCAAAATCGGATAATTTTGTACGAGAGTTATCGTGCTCACGGACACATATATATATATATATATATATATATATATATATACAGTTTCGAACGAATGGTATTTTTGGGGTCTGGGGACCTCAAAACGAAAAGTTATCATGGTCCCGGGCCTAGGTCTTACCATGCCGACTACGGTAATAGCTTCTTCCCTATAGGGGAAATTCGCTAAAATATGTTTCATCTTTACACTTACTTACTTATATTATGAACTTAAGAGAGAATTTTTTGAAAAACTAATATTCCTCCAATTTTCTCATCAATACCTTCAAGTATATTTTTCTTGTGCGTCAGACGCATGATTTTCTCAAAAGTTCTTGAGATAACTTGGCTTTATACATAGATATAGCAATTGTGATTAAATTTTAGCGAATTTACCCTATAGGGAAGAAGCTATTACCGTAGTCGGCATGGTAAGACCTAGGCCCGGGACCATGATAACTTTTCGTTTTGAGGTCCCCAGACCCAAAAAACACCATTGGTTCGAAACTGTACATATATATATATATATATATATATATATATATATATTGAAATGTTATATATATACAAATTTAAACACCAAAATGTTTCTAGAGGTTAACATAGGAAATTTTATGGATGCGTTTTTTTACTTTTCTCCGCAGCCACTTAACCCATTGAGGTAGTAATTGTATTCTATTTGTAGTAGCCTATAACGGGAATTGATTGGTGCTGCACTCTAGTAGCAAAATATGTAACTAATGACCGCGGGCGTCTACGGTTCTATCCGCTAGGGGCGCGGACTGACTGAAAACCCTTAATATCGCCGTCAGGCCTTTGGTCGTGTTAGCTGAGTTGGCTACGTCGTGGAAACACCTTGGCCAGGTGGCGATACGATGTTCGTGGGTTCGATTCCCGCACACGACCAAAACTGACCAGTTGTGCAACTCTCAATGAGTTAACCGGTCTGTGGCAACGTTGGTGGGAGGGCCCAAGTAAAATTAACGGTGGCAGGCTTGCTTGGAAGTTGACGGGATCGGTTAAATCTTTGAGACTTGCACATGGTCAACACTGATTTTGCTAATTTTTACTTATGTCTACTGTGTGTGTGCCAATGCGACTCTCTAAACTGAAAGAAAACAATATTTTAATTAAAATATGCCATTAATCCATTTAAAAACACCAATTTTATACTCCAATTCACACGTTAATAAAATTACAAGTAAGGAACGAGACCTGCTCGTATGTCTACGCCAATGGGTTAACCTAGGCTAATGATTCAAAATACTAAATTAATGGTATTTTTGGGGTCTGGGGACCTCAAAACGAAAAGTTATCATGGTCCCGGGCCTAGGTCTTACCATGCCGACTACGGTAATAGCTTCTTCCCTATAGGGGAAATTCGCTAAAATATGTTTCATCTTTACACTTACTTACTTATATTATGAACTTAAGAGAGAATTTTTTGAAAAACTAATATTCCTCCAATTTTCTCATCAATACCTTCAAGTATATTTTTCTTGTGCGTCAGACGCATGATTTTCTCAAAAGTTCTTGAGATAACTTGGCTTTATACATAGATATAGCAATTGTGATTAAATTTTAGCGAATTTACCCTATAGGGAAGAAGCTATTACCGTAGTCGGCATGGTAAGACCTAGGCCCGGGACCATGATAACTTTTCGTTTTGAGGTCCCCAGACCCAAAAAACACCATTGGTTCGAAACTGTACATATATATATATATATATATATATATATATATATATATATATATATATTGAAATGTTATATATATACAAATTTAAACACCAAAATGTTTCTAGAGGTTAACATAGGAAATTTTATGGATGCGTTTTTTTACTTTTCTCCGCAGCCACTTAACCTAGGCTAATGATTCAAAATACTAAATTATTTGTTTTTTAAGCTCTATAAAATGGCTGTAACCAAAATTGAGTGTTTTTACAATTTTAGGGTAAGATATTCAAAAAACTAATTTTTGCACAATTTAAAACCCCCTTGCCATAGTCCGATCGATCTGGTTTTCGAACTTAAAGTCATAATGTTACTCTCCACATTTATGCCAAATTTCATCAAAAGGCGTATTTTTTCAACAGTTATCGAGGAAACAGACACACACACACTTATATATTTTATATTTATATATAAATTTATATATTTATATAGTTTCCATGGTCTCGGATTTAAGACTTACCATGCCACCTACGGTAATAGCTTCTTCCCTATAGGGGAAATTCGCTAAAAAGCATCCGTCATAGAAATAAAATACCCCCGTTGCAGCAAACCTGCATACTCAGCGAATTTCCAATGGAGATATAAATGACTTAATGCTACATAAAGCAACTTACCAAGTTTCGTAAAAATATATTCACAAATAAGCAATATATACAATTTTAAAAAATTTGCTTGTTCACCTGACTTGAGTTTTATAGTCGAATGCCATTTAGCCGATCAAATTCCAATATTTAAATACCCCCATAGCAGCAAACCTGCATACTTAGCGAATTTCCAATGCATATATATTTATCTTAATGCCACATAAAGCTACATACCAAGTTTCATCAATATACATTCATAAATAAACAATTTATGACATTTTAATTATTCTCCATAAGAATAACATGGCGGCTGAGTATGCAGGTTTGCTGAAGCAAGGAACACAAAAAAATGGGGTTTTATGCTTATATCAATATAACTCAACTAGGTGAAGTCACTTACCAAATTTCATTAATTTATTTTCATAATTAAGGGAGATAACACGTTACTTATTCTCCATAAGGATAACATGGGGCTGAGTACGCAGGTTTGCTGCTATGGGAGCCTTTGTCAAAAAATTGTTTTTTTTTTGAGGAAATATCAATGGTCCACAACCAGATAAAGCCGTATACCAAGTTTCGTCAGTATATGTTCATAAATAAGCGAGATATAACATTTTTATTTTCCTCCATAAGAATAACATTAGACAACGTACTGTGTTTAGCACTTTCAATATCTCCGTAACCAATTGACGTAGAGAAATGATCAAAATACCAAATTGTGTGTTTTTTTAAGCTGAATCCAATGGAAAAAAATAAAATCTGACTATTTCCAAAATTATATGTAAAAAATTCAAAAAACCCATTTTTGGGGTACAAAACCCCCCCCAAAATACCCCTTCGGATAGAGCGATCTGGCTGGTTTTCGAACTTAAAGTCATAAATGTTGCTTTACACGTTTATACCAAATTTCATCAAAATCGGATAATTTTGTACGAGAGTTATCGTGCTCACGGACACATATATATATATATATATATAGATATATATATATATATATATATATACAGTTTCGAACGAATGGTATTTTTGGGGTCTGGGGACCTCAAAACGAAAAGTTATCATGGTCCCGGGCCTAGGTCTTACCATGCCGACTACGGTAATAGCTTCTTCCCTATAGGGGAAATTCGCTAAAATATGTTTCATCTTTACACTTACTTACTTATATTATGAACTTAAGAGAGAATTTTTTGAAAAACTAATATTCCTCCAATTTTCTCATCAATACCTTCAAGTATATTTTTCTTGTGCGTCAGACGCATGATTTTCTCAAAAGTTCTTGAGATAACTTGGCTTTATACATAGATATAGCAATTGTGATTAAATTTTAGCGAATTTACCCTATAGGGAAGAAGCTATTACCGTAGTCGGCATGGTAAGACCTAGGCCCGGGACCATGATAACTTTTCGTTTTGAGGTCCCCAGACCCAAAAAACACCATTGGTTCGAAACTGTACATATATATATATATATATATATATATATATATATATATATATATTGAAATGTTATATATATACAAATTTAAACACCAAAATGTTTCTAGAGGTTAACATAGGAAATTTTATGGATGCGTTTTTTTACTTTTCTCCGCAGCCACTTAACCCATTGAGGTAGTAATTGTATTCTATTTGTAGTAGCCTATAACGGGAATTGATTGGTGCTGCACTCTAGTAGCAAAATATGTAACTAATGACCGCGGGCGTCTACGGTTCTATCCGCTAGGGGCGCGGACTGACTGAAAACCCTTAATATCGCCGTCAGGCCTTTGGTCGTGTTAGCTGAGTTGGCTACGTCGTGGAAACACCTTGGCCAGGTGGCGATACGATGTTCGTGGGTTCGATTCCCGCACACGACCAAAACTGACCAGTTGTGCAACTCTCAATGAGTTAACCGGTCTGTGGCAACGTTGGTGGGAGGGCCCAAGTAAAATTAACGGTGGCAGGCTTGCTTGGAAGTTGACGGGATCGGTTAAATCTTTGAGACTTGCACATGGTCAACACTGATTTTGCTAATTTTTACTTATGTCTACTGTGTGTGTGCCAATGCGACTCTCTAAACTGAAAGAAAACAATATTTTAATTAAAATATGCCATTAATCCATTTAAAAACACCAATTTTATACTCCAATTCACACGTTAATAAAATTACAAGTAAGGAACGAGACCTGCTCGTATATATTTATATTTATATATTTTATATTTATATATAAATTTATATATTTATATAGTTTCCATGGTCTCGGATTTAAGACTTACCATGCCACCTACGGTAATAGCTTCTTCCCTATAGGGGAAATTCGCTAAAAAGCATCCGTCATAGAAATAAAATACCCCCGTTGCAGCAAACCTGCATACTCAGCGAATTTCCAATGGAGATATAAATGACTTAATGCTACATAAAGCAACTTACCAAGTTTCGTAAAAATATATTCACAAATAAGCAATATATACAATTTTAAAAAATTTGCTTGTTCACCTGACTTGAGTTTTATAGTCGAATGCCATTTAGCCGATCAAATTCCAATATTTAAATACCCCCATAGCAGCAAACCTGCATACTTAGCGAATTTCCAATGCATATATATTTATCTTAATGCCACATAAAGCTACATACCAAGTTTCATCAATATACATTCATAAATAAACAATTTATGACATTTTAATTATTCTCCATAAGAATAACATGGCGGCTGAGTATGCAGGTTTGCTGAAGCAAGGAACACAAAAAAATGGGGTTTTATGCTTATATCAATATAACTCAACTAGGTGAAGTCACTTACCAAATTTCATTAATTTATTTTCATAATTAAGGGAGATAACACGTTACTTATTCTCCATAAGGATAACATGGGGCTGAGTACGCAGGTTTGCTGCTATGGGAGCCTTTGTCAAAAAATTGTTTTTTTTTGAGGAAATATCAATGGTCCACAACCAGATAAAGCCGTATACCAAGTTTCGTCAGTATATGTTCATAAATAAGCGAGATATAACATTTTTATTTTCCTCCATAAGAATAACATTAGACAACGTACTGTGTTTAGCACTTTCAATATCTCCGTAACCAATTGACGTAGAGAAATGATCAAAATACCAAATTGTGTGTTTTTTTAAGCTGAATCCAATGGAAAAAAATAAAATCTGACTATTTCCAAAATTATATGTAAAAAATTCAAAAAACCCATTTTTGGGGTACAAAACCCCCCCCAAAATACCCCTTCGGATAGAGCGATCTGGCTGGTTTTCGAACTTAAAGTCATAAATGTTGCTTTACACGTTTATACCAAATTTCATCAAAATCGGATAATTTTGTACGAGAGTTATCGTGCTCACGGACACATATATATATATATATATATATATATAGATATATATATATATATATATATATACAGTTTCGAACGAATGGTATTTTTGGGGTCTGGGGACCTCAAAACGAAAAGTTATCATGGTCCCGGGCCTAGGTCTTACCATGCCGACTACGGTAATAGCTTCTTCCCTATAGGGGAAATTCGCTAAAATATGTTTCATCTTTACACTTACTTACTTATATTATGAACTTAAGAGAGAATTTTTTGAAAAACTAATATTCCTCCAATTTTCTCATCAATACCTTCAAGTATATTTTTCTTGTGCGTCAGACGCATGATTTTCTCAAAAGTTCTTGAGATAACTTGGCTTTATACATAGATATAGCAATTGTGATTAAATTTTAGCGAATTTACCCTATAGGGAAGAAGCTATTACCGTAGTCGGCATGGTAAGACCTAGGCCCGGGACCATGATAACTTTTCGTTTTGAGGTCCCCAGACCCAAAAAACACCATTGGTTCGAAACTGTACATATATATATATATATATATATATATATATATATATTGAAATGTTATATATATACAAATTTAAACACCAAAATGTTTCTAGAGGTTAACATAGGAAATTTTATGGATGCGTTTTTTTACTTTTCTCCGCAGCCACTTAACCCATTGAGGTAGTAATTGTATTCTATTTGTAGTAGCCTATAACGGGAATTGATTGGTGCTGCACTCTAGTAGCAAAATATGTAACTAATGACCGCGGGCGTCTACGGTTCTATCCGCTAGGGGCGCGGACTGACTGAAAACCCTTAATATCGCCGTCAGGCCTTTGGTCGTGTTAGCTGAGTTGGCTACGTCGTGGAAACACCTTGGCCAGGTGGCGATACGATGTTCGTGGGTTCGATTCCCGCACACGACCAAAACTGACCAGTTGTGCAACTCTCAATGAGTTAACCGGTCTGTGGCAACGTTGGTGGGAGGGCCCAAGTAAAATTAACGGTGGCAGGCTTGCTTGGAAGTTGACGGGATCGGTTAAATCTTTGAGACTTGCACATGGTCAACACTGATTTTGCTAATTTTTACTTATGTCTACTGTGTGTGTGCCAATGCGACTCTCTAAACTGAAAGAAAACAATATTTTAATTAAAATATGCCATTAATCCATTTAAAAACACCAATTTTATACTCCAATTCACACGTTAATAAAATTACAAGTAAGGAACGAGACCTGCTCGTATGTCTACGCCAATGGGTTAACCTAGGCTAATGATTCAAAATACTAAATTATTTGTTTTTTAAGCTCTATAAAATGGCTGTAACCAAAATTGAGTGTTTTTACAATTTTAGGGTAAGATATTCAAAAAACTAATTTTTGCACAATTTAAAACCCCCTTGCCATAGTCCGATCGATCTGGTTTTCGAACTTAAAGTCATAATGTTACTCTCCACATTTATGCCAAATTTCATCAAAAGGCGTATTTTTTCAACAGTTATCGAGGAAACAGACACACACACACTTATATATTTTATATTTATATATAAATTTAACTTGAGATAACTTGGCTTTATACATAGATATAGCAATTGTGATTAAATTTTAGCGAATTTACCCTATAGGGAAGAAGCTATTACCGTAGTCGGCATGGTAAGACCTAGGCCCGGGACCATGATAACTTTTCGTTTTGAGGTCCCCAGACCCAAAAAACACCATTGGTTCGAAACTGTACATATATATATATATATATATATATATATATATATATATATATATATTGAAATGTTATATATATACAAATTTAAACACCAAAATGTTTCTAGAGGTTAACATAGGAAATTTTATGGATGCGTTTTTTTACTTTTCTCCGCAGCCACTTAACCCATTGAGGTAGTAATTGTATTCTATTTGTAGTAGCCTATAACGGGAATTGATTGGTGCTGCACTCTAGTAGCAAAATATGTAACTAATGACCGCGGGCGTCTACGGTTCTATCCGCTAGGGGCGCGGACTGACTGAAAACCCTTAATATCGCCGTCAGGCCTTTGGTCGTGTTAGCTGAGTTGGCTACGTCGTGGAAACACCTTGGCCAGGTGGCGATACGATGTTCGTGGGTTCGATTCCCGCACACGACCAAAACTGACCAGTTGTGCAACTCTCAATGAGTTAACCGGTCTGTGGCAACGTTGGTGGGAGGGCCCAAGTAAAATTAACGGTGGCAGGCTTGCTTGGAAGTTGACGGGATCGGTTAAATCTTTGAGACTTGCACATGGTCAACACTGATTTTGCTAATTTTTACTTATGTCTACTGTGTGTGTGCCAATGCGACTCTCTAAACTGAAAGAAAACAATATTTTAATTAAAATATGCCATTAATCCATTTAAAAACACCAATTTTATACTCCAATTCACACGTTAATAAAATTACAAGTAAGGAACGAGACCTGCTCGTATGTCTACGCCAATGGGTTAACCTAGGCTAATGATTCAAAATACTAAATTATTTGTTTTTTAAGCTCTATAAAATGGCTGTAACCAAAATTGAGTGTTTTTACAATTTTAGGGTAAGATATTCAAAAAACTAATTTTTGCACAATTTAAAACCCCCTTGCCATAGTCCGATCGATCTGGTTTTCGAACTTAAAGTCATAATGTTACTCTCCACATTTATGCCAAATTTCATCAAAAGGCGTATTTTTTCAACAGTTATCGAGGAAACAGACACACACACACTTATATATTTTATATTTATATATAAATTTATATATTTATATAGTTTCCATGGTCTCGGGTTTAAGACTTACCATGCCACCTACGGTAATAGCTTCTTCCCTATAGGGGAAATTCGCTAAAAAGCATCCGTCATAGAAATAAAATACCCCCGTTGCAGCAAACCTGCATACTCAGCGAATTTCCAATGGAGATATAAATGACTTAATGCTACATAAAGCAACTTACCAAGTTTCGTAAAAATATATTCACAAATAAGCAATATATACAATTTTAACTATTCTCCATAAGAAAATCATTGGGGCTGAGTACGCAGGTTTGCTGCATCAAGGAAAATAAAAAATGTGTTTTTATGATAATATCAATATAACTAAACTAGGCGAAGTCATATACCAGTTTTTTTTTTCATCAATGTTCATAATTAAGGGAGACATAGCATTTAATTATTTTCCATAAGAATAACATGGGGGCTGGGTACGCAGGTTTGCTGCTACGGGAGCCTTTTGCAAACAATTTTCTTTTTGATCAAATATCAATATACCACAACCAGATGAAGCCTTATACCAAATTTAATTCAGTATACGTTCATAAATAAGCGAGGTATAAAAGTTTTCCTTTCCTCCATAAGAATAACATTAGGCAACGTACTGTGTTTAGCACTTTCAATATCTCGGTAACCAATTGACATAGAGAAATGATCAAAATACCAAATTGTGAGTTTTTTAAGCTGAATCCAATTGTATAAACCAATATTTGACTTTTTCAAAAATTGTATGTGACAAATTCAAAAAACCCATTTTTGGGTTACAAATCCCTCCCCAAAATACCCCTTCGGACGGTACCAAATGTCATCAAAATCGGATCTTTTTTACGAGAGTTCTCGTGCTCACGGACACATATATATATATTCTAAATAGATTTAAAATACCTGAGTATTTATATCTCCCTTAGTTATGAACCTAAATTAATAAAACTTGGTATGTAGCTTCACCTGGTTGAGTTGTATTGATAATTGCATTAAAACATATTTATTATCTTCCTCATTGCAGTAAGCCTGCGTACTCAGCCCTAGTGTCATTCTTATGGAGAATAAATAAAATGATATTATATCACTTTTTCATGAATGTATTTTTGTGAGTCTTGGTAAGTGGCTCTATGTAGTAGTGAGACACATATATATGCATTGGAAATTCGCTGAGTACGCAGGATTGCTGCGACGGGGGTATTTTAACTCACAAGGTTACCCCCACAAGGTTAACTCACAAAGTTACGGTATTTTAAACTTGTCTTTCACATAGAACGAGTGGTAAATTAATTCAAATTTCATCCAAATGACAATTTGTCTTTTCCTTTAGTAATACACGATAGTTATTGAAGAGACGGAAACACGAGCCCTAGAGGAAATAGTATTGAACAAGGACCAAAAGAAGAGCCTAATATTAAATATACATCAATATGAGATGGTATGAAAGGACCTTGATATCGACCGTAGTTCACTACCCACAGTGAAGCAACAGTCAGAGTTATGCGGCGGTCCAGGAGTTGAGTTGAACACTACCAAGATACGCACAAAGTATAAACACAGAAACTCTTTGTCTCCATGGGTTGTTGTCCAAACGTTTCTAATAATAGTTATGCTTGAAAATCAATGTACATAGTTTTAAATTAAACGAATGTCTCTTAATTTTCAATACAGGGCACAGTTTAATATAAATAAACTATTGTTTCGGGTTTATATTGTGTTCCAAATGCCTGTACCTCTCTGTTTACAATATGACGAAAACAAACTATTCACCTTGTGATCTTACTGATTTTTAATTTGAAATGGATATATACATAAATCAATACAATTTAATTTTATTCGAATAAAATTATATTTTATTGGTTGATGTATGTGTTAATTTAAAAGTAAACAAAACTACTTTATTTTTTAATTTATATTCAAAGTTTATAAGACTTAGCTTCGACTACAATCAACTCTTATCGTCTTTAAAACGATCCACGAGGGTCACTGCCTCATTCTGGACACGTTAAAGATAGAGACGTCAAATTAAGTAAGCAACAACACACTAAATAAATAAAATAATGGTAATAAAGGAGTTATTGTACGGCTGTAATTTTTCTGTTGAGCTACAGTTTTTGTTGAGTCGGAGTTCTGATAACCTAATTTCCTTTGTTTTTGTTTGGGAAGGCGCAGTTTTTAAAAGCGATTACAATTAATGTGAACACTTAAACTGACGAAATAGCAGGTGGTTTAAGGTCATTAATGTGTGGTAAGCAAATATAAATTAGAATTTATAAAGATAGCACGGTTGACACTTGCATACTTTGTGCTCACAAAGTTTCTCAGCTAGGAAATCTGGGGGAAATTTAATTAACCATGCTGCTGCACAAATCAGTAAAGAGTATTTCATCAGATCAGAATACGCAAGAGACAACAGAGAGGGGGTACGGGGAGGGGGTAGGGGAGGGGTGGCTCAGTGAATGACTCACCCGAACACGTGAAGAGGATTAGGGCGGTTCATTCGGTCCTACAACGAAAATCGTCCTCATCTAATCCTAATTAAAAGTTATATTGTGTGACAGTTTATGGGGAGAACCTGTAATAAATGTCTCTCTGTGGTCAGAGAAATAAACAGCCTTAATTAAACCTGAATTGAATAGAAATCGAACTCATTCAAACGTACTGAAATTATAATCATGAATTTAGGATACGTAAAGTGTAAATTTTACACTTTATCACCAGCAAAAGAACTTCTCTAATGAACATCAAAAACCTCATTTCCATTCACAAACGTCCACGAAGTGTTAATAAACAGACCGGGGGGTAATAACCACCCAGTGGCTCATTTGACAGGGATTAGGGCCTTGCCCGTCGCTTTACCTGGCGTACACAAGAAAAACACATAAAGCCCCTGGCGAGTAATGCAAGTTTACATTGCTTTCAATCCCTTGTCCTATAATCATTAGCTACGATTCTCTATTTATCTAAAGTCAATGCTAACTGATAGTTTTTTATTATTCAAATTTTTACTATGCCTGTTTCAATGTGAAAACCTTTAGTTGTTTAAACAGCCTTAATATTTGTCATTATTTCAATTTTGGAAAGGCATGAGACTTTTAACACACAGTAAAATGTTAATTAATATTTAAACTCCTTATACCAAGTAGAATTTAGATAAATTAATGCCTCGCGGAGTTTGCATGATTTCACTTTATAGCGGCCACATCAACCGATTCGTTAAAGTAAAAAGCCTATTATAAATGAGGAAATCACTATATAATTTTTCATCCTTTCCCTTTTTTATTGAGTCGCATTTACAATCCCTTTTAAATGTATGCAAATTATCTTTTTCTAATTATGAAAACTTTGGACAGAAATATTATTAATATTCTAAATACTAGCGTAAGTAGAATGAATCGTCATCTGTCACATTATGTTTAAAGTGTGTTGATTACACGATCATCGTAGCCACAAACCGAAACTCTGCAGACCTCTGCAACGTCCCTTTCACTTACTTAACCCATGTATTTGTACGCGGCGATTTTTCAGTGGTGTATCATTGTGTCCAAGGGTCATTCTGTCCAAAAGTAAAGTATCCGTTCATTATGTACAAAACGAATAATTTCTCCTGAGCATTCTGTCCAAAACTAAATGATGATTATAAAATAGGCTGTTCATTCTGTCCAAAAGAGAAGGTTAGACATTATGTACAAAAGTAAAGTCAAAACAGAAAACATAGTTAGGATAAGTAAATTTGACACAAAGAACGTTACATCTTTTTTGATACAATACGCAAGAAGTATTTAACAATATCAAATACTTCAACTGTACATTCTGTCCAAATTCATTCTTTCCAAATTATATTAAACAACTATGTTTGCTATTTTGTCTTTACTTTTGGACAGAATGCACAGATTCTTTGTGGACACAATGATAAACATTCATTTCCGTAGGGTCGACCGGAGCTTTAAGGTAAGCACACAATCCATACGGCCAACAACAAAAACGAGCAATCCAGTTGTTGTGGTAGCGCCGCCCCTGTGGAGTGACCAGCGAGGAGTGACGCAATGGAATCAGTTGGTCCATGTATAAAATAAGCTGATCTGCGCATTTAAAAAGACGGATTTCCTTTGTTTGTTTCCTGTTCAGTGCTCTGTAATGGAAGTGAGACCCTTGAAAGACACATCTGCTCGTAAAGCTTCGAATCAACACTAGAATGATCATGAAACATCTAATAGTTGAGTCTTAGTTCTATGAGTTAGTCCTTTACTAAAAATTAATGATGATGAACCTCCGCATCTTATGGCCTCTACTAATTATATCGATTAATATGCGAGGCTTTAGGGTTCTTTAGAATCAAAGTGATATTAATGTAAAACTTAAAGTTACATACACTATGTACAAAATATTTTAAAATGTTTTGATAAATGGAATACATAAATGTAGTGATATATGTTTGTGGAACTACAATAAAGTTATTTGATGTGAAGGGGTTTAAATATTTATTTAAATAAAATAACCAGGACGACTTATAATAGCGTTGCCACGTCCAAGTTAAACAAAATAACTTGGCGTAGTTGACTGATTTCCCAGTGACGCAAATTAAACACGTACAAATGCGTTAAGAATACGACAGGCGCTCTATGTTACCAGTTAACAACAAGGAAACCAATACAACGAAGAGCCTCTGTGACCTTGAGAGGCTGCACGTTGTGCGATGTTTCCAAGAAGTCAACGTAGTCAATACATGATTTAAACATCCACATATTCTCAGAAATCGCTGAATTACTTATGACGTTGCAGCAGTGTGCGTGTTTGTAGTTTAACAGCCAGAAGATTACACAACAATGTAACAGTGTAAGCTTGACGTGTCACAGAAAATCATTTTATTTATTGGAAACCCGGAGAGTATGTCGGAAGTCATTTTACTAAGTTTAAAAAAATATTGCTTTGTTTATAAGGGTTTTTTTAGACAGCGAAGTAAATTGCAAAAAATAAATTATAACTGAAAATAGTATTACATTTTTGGTCGTTTAAAAGTCGTAGGGTTGATAACCCTGTAAATGTGGAAATTAAGATTATAAGTCTTAAAGGAACAATTTATAGTTTCCTTTTGCATTTTCCTCATAAATACAATAAAAAGACGAGATCGTAATCATGTGACCTATGGATTCCCTATGGTTACATTAACTCTATATACAGGCGAGTGTAGTTGCATTTTGTGACGTAAACGATTTGGGTGAACTGTACATCGAAATTGTTAAGATCAACAAGAATTTATTGCTTCCTGCAAACACGATGTTGAACTTCCAGTTGGGTTTAACTCGCGTTTAACGTCAAGGTTGACGTAAAGGCCGTGCGCCGCAAGAGCGGTTATAAACAATCAGCAATGTGGAAGTGCGAATGTTACTGCCGTCGTAAACTGGTGTCTCGGGAACTCTTCGATGGCCGACGACGTGATAAAGTTGTGGCGGAAGACGGCTCCACCGCAGATAATATTGGTCGTGTGTTTCTCCTCGCGGGGGAAAAATAGTAAGCTTCCTCATACATATAACTAGATCTTGCAGTTACTTATTCCCCGGCTTAACAGAGAATGCAACAGTTGTGAGTGCTATATTAAATGAGGTAAAAATAGAGGTGAATGCTCGTAACACGGGGACTTTGCAGACCCGTGGGGCTGAGGCCTATATTCCTTTCTTACTTATGGAAAGAGTATACGTAACAAATTTCAAGATTGGAGGTGAAAGGTTCTGGCCTGGTGGTTGAACATTTTCTTGTTTTTTATCTCTTTATCACGTGACAATTAGAATATATATATGCTGATAAAAAACTAATAAAACACCAAGTCATTTCTCTCTCCTTATGAAATTTTATGTGGTTGATAGTTAGTATCCCGTTTCCAGGAATAAATAAAAATACAGATCTGCTATCTAATTTCATACCTGGTTACACGAATTCTGTTTACAATTTTAAAAAACGTTCATAGTTATTTTGGGGCATTATTTTCTGTGAAATTCGCATTGAACCTTTTTGGATAAATTGTCCAAACCATTCTTTTGTATACATCATCGGGTTCAAACCCGTAACTCTTTACAATTAAATCAAATCTCAAATAGTTACACTATAGCAAGCGGTCCCTGGGACATCGTTTTAAACATGATTACAATTAAAGTAGTAAACGCGTACGTAAAAAAATATCCAAAAATGGATATGTTAGTAGTTAGTTTATTTATTTATGCTAAAGTAAATTGGTAACAAAAACCCGTTAATTTACTTTAAATAATGCATGCGGGCTCATTTAACAAGTTGCAGTTCAACTGGGGAACATTCATCACGTTATATTTATTGCTTGTTTCATTTTACAACTCACTTTTTGCGAAATTTACTGTGCAATAAAACAACTAAAATTTATTGTAGTCATTATGAGCACTTTTCGTACATTGCAGTTTCAGTTTGGTTGAATTGCAGTTTTTTTTTTAATTGGCACTTACATTGATAACGTTTAAACGATATATAATTTGATTTTTGTGCCGTAAATATATCAAAAAACTCCTTCTACATGTACAATACCACACAGAAGTAGGCCTAAATCTTGGATTCTATATTTAAAAATATTAATGAAAATTAAAGTCAGTAAGCCTGCCGTTCTTCCCGGCCAATTTATTTATTTACTGCCCGTTTGATTATTATAGGTACTTACGCCTAGATATGTCATAAGGCATGTAGATTACAATTCTTCGTTGGGAAGTCGCAATAATATTGACCTTAAACTTTTCCAAATCAATCTTAAAGACTTATAATTCAGACAATTCCTAATTCATTTGTAAGACTGGTCGCCACATAATGCATTGAACAGTTGTTCCTTGTTTACATTCACGTTTACGGAGAGCTTCTGCTGGAAGATTCTATAAATAATTCCATGCTGTAATGCAAAGGTTTGATGAATTCCGCTTTCTAACGGGCTCGCACACCCTCTAGAATACAAGTTTATGTAATATACTAAAGCAAAAAAAAAACTATATCATTTTGCTTTTGCCATGTTTTGAATCTGTTTTAAAATATGTTAAAGTGTAGCAATATGATTTTTTAATGCAATGATCTATGAGAGGAACTTTTTTTAATGGTAAATAATTTTAAGAAGTTAAGGTTTAGTTTATACGAATTTTCTTATAATTTACAACTGTCCATTAGGCCTTTGCTCCACGGGCCTTCAAAGCAATAATGTAAATGTTAAGGAAGAATATTTATCAGCAGTATATTTAATCAGAGTTTGATATTTAATAGCTGTTGACACATTAACAAACACAGCAGAGCAGAAAGAACAGATGTTATAGGCATTATATAAATAGTAACTATTCGAATGTCAACGCAGTATGCACAATACGTTATGAGGGGCGATGTAAATTCAGAAACGTGATGAGAACATTTGATCCAGTTCTTGGAGATGGTCCAACTATCGAATTTTTAATTCAATAAAAGATTTCGAAATTGTCTTCATATCTGACAGTGTCCCAGTTTTGTAAGAAACCTAGGTGGATCAAAGAGCTACGCTCATCAACAGTTTCAATTTTAAAATTAAAGTAAAATAGAACAGCTGATCAGAATTCATGCATTTACAATGTGAATAGATTGTAACATTTTATCGATTCAAGTTCATAAATAGGAGAGGTTTGGTAAAAGAAGCTCAGATTTTCTAACTTGGACCTTTCATTCAAGTATGAGGTTGATGTGTCATACAAAGTTTTGTCAGTGGTTCCTGGTACGTTTTAACGTTCCAAGTACATTTCAAGATCATCCCGAAAAATTCTCAGAGATTTAAACTTCTACTTACAGTTTCGACAATGGTTCTTGATACGGGTTAACGTTCCAAGTAGATTTCAAGATCATCCAAAAGTTTTTCACGATTTTAAAGTTTTAAAAAGTCTACCTTGACGCCATTTCTAAACATTTAGTGTCAACACCCGCACCATAGCGGGGTTGAGAGCTGTGTTGTGTGTTCTGTCCGCTCCAACCCTGACCGACAGACCCGCCCACTGTGGTCTCTGTTGACGGCCCAGTGTTGACTGTAGGGGCTCAAGTGGCGGGCTGTTGCCCTTCTGTGGCTGTGGACTGGTCAACATCACAACAGTCACCTTGCTTCCCTTTCAAGAGGAACAGGGCCGGAGTTAAACAAACATTGTGTTACTTAAATATTTATGAAATATTTCGTTTCCAAATTAGTTTTTTAAGAGCCTTTATTACATAAACTTTATTTTTTATTATTCACTCTTTTGGTATCTTTGATTTTTAATCATTGCTGATGGTTTCTTTGTTTTACCCCCTCCCCCCATTATATGACCATTATATAATACCATTATTATGGTCCTATTATGTTTTTGCTGGGTGTGATAAATAAAGCAAATGTTCAATATTTGTATGCTTAAATAATGGTTTAATTAATACGATATTAGTTTTGAAATGTCAAATTGAAAATTTGAAGGATTCGGCACATTTATAGATAATCAGGATGCCAAAAACCTGAGCTGCCACACGCCCTTCTATTAATAGCCTGAGACAAGAAGGACTGAATTAGCGATACAGATCGTATTATTGATACAATTCATGCTCATCAAAGCGAAATATTGCTCGATTTCGAACAACGGGTTTACTAGTTATACATATTATATGAAATTGGAATGCTGAATAAAGTTGTTTTAATACACCATGTCACGCTATGATGTTGAGTTCTATAATGTGTAGTTTTATGAACACGTTCACATACTTTTAGAGAAATTACCAAAAAACGAAAGCCGATTAAATCAAATCAAATTCTGAGTTTTTTATATCCAGTTTTTGCATTTCAAATAAAGTTAGGATCTCAGTTTACAACAAATATTTTACATACGCCTTAATATTACTGTGGAGAGTAGATCAAATGTTATATCTAGCTTATTGATGGATATATATGTAGCTTCAAGTGGTCATGAAATACGATTATTTGCATTGCAAATTCGCTGACCACGCAGGTTTGCAGCAACAGGAGTGTTTTCTTTTTAGACAAATGTAGTTGAGAAGCAACATACTCGAAGCCATTTCTCGGCTCTTATTGCCCATCAGCGAGACGCCAGTCGGTTGCGGATGATATCAGAAATAATATTTCTGCTGAACAACACTTGCAGCTGAACCAGACGTTGCTTATTGTTTTTTTTTTGTATTTTAGTTTTGTACTTGTCTACGCCAGCGGCATTTGGTATTTAACATTGTTTGAGGGCAACGGTCCAAACCTCTCAAAGCCTTGTAACCAAATTGGCATCGTTTGGATTTTCAATGGTCATTTTATTGATTAGAGTTTTTGTAAAAAATATTATTTAACCGGATCAATTCTCAATGTAGATTTTATTCCACGAATTTTCCACAGGGAGGTAATTATACTATGGTGATAACTAGGCCCGGGATTAATGTAAATGAGCGATTTGAAACTATTATACAGAAAAAAACTTTATTCGTTTTATATGATAATCTTCGTAAAAAATAAGGTATAATTTTTGAGCCATTTGGAGTCAACCCGTAAATTATAATTAGATCAAACAATTTAAAACTGAGTCAAAGTGCATCACACGAATAAAGGTTGGTGGGGGGATTTCTAAAATGATAGGGGGAAACAACTCTTTCCAAGGAAAATAATTGGTAAAAACCTTTTATTTGGAATTATTATTGTTAAGTTTTTTGATGACAGATAAATTGTGAAAGTAGTAAATACAGTAAATTGAGCAATGCTGATTTACGTGCTAGTGCATATCACATACACAAACTATATACAACCATACGGTACACTGCTGTTTGCAGGTATTATAGTCAGCATTATGATATGCAATCACGTACATTCTTATTAAGTCATAATACCCAAATTATACTATACATGTATAAAATAAAAAGCAAACTCTATGCCAAGCCTTCTGCTACTCACCTTTTCCTCGTTGAATCTGCTATAGTAGGTTTATTTTTACTTAGTGGTTAGCGCCCACTAATAGTATGCGCAACACGTACAAATTATTGTAGTACAGATGTGAATGCTCACTTGCAGGAAGGTAGCGGAGATATGAAATCCCGTTAAAATACTGAGATAAAAATAATTAAGCTTGTGCTAATGGAAATGCCCTAAAACATCGGCTATGACGAAACACGTAGCAACATATAACGAATGCAAATAAAACTCTTCCTTAAAACATTAGAAAGTTCGTAAAAAATTTTATAGTATAATTTAAAACTACAGTTTCTCTGTAACTACAATTAATTATACAAAATAATAGGTTATTCACGTTGTGTATGTTTTATAAACTTCATCAGTTGTTAAAACAGTTTAATTTAGTTTATTAACGGGAAACACTGCGACTGTAATGAATAACTGGTGAGTTATAAGTGCGAAACACGCCAAGCACTTCCATTACATTAACTATAAACACCTGTGGAACAATTTTACAGGAACTGGGAGGAGCTTTTTAACTTAAATAAAGTGTAGGTGTTTAAATAAATCTAGTCATTATTGTAGAATGTCAATTCAGTAATTAATTATTAATTGATTGCAATGATGATAATATACTAATATTATAAATCTGAAAGTATGGATATTTGTGCGTAACTCTGAAGTTCCATCACGTGAAAACTACTGGACCGATTGAGCTGAAATTTTGCAGAGAAGTACTTGATAGTCCTTAGAAACATAGGCATATTAAAGATGTGAAAATACTAAAGGGCTATGCCCCACGGGGGTTCAAAGTTCCCATGTATTCATTATGGACATTAATTTTTGTTTGAGCTGATGAAAATACAAACAGCTGATTTTGATTCGTAGTAGTTCCACAGGCTAACCACAGAATGCAGCACACAAAACTATCATAGTTTTTATAAATAATACGCGGGGTGAAGACTGCGGGTAACAGCAAGTACATTTATTCTTTACTTTAATTGAGTAAAGTTTATGTTTTACTTTTGCAATTTTTACCTCAATAATGAAGCGGAAAGTTTTCTCCAAATATTGCAATGTTGTTTGCTGGAAATTTGTCTCGGTTAAAACTAACTACATTATTCTTCAACTCCTTAAACGGATACGGTAAACGCTATAATTATACATAGGAAATATAGATAAATTTAATACAGAAGGTTAAGAGATAACTCTCATACTTACACTAAAACATATTGTGAAATTGAAAAAGTTGGGAAAACTTTAAAGCGACATAAATTTTATGGTTTATTTATACCACAGGATATTGAAAAGCAAGTTACAAAACAAGCTTTAACAAATATGCACAACACTTTTAAAAGCAGGACGTCCTATCATTTGGTTATATTACAAGTACGATGTCACTTATTCGAAATTCAAGTGACCAACAAGTAAGAAGTTAAAATTGTAGAGAATGTTTCGTAGAATGTATTTCAATTTCCAGTTATTTTAAAATTTAGTGCGGGAAAGCAGAATGAGAAGTAAAATTGCACCAAAGAAGACACTAACAATTCAAGTCACTGAAAATAAACAAATCTATAATCCAGCTATACCCGACAGTCCGATCCAATCCGGATGTAAATAATAATCCGACTATACTAGAGTTAATTTAACTTTGTGTGGGATGAGGAGAAGACTTCGTTGTGAGAAAGTGGGGGCCACCCCTCCCACCGGCAACTTACAGCTGATTAATACATTCGTTGCCCTACTCTCCCTTTCCCTCACAAGATTACATTACCTGTAGAGCAATATAAAAAAATATAAATAAAACACTTTTCTCAGTGGTTGTGTTATTTGTAATTCTCATTGAGGACTACACAATTTTAAACATTTGTATTGAAACTAACTGTGAAAAAATCATCTTTATGTTATGTCTTATAAAGAATATATCACACTAAAAGTATGAAATAAGGTCCTCTCGTATGAAATCCAATTTGTCAGTGATGGAAGCGACGCAATGCAATCAACTCGGCTCCGTCCTTTACACCAACGCGATGAAAGACGCCGAAGAAATAATTTCTGCATCAATTCAATCCATTTCGATCCACTCTTTTCACAAGATTGACAGTGAAGATGAATTTGCAATATTAAAGACTCATGGCGAGTTTTAACTCCTACTCCCTACTTCCTTGTAAAATAAGTGAGAAAAAAGTATAATCTATATTAGACCAACGATCAATGTTGGTTTATCAGTACTATGGACATATTGACCCTGCACCTCCAATGTCTAGCGGAATATTAGAGGCCTTTATAATTCAACGACTTTTACTACAATAGAACACGCTACCGCTGAGTCGCAAAAAATGACATTCGGTAAAAGTTTGTTATTAAAACTATATTAAGGAAACTTTAAAATACTACAGCGAAGGAAGTCTCGTCTTCTTTTGTGAAAGCATTCAAGTTTCGGCACACTCGGTCTTACAATTTGGCGTTTAGAAATTTTCCATTCTACTGAAAATCTTATGTAAATTTAGTTTCTATAGTTAGTTTGATTATTTAAGATCATATGATTTAATCGAGCCATTTTAACGCAGGTTAGCCACCGAGTTACCATACACAATTACCGTAAGTTTACCGACGGTCAGATCCTAATACAAATAAGATATAAAAGCACACTATTATCTCTACACAGCAACTGATTAAATCCTAGTTGGTACAACAGTTCGTACAATCTACTATGTTTATATACCTATAAATCTGTACTTAGTACAAATTTACAAAAACATCAAGATTTAAATAACTGTTCATTTTATAAACACACAGAACTGACAACGGTGGCAGTATTGTGGTTAGTTATAGTGGAAGCCTAATTCGTTACCCACATAAAATAAAGGGCGTGTAAAAGACTTTTATACAATGAACGCGGTGTTTAACGAGGCATTGTAAATATCCCGATTCAAAGGGATAATCTATATTTTATCTTCCATCAAACAGGCCTGAACCATCATCTATAATTATTCGTCGGTGTCTATTGTGTGGAGTATAATTAGGGATTTCAACTTTGTTCCGCTAATTATATAATTAGTGGTTTGTAATTAATCTAATATTTTCGATTTTAGGAATTTCGGTATGTTGAAATATGTACAGGTAATTTAATAGTGTAGTTAACAAATTATGTTAGTTACAAAATACTATAATTAGCCTATGGGAAAACATATATTAAATTATATAAAGTAATAACTAATCAGTGGTTTATTTTTTATTATTTAAACATTTAATTGATTTACTCGTTTGAAAATCTAAATCAAAAGAATCTTTGTTGACTTTTAACATATAATGATAAGGACAAAGTATACGATTAAAAAAACCCTCATTGCGTTAGCATTCGTTTACCGTATACAATATAAAATGCAGTTCATGTTTTGTAATACTACAACTGTAAAATGTAAGTTAATACAAACATTTTAAGCGGAAGAACTTAATATGTACCTCATTGTTTAAATTAGGGCTTAACAGTAACAATTATGTATAGAATGTACGTTCATCAAGGATGGATTTGAATTTAGACTATTTTTAGTTAGTTGTATACCTAACTCGTTTGACTTAAATTCCATATTCAGAATGACACAGGAAAAAATTATATTTAAATTAATTTATTAATAAAAAGCGACCGAATTAAAACCCAGGAAAATAAAGAATTCTTACTCACCGCAACGAAAGTAAGTAGGTAGTCCAATCTTACAGTGCACTTACCTAAAAAGAAAAGAAAAAACATTTTAGTCAGTAAATACAGATAACCAAGTACAAACTAAAAAGACTCTGAAGACTCGAGACTGTATCCTGCTGCCACTGTCTATTGGTATATTAATTAATTATCTTGGATAAATAATCATTCATTCTTGGTCAGTAACAAAGCTACACTAGACGCCTCACTCATTCAACACTCATTCGTTAATATTCACCTTAAAATGCACCTTAGTTGCGTAGGGATCTTAAAAAGTGACTATTGATTTAGTAATACTGTACACAGAAATCTGATAGTTCTCCAGGGCTGCGGTAACACACGTGCGTGTTAAGGATGCATTAAGGGAACATGAGAAGATCTGCTTTTGACTGCCTACTAAGGATCTAAGGATTACATCTGTATACAGTATATCAGAGGAAAGGCGGATGGCGGTCAAGAAGAAATCCTAGCTCATTAGCTTAAGTATTTGCTCCAAATCCTTATTGTACTTATGCATTGTGAAACAAATTTAAATGAGATGCTAGGCTGATCTAAAGAATATAATAATATACCCTAATAATGAATTTCGTAATGTTCATAGGGTCATAGGGTATAAGTCTCAAGCCTGAATATAAGCAAAAGTAAAATGTTAACTTACGAGTCGAGTTCACCAAAAAAGGACTCATTAGATTTAGCGGAATGCATTTATAAAATGGTGTTATACTATTTTGTTTAGAATAGTGAACTGTATTAGATTATTTAAGTTATAGAACTGATTACACTTGGTGCTTAACACATATTCAGGGCATCATTTTAACATGTTATGAGGGACTTAAAATTGTACAGCTACACAATCTACGAACAGCGTGTATTACAGCCAACGTTGTAATAATAGCTTAGTGGCACAAAGGGCTTAACATCGTTACCGGCAGCAAATAGTGGTTGAATAACGGCACAACTGCTATCATAAACTGACATCAGGTTTTGATAATAGTCTGCAATAAGATTTAACAACGTTTATGTTCATATCGCAATTTAAACTCACTCAATAGCAAGTTTTAAAATACGTTTTGCCACATTTTATGCTCTAATTTTAAGTTTTACTTACCTGCACATCAACAAGATTTTAAAAGTAGTTCTTGAATCAAAAGTCTGTTTAAGTAAGGCCCTTCTTTTACGTAATTTATTTAGTGTTTAGTATTAATTAAAACCCTTTTCATCAATCTTGTAAAAAATTGGTATACAAATTTAAACTATTACCACGAGAGTGCATAAATCCATTCAAAACCCTCAGCACACCATAAAGTAAAAGAACCAGAAACCCTAAACCCGCAAATCTATGGATAGCATGTAATATAAAGATTGCTTCTTTGGACGTTTTCCCCAAGTAACCTCATCATTCTATTAATGCAGCACAATGATAAGCTTACATTTAAATTAAAACCTATACAAAATATGATAAAACTTGTTACATAGCAATTCCCGTTGCTGAGACCAATTTAATCCCGACAGAATGGGCGAGTTGGCGTAGGATATTAGTGTTACTTCCACATTTCCGTTGCATCCGCATTTTACCATAATGTAGTGGGCGATGAAAGCTGAAGGTGGAGGTGGAGAAAGAAACTGTCGGAGCAGGAAACAAGAGTCGACACCTCCACATCAGCCCGCCGCCATCACATTGTTGGTGTTCGGGAACATGTGACGCGGCGGGGGGAACCACCTTCCTGTCAAATGTGGAGGAATAAAGTTCATACTACTACCCAACCAACTATAAGTCGCAAACTTTGTATATTATCACTGATATATATATATATATATATATATATATATATATATATATATATCCATAAAACTACTAGTTAGACTTGAAAAACAAACATGAAAATATGTCCTACTACACGTACTAACTACGAATATTAAATTGAAATTGAATCACAACTCAAATCAAAAATATAAAAAATACCCCCGTAGCAGGAAACATGCGTACTCAGCGAATTTACTATGAAAATGTACATACCTCACCTGTACCTAAACCAGCTTACCTAGTTTCATGAGAATATATTGATAAAATTGCGAGAAATAACATTTTATTCATCCTGCATAAGAATAACATTGAATAGGTTATGCAGGTTTGCTGTAACGAGGACGACCAAAAATGGGGTTTTCATGAAAATATAAATAGAACAAAACTACATGAAAGCACATAGCAAGTTTCGTAAAAAAATTTAAATTGAAAAAATATATTGCATGTTTTTATTCCCACTTAAGAATAACACAATGTTTATACGTTTACATACGACTGTGTACGCAGGTTTGCTGCTGCGTGAAAATTTTATACGATTATTATTAGGTCACAACCAGACGAAGCCACGTACCAAGTTTTAACATTACATGTTCATAAATAACGGAGGGAAAAATGTTACTTATTTTCCATAAGAATACTATTAGACAACGTACTCTGTTTAGCACGTTCAATGTCTCAGAACCCAATTGACGTAGGGCAATGACCAAACATAAAATTGTTTTTAAGCTGAATCTAATGGTGCAAAACAAATTTAATTTAAGACATTAGTTTGTGAAAAAAACATTTTGGGGTATAAAACGCTTTCAAAAACTTCCCTCCAGATGGTGCAATCCGTCTGGTTTTCGAACTGTTCAGGTAAATGCGATTTTATACCATCTGCACCAAATTTCATTAAGATTGAACCCTTTTTACGAGAGTTGTCGTGTTAACGGATACAAATATATAAATGCATATATGGAAATTTGAACGACGGATGTTGACAACTGGTAACCTCAAAACTAAAAGTTGTGGTTTTACCATGCCACCTACAGAAATAGCTTCTTCCCTATAATGGGGACCTTATAGTGGAAATTCGCTAAAACAACGATAAAACAAGTGAAGTTGTCTGTTACAGCATTAATATTGTTTTTTATGTGATTGCCAAAAATAAATACGTCAGGCTAGTATTAGAGGCACATAAAATGAGACACCGACCACAAAACATGAGTTATTAGTGAAAGGAGAAAATTTGGTGGTTTAATAGCAGCGGTAAACGAACCAGAGTTGTGACGTCACCACCTACTCAGCTTGTGACCTACTATAATATATATGACATACATGTACTATAGGCCCGGCTCCTTGCTATTCATTAGGGAACTAATCAGAGCTCCTACACTGTATTTACGTTATAACCTCTCCAGTTAGACCTGTTATTACACTAATTCGGGATGATTAGCATACGCGTTTCATCAGTTCTTACTAGCCGAGAACTGTAACCTGTTATTAGGACATTTACATGAAAGAGTTAATTATATGACAGGTCAAAAACAAGGGTTGGATTGATTATGGGTCCTGTTGTGAAATTGACATTAGTTTATCACTTGGAAGTTAAACTAAAAAATACGGATGGAATTAGTGATAATAGTAACGGTGGCACTCCTTTCTGTGTCACAATTACGCGATATTTTACACTTGGAAGGAAAATTGTTTTAATGTTTTAATTTAGTATTATATATACAGAGAACGTACGGCGCGGCGGGGGAACACCTTCCTGTCAAATGTGGAGGAAATAAAGTTCATACTTCCGGCCAACCAACTCAAAAGTCGCAAACTCTGTATAATGTCAATATAAGTGTATAAGTTGAGTATGGGTTACATTCAGGGCGATGCAATTATGTGAAAGTAAGTCTAACTTGCAGTTTCTTACCTTTAATCATTGACTATAAAAGGGGAAACCAGTCACAATATGTTTTGTTTCTACCAACTTTACCTAAGTAAGGTTTAAGCCCCGCACCTCCCCCACGCATTATCCTAAATCATGGCTTTATCATTTCTAAGAACAACAAAATTCCTCGAGAAAAAATTGTATTTCATGATTAGTCATTACATAAAAAAATAATCATACGGGCTTAGTAAAATATTAGATAAAAGTTATTATTAGAATGTTACTGCACTTACTTTATCATCGCGAGAAAAAATCAGCAAGAAACGCTGACAAATCCGCAACTGAAGTTCTAAAACATTTTGTCATACGAAAACAAAAATTATCTTTTCACAAGATAATATGGGGCAAAGGGAACGTGTACACCTGCTCGAACATAGAACAAGCAGTATACACCGGTGCATAATTGTTTTGAAAATCATTAACAGTCGTCTCAATGATGGTCAATAGGACGAGGCGATGGGGCATATCAAGGAGGGGGTATTGCCTACTACGATGCTCTGACACGGAAGTAACAAAACCTAGAAACAACTTGAGCAAACAGAGATTTTATATTCCGAAAGGGTAGAGACTATTTATCCTAAATTCACTCATCTCCCTGATACTCATCTAAAATAATAAAAAAAAACAATTTAAAATAAAATGTATCAATCAGTAATATAAACTTTATATGGGGACAAGACTTCTCCTTAATAAGGTAAACATCGTCCGGCCCATTATGGTAAAGTTTTAAATATGTTACATAACACATATTAATAAATAATTATTTTATTTTTGTTTGCATGACAAATTTATGCTAACAGTAACTGAGGTAGTAAGATAAGTTATGAAGATACTAATTGAAAGGAAGAACCCAACTTTCAGACGTCACGTTAATACAATTCTGCTACATTGAAAGATCAGCGGTTAAAACAATAAAACTCCCACAGTCCATTAAGACCCGGTCAGTGAGGTGCAGGATGAGCGTTATCAGCTGGAGCAATGATAACAGCTGTCAGGCCCCGGAACGCATTGCCTCGTTTATCACATACGGCAGTTCCCGCCATAGAGGAACTGTTGGTCGAAACGCCCTTAGAAACCGACTGTACAACAAACGAATCACCAGGAGAAAGAATTAAATATAACTACAAGTAGCCTGAAGGGGCTGTAGCCACTAACATTTGGTTTTGCTGTACGTGAATATTTCCTGTTTACATGATAAGGAAAATAAAAAATATTAAAGCACACAATCACATGTTAATACGTAAAAAAATATAAATAATCACAGCTAACTTAGCTAACTTCCAACTAAGCAAAGTTCTTACTGATAGTTGGTCAAGTCAACTAACTTTAGTTAATTTATAATTAGTTAACTTTAACGTTTTGAAATAGTGTTTTGTACTTTAAGGTCATATATTATTAAATTTAGGGCAACAAATCAAAATCAGGCTCGTTGGAGATCTTCCCTATCTAATTTTCTATTAATGCTCCAAGTTTCAGCTTTATAGGTCTTGCGATAGCTTCATAAAACTGCAAAAAGACAGACATTTACTTATTTTTTCCTTCCCTAGAAAATGCAATTATATATTAAGATAAACAATACTGTCATTGGGTTAACTTACTTGAATTGCTAGTCTAAATAAACGGTATCAGGAAACTGACACATACTTTCTCCCTTTTAGCCCAACTTTAATGAATAAATTACTTTTTATTTACTAAATATAGAATACAAAGCACGGTCGAATGTACAGAAAATATTGAAAACAAGTTGTTTTAAAAAAATCCACCCAAATCCCTGCTTTGGAAGCACTACAGAATCCATTGCTACACTCGTGTTTTTAAGAGGGGAAATGCCCCCTATTCCCCCCCCCGAGGGTTATTAAGGGGCAACATATTTCGAATTAACTCTGTTGGTCAATGTTAAATTGACAAGCATATCAAGTTTGAATGAAATTGATCAGTAAATAAGAGAGAAATAGTAATTTTTGTATTCCCCATAAGAATAACATTGGACAACGTACTGCGTTTACCGCTAAATGAAAATTTCAATTTTCTCCGAAACCAGCAATCGTAGAATAGTAATTCAAAATACTAAATTATTTAGTTTTTTGAGCTCTTTTTAATGGTGAATAGTAATATATTTTTTATTTATGTCTTTTTATGAAAAATCCAAAAAACTGAATTTTGGATGTTTTAAGTCCTGTAATTTCTGAACCCGAATTTTTACAGGAATGCGGGTGGTGTCATTTTGTTGGAAAACTAAAGTTCCACAAACGACTAAAGTTTAATCAAAATCGTTAGAGCCGTTTTTGAGAAATTTGGATTTTTCATGTTTTTTGGTGGTTTTTGGGGGATAATTACCCTTAAAAATCAAAAATTCAAAAAAATGAAAAAAAACGTCTGGAGATATCGTGGATTAGTACCTACATACCAAATTTCATAAAAATCGGCCCATTAGTTAGGGCTCTAGCTCTGTACACATCCACACAGACACACACACACACACACACACGGACACACACACACACACACACACAGACATACATCTCGTAAAAACCACTTTTTTGGGTTCAGGGAGCACCAAAACGAATATTTCCACTAACAACTCTAATTCGAAAATTTTGACGAAAACAATACTTTCTCCATGTACTATGTATAGGGGGAGAAAGTAAAAATAGATAACAAGTGACAACTCAATATACTAACGTGTCTATAGTGAAATTCGTAAACGAATGAAACAAATTCTAACTTTATCAAAATGTGTGTAGATAAATTTATCACAAACTTAGAATACTAGACGTCAACCATGTAAATACCTAAAATGTATTAAATTATAACGGGAAATAATAATACTCAGTTTCTATACTTACTATAACAAGTTTTAGAAAGAAATATATTTTCTAGATTTAGAACCCAATATGTATATAGAACAAGAAAGGATCCATTTATATACCTAAAATGATAATTTGTGTTCACTATTCAAGCAGCCAGGTATGGCTAGACCCCTTGATTTGTAAAACAGTATAATTATATTATTTTCATTATAGAGCTACACATTTTGATACAGGTTAAAATAATTTTAAGGTCTTTAACGAAACAATAAAATATTTTGTTTATTTAGCAAACAGTTTTAAAATCGGGAAATTTGGGTTTTTGAAGCCATAGTAAAAACTAACATGGTATTTAAATTAAATGATAACTATTTCTAAAGTTTTTTCGGATTTACATTCGCAGGAAACCCAATAACATGCTGAAGTAAGTTTGATGAAAACGAGGCAATCTGTTACCAACCTGACAAACGTTGTTGCTGGAGATAACACCTAAGTTATATCCAGTCGTACGTTCTACCCGCATACTGATATTGTGTAAGCGATTTACAAAACCGCTTTGAGAAACTGGATATACGTTGTAATTAAACAACTTCGTCTTGAACAAAACCTATTGTGTAGCCATCCTTGTTATTTTGTAACCTAAATGTCTTCCTGGTGGATAGTAAATATTAATTATAATAATAAACTATTAAGTAAAGTTTGTGTAGATTGACATGTTCCCAATTATTCCGGAAGCAGAAAACATGTTAGGGCGTTGGATTTCTGCCATATTGGATTTATTTCTGAAATGTTAAATAAGCAGTCAACGTGCATTCACTAAAAAGCATATTTGGTCACTAATGCCATAGACCAAATGTTTGTAATTGCATTATGAAGCATGACTAAAATTTCGGTTTTTGTAAAAATAATTTTAAATTAAGACTGTAAAACTCATTATGAAAATGTTATTTAAGGTTCAAAATTTCCACAAGCTCTTAACAAATTCTGATGTTTTTTGGATTTTGTATTCTGACGTGTAGCCGAAAATAAACTAGCTTTTTGGGTGATCAGAATAACTTTGTAAAAGGAGACAAACAATGAAATGACTCTCCTTCAACTCAAAGATTCTTTCACAAAGACATCATCTCGTTACGTATGCTAATTTAATTCAACTTCAGCATATTATGTTTCTCAACTGCATTCTGAACCGTGACGTTTAAACATTTTGTAACATTTGCTTACTGTACCAACTGTCAATTTAAACTTATGAAAGTACTAACATGCAATGAGAAACCAGCAGAACACACTGTAAAGTGATATCGAAGTTGATGAAACTAGTTTTGCTGATTTATTTATTTATTTTATTTATGAAGAATGATTTTTCGGTGACTAATACATAAACTATTGCTGATGTAGACGACGTCAGAATCGAGTCATTACGTTTTCTTGCTTGCTTTAAACATAAACAGCATATTTCCTAATTGTATATTTAACTAAAACTTGTCTCTGTTTAACTATTTTTTACGGAACAATGCAATATCATCTAGAATGAAAAAAAATTACTTTCCACGTATAAAAATCTCTAGGGTATAGGTACCCACAATATCTAAGCCCCTAACGATGTTATCATTATATTATGAGAAATTACCGTCTATAAGATTTATAGTTTATGTTTGAACGTGTCAAGTTGTTACCAATATATCAAACCGATTGTTCATAAATGTATAACCCTACACGTATACGTATAACCCTACACATAACCGTTTTTACAAATAAAAGTTTTTAATTTAATCGTCAATGGAAAAAATTTGATGCGCAAAAATATAAACTTACTAGAATTTTGTTGAATCATTTTTTATGGTTTAAGAGGAAGTGCACCATGACTGGTAGACCCTAAGGCAATATTTAATCTTTCCCTCAACCTGACGCAAGTTAACTTAAAATAAAATAAATGTATAAAAACTATATCATCAACAAGACACCTGTGTTATTTGGACATTGTTCAATAAGTCACATTAATTTTGAGATCGACCTAATTGGCAAAGTTTATTTAAAATTTAAGTGTTGGACTATTTTACTATTTATGAGTCTCCATATTTCAATGAACAATATTAAGATTTCATGACAATGCCAGCACGAACCTCATCCCCATCATAAGATCCAAGCTCAACTGACTGTTAAAGCCTCATGTTTGAAAATCAAATAATAAGCCTAGTAGCATAGCAAATTTTATCCAATCCCATCCTTTTGTAAATCATTTGTATACCCATTAACTTCAATTTATCACATCATATATGTAGGGGGACGTGGTAAAATATTACTCCAAGTCATCTAACAAACTGACTGACCTCTTCCGAGCAAAGCTCGGTCCCCAGGTACTACAGTTTATGCACAAGGAAGAATTACATTATTACACAAATGGAAACGAAAGTAGTTTCTCTTTGGTTCTATCATGTTTTCTGTCTTTACTCATGTTTATGTCGAGGTTGACAGGTAGGTTCGTGACCTATTCTTCAACCTACGGCTTATATCATTAAGTTGATAGCCAGCTCCAGGGCAGTAATTGGTTCCGCTCCATGTCATTACAACTCAAACTTATAATAACTTTCAACATGTAATATTTTTGCCCAATAACTCTTATGCCTCAATTACGTTAGTAGCGTATATTTTTCTACTCACATCAGGTCAATGTCATTACTTTCAATTAATTAAATGAAGTTCAGCATACTTTTGGTAAATGTTCTATCTATTAACTAATCTTAAAATTATTTATACAATTTATAATGCAATAATTTCTACTGTAACACATATAATTTATCGAAATTGCCAAAAATAAAGCAAACAATTGAAATACAGGGTCATTCAAAAATAACTCATACAATTTAACAAAAATTGTAATAGAAAAAATTTCAAGTATATGGTAACCCTTATATATGTACAGATATAAACACTCAAAACGTCGTTAGTTGTACTCAACAAATTTTGATGTGGCCACCGTTTCTTGAGTATTGTTTGAGTAATGCTTGTAATATCAGCGGTTTTTCGCAGTTCCTAATTTAGGAATTTAGGATAGTTGATTGGGCAGGCCCAATTTTCTTCCAGCAGGACGGCGCTCCACTGCATTTCCATAACGATGTCCGGGATGACTTCACTAACGTCGTCTTCCGTCTAACTGCACTCACTGACACTGATGGTCGCAGGAGCACGCTTTCGCCACATCGGCATCTTCAGCTGACTCTGACTCTAAAAGTCAGCTGAAGATGCCAATGTGGCGAAAGCATGCTCCTGCGACCATCAGTGTCAGTGAGTGCAGTTCGACGGAAGACGACGTTAGTGAAGTCATCGACTCTACTGCACGGCCCAACACAACAATGGATGTCTGGGATGTTCTAGATGACAAATAAGATCAGTTTGGGAGGGGAGGACACATACAATGGCCACCAAGGAGTCCAGACTTAACTGCAATGGAGTTTTTATGGTCCAAGGGTTAAGAAAATTGTGTATTCAAAGACATTTAGAAACCTGAACCACCTAAGAGAGTGGATAAGAGATGTTATTTCAAGCATTCCTTAATAAATGCTTATAAATGTTTGGCGAGAGGTTTAATTTCGGTTTGACGCATGCAGACCTATAAACGATGGTCATATTGAGATTTATTAAGTTACACTAAAATACAAATTTTACCATATAGTTACAATGTTGTAAATACAAATTGTTGTTAAAATTGTGTCAATTATTTCTGGATGACCCTGTATTTTATAAATGTTAATATTATATAAATCGCAGATCACCTTAAACATAGTAAATAAAATGCTTAGCTTATGACCGCAATATTAATTCAGGTAATGTTTTAAAATATTCATATTCAATGTGTTATTTTTGTAAAAAAGCCAACATAATAATTTAAATCAAATATTTTGTTGCGTATTAATTCTAATTAAATATTATCTTGATTAGCGCTTACGATCTATTTAACTAAAAAAACTGGTTAAATTTGATTTTGAATACATTTAACAAACTCCGATCTTTAAGTTACATTAGAAGTTATGAAGTACATCGAAACACAACCAGCTATACTGAATCGATTTCAGTAACATTAACAGTAACGAAAACCCCGAAACGCTTCACACCATTTAGCAAACTCGGTCACAAGGGATTTCAATTCTTCGTAATCTCTAGAACCGTTCAAGTGAATGTGAATTTTTATTTGCTTTTATTAGCTTTTCATGAATAAATTCAGCAATTTTCTACTTAAAAATAAGACATTAAAGCTTCATCAGATTAATCAAACTGAATTACAGAAAGTCTTACAAATAGTAATGCGACCTAAAAATAGCCAATGTTTAAAAATGCGAAGAACAGTTGAATTCATATAATTAAGTTTACATGTAACAATGTTATTGTTTAATCATCCTTACGTAAAAATGTCGCTTTTATGCACCTTATTGACCTATTTAATAGGATTTATCAGTGACATTTGGGTGGCACGACTTGTCAAAAGCGTTACAATACCGCGACCGTGTAGCACATCACTACAATCAAATGGATTCTCCAATAACACTTCTATTACTAGGTGTACGCTCATTCTTCTCGTAAGAGGATGAACGAAGACTGAATTTTTAAAGATATGTAGGCAGGTACTGGATTGGTAACACTCTTCTGTTATCCGTTTTAACACCACAACAGCAAGAAAAGATAATTAATAAGCCAAACATTTTACTAATGGAATGGTAACACCATTCCCATATCCGTTTTAACTCCACAACGGCAAGAACAGATAATTTAGGACTAATGTAAATAAAAAATACTACTGACTACTGGAGTGGTAACACCCTTCTCATATCCGTTTTAACACGACAGTACCTGGGGGGCCCAGCTTTGCTCGGGGGAGGGCCAGTCAGTCAGTTTAGATGACTTGGCGTAATATTTCATCACTTTCCCCTACTGATAATCAGATTTGTATAACTCATTTGCCTCTTTTCTACATTTTTAAGGTTCCTCCAGTTGTTATTTATAGCTCAATGTCCCTTTCATTTATTTTACTACTCTATATATATAATCTTCACTCAAATCTTTTAATCTCTGTTCTCAGGAAACCACATGTTAATAATCATAAAAAAACATGAGTATTACTTTGACAATTCCCTGGTTGATTATGAACAGCTGATAAAATTCTTTTGTGTTGATTTAAAACTCCATAAGCCCAATGTTAATTTTTTTAACCTATCATTTTAGTTTTTTTACATTGAATGATATTTCCTGGGAATGAGGCCTGTTGTGACGACTTTCTCGAAAAAGAAACAAAATTTGTCTTTCTTTAAGCCAGGAGAAAGCCGTCTCAGACCTAGCCAGCGGATTCGCTCAAGTCTGGCGTGCTGGGTCTGTCCAGGGTTCTTTAAAATTAAATTTAGTTACGGTACAGATTTAGATTAACAAAAAAGAAAAAATTAATATAACTTAAAGTCAGGTGTGAACTCAGTACCGGCAAACACAACGATACTGTACCATCATCATCGCTCACACCTGCAAGTAATGCCAATTAAAATAAAACAAGTTGAAATTTATAAAGAGAATAATTTAAAAGGTGGAAGTTTAACTTAATTAACGTATTCACGCGTTACAACTCCCAATCCCCTCTCAGGTTTTTAATTTTCAACCCTAGTTCAACCAACTAATTCTGCAGGAATGGGTTTGTTCAGACCTGTTGTGACGTGCCTGTGACACCCAAGCAGAAAGGTCACCTCGTCGGCTCACAACTGGCGGTTTTAACAACACCAATCCAAATCGTTCAAAAAGCTAAAAGTATCGAGAGTAACCTGATCCAATTCTATGCTTTAAAACACCCCGTACAGACTCGTGTTCTGTATCGGGAGTTAACGCTATTCAAAATGTGCAATACGGCACAAGGTTAAACTACTGATAAATGCCAAGTGCGATACGGCACTGATAATTTGGCTAAAACAAATATTTACGAATAAAAGAATGTCCTGCTATTGAACTTAATTAAATATAAGAAACGCAGGTCGTACCTGTAATCACAGTTTGCGGTAGTACCACTCACTACCCGAGGAAACACTACTCAAACTCACCAGTCCGGACAAAACGTAGAGCACGAAAATACCCGACTGGTCCGCACAAAACGTAGAGAACGAATGCCTTCCTCGCCGTTATCTTATCACTCACCCCCTCTATTCCTCCCCCTCCCAGGGGAAGGGGTAAACAGCTGATCATAATTTCCAGCGGTTTGGGTTCGTTTGGAGGAAACAACGACACCGCTGATCAGCTGTCTGGGTGGCGTTTAAAACACAACGCCACAGGTGGCTGTCTGCAACTGCGATTGGGGGTTATGTTCGCTGTTTACAAACATACGTTTTCAATGTTCACAAAACTCTTGAAACCGTGCTACGTATTATGTAACCGTGTTAGGGGTGATAAATTCGCTTATTGGAGTTTACACTAGTGTTTAGTAAAGTTGTATCCGTCAACCTATTCAACACTAGTGTTCCTTGGGTCGCCGGTGAATGCCCACGGTTAACCTAGCCAAGGGGTTATTTAGTCTACTAGTGCCCTATTGCCGAAACACTAGTTAATTATTTCACCCCCTTTGGTGCTCCAATACTAAATGTGAAGTGATAGCCAAAGTGAGTTTTGAAGCCTAGGCTATGTTAGTAACAGGATGGCGGCTACGCTAGGCCTAGGCCTACTGGTAAGGACCTACAAGGCTATGCCAGGTAATCTTAACAGTTAATTCTAGGCCTAGTTAGATAGCTTATATTCACTGTGTAGCGAATTTATACCCCCCTCAAATTTTGGCTCGTTACACCCCCTTCCTACTTCGGGGAACAAAAAAAACCAACAAAAAAAACGGAACACTTCGGGGTTCTCATCAACTGACTTGCCAAACGAACGGTACAACTGGTTAGCTCGGACACAGTAGTTGCCATACCGCTGAGGATGATTTATCACCAAACCGAACATCCGGTCATACCACCCTTTTACCGCAGCTAAGCGGTCCTCCCTAACGATATTTGTGCCCGTTTGGGCTGGACCGTCGCCATCAGGGATCACCTTCACAGACACATCAGTCGCGGGTTCTCCTGGCCACCCTTGGCCATCGAGGGCTTTCTCGTCCAAGGCGGCTATCTCAGCGGGCTCTCCGCTGACCTTGTCACCCGTCTCGTTCGGGTTTACTCCCACCGGATATCGAGATAAAGCATCAGCTACCCGGTTTAAGGTTCCTTTGCGGTACTTGATTTCAAAATCGTGTTGCTGAAGCTCCATGACCCACCGAGCTAATCTCCCGCTCGGTTCACGTAACTTCATGAGCCAGCTCAACGCAATATGATCCGTAATCGCCACAAAGTGGTATCCCTCAAGGTAAGGTTTGAACTTGCGGACCGCCCACACCAGAGCCAGACACTCCTTTTCAGTGGTGGAGTATTTGCACTCCTGGTCCGTCAATAAGCGGCTTGCATACGCAATCACCACCTCCTTGCCATCCGGCGCTTGAGTGAGCGCGGCTCCGACACCGATGTTTGAGGCATCAACCTGCAATGTGAAGGTTTTCGTAAAGTCAGGGCAAGCCAGAACCGGTGAGGAACTTAACAGAACCTTCAACTTCTGGAAAGCTACCTCTTGGTCTTCACCCCAGTGCCACTTGGCATTTTTCTTCAACAAGTGCCGCAGTGGTGCGGACACAGTTGCAAACTGTTCAATGAACCTCCGGTACCACGACGCTAACCCTAAGAAGCTACGCAGCTTCTTCACTGTCGTGGGCGTGGGAAAGTCCCTGATCGATTGTACCTTCTCGGGGTCAGTGGTTATGCCCTCATAATTCACCACATGCCCAAGGTACTTCAGTTGCCTTTTACAGAAGTGGCACTTATCGGGGTTAAGTTTCAAGCCCGCTTCTCGTAGGCGATCAAAGACCAATTCCAGAAGCTTCAAATGCTCGTCAAAGGTCGTTGACACCACAACCAAGTCGTCTAAATAGGCGAAAACCTTTGGCTCGAGTTCAACACCGATCACCATGTCGAGCAGCCTCTGGAACGTCGCACCAGCTGAGTGGAGTCCAAAAGGCATGACCGTAAACTGATAGAGCCCTCGGCCAGGAACTGTAAACGCAGTTATGGCCCTGCTCTCAGTTTCCAACGGCACCTGCCAGTAACCACTTTTCAAGTCCAACGTGCTGATGTATTTTGCCTGTCTGAGTTTTTCCAATATACCGTTAATTCGCGGCAAGGGATAAGCGTCTTTGATTGACGAATCATTGACAGATCTCATGTCAATGCAAAACCGGAACTTCCCCGTGGTTTTCTTAATTAACACCACCGGTGAGCTCCAAGGACTCGTGGAGGGTTCGATCACCCCTTGTTGCAGCATATCATCAACTTCCTGGTTTATGACAGCTTGCATCGCCGGGTTACGAGGATAATATCGCTGTTTTACGGGCGCAACATTCTCCTTGAGCCTTATCCGGTGCTCAATCAGGGTAGTCTTGCCTTCAACAGCATCAAATTTTGGCAGTTCTTCATCTAAGAACTTCGCTAGCTCACGATCTTCCTCAGGTGACAGAGAATCCAAGGCACTGACTGCGGTGTCCCCCTGATCAGTTTGAGCGAGAGGTAAAATCGCCTTTCGATCAATACGGACAAGGTCCAGCTCCTCTAGGCACCGCATACCCAGAATCAAGTCATATGACAGATTTGGTATGTAATAAGCCTCCCAAGAGTGAGTTGTACCACCCACTTCACCAGAAAGTCGGTATAACAATCCAGCCTCGCGACTCGAGCCATCAGCCATCCTCATCACAACATGAACTTGCTCAGGTTCGACACCTTGCTCAGCCAGAAGTTTCTCAACTCGAGAACCGATCAAGTTCACGCTGGCTCCGGTGTCGGCAAGAGCCCGGAAGGTTTCGCCAAACAGGTCCACCTCCACAAAGGGTCTTACGTCGCCCCCATGAACCCCTCCTACGGCCCCGGTAAAACTCTTTACCTGGTCGAGCCAGCGGATCCACTTGTTGGAGGTCGTAAGTCGTGTTGCGGTCCCAGACTCAGTCGACCTCCCGGGTTCTGAGTCCGGCCGCCGTTTCCCACCCGACAGTCACACCGGGATGTAGCGACACCCTCCTTCTTGCAGTGATAACACCGCAACCTCTTAGGTTCGGGACAGTGCCTGAAACGATGGCCGCGCCGGTCACAGTTCCAACAGACCCAATCACCCCTACTCGGGTTTACTGGCTGCCGTTGATGAACTGGACCAGTAGGTGGCCTAGGATGTGATCGATCGGACCTGGGTTGGACACCTCGCTGAACAGCTGGCCCCTTACTGCCCATATTCTCCTCCCTCTGATCAGTAACGAAGGCAACAGGTTCTCCTTGACTGGTCACCCAGCTGTTTTTCCCCAAGACGGGTTCAACAGCAGCATTGTCCAAGACTCGGTCATGTCTTCGCTTATGCACATAAGCGGTCTCAGGAACCAACGCCAGTGCCAGAGGAGGTGGGGGACGGAAGCTATTTCGGTCCCGAATGTAGGCCTCGTACTCCTCGGCCTGACGTGTCAGTTCAGGAATCGTAGCAAAATCACTACGGCGCACCATGAGCTTATAATCTGGTCTCATATTTGTAAAAACCAGATTCAATTTTTGCTGAGGCGAGAAGTCACCGCTACGCCGGATTAGAGTCGAGATAGCGGTTAGGTAACTGCGGAATGGTTCATTTTCACCCTGAGTCCGCTTTCGAATCTCCTCGTCAAGGTTACGTCGGTAACCTGGTGGGAAGAACTGAGTTTCAAAATCAACTCTAAAATCCTCGAAACTTGCCCAATTACCTTTCAAGTTACGGTACCACAGAAGAGCCTCCCCTTGCAGGAGTTCCGGCAACGCTCTCAAGATATCCTCAGCCGTTAAAGAGTATGTCTCTATGAGCTCCTCGAACCGTTCGAGGAATGAGACGGGATCTCTTCTCCCATCGAATCTTAAATTCCATTTCCTAACTAAGCTGCATACTGATGCAACTTCATGGCCCGACCCGCTGTTATAGAGCCGGCTGGAAAGTGGCACTTGGTCAAAAACCGAAGTCGCATTTCCAGGGTAACGCTCTCGAGACATCGGGTTTTGAAAATCCTCCATGCGAGGCACCCACTCTCCAGGTCGTAGGTTTGACACCTGTCTAGGTCCAAGTGGCCACATCGGGTTGCTCAAGACCCCACCCGGCGGGTCCCAGCTAGACGTGCTGACCACATGAGGCATCCGGGTCGCCGGTTGTTGACACCTAGCGTCAAACGTTGATTGGGGCAAAGTCTCAGCGGTCACCCGCTTGCCTTGTCGCAGGTTTTCATGATCCAGATAGCGTGATTGAGCGAGACGGATGTTCCCCAATGAAGACTGGTCACCCCGGTCCATTGGTCCCCACCCCGCACTTGGAGGGTTTGTGTGAGGGGCCGTTGGGAAGGGGTTCACCTGACCGTCATTGGGTACTGGCTTGCCAAATCTCTCAGTGAATGTCACTCTTGTGCTGGAGAGATCCCAGGGAGCCGTTCGTTGCTGTTTTTCAACCATGGTCTCAGCCTGACTGCGAGCGTTCTTTAACACCTCAGCTAAAGTTCTCCGAACCATCCCTGCATCAGCATCAGGCGAGAGTCCCAACAACTCGCGAACTCCGACCAACTCATCCGCTAAGGATGGAGCCTTCCTCTCTCGCTCAGCTGAGGCACCAGTGACAGGCTCACAATGGCTGCCGCTAAAAGCCCCGTGAGAAAAGCTAGGAGCTTGCTGGCTGCCAGATGTCACCCACAGTGGCTGTTGGGTTGTCATCATCACATCGGTGTTAGTTAAGAAAGGCCATTGACTTCTCGGGTCTTTCCAGAACTGGCAGAACCTTTTCCTTAAGTCCTCAACTTTTCCTTGAGTATCAAGCCCAAATCTTGCCATCTCCTGGACCAGGTCCTCCTTTCTTAACTCATGGATCCACCCTACTCTGGGGTCCTCATAGGGGGATCGTAAGGTTTCACCCCCGGGAGTAGGCAGGTTTGTCCTGGGAATTGCTCCTGCCATTGTAAACGTCTGACTCTGGAAGAGATCAGTCGGTCTGGACGTGACTACGAACGTTGCAGCACTCGTTGTCACAACAGTGGGCGCGGTGACCTGGGTTTGATCACCCGTCGTCATGATGTCCAATGTTTCAGGCATTATTAAAATTTAAAATTAAAATTTATCCTGAGGCAAAACAATTCACTGTAAACAGTCACAAAAATTCAAACAACACGACCCTTGGCTGAGGGTCGGTTTATAAAATAATCGAACTTTGATAAAATAAAACAATTTACCAAGTTTCACGACTCAACAAGGCACAGAACACTTGTTTATAAAGTAGCTGCAATATCACAACCAAATTTCTCAAATTTGATCGTTTAATATCAGAAAAATCAATAAACACTGTCCCTGTTCGGGCGCCATTTTACTGTGACGACTTTCTCGAAAAAGAAACAAAATTTGTCTTTCTTTAAGCCAGGAGAAAGCCGTCTCAGACCTAGCCAGCGGATTCGCTCAAGTCTGGCGTGCTGGGTCTGTCCAGGGTTCTTTAAAATTAAATTTAGTTACGGTACAGATTTAGATTAACAAAAAAGAAAAAATTAATATAACTTAAAGTCAGGTGTGAACTCAGTACCGGCAAACACAACGATACTGTACCATCATCATCGCTCACACCTGCAAGTAATGCCAATTAAAATAAAACAAGTTGAAATTTATAAAGAGAATAATTTAAAAGGTGGAAGTTTAACTTAATTAACGTATTCACGCGTTACAACTCCCAATCCCCTCTCAGGTTTTTAATTTTCAACCCTAGTTCAACCAACTAATTCTGCAGGAATGGGTTTGTTCAGACCTGTTGTGACGTGCCTGTGACACCCAAGCAGAAAGGTCACCTCGTCGGCTCACAACTGGCGGTTTTAACAACACCAATCCAAATCGTTCAAAAAGCTAAAAGTATCGAGAGTAACCTGATCCAATTCTATGCTTTAAAACACCCCGTACAGACTCGTGTTCTGTATCGGGAGTTAACGCTATTCAAAATGTGCAATACGGCACAAGGTTAAACTACTGATAAATGCCAAGTGCGATACGGCACTGATAATTTGGCTAAAACAAATATTTACGAATAAAAGAATGTCCTGCTATTGAACTTAATTAAATATAAGAAACGCAGGTCGTACCTGTAATCACAGTTTGCGGTAGTACCACTCACTACCCGAGGAAACACTACTCAAACTCACCAGTCCGGACAAAACGTAGAGCACGAAAATACCCGACTGGTCCGCACAAAACGTAGAGAACGAATGCCTTCCTCGCCGTTATCTTATCACTCACCCCCTCTATTCCTCCCCCTCCCAGGGGAAGGGGTAAACAGCTGATCATAATTTCCAGCGGTTTGGGTTCGTTTGGAGGAAACAACGACACCGCTGATCAGCTGTCTGGGTGGCGTTTAAAACACAACGCCACAGGTGGCTGTCTGCAACTGCGATTGGGGGTTATGTTCGCTGTTTACAAACATACGTTTTCAATGTTCACAAAACTCTTGAAACCGTGCTACGTATTATGTAACCGTGTTAGGGGTGATAAATTCGCTTATTGGAGTTTACACTAGTGTTTAGTAAAGTTGTATCCGTCAACCTATTCAACACTAGTGTTCCTTGGGTCGCCGGTGAATGCCCACGGTTAACCTAGCCAAGGGGTTATTTAGTCTACTAGTGCCCTATTGCCGAAACACTAGTTAATTATTTCACCCCCTTTGGTGCTCCAATACTAAATGTGAAGTGATAGCCAAAGTGAGTTTTGAAGCCTAGGCTATGTTAGTAACAGGATGGCGGCTACGCTAGGCCTAGGCCTACTGGTAAGGACCTACAAGGCTATGCCAGGTAATCTTAACAGTTAATTCTAGGCCTAGTTAGATAGCTTATATTCACTGTGTAGCGAATTTATACCCCCCTCAAATTTTGGCTCGTTACACTGTCTAGAACATATTTTTATCCCAGAAATTAGTTATTTTGAACATTTGAAGGAAATCGTTGGAGCCGTTTTTGAGATCAGTGTCGCAAGCAAGCAAACATACAAGCAAACCTTACTCATATTAGAGTATATGATACCTGGGGGCCGAACTTTGCTCGGGGGAAGGCCAGTCAGTTTGTTTAGATGACTTGGAGCATATTTCACCACTTCCCCCTACTGATAATCAGATTTGTATAACTCATTTGCCTCTTTTCTACATTTTTAAGGTCACTCCAGTTGTTATTTATAGCTCAATATCCCTTTGATTTATTTTACTACTCTATATATGTAATCTTCTCTCAAATCTTTTAATCTCTGCTCTCAGGAAACCACATGTTAATAATCATAAACAACATGAGTTCCATGTGGTTCCATAAAATCAGATAATAAATCCTTTGAATGAAGATTACATGTAGAGTGGTCATATCCAGAATGACTCAAAGGTGCATTATAATAACAACTGTTGTGACCTCAAAAATGCTCGTTAGTAGGGTACATAGTGAAAAACAACTCCAAGTCATAAACAAAGATTGACCTTTCCCTAGCAAATCTCAGCCTCAGGTAGTACTTAAACTATATGAGTATAACTTTGAGAGTTCGCTGAAAGATTTTGAACAGCTGTTATGACTCTTTTGCTTTTATTTTAATCTCTAAAAGCCCAATGTGATTTTTCCATTTTCCATAGCGGCTTTTTACATTATTTGATTTTTTGGGGGATGGGACATGTCTAGAACTTATTTTTAACCCAGATATCAGGTTTTACAACACAAGTAGTCGGAAGGACACATTAGTTATTTTTCAAGAAAATCGTTAGAGCCGTTTTTGAGATCAGAGTTGCAAGCAATCAACCAAGCAAGCGAGCATGCAAACCTTACTCATATTATAGTGTAGGATAGGATTGAGTCAAAATAATTCAGCATTTGTATTGATTGACTATAACATATTTTTACTCTTAGGCACATAGAATGTACACGAGACAGGGACAATGATTCTGGATTCTAGCATGTTTGAAGTTCTGCATACAGACGGCCAGGGCTGAATTTAGGTCTGTACAGGCTCTGGTCTACACCCTAAATGCAAGTGAGGGCCCTTACCAGCCCGGCCAACTTTCCTGTTTGATTTATATAATATAACCTACGCTTATATCAGGCTCTACAGATGGCGTTGTGCAATTACTTAAATTTCGAATTGCTAAAATCCGTATTTCTGCCTAGTGAATATTAACGTTGTCATGGCAAGATATTATTAAGTGATTTTCATTATCTAAATACATAAAACAAAGTCGGGATTGTATGTTAGTTATTTAGTTTCATCAAACAGCTGTTATAAGGATGATATCTAAACATACTTGAAAAGCATATAAACATATGTTTATTATAGAAATAATAAATCTATTTGAATAGCAACTTATTTTCAATACCAAAGCAAGCTCTATATAAACATAGGCAAGTGAGCGTAGCTAACGAGCTCATCATGAATAAGAACGAGAATTTTTGACATAAAACAAATTCAGTGACATTAGGACAGAATAATGTCTGTCTGACCAGCTAGTAGTACTCAACCCGAACGCTGACCCGAACTCCCGAACGCTTACCCAAGGATCATCTTTCCTCTATAAATTTAACAAGGCAACTTTTAAAGCCAGCGAGGCGGAGCTCTAAGGTCGGGGTTAAAAGAAAATAACAACAATTTTTTGTATAATTGAAAATTTTCTAAAATTACTAAAAAAGGCGTAAATAATAACATAGAAAATTTTCCTGTGCGGTGGAGGTCTATGGTTGATTAGGGCGGCGTATCAAACGTGGGGACATCTTTCAGGAGATGCTGCTTTAACAAAATAAATCCAACGAATCATAAGTTAAAATTAAAAGTTGGGAGTGATAGTAAAGGCAGAGCCCTGAGGGAAGAACAAAGAGGTATCCATAATATTTTGGTACCCAACAACGTAGTATAAGGTCTGGAGCAGTTTTGAGGAGCCGCTTTCGAAATCTTTGGATTTTTTATTTGGTGGTTTATATTAGGTTTCTAATAAAATATACCACCTGATTTTTTAGAAAAATTTGGGTTCAGAAATTACAGGGCTTAAGAGATCCCAAACTTCAGTTTTTTTACCTTTCTTAGTACCATAAACTTTAAATATTTTTAGCAGGTTTCAACAGTTTTATCTCATTGCCATAAAAAGCTCTAAAAGATTAAAAATTAGTACTCCAATCCACACACGGTTAAATTAGTATTTCGTTAGTAGGCTATTCGGCTAATGGTTGTGGAGAATATTTCAATTTCCATTCAGCAGTAAACTAAGTATATTGTCCGATGTTATTCTTATAAGAAATAAAAAACATATATCTCTTGTATACTGATTAATTTTATTAAAACTTGGTGGGTTAGCATTGACCAATAGAGAATATTCGTCCTAGGTCAACCTTAAAACTGGTCTATACCAGTTTGGATGCTGACATTGGGTACAGCAAATGAAATTGTCATTACATATGAAGTTTTTTGGATATCCATTATGACAAACTTCCCTTTCACCTTTGGTCCCTCCACTTGCAGCGGCTCGGGGCGGAAACTCAGGGGTTGGTTCCCAACCTGAGAATGTATGGTCCCTGGCTGTTGTACATGGATACCCCATCCACTGAGTTGGCCAGTTGGAGGGCAGAGCGGGTCCACATTGAGCCTGATCACAGCTGTCACAAGGCGCGGGAGTTGGTACTCTGAAAGGCCAATTTGGCTGCCTTTCCCATCCCACCCTTTCCTTTCCTGCTATATCCTAACCTTCTGGTAACCTGCGCAAAATTCCCGCTTGTGGAAAACGTGCCTATAGCAGCTATGCTGGGGTTTCCTAATCTAGCAACAATGAATAGAGAATATGCGGAATACGTTTCCATCTAACCCTGGAGGGTGAGGTGGAGCAATTAACCTCTTAAAACCACTGTGTGTACCTAGCAAATTAGAATAAACTGATTGCGTTTATTTGGTCACAGGTCCTAGCTCCTGTTCACGCTTTTTTATGACTCGGCCAATGACTAATATATTTTTGACATCGGATGGTTTTCGACGAGTTTTAAATATATAACCTTTGGGAAAAGTTGCCAATTATTATTACACCTATTAATTTCCAGCTCCAAAATCAGGGGGTTAAACATACAGAAATATACTTGTTTTAAACCCATTTAATGTAAACAAATGTATTCAATGATTTATTTATATAACAGTATCTTATAAAATTCATACCTTAAATTTTAAAATGTTTACATCATTAATATATGTTAGTTTGGATTTAAATACACAAGCTACTGAAATCGCAGCACGAGATATTTAAGAGCAAAATCCAACATCTACATTAATGACAATTTTTCAGGAGGGCAATCTGTCTACATCGTAATTAGTTGAACAATGTAGACGGTTGGGACTAAGGAGTTTTGGACATCTTGATTTTTTATGAAAATCAATATTAACCACAGAAAATGCAAACAAATATAAACTGTAACCAGACTATTTTACTGACCGGTAGATTACAAAACTTTAATCCCATGTCATTAGGTGACAGTGAGGCTTATTTGGTACTTTACATGTAATAAAGATAGTTTGCACGTATGATCGTTTAGTAAGTCTGCCATCAAGTAATTTGTTCACAATGTAAAGAAACTACTATAGGTCTACAACACGCTTGATTATCAATCACAGTCAGTCGTGTTACAGAGTTATACTGTCCGAGTAATTCAAAAATTCCAAAACCTATTGTATTAATTTATCATCACTAGTCCAAACACTTAGCTTTTACATCGAAGTTTTCCAGTAAAAAATAAACTAATAATGAATCTAAATAGATATAGGCTAAGTATTGTTTTAAACACGACAAAACACTATCAATTTACATAACACTCACATTTTAAATTATTTCAAAATAACAAAATGTATGGAACAAAACATAACCTAACTTCATAGTTGAAAACGTGTTTACATTTTTTGTGATTTATAAACAAATATGCAGTGTTTCCACTCTACGGTAAAAATATGCCACGCACTGATACAAAAATCCCACTTTATCCCAGACTCTCCCTTATAGTATCCCTCGTTATATCCCACACTTTCCCACTGATTTGTTAAACATTGCAACACAGTTAATGTTAAATATTATACGATTATTGAATAATGTATTAGTACAATACCGTTAGATAGAGCTTATTTAGATCTACTAATTACCTATAGGTATTTTACATTTTAATACTTCAAAGGATTTTGAGCAATGCGACATAGGTTAAATGATACGGTGAATTAACTAAATTAAATAATTTATCTACGTGAGAGGTACTAATATTTTTAATGGTAGTACTAAAGAGTACGAAGTAGGTACTAAATAATGGCAAATAGTTTGCTTGTTAATTCCAACATGGCTCGGCCAGTGAAATTGACATGATTCAGTGTTCGTTCTGTGACGTTTATAAAATCATAATAGGTGCGGACAGCGAGGTTAAAAAATGGGAAACCCCGCAACTGCCAGTACGGCGAGAAAATCCACTAGAAGTGCTACTGTTAAGGTGCTCTGGTCGTAAGTTGTAAGCAAACTAGCAGACGTAATGCCGATTTCAAAAAAATCCCACTTTATCCCACAATCCCATTTTATCCCACAAGCAGTCAAAATATCCCATATAGGGGATAAAAATCCCTCAAGTGAAACACAGATAAATCCCAGCTGACATTTTAAAGACAACCATAGTCAATAGCTTACTACGAAATCCAATTCAACTACTGAATATCAAACATTAAAATTAGTTTTAATAATTATTAATAATCCAAAATAAAATACAAATGCTGTGTTAAAACATCCCTTTGGTATCCCAAATGACTCCTTCAAAATGTCATTAAGAAATGTTTTACTGTTATTTAGTATTTCGATAACACACCCACCCACACACACACACACACACACACACACCCACACACGGCCACTGAAACTTCTTCATCAATACAGTGATTCACTTCGTTCATCAATTAGGCGCAGATTGTCCCTGGTCAAACGATATTGGTCTAATTAAAAACGAACGTTGAGTGCACGTGATTAACCGATGACAAGTTCTCCCGAACAAAAAAGATAATCCCTGTTCTGTTACACGTTCGTAATTAAACACAGCCAATCATTTCTTACTAATTGATCACCCTCGTCTACTGTGTCAGTTTGGACGTTATCCACGATCCTCTATCACATACCGTTATGCACAGTCCTCTATCGTGCATTATATGCTATTTTTTGGTCTGAATGCTTCACGATCAAATAGCACAATCATAAACAGTAACGTTTTAAAAATAAATGTATCGTTTTTAACAGAGCATTTAGGTTTAGTGCATGGCTGGGACCATTTAAATAGAAGAAGGCCACAGAGAATAATTTTTAATTATGAATGCGTGGAATGCTTTATATAAACTCCTACGTGACGATATAAATAATAAATTTTGCAAGATACTCCTTTTATAATTTAATTTTTAAACTTAAAGCTCTTTAACTCCCACTATGCAATATCAACCATAATTTAAATTTCAGAATACCTCTTCATATATTTTTGTAAAAGGTTATATTTTGACAAGAGTGACACGCTTATAAATGTACATGCTTCAAACCAAGCTTCGTTTCGTTAAACATATTTAAAAACGACCTGGAACTTTTAATACAGGCAGAAAATGAATTCAAATTTGTAAACAAGGAATACGCAAAATATAAACAAATAAATGGTTCTAATCAGTTTCATAAATAAGCTATGGCAAATGTGTGAGCCTTAGTCTACATAAATAACCGGCGCCAGGCGGATATGGGTCTATTGCATCAGCAAAGGTCACAGCAATAACTCAGCAGCTGCTATCAGCAATACCCCCTCTAAACACCTGATAATCCTGGAATTTGGCTTATAATAGATGAATCAGAGTATCTCTTGGGAAGTTATGCTTGTTAGCGAAATGAATGGAAGGCAAAAATAAACTTGTAAATATTATAAAAATGCACTGTATTAGATTGCATTTTATTTGTCTATCTATTGTGGAATGAACTACGAAATTTGTCCTTGGTTAGTTAGTAAACTACGTCAAATTACTTAAAAAAGTATGTTTATAAAAATAAATAAGCTGTATAGATAATAATAAAAAATATGAAAAAGCGGGATTTAGTTTTAATTTTAATGCAATTTAATAAGTAAAATATAAAACAACTTTAAATATCAGCTGATAAAATTAAACATTCTACTTAGGACTTCAGCCAAAAAATAAACTTACAGAACACATAAAGGTGTACAATAAATTACCATAAATGGTCTTGTCAGTACTCTATTCCGTTAAAGTTGCAATATAAATGTATGATAGTAAAATAATAAATAAATGCAGTAAAGAATAATGCATAGCATAATACACAGCGTTGTAGTTTTGCTGATAGCCCCGTAACCCGACTGAAATAATCGAACACGTGAAAATTGCTTCTTTCCGCTTACCTCAGTTGTCGTCACATTATTTCTTATGAGGTTCTTTTCCTTTTAAAAACGAAGTTCTGTTATTCGAGTTTTAGAAACAGTGGCTACGGATCATGTAATTTAAAAGGGATGTGAAAAAAGGTTTTAAAGTTGCTGATACTTCTTTTTAGATGACGTATTACAATGTTGGAAACTTATAAAACTGAAACAACTATAACTGTTCTGTTTTCTTGGGCTAAAATAGTCCGTCTCAGTATATATGAAATATATAAAAGTATTTTAATGATACAAATTTAAGGGCATATGATCAAAATCTATTGACTGGTAATGTGACACGATCATACACAGCTGGTAGCACTTCCATTAAGTTGCGTTAAAATAGGGAAATGCAAAAAAGGTTTCTTTAATGACACTTTTAAAACCAATTGTATTTTGTCAACTAATTTGTCTATAGCTTTACTGTTTCTAAGACTAGTTATATAATAAGTTGCGAATAAACAGTTAAAAAACATAGTGCTAAGTTTCGTAAAATTCGGATGCGATTTTGTAATATTTTCAATCAAATAAGCACTGGCCAGTCGTGTCGTAGCCTTTTGTCTTGGGTTCCGCTTTCTGGACTTATCCTTGGCCGGCCAAACTAAATAAATGTTTGTTTTATTCGTACCGTCCGTTTGTGTTGTATAAAATATACTGGGATTGATACAATATCCGAGCAAGTGACGCTTCTCACCACCTTATAGGCAAAGTGGAAGCCCCAAAAGTGATTACTTGTCATGAATGTGAGCACAAAGACACAACAAACCAGCCACTTCATAATCAGCGCTTATTCATGGGTGACAGCCCGGACAATGAGGTGGTTGTCCACAAAGACAGGGTTTGTCATTGAGGCGTAGCACAATCAACTGGTTGGGGCTAACGTTTAACAAAGACAAGTTTGTCACATCTATAACTGTGTAAATAACCGTCAAACTTGGACGTGGTAGTAGTGTGGGTTTGCGGGTTTTGCGCCGGAAGTGACGTCATCCGGTCACGTGACCGGAAGTGCTGAGTCATGAAAGATGTTATCTGGGGCTGAGCCAGTGACGTAGGCGGTTTTGTGACGAAATGAGTTAAAGTTCAAAGTTCAAGGTCACGGGGAGGTAATTTTAAAAAAGTACTACCTCGCACGCGTAAAATCCGATTGTGATTCAATAGTTTTAATTCGATAAAATATCGAATGAAAATTATCGAATGAAGCAATCGAATGATACGAGTGCGAGGTAGTACTAATACAAATATTACTTTATTTTTATTTACAATAAGTTATGTTTACAATAATTCATGTTTACAATAGTTCCCCGTTGTTGGTTGTCATCGATGTTGTTGATCCGGACGAGTTGCGGCCATCACTTCGCTTTCTGAAGAAAGACGGTATATACTTCGATTCCTGCGCAGAGTCCATGTTGTTTTTTGATGCGTAAAGTTCCAAAGATAAATCGTAACCGGACGCAATGAGAAGTCTTAACTCTTCATTAAAAACCTCGAGGTCTTGGAAAGTCGCCAGATGAATAGAGTCATAATGAATACACCTAATTTTAATGGACATTTTAATACAATGTTTTACGTTTGTGAAGAGCACTCGATGTTCACCAGTCGAGAGCCGGAGGTGTACTGACTATTCGCTAGCTAGCGTTCTGGTATCAAACAAAATGGTGGGGCGGAGAAGATGGCGGACAGCAGATGGCAGGCGGCAGGTGGCAGCTGGTTGCTACTACATTCGCCGCCACAGTAATGCAATCCTTCGGCGTAATTCTTGTAGTTTATCTTGTCGGTTCATTTGATACGTTTTACATCTACATATGCAATAGCTGAAACACTTGCACTTACGACAAGCTTTCCCGTCAACTTGATCGCCTGGTATTTTAAAACATTGTAACTCGCAACAATATGTCTTCAAATTGTTATCGAAAAATAAATTTTTCATAGGTGACACCGACATGTTAGCTGCAGCGTGTGTTAGACAAGACTGAGACTAACTTCACTGCTCCCTCTCTTTTATACCTCTTCATAAGTTAACCCTGAATGAAAGTTCAAGGTCATCCATTTGAATTTTAAAAAAAAGCAACACAGCAGTATATAAAATATTATACTGCTGTGTTGCTGTTTTTATTTTTTTTTTATTTTATTTTTTATTTTTTTTTATTTTCTTTACTAAACAAACATCTTACAATACAATAAACTTAAGTTTAACATTGATAACTAGAAATACAAACAATAAAATACAAACAGAGACATTATGTACAAGGATGCGTGATGTGCAGAGTGAGTTCCGTCGAGTTGTTGCCGCTTACACCGTGTGATACCAAATACAACGTCCCCGGTTGAATATCTCGCAAATCTTCATTTTGTAGCAGTTGAACAAATCGTTTTGGAAGAAATACTTGAAACTTCGGCTCATCTCCTGGAGAGAAAGGTCCTTCGCTCAATGAAACTAGAATTGCTTCTCCATGTGTGGTTTCCACTTTCTTGATGTTATGAATAATGTAGTGTTTTTGTTCTTTTAGTTCTGAACACTTTTTAGTTAGCAGAAGGTCGGATTTTGAATGAGTGTTGAATTGATCAACCAGTGTTTGTAGAAACTGTTGTGATGTCATCTTCGTCAGTGGTGTCTTCTGTGATGTTGTCTCTTCGGAGTCTCGAATAATACTCGTGCTGGAGCGGTGCTGTCTCCTCGTATTTATAGGCCCCGCTACCCCCACCACATTTCTGTTCTCCGCTACCCCCACCACATTCCTGCGTTTGTTTCAAGTAAGCAGCCAAACGATACGCGTTGTACAATGCACAGTTTGTTTGGCCGTGTTTAAGATCTTTTGCAGCGACACAAATATTACCGAGATTAATGTTAAAGTCCTTACTGATAGTTATATCGAAAACATCACCGTGCGTGTACTTTTGTATCCAGTTCTTTTTTTCTAATCCTCTTGTGTATATATGTGAATATTGTTTGCAAAAGTTAAACATAATACTGTGCAGATTACTGTAGCTTATAAATCCTTCATACCAATGTATGTGATGAAAGTAGTTTGTTATCCATTTGTTTGTACTTTTTGCTTTGGTGTTAAGTTTGTTAAAAGAAAAAGGAGCATCAAACGTGAATGGGTAGGCTACAAATGTAAGCAAGTCTAAAATTACTAATTCCTTGATAATAAACCTATCATCATTATTTCGAAATGCTTGAAATTCTATTACACAAGGCTTTACACTCACTTCTTCATCCCCTCCGCTCATCATGGCACCTAGCGATCAACTAAACTGTTTTCCACACCACGGTAGGTTAAATACCAGGCCGTACAGTTGCAGGCGCGTTGGTGTATATTTAACGTGGGCACCGTCCCCAATAGGCCTACCCCACGTGTGTTCTTCTTTACTAAGTCAAACTTTAGTCTTTTTTAACTTCTTCTTCTTGTGTTTCGTTTTCTTCTTCTTCTTGTTTCTCCGTTTCTTCTTCCTGTGTTGTTTCTTCTGTAGCTTCTGTAGCGATTTCTACAAGTGGTTCAAAATCCTTTAACTTTCTCCACATGCAAACTTCATGAGGTATTCTATTAAAAATAGATGTATCCACAGGTCCGTACACGATGGTGCTATCAGGTTGTTTTTCCAAGGTATCGACCAAATATTCTTTAATAATAGCGCTTGCAAATACCAACTGTCTCATGTACCTTGTAATAGGTTCTGTTGCGTAGTTTAAAACGTAGAATTCTTCATGTGACAGTAGAATCTTATTTTCATGTTGAGTCAAGTCTCTAATTCGCACTTGTAGTTGTCCACGATGTTTAACAATATCGATTTCATTGTCACAATCCAAAAGTCGAATATGTGTTTTCCTTCCACACAAACTGTTAGTTAAATAACATTCTATTAAATGTACATGTTTCAAAAATGACTCCCAAGCATTTTGCGAAAATAAAACCTTTTTTGTTCCATGGTGTAGTATTACTGTAGGGGAATAATCCAATGACTTCATCAATCCAACTGATACACTTTTACTGATGCATGCTGAGATGGGGTAAAAGATTCGCAAAAAAACTTCAGTTAAAATGTGAGGAGGAATATTTTCTTCAACTTTCTTCTTCCTCTTTGGTACTACCTTTGATGGGTCTGCATTACTTTCCTCCTCTCTATCTCTTTTACCAAACTTTAAAAATGCAGTTATTTCCTTGATGATTTTTTCTTCACTAGTATTATCACGTTCCAATAACGGTGCTACCTCTGCATCACCTTGTACAACAGATGGAGAACTCATTTTGTAGAAGATGTTGCCCATGCGATGATAGACGATCAACTGAAAACCTGCATTGTTGCTCCGCTATTTATAGGTTAGCGACAGTGGCGGTGCCGGTGGTGGTACAACGTTTTACAATACCGTCTTTACGATACCAGTCAACGGTGTGTATGTAACAATTTTATCGTGCAAAATTAAACAATACGCAGATGTATTTGCAGGTACGTTTTCTTGAAATTCCATTTCTATCTTTATATCAACACTAGACGATTTTACAGATTCGTTTTGTTTGGAGCAATCAATTACAACAATCGGAGCTTTCGATTCAAACTGTACGGGAGATAGTAGAGGTGTGTTTGTTTTGCCGTAATATGAATTTTGGAACCTAGCGTACATATCGTATAAAACACTGTACCTTTTTTTATCAAAAGAGATATTAAAGTTGTCGTAGGGAAAGAATTGTGAATTCAGGAACACTTTACAGTTTGTTAATTTACAATGGTCAAATTCACCAGCATTTTCAGTTAATATACTTTTTTTCTTTGTTTGTAATCCAAAGATTACATATCTCGCTTTTTCCAAATGAGTAGAAGTTTTTACAGTCCATGTATGCCGTTGTGTTGAAGGTAAAACGGGGTATTCATGAAACTCCCAGCTTCTGAATGGCATTACAATGTCTCGATCTGATTTTAACTTTCTTAATAATGTAATCCTGTGTTCATCATTTAGTCGCACATGTGGTACTCTCCAAACAATCTTGTCTAATGTTAGTTTCCAGTCTAAATTGGCTTCAGTTGTTCCAGCAGATGCTTTAATAATATCATTATCGTTTGATGACCTTAATAAAACTAGTTCTTGTTTTACATTTATTATTATTCTTCTGTAATCTTCAGCAAATCCTAAAAGTAATCTTAAAGGTACGTAAAAATCAAAGTTTCCCGACGCGTCAGGAGTAATTATACTTTTGTCTGGTGCAACCCATCCTGCAACAGCTAACAGATTCTTCTCATTTGGTGTTAAAGACGCTAATCCTTTTAATGTACTGGAAATTCCAACCTTTTTTGTTGAATCGACTGTAACTCCTGAAATTTCATATCTAATCTCGTCAAACAAAAATGCCATAGGATTATTTATGAACGGAACAGTGGTTCCAACAGTACCGTCAGCTTTTGTTACTTTTCCTTCAATATATAAATAACTTTCGCATGGAAGAGTATAAATGTCTTGTTGTTGTATAGGAATCCTAATTTCATCGTTATTGTTTAATTTGGACGAAGCGTAAGGGTTGTGCGTGTGATATTCCTTTTCCCATAAGGTCTCGTCGAATGTTGGGCCCTGCGCTATATCCAGTATATCCATTGTTAATGGCCTTTAATCCAATTTCTTCTAGAAAACGAATGTTGTCACTTGTTAATCCTTCTACAGCTGATGAGCTACTGACCTCTTTGCTGGTTGGCTCTCTCTTTTTAAATGATAACCCCATTATCTAAGCGGATGATTTTATATGTATTCTTACAGTAATAGCTTCTCCTCGAAAGTCAATAAGGTTTCCGCCTTGATCCACTATGTTCAGCACGATGTCTGAAATGAAACTGGTGTTTAACGGTAGGTACACAAGGTTTTGAGGCTTTTCTACTATCTTGAAACCCGGTGCGACTGATGGGTAGAATGTGTGTAATAGATGCCGATTTTCTCCATCTCTGTAGGATCCTTGTATAATGTTACATGTAATGTCTATGCTGTTTACTTTGATGATCGTCACAGTTCTATTCCCAGAATGAGTTGTATTAGGTTCTAATACCTTTGTTTCCTTAGAAAACCCTAATAAACTACCAATTGAACGTTCTTGACCAAAATCAATATAATACTTAGAAGTAATTTCGGCTTTCATTGTATTGTTATTGCCTTTTATCGTTATATTTTCTTTTCCCATATGTTTTTGTATAACTTCATTTATATTATCAATTTCATAAGCTCCTGTTGGTAAACTGAATTCTTCCAAAGCTGAATATTTTCCTTTATTATCTTTTGTCTTGTAATAATGTATTTTGTTATTAATTCCTTCACTAACGTTTGGAATAGAGTTATATGTTGTTAAATCCAATAATGCGGCTTCCCATAGTCTTCCTTTTTGCAAACGTAGCGCTGGAAACAGAATACTGCGCAAAGTACATGAGTTACCGGTTAATGACACTGTATACGAAGACATCTTAAAGTTGACTAACACTTTTAGCTAAAAAGTCTAAACATAAATGACCGCAAATGGATGTATCATCAGGTTGTTTTCTTGTATAATTGTAAAAAACATTTTCCGCCGCACGAAAGTATTGTTGAAGTTCTTTCGGTGGTGGAAGGTTTCCAAAACTGTCGAAATAATAAATCGTTTCACCAAGTTTCTTGTAACACACCCAATGAGTGCCTAATCCTTCACTATTATCCAAATTTACTATACCAGTCTCATTTTTCCACATTTTAACCGGTAATTCATCTTTCATAAATACTCCTCTAAAAAATGGGATTTTCAAACAAGAAGCATATGTAATCAGTTCTTCATTGGTTAATTCTTTGTTTTTAATTATTAATTGCTCTTTCTTATTTAATACACACGATACGGTCTTAGGTATAGTCCTCCTCCCTTTTTTATCATTGACCATATTGTTGGTTTCTTTTTACCTTTACCACTAGTAGATCGACGTTTTCTTCTGATATTACCTCCTTGTTTCTTAGCGGGTCTTTTCCCACGCCTTCTTCTCTTTCCTCCTCCTCCAAACGTAGTTTTTGCTTTCATTGCTGCTGTTACTGCTAAAGACGCTGCTTTTTCACCAATACTCGCGTCACTAGATTTTACTCTTTGCCAAGCTTTCTCAGAAAGTGCTCTATCTGCTATTGATCTATTTTTTGTATCACCAAATTTGGAATACGCTATATCGTGCTGTTTACAAGCCTGATCAAGCTTATTTATTCCAGGATCTCCTCTAGCAAGCCGTTTCTCTAATTTGGTTCCAGGACCACAATATTGATATCCTCCAGGTAAATGTAATTCCACAGGTAATAAATCAATCGCCTTGTTAACTATAGCTCCAACCGGTTTACTTAATAGAGAAAATGCTGTTGATGCTATTCCCCTTCCTCTCTGTAATCTCTCTCGATTATGACTGATGCGTTTAGCCCTCGGCATGACTATTTATAGCCAAACTTACAATCAGTAGGTGCACTCTATAAATGTTTTACAATGAATGTAATATTAGTCTTGGCTTCTTGTATTATATATACTGTTTAAAATCCATTTATTATATAGAAATGGATTAATTAATTAAATGTAGATGCTTTATCCCTTATCATGGGTATTTAAATTCTTTTTTCTCTTATATAATCTTCATCGTTTTCTGTTGGTTCATTAATCACATTCACTTTATCCCCCTTTCCTAATGTCTTGACTTTAGAAGGCTCAGACGGTTTATCTAATTGATTAGGTTTTTCTGGATTGTGTATCTTTTTCCAGTCTAAATAATTGTGGCTGTCAACATCTGAAGCTACAGCTCTTCCTGAAGCCCGATGGATATAATTAAATAAAGCTGCACCAAACCTTTCCATATGTTTTTCATATTCTGTAGTCCATTTCTTGTGTACTATATCAAATATTTTCTTATTTACAGCGTCTCCATCCTGCTCACAATCACCTACATTTGACAATTTTAATTTTTTTACATCATAGCTTGTATCAGTTTCATTCTTTTTGTAAATCGTTAACAATTTTAAAGTCGCTAAATTTACTGCTTCGCCATCATAAATGGGATGTTTTATATTGCTTAACCTTTTACCGGAAAATCCCCAATGGTCTTCGTGTACAATCGGGGTTCTTTTATCCATGTATTGTACCGTAACCGCATCAGAAGACAAAAGCGGATCACCAACATTTTGAATTACTTTTCCTTCAAAATTATAATTACCATCAGGTGTTAACGGAAACCCAGCTCTTTTTTCACTATATCCAGATTTTACTCCAAACTCGGAATACCGTCCAAACTTGTCCACACTCATGATGTAACTGAATCGCTATCGTTTAGGTTCTTACTATATATATATATATATACGTCTACTGAACAATTATTTCTCGTTTTCGCAGTTCATCAACCAAAGCTACCCATTCGTTTTCTAAACCAGTGTGCCCGGCTTCCATAGCTTCATGTAATAACCTCATTCGATCAACTAACTTATTTATATCGTTGTAATATATTATATTGGTTTTATACAAATTTTTTAATAATCCCCTTCCAGATGTAGTAGGATCAGTTGTTTTTCTTTTTTTATGCAAAACATTTAATTCAGCAGAAGATAAAGCTCTTCTTTTAATTGGAGCTTTATTTGATTTCGAGGGGAAAAGACTAGATATAATGTTTGTGTATTTTATTGACCTGTTTCTATGAATAGGTAGTTCTTTGGAATATTTTTTTCTATGTGCATTTGTATACTCTAGTATATTTTTAAACAATTGTAAATCCTTTTTAGTAAATTTACCAGGATTATTTTTAAAGATGAGTTCAAACAAACCTGTTGTACCTTTATATTTCTTATCACCAATAACTATATCATCATTTTCGTTTATATCTAACTTTCTATCTCCAATCATTAATCCTTTATCCTCTATTCTAGCTCCATATGTATGATAATTTCGATTAGCATGTGTGCCATGTAACATTTTTAATGTATATTTTCTTCCAAGTGTTCCTTTAAACATAATATCTGTGCCTAATTTGCTTAAGTTGGATGGGTTGATATCCTCTTCTTCTGCTCTTGTATCTTCCGCACTTGTATCTTCTGTACTTGTATCTCCTGCAATGTTCTTTTCCCTTAAATCTCCTATATCTCCGCTTTCTTCATACTCGTCGCTTTCTTCAGATGTTTGTAACTGGTCAGAACTTTCATCATTCTGAAATTCTTCTTCATATTTGGAAATTGGTAGCATTTTGTCTCCTTCGAAGCGAAATGAAGGTCTTTCCATATTTTGTGCTAATCGCTTTAAAGGTTCAGTAACAGGTTTGAATGTTGTTTCTAAAAATTGCTCTCTTTCATTTATACCTGATTTTAAAGCTCGGTTTTTTTGTCTAATAGAATCACTAAGTGATTTTATTTCCTTTAATAGCTTTTCCTGGTTAACCATCTTCACACCTTGACGACTTGTACAGTAATACCGCTAATCAGTGTATTAAAACGAATTTATCAAAACCTATTCTATAACGACCATCTTTTATAGCTTGATCTTTCATAATAACCAAAAATCCATACTTTTCCGCCCATGCTTTTCCGCAAAGCTCTTTAAACTTTTCAAATGCCATATCAGCATTTACATGATCGTTATATATATGTTTTAGGTTAGTATCATCTTGTTTGAATACAATTAGAATATTTGCATTATCTCTGATAAGTTGTTTTGGGATTTTGCTATAAGTTTGTCCTATATATATGCTGTCGATGTTATTATGTCTTCCCATGGCAAAGTAGTTTCTAATAGTATCCTGATTTTCACAAGATACATCGTCAAATATAAATACAGAATACGGTTTCGCTTCGTTTGGTTGCATAATGCTATCACTAGCGTTAAATTTGTAAAAATTAACATCAGACACATCAGATAGGATTTTATCCAGCAATTGATACTTTGGTTGATGTAGAGACTTTGAAAAAATATATAGGTTACTAAACCTTAATCCCTGCGGATTAGTGATCAAATTAAAGACAACATTGGTCTTTCCACAGTTTGAGGGGCCACTTACTATACATCGAACAGTGTTTGGAAGTAAACTACCGTGTTTACCATTGTTGATTTTAACGTTATCCACAGTTAAATCATCTATGTTATTAATATTGAATCGATCTTTATGGTGAATAATCTCCATCCTGCTCAAAGGTTAACGATGAAATGAGTTGCTTGTATTAAACCAAGTCCTTTATAGGTATCCATGAATCCTCAGTTTTGTTAAACCCTAACCACCGCACTTTAACTGCGTCCTTTTTTCTTTGTAACACTTTTTCAACAAGATATACATCACCTACTGTTGACTTTAACATTTCATGTCCATAAAATGCACCTTGCAACAAATCTCCTTTGTTATCTTTTAGGATATACGTTTCAGGTACAGTCGGTTGCACTTTATACACTGTAAAAACTTCATTCGTCCAATTGGGAAGGTATTTTTTGGTAAACACTCCCTTATATTTACTAATCCGTACTTTATCACTTACATTAAATTTTCTTGGCTGCATTTTTTCTACTTTAGGCTTTGTATTTTTCTTTATGCGTTTTAATACATCTTTTGCATTTCTTCTATTTACTTTGTTAGGTTTCATACCAATAGTTCTATGAAACCTGTTGTTATAATCATTTATTAATTGTGGTAAAACATCATACCATACGTAAGAACCTCTTTTTGAAAATTGTTTATACAGTGCTCCTTTTAAGGTTCTATTAAATCTTTCTACAATAGCAGCTTTTTTCTCTGAATTTGTAGAATAATGATTTATTTTATATTTATTCATTAACTGTGCAAAGTTTGTATTAAAGTATTCTGTTCCATCATCAGTTTGTAAATGTTTAATTTTGTTTTTATCTCTTTTTATGGCTATTTCCATGGCTTCTGTTACGCTTTTACCAGTCTTGTCCTTTAGAGGCAAAGCGTCTGCAACTTTTGTAAAACAATTAATAATTGTGAGTATATATTTAAATCCTTTGTTTATTCTGCTATGCGGTCGCATTTCAATTAAATCCGCTTGATATAGATCATTTATCCCTTTTATAACAGTATTTCTTCTTGGAAACTTTATTCTTGCAGGTTTGTGTAGTTCATTAATAATCTTCTCCTTCAGGTCTGACATGATGGTTTCACGAAGGCAGCTGATATGGTATTAAATATTCTTTTGTATAAATCTGCTTATATATATATATATATACATATAGTTCAAGGTCATTCAAAACTTGTGTAAAAAAAGGGGAAACACAGCTTAACATTGCTGTGTTTCCCCTTTTTTTACGGAAAGGAAAAGGATAGAGGATCTAGGACGATGAAAGGGTTATTAGTCAATAGGGTTGAGGGAATAGTGACCGAATGGTAAAGTGTGGATGTTGTCTGGAAGGGTTTGTCTTTTGTCGTCATTACAGGATAGCGCCTTTTTAACTTCAGTCACGCTGTACAGCTGATGGTTAAAACTTCTGATGGTGTTGAATTTAGCTGTAATGATGTTATCCTCAAATAAGCATTGCTTGTAGTGTTCAAAATGCACTTTCTTCTTTAAATATAAACTCTTTACACCTTTAGCTTTCTTAATATAGCTATTCTTCTTTTCTTCTTCTTCTTTTTCATTATAGAGTTTCAAAGAATATAGTTTAGACATCAGTGCAACAATCTCTTCAAGCAGAACACCATTAGCCTCATCCTTGAATTTGCCTAGTACTTTTTTGTGTCTGTCATTGTCGTAGTTTCGATGATCTTTTGGATAATCGGAGAAATCAAAGTCGTTCTTGTAAATAAATGTACGTAAATCTTTATACATGTCCAATGTTACTATGCGATATATAAAAGCGTCAGTGTCCATATATGTAATAGATATATTTTCTCTTCCGTAGAACGCCACCATTTTGTTGTAGTGAAAATCGTACATGTGTGTTTTTGAGATGTCCAAGATTGACATGCCTATATACAAAGGACGATCCATCTTCACACTCGTCTTCTTCATGGACACTGCTACAAGTTTTTCATTAATAATTATAGATGTTCTAAAATTTGGCTGCTGTACTAGTTTCTGTAATTTTTTTGCGTCGGTAACAAGTTTAACATTTTTGTGTCTTCTTTTGTTTTCCAATGTTTTTCCAAATATCGCATTATTCATTAATTTAAAGAAATCTTTTTGAAAGTCTGATGTAGCTGCTGCTCTTCTGATGGTATTTGAATCAATGTAGGGTTTCAACCAGCATGATTGAGAAAATTCCAAAACTCTATTAATTTTTGTTAGACGTAGTCCTAATTCGATAGCTTGTTGAACCACCCAAAAGTGAGCCACGTAGCGTTGTTTATTATTTAATGTCATCATTAATTTGGGGTGTTTTCCAATTGGTGAAATTTCTGTTTTAGCAAGAAGTGGAAGGTCATAATGAAGATCATGTAAATTTTCTGGGTATTCAAAATCGCAATCCAAAATATATCCAGTGTCACCATGTTTCGGAATTTGTAAAATATCGCCAATAGAGTCGGGATTAATCCATTTAAAGTTATCAAAAGGAAGTGGGTTTGACATTGCCCATCCGTACAGGTTATTTGCATCGAAATATCCTAAATAGGTTGACGGTTTGGTTTCATCGTAATCGGGTAGGTATTTGTTGTTGGCTTTGACATGTCTGGTAACACTTTGGGTCAATCCGCCTCTTACTCCAGCTTCAACCATTAAAACCATGTCAATGTCTGTTAAAAGTTGGAGTTTGCATTTTGTTTCTTTTAACATGGCTTGCCAAGCTAATCCTGGTGAAGTATACGAATGTAGAGGGTCCAAACCGTATGCAGCAAAACAGGTGTTTCGGAATTCTTCCATTACATCACAAAGAAGAGTTACATCTAGTTTGACATAAAAGTCCGAGTAATCTCCTAAGGTCTTCATATCTAACTCGTTCCATACTCGACGTGCGTGTTGATAGTCCTCAAGTGATATTTCCGAATCATTAAGTTTGTTTTTGAAGTGTTCTGGTGAAGGTAGTGATGTTTCATCAAATCTATGCAGTCCATCGATGTAATCATAGGGGAAGACTCCTTTTCGAAGAACCAAATCCATTTTACTATTGGGTACAATTTTGCTTGTTTCTATCAAATCTGTTCTTCTTAGATTTTCAGATAATTTCATGAGGCTTGAAGGCATAAATCTAAATGAATCAACAAACCTTAATTTAATTTTACCCACCTTTTTTGAAAAGCTTATAAATTTTTCCATTGTAGTAGCCAAAACGTCTATTGCTCCATTATCTCTTCCTAGTTCGGGGATTATGAAGTGCGAATCATAACCACTCAGATTGTGCAGAACTACGGGGATAAAATATGGTAGTTTGTAGTTCAAGTTGCAAGCGTTACAGGCTGCACCTCTGTACGCTCCCGTAAGATGATCGTGGTCACGAACTTTAACGTTATCCAGTGTAAAGGTGTTATTACACAAATAACACGTTGTTGTTGAAACATAATGTTGAAGTTCTTCTTCTTCCATAGGTGACATGGGTACCTTTGTTCCATACAGTTCTTCTACCTTTGCAGCTATGTCATACAAATCATCGACAAAGTATTTGGCTGCTTCTTCACCGCGATAAATCTTTGGAGAAGATGATAGTCCATATTTTTGAAGATGGTCTTCAGTCAACGTGGATTTAATTAGTATGCAATAACTGTTTGGTGAATGAAGTTGGTATTTGCTTCTTCTTGTAACGTCCTCTTCTTGTTGTTCAAGCGGATGTAAAGAAGACTCGAAATCAGCGTAAACAACAACAGGTACACGGTATTGTTGTATTACTTTGTCAAATTTTATCTGCGCTCTGCTAGGATGCGGCAATTTAATTCTTACTTCATAGTTTCCATTACATAACCGCTGGTGTTCTACTAACCAATCAGACCCTCCCCTTCTTAGTTCTTTGTTCACGTGACAAAAACATCTTTTGCAAATTGTCATCTTTCTTTTATGCTTAGATAATTGATTAGAAACAAGACTTTCAAATTTTTTGATATACACAAAGTGTGAAATATCACCTTTAGTAATTAATAACAAATCGGTATGATCTCTGCGCTCATTTGGTGTTATACGCAAGGGGTACAAATTGTTTGTCGAATCCAATCCGAAGAGGTTGACAGAAGCTGAAGGATTTTGTTTTTCAAATTTTGAAACGTCTGTTATAGCAACAGGGTAAGTCATCCCTTGGAAATTATATCTATGTTGTACTTCTTCATAATAGTGACTTGGTCTTTCCGGATGAATTGTTACATATTTGGCCAACATAGCATATTTAAAACACTCAGTATCTTGATTTTGTACGTTGACGCAGGATAAGGTATTTCTAATCTTTGTTGGTAGAGGAATGTAGCTACTTCCTCGAATTCCATAGCCGTGTTTGTGTACTCTTAAGTCTAGCCCTGTGATGCTTAACAAATTCCATCCAGAGCCTCTTCCTTCATGTTCTTGTATTTTAGTCATTAGCTCTTCAAAACATTCAGATACGATTGAATCAATATCTGACGAAAACATAATAGTTCGGTTTTTTGTTAAAAACCCTCTCGGTGAAGTTTCATTTTGAATGTTTGTAAATAAAGCATCCATTAATAGTCCAAATTTAATAAAATTTAATCTTTTTAATTCATTTTGCAAAGTGTTGCTTACCAATCCTTTTGCGTTATTTAAAAACTCTTCGAGTTGTAATTTTGCATTGTCAATTTTGAAGTGGGTTACTACATTACCCGGAAGTGCTCGGGCATGTAGTTCTACATTTACTGCTGTTGATGCTGAAGGACGGTGAAGTGTAGACAGAGCATGCGTAGAAGTCGATGCAGCTGATGATGTTGAAGGATGATGAAGTGTAGACAGAACAGGCGTAGAAGTCGATGCAGATGATGATGATGATGTTGAAGGACGGTGAAGTGTAGACATAGCAGAGGTAGAAGTCGATGTTGATGGTGCATATTGAATAACACTAGGTCTGGAATTTTGGTGTTGAGCTAACATTTGATCTATTTCTTTCAATTCTTCTTCTTCATATTCTTCATTTTGGTTTTTGTTATGTTTCAGTTCTTTATGTATCATTAAAATAAATTCATCCTTAAATGAAGACTTGCAAATATCGCAGCGATGCATAATGTAGGTGCGATCTCCACAAGGGTTAAGGCAATAATGAACAACACTGCAAATACCCCTCTATTTATACCCTAGCAAAAGTAATGGGGGTACGTATTACGTGAAGTTTACTATTTTTTTTATTTATTTATTTTTTTTTTCATTTTATATTTACTATTGTAGCTGGAGGCTACAAATTTCTGTATTTAGGTCAAGGTCATTGAACAAATTTACCAAAACGGGGAATAGAGCAGTAAATGATTTTATATTAAACCATAAACTGATCTATTCCCCGCTCTGTATTTAACTAAGACAATTTTCTCCAACAGAAACATTTGATAAATTTTAAACTCGGATGTGAAGTTGGATTGTACACATTGCATCTTGATCAACTAAAAATTTCATAAAACAATAGGGATCTTCAGTTGTAGATTCATCTTTAACATATTCAATAGTCAACATTGCCGAACGAAGATCTTGTGGAATTACGTCGACTTTTATGAGTCGCCTTTCGAGTTCGAACCGTTTTGTTATTGATGTAAGTTTTATCACATCATCGATATCGATGAGGGGAAAGCTGTAGCAAACGGAGTTTCCTGGTGGGTTCATCATGTCTATATGATAAATATACACTGTTGCATCGTCTTTAAATAGACGTTCCCCCACCATTAAATGTATAAGTTACCCCACTTTTTTAATCATGTAAATGGGTCAAGGTCATACAACGATATTACCAAAACGGGGAATAGAGCAGTAAGTGATTCTCACTATAACCACAAACTGATCTATTCCCCGCTTTGTATTTAAAGTAAACTATTTGAAGACAACAAAAACTTATTCAGATTCTTCCGATGATAATGATGATGATGAGCTCATATCACTAAATAAGCGACGACGAACACAAAAGTTCCTTGTGACTGGATCTAGAACTACATCATCGATATTAATACTGCTTGGAGGGGTTTCACTATCAACAAGGTCCATTTCCTCCAAGCAAAGCAACTGATGATGAAATTCCGGTTCATTATTATCGACATCGTCGTCGTCAGTCAACAGCTCCAACAGCTCCATCTCTCCAAGATATGGTTCACTGCTAGCAAACTCACTCAGTAGTTCAAGATCACTAAATAGTTCACCTTCCATCTCTGAATCGTCTTCGTCTTCATCTTCGTTTAAATTTAATGGAATATTTTTAATCAATTCTAGTATAGTCTTCTTAGAAGGGAAAATGTTATCTCTGGGCGACATGATTCCAAGTAGCAGACTGATTTACCACTAATACGAAACCACCTTTTATACATGATTTCGGTGGTGGTGGGGGTAAGTGTTGAAAGTGCAAGTGGTAGGGAAAAGTGATAGGGAAGAGGTATTATTGTAACACAAATGATTAAGTCCTGTAAGTAGGTCAAGGTCACCTTATCCTATTACCAGAACGGGGAATAGAGCAGTAAGAGATTCTTATTCAAACCTCAAACTGATCTATTCCCCGTTCTGTATTCCCCCCCCCTTTGGCGTTTTATTTAGTTTATGAGGTTGTGTAATAAAGGCACAGTGTGTAGCCTTCTTGTAATAATTGGACAATTTTTTTCTTCAAAGGGATTGGTTTTACATCTATTTTTACTTCTTCTGTTCCACGAATACCCAATCCTTTGACCTGAACATGTTGGTACTCCGTTAACAGTTGGTAAACACGCTGGATAAAAGTATCCGCTTTAGCAGTAGAGTCAATATAGTGGAGGTATACCATGGTAGGTGCTCTCTTGACGCAATTCAGAACCAAAGTGATAATTGTCTCTGTAACATCGGGCTTATATACCCATCGTTTTTTTTTTTTTGCTTTAATTACAGGTTTGGAACAATATAAAATGTTATATTAATGTTCCATCCTTTATCGACTAACCTTACCATATTACCAAAGATTTTATATAACTTTCTACTGTAGTTTGTTTCAAATGCTTCATTTTCACTACTATAAACTTCACCTGTTGGTCTCCACATGTACAATTGACAACTAACCTCTATATCAAGATACCGTAGCAGTAATCTCCTTACAGCAAGCACCTGATCAATGTTTTCGACCCGTCTGCTAACTATTATAGTTGCTGCAGAGATAGAAGTAGTGGATGCATTCATTTTCAGCAGAGTACTAATTTTTACCAGCGATGGAGAACCTCCTTTATACTTAGTTTAGGTAGTGGTGGGGGTTAGGAAAAGATATTGTTGTGAGAAATAAGAAGATCTTTCATTATTTTTTATCAAACGAATATTTTCTAAGTCCCAAGGTCATTTACACCAGTTGCCAGAACGGGGAATAGAGCAGTAAGTGGTTCTCACTTGGACCGCAAACTGATCTATTCCCCGCTCTGTATTTTAAAGTAAACAATAACTCTTCTCACTATTGAGCAGCCTTTGTTCTTTGAAGCTCAAGTTCTAAGTCTGCAACCAGGCGAAAGTCTGCATCATGCTCCTCCCATTGTTCAGGAGAACGCGGTTGACCACACCACTTAGTAAAGGCGTACCTCATCGCCTCATTGTACTCCTCCAGGATAACATGATAGGGTCTTGGTTGTTGCGTTGTAGACTGCATCGGTGATGTAGTTTGTTGCGGTTGAGACTGAGCACCATTTTCTGCAACCTTATTAATTTTATAAACCTCAGTCATTTCAGCAGCCTCAACAATCGCGTACAACTCCTCTTCGCTAATTTCCTTTCCCCATGTGTTGCTGTTGACGCTCATGACGATACAACTAATAATTATATTCCGAATCTCTCGCTTAAATACCCGCTTACCCCCTCCCCTCTTTACTGTTGAATAATGTCTTTAATATAATATTTCTCCTTTTTCCATTTAAGTTTTATCTTTAACTTAGTGCAATATATCTAAGTCCGTTATTTAGGTCAAGGTCGTTGTAGCATTGTAAAAAAAAAGGTGTGGACAACCTATTTACACTCTGCAGCATATGCTACAAATTGTAAATAGGTTGTCCACACTTTTTTTTTAATTTGGAAAAGACTATTTTTAATTTGGAATACACTTTTTAATCTTTTTTTATTTTAAATGTTTTCCACACACTGAAACCTGTATCATTTCGAATTAAATAGTTCTGTTTGGTAAGTTCTTTGACGTGGAGGTCCATGCCTCTAGGCAACTCTACATAGTACAATTTACCTTCACATTGAACCACCACCTTTGCAAAGCCCTTTGATTTAACAAAAAAGTATCGTTTATTTCTACAAAGCCTATTAATTCGAATTTTGGTTGGTCTCACTGTTGGATGGGGTGTAGAAAGAGAAACGGTGCCCTTGTGATTTTGTTTTAAATGTGATCTGCATACTTCTTCATTTAAAACACAAGACTTAGCACAACGTTCCCCTTTCCTTGCACCTTTTTTAAAACTGTAGCTGCATCTTGGTGCAGGAAGTATAGACTGCCTTCTCAAGGTTTTTAATTGTTGAAATTTCTCTGAAGGAGATTCGTTGTTAATACAGATCACTGAAGGACGGGAAAGGACACTTACAGAAGGTGTAGAAGGTTTGGTAGGAGAAGAAGAATGTAGACTTGCAGATGGTGTTGAAGAGCCTGGTGTAGAAGGTGGAAGAATGCTTGCCAGCGCCTGCTGAAGAAGCGAAGGAGCTGGTGAAGCCAAAGATGGTGCAGTTGTTTGCTCATCCTTCCTCGGTGATGGAGAAGGTGAGCGAGAAGTAGCCGAAGAAGATGAAGACGACGAAGACGATGAAGAAGATGAAGAAGATGAAGAAGCGGACGGGGGAGCAACGAGGTTTTCTTGAAGTGGTTGCGGTCGTGGTGCAGGCTCCTCAGGAACAATGCATGATAATATTAACGCCTGCCGAAGGATGGAAGGAGCTGGCGGAGCAGATGACGGAGCAGGTGAAGAGTGCTCAACCTTCCTCGGCAAAAGTTGCTTCCTACGGTCAGACATCTCGGGAACTGAACTGCACTCGTGATGTGTAAGCAGCAGAATGATTTTACCACTGGTGAAAACCCTCCTTTTATACCCAGTTGTAGGGGGGGGGGCTTTAGAGGTTAGGGAAGGAATATTGTTGTAATGTTTTACTAAACGAAAATTTTCTAAGTCCCGAAGTGGGTCAAGGTCATCTGAACATGTTGCCAAAACGGGGAATAGAGCAGTAAGTGATTCTCACTTGGACCACAAACTGCTCTATTCCCCGCTCTGTATTAGGAGAAGAGGACTAGCTTAAAGCTCGCAATTATAGGCAAATAAACCTGATAACGGAACACTAACCTCTCCCCCGAAAAATTATTCACCCAACACACAAACGATATAGTCAGTTAACAACAGTCGCGCACTCTGAAACCGCAAGGACGTTCATCACTGTGTAGGCGTCAGAATACTACGAACCGAAGTACAATAATACCTGACCAAGGTCCCCTTAAGTTTATTTCCCCGATGATGTATCCTCCAAGATAAGCAAAATGGTCAGTTAACAACAGTCGCGCACTCTGAAACCGCAAGGACGTTCATCACTGTGTAGGCGTCAGAGTTTTACGAACCGAAGTACAATAATTACCTGACCAAGGTCCCCTTAAATTTAACCAAAAATAAGCAAACTGACTGAATCTGTTTCTCGTGAGTAAGGGTTAAGATAGGTAAAGTCATCCGGTTTGCGCGCCGTAATGACTTAAGGTCGGTTTTCGTGCCATACCTTTTTGTAAGGGGTTAGGAAAGGTGTTTATTTGAGAAACATAATCCCCCCTGAGATATTTAAAGACATAAGGTCGGTTTTCGTGCCATACCTTTTTGAATGGGAGCGTGAAAGAAAAGTACATATTTCATTAGTAAATAAAAAACACTTCAAAAACACTTTAAAACCAACACCAAACTAACTACAGTTAAACTAACTACATTTACTAGCAGCAAACTACAAGCGTTATTCTAACATGCTTAATAATACACAGACATGCCTTAAGCTAAGGTAGCATCTCTAATATATAGTGGTACCAACTCTATACTAGAGATACTATTGCGGACAGCGCGGGCAAACAGCTAGCTAGGCTGTCGGCCTGCGACTGCGAACCCTCTGCGGGCTGCTCCCGCTTTTATAGGAATATATCGGGGGGGGGGGGCTTCGACAGTAGTTTGTTCTAACGCTGTATAGCACACTTTGAATTGCTCCAAGTCCGGTAACTGGGTCAAGGACACGTTAAAATATTTTGTAAAATAGCAAAGGTGTTACCTTTGCTATTTTACTTTGGAAGAAATCTGTACTACGTTTAAACAAGGGAGACTGTTATCCGTTTTACGCAAAACTCCTTGCACGATCTTTTGATAAAATGGAAAAGATTAATGCCGGAGGGCGATTCCCATTCCACCAAAATACAATGCATATCATTTCTATGCAACGGTCTCAGCTCTATTTTTACTTTTAATTTAATGCCTCGAAACTCATAAGTAAGGATGGACAGAAAGGCTTCTCAAATAGCAAGCTCGGAAGGGTAGTAGTGTGGGTTTGCGGGTTTTGCGCCGGAAGTGACGTCATCCGGTCACGTGACCGGAAGTGCTGAGTCATGAAAGATGTTATCTGGGGCTGAGCCAGTGACGTAGGCGGTTTTGTGACGAAATGAGTTAAAGTTCAAAGTTCAAGGTCACGGGGAGGTAATTTTAAAAAAGTACTACCTCGCACGCGTAAAATCCGATTGTGATTCGATAGTTTTAATTCGATAAAATATCGAATGAAAATTATCGAATGAAGCAATCGAATGATACGAGTGCGAGGTAGTACTAATACAAATATTACTTTATTTTATTTACAATAATTCATATTACAAATATTACTTTATTTACAATAATTCATGTTTACAATAGTTCCCCGTTGTTGGTTGTCATCGATGTTGTTGATCCGGACGAGTTGCGGCCATCACTTTGCTTTCTGAAGAAAGACGGTAGATACTTCGATCCCTGCGCAGAGTCCATGTTGTGTTTTTGACACCTATCTGTTCTGTTAGGTGTTTGCATTTCATTGCTGTCAGGAGGAAATAATACGTGACGGCAATGAAATAGAAACATCTATCAGACCTTGAGTGAAATGATATTGTTATTTTGTGAAGAGCGTCTCGGAGAGCTCGATGTTCACCGGTCGAGAGCCGGAGGTGTACTGACTATTCGCTAGCTAGCGTTCTGGTATCAAACAAAATGGTGGGGGTAAAAGTGTAGTAGAACGAAGCAGATGGTTGGTGGGAGGTGGCAGGCGGCAGGTGGCAAGTGTGCGGCATATGGTAGTCCCCCCACTACACCAGTCCCCCCACTACACCAGTCTCCCCACCAAGTTTTACATCGCACAATAACTAGTTTACATGTGTTAGTTAGGGTTTAGCTCTTAGACTGTCAAGACCTTAGCTCCGTAACTAAAAACTTCAATAATGTTTGCGCTTCAACGCTGTATAAGTATAACAGCTACTATGATCTAAACCGGTGCATGTATTCATATGGTTCTTTTTGCGAAGCAAACAACTCCCATATATGGATAGGGCAAGGTTTCACTTTACGACCTGCTTCACTCTGCCAGCCGCCTCATTCCGGCTTTGGATTGCAACCAGTACACACGTGCTCTATCCAACTCTATCTTATCCATTTTCTTTTCCATCCTATTTACACCATGTCTTCTCCTCTGACTCCTGAAAAACTCCAGCGCTTAAAGGAATCTTTGAAGAGGTCGACGGAAAGAAGGAGCGGGTTTAAGAGACCTTCAACTGTGAAGTCTCTCAAACGGAATCTCCATGGTCATCCGCTGTATTTTGAACAACGACCCTCGACTCAGCCTCGACCTTCTACATCGGCTCAGCCTCGGCCTTCTACATCGGCGGCTCAACCTTCGTCTCCAACACCGACTGTCGATGAGGTGATGCAACGGACAAGGGTGATGGGGCTGAACGACTTGGTGACACCGTTTGAAGTCTCCAAGGTCGAGTTTCGAAATCTGAAGCGGATGACGGAGTATAAATATGTGGCAACCAACGGGGACCACGTGTTCCTGTTTCAACACACCATCCACTACATCGAGGTGCGTCTGCCGCAGTCTCTCCCACCGCCACCTCCTCTGATACCTGATACACAGGAGTTATTCTTAACCAGAAAAGATGGGAGGGTAAAGTGGGTTTTGAAGAATAAAGTTTGAACTGATCCTTATCCCGACCAACCTTCAGCACGCAAACGGTCCTTTTCAGGACCACCCTAAGCATTTCAAGTTAGGGACTTGGCCTGTACATAGGCAGGAGAGTTTGTTTGTGCAGCCCACTTTGTGAAATTTTCTAAGTCCCAAAGTCCTTGAACTTGACCTTGACCTTGAACATGACCCATGTTGGGGGGGGGGGTACAAAGTTTTTCCAAAGTATGTCATGTGGGTACTCAAATTACGCGAATTGATCAGACGAACAAGGAGGTGCAAACAGAACTTTGATCCGGCCAAGGGTATAGTAGCAGAAGCGAAAAAACTACAAAGTTTGTCCAAAGTATGTCATGTGGGTACTCAAATTACGCGAATTGATCAGACGAACAAGATGGTGCAAACAGAATTCAGATCCGACCAACGGTATAGCAGAAATAGCGAAAAATCCAATGTTTTCAAGGTTACATACTAATAGCTTCTTTAATATTGGGTTAAAGTATAGCGAGTGGGTACTCAAATTACGCGGGTTAATCAGACGAACAAGATGGTGCAAACAGAATTCAGATCCGACCAACGGTATAGCAGAAATAGCGAAAAAACCAATGTTTTCAAGGTTACATACTAATAACTTCTTTATTATTGGGTTAAAGTATAGCGAGTGGGTACTCAAATTACGCGGGTTAATCAGACGAACAAGATGGTGCGAATATAATTCAGATCCGACTGAGATTAGGGAAGAAACAGCGCGAAAACAACACTTTCAAGGCCTGACATTAATAAATACTTTGTTTATGGATTAAACTACGACAAGTTATTTATAGTTTAAAGTATACCGAGGTAACGTTGTTGTGCGGGTAGGTCGGGTGGGTATCATACACGCTAGCGCTATATCATTATACTTTTAGCTCTTGCAGGATTAACATCTACCTATAGAGTTTGTGTTATTCTAAAGATGTCACAGTTTTACAGAAATATGACGAAGGTGTCCTTCAACAGTCCGCCTGCCACCACCTTCTACTTCTCCGACTGTGAAGATAGAAGGTCTACGCTGTTAGTGGATTGTGAGCGATTTCGCCGTAGAATACTCCAGGCTGAAACATTCTTAGCAAGTTGTCTGCTACGCAAGATGCATCATATGAGTACATGCAATAAATTAGATCACAGTGACTGTTATGATTGCGTAAAAACAGTGTCGAGCAAGAATTGTTAATGTTTTCAGTTACGGAGCTCCGATCCTCACAGAGTCAGAGCTAGACCCTAACTAATGCATGTCCCGTAGTTATTGTGCGATGTGAAAACTTGGTGGGGGAAACTGGTGTGGTGGGGGGTAAAGGCGAGTGTCTATCCTACATGCTTGTATCACTTCAGTATACCTGCGGCTCTTGCATAGTTCACATGGATTCGCAAATACAAGGCACTACTGTTTCTTCCACATGTTCTTCTTTTAATATTGAGCAAGCTGACAATACAAATGATGAAATACAAGTACATGAAGTTTCTAGCACAATATCTACTGATGCAGAAGCAATAATGTCATCCCTAATAGGGTTTGACTAATGATGGTGGATGTAGTAGCAACCATCTGCCGCGCACTTGCCACCTGCCGCCTACCATCTGTCGCCTGCCATCTGCCGTCCGCCATCTGCTCCGCCCACCACACTTTTACCCCCACCATTTTGTTTGATACCAAAACGCTAGCTAGCGAGTAGTCAGTACACCTCCGGCTCTCGACCGGTGTACATCGAGCTCTCTGTTGAAATGTCCATCAAAATTAGGTGTATTCATTATGACTCTATTCATCTGGCGAGGCCGCAACTCGTCCGGATCAACAACATCGATGACAACCAACAACGGGGAACTATTGTAAACATGAATTATTGTAAATAAAGTAATATTTGTAATATGAATTATTGTAAATAAAATAAAGTAATATTTGTATTAGTACTACCTCGCACTCGTATCATTCGATTGCTTCATTCGATAATTTTCATTCGATATTTTATCGAATTAAAACTATCGAATCACAATCGGATTTTACGCGTGCGAGGTAGTACTTTTTTAAAATTACCTCCCCGTGACCTTGAACTTTGAACTTTAACTCATTTCGTCACAAAACCGCCTACGTCACTGGCTCAGCCCCAGATAACATCTTTCATGACTCAGCACTTCCGGTCACGTGACCGGATGACGTCACTTCCGGCGCAAAACCCGCAAACCCACACTACTCGTGGTTACTAAATGAATGAGAAATCCACAATTTGTGTGCTAATTGCATAGTATTAATATTTATTATATATAGTCAGCAAATACTTAACTATTCTTGTATTGTTGGGATCAATATTATAAAACAGAGTGACATATTTACTTATTGTTGTAGTTTTGAAGGTATTAATTTATTATGGAAATAAAAAAGTCAAATTGTCGTAAAAGCTTTGGGAATAGCATAATCGGAGCTGAGGCCAGTATATTTTCTTACAAAAAGGAACTTATCAACATATAAATATATATTAAAAATCAGTTCGAAAATTTATCAATAACAACAAATAGTCAAACTCATATTTTTTTACATTTTCAACCATATTATAGTTTTAGAAAACTATATATCTTGGATTCTATCGATGACAGGTAATTTACAATTTTGAACTACACACAGTACTGGATAAATAAATTGTCTTTAAAAATAAAATAATGCTTCCCTTAGTAGTTACAGTATTTTTGTTTACATTTTTAAACAAGAATAAATAAAATTAAATATGTCTATATAGACTAGTGAAATATGTTTGTAAACTCGTTTTATTACAATTTAAGACCATGCGATATTTGAACTCGCGTAGCAAACTTTTATTTACGAAACAAATTACATATGGGTATATAAATATAACATTATCGAAGAAAACAACAAAACATTTTAATTTGTATCGGATGCAGTGACATCACCAAAAACAAAGTTCTTTGCAAAATTTGTCCTTTAATAGATGTATATTAAATATTGTTCAATAAATAAACAAAAACTAAGCCAACTATAGTAAACTGGTTTCACAAAACAGAAACAACAAAATCACTAACAGTCGTGCAACATCGCAAAACACTTTGCTCTCCAAGTCACGTGACACGTGATGATATGACGTCACTAAGTCAGTTGATTGCGCCCAAGGAGGCGTGGGAGTAGAACAGATGAGCAGACCGTCGTCATATTGACCTTGGCCTTGGCCTACATGCATCTCTGCCACAGTGCGAGCATAGTAAAATAAAGTTACTACAACTTTTATTGTTAAGTTTTCTTGTAAAGGTTCCTTTTAGCGAATTTCCCCTATAGGGAAGAAGCTATTACCGTAGTCGGCATGGTAAGACCTAGGCCCGGGACCATGATAACTTTTCGTTTTGAGGTCCCCAGACCCCAAAAACACCATTCGTTTGAAACTGTATATATATATATATATATATATATATATATGTGTGTGTGTGTGTCCGTGGGTGCGATAACTCTCGTAAAAAATGTCCGATTTTGATGAAATTTGGTACAAACGTGTAAAGCAGCATTTATGACTTTAAGTTCGAAAACCAGACAGATCGACCTATCCGAAGGGGTATTTTGGGGGGGGTTTTGTACCTCAAAAATTTTTTTTTTTGAGTTTTTTGAGCATAATTTTTGAAAAAGTGAAATTTTATTTTTTTCCATTGGAATCAACTTAAAAAGACGCACAATTTGGTGTTTTAACCATTGCTCTACGTTAATTGGTTACTGAGATATTGAAAGTGCTAAACACAGTACGTTGTCCAATGCTATTCTTATGGAGGATAAGAAAAATTGTATATCTCGCTTATTTATCAACTTATCCTGACGAAACTTGGTATATTGCTTCATTTCATTGTGGTCTATTGATATTTGCACAAAAAAAATTTTTTGGACGACAGTTCCCGTAGCAGCAAACCTGCATACTCAGCCCCATGTTATTCTTATGGAGAATAAGTAACGTGTTATCTCCTTTAATTATGAAGATAAATTAATAGAACTTGGTATGTGGCTTTAGCTAGTTTAGTTATATTGATATTTGTATAAAAACTAATTTTTAGTATTCCTTATTTCAGCAAACCTGCATACTCAGCCGCCATGTTATTCTTATGGAGAATAATTAAAATGTCATAAATCATTTATTTATGAATGGATATTGATGAAACTTGGTATGTGGCTTTATGTGATATTAAGATAATATAATATGCATTGGAAATTCGCTGAGTATGCAGGTTTGCTGCTACGGGGGTATTCTTGTGACACCGGACCATTGAGATGTTGTACTTAGAAGACAAGAGCCTAACATGTTCGCACCGCACAGGAGCGACACATCATGCAACACCTAAATTATATTTTTAATTTATGAACTAAATATTTATGTCTGAATACATATTTACCATTTGGAAGGGCTCTGGAATGAATTATTTCTAGTCTTAAGGTTTTTGTTATAAATTTTATGTGTTTTGCTATCCTGCATGATTTTGTAAATTGGCTGCTTGCTGTTGATGAATATAATAAAATAATTAAGGAGGAGTCATTTAAAATTTTAAACTTTTATGTGAAGGGAATTTTAAACTTTTAAACAATCCCCTGCACCTATCCTCTTAAGTCTTCTGCCTTTGCGAGTTTAAGACGTGAAAGAGCGATATTTCGACGAAGGGTATTATGAGTTGCGGATCGGGAATTAACTAAGTAGAATTTCTTTTTTTGTTTAGTAAAAGATAATTTGTTTGTATTCCAACACGACGGCGTTTTTTGTTAATAGAACACAAAAGCGCTTTTAGGGAAAGCGGTCCCCTCACATTTCTTTGGACACTCCGGGATTTGAACCCGTGAACCCTTGAACGGGAAGTCCAAGGAAGTCCAAGACGCTAACCGTTACGCTAGCGAGATGACCTAATCCCTTTTTGCTGCTTTTTTTAATCATGTGTTATTTCCCAAGTAATTTAATAATAGATAGGCAGTTATATAAAATCTCTATAAGTAATTCCACAAAATAAAGCCAAATCAAATATAGCACTGTACAGTAACTTTATCTAACATTTACTCGCATATTTGTACCAACTCATTCATTTCCATAACAAGCATACTCCACAAAAGGCTACTCTACATCGCCTATTATCACCAGAATTCCAGCATTATCAGGTATTTAGAGAGAGTATTGCTGATAGCAGTGCTGAGTTATTGCTCTGACCTTTGCTGATGCAATAAACCTACATCCACCAGGAACCGGTTATTTATGAAGCTAAAGGCCATTATATTTGCCATGGCTTATTTATGACACAATTCAGAACACTTTATTTATTTTACCATTTGCGGGCCGTGTATGAAACGTAAAATGTATTTTAACCGCCGCGCCGTATATGGTAAGAATAAGAATGATTTATTTTCTCCAATTTAACATAACACAATGTATTTTCAATATGCACACATTTTTCTGTTCATTGTTTTTTTCTCAAAATAAAAATAAAATATACACATCTTAAAGAACAAACAAAAATAAAAGATACTCTAATTATCCTCTTAAGTCCTTTTGATCGTCTATACAAATAAACAGGAATTAAAAACTAATACAGCTTCACAATTTCACAACAAAGTATTTACACGTAGTTTTAATTTTAAACAACTATATTCAATTTACATTTACATTTATATTTGATTTATGTGCAATTAACAAAATGAGGAGAAAATGTAGGGCCTCCAAGGCATAGCCTGTTTGGAGGTTCCTTTCCTTCAAAATAACCAAAATAATAAACAGCGATCAGATAAAATAAAAAAACGTAATAAACAAAAACGGTGAACAGAATCAAGTGTGCCATAACGTTAGATTTACCTAAAGAAAATAAAATACATCTGAAACTTAATTATGGTTAGAGACTCTCAAACCGCGCATTGCACTTCACCACCAGGCGGCTCATGTCTATTTTGATAACATTTCAGTATTCTGCTAGAGCTTGGTTGTGCCTTGGATTGAGTTTTATACATCTTTTACAAAATAGTATATTATTTTTCTTTTCAAACGATATAGAGCTGTACGACCAATATTAAAACTGTACGCTTATCCAAATTTAAAACAATAATAATAATTTCCTACGAAATTAGCCGATGGCACATTTTTCTATTCATACTGGTCATCCATAAATTGAAATCTTAAATATTATTTGTAATCCAGTACCTAATAATTTATGCGTTTAAATAAATATTATTATTATTGTAAAACCTTTAAATAACAAAATTCATTTCAAGTACGTTTCAGAACCAAATTTTAATGAAAACTTAAAATAATTTATTTAAGAAAACTTGATTTATTTGCTCCCCCAAAATATCGAACCAGTTTAAGGGGAGCTTCAGTCTACTGTTTCTTCCTTAAGACCAATAATGCTAACTTAAATATATGCTTAGCAAATCAACTTAACAGAATTTTGATATCGTAAGTAATATTTGTTTAGTAAAATTCCAAACTATTAAATTTATTTTTTTCACTAGTTTAACTACTTGGGATATCAATTCTGCTCGCTGGAATCGCTAGGTACTCGTATTTCTTTACTCCTTTAAATGGGCCGTACATCAACGATTTAAAATAATCCGTTGATTAGGGGATTTGAAAGTTATCATTGGCCTTATGGGAGAATCAGGTAAAAACGAGAAATGTTTCGTGACTGGAGCCCACTCTCTATGCCACTCATGTTATTCTGAAGAGGACGGGGATAGGCACGGCATGACACAGTAGACGAGGCTGGTTAATTAATAACATGGCGGGATTTATGACTGGTTGTAGGCACATGTACCAGAACAGGAATGATCTCTTTGAATCGGGGAAACTGACATCCCACGGCCAATCATGCGCACTCATTGTTCGTGTTTATTCTGGGACCACTTTCATGTGACAAGAGAATCTACTCTCAGCATCAGAATTGTAAGTGATTAAACTCTATTTCTATGATCCTGGTTGGTTTTAAACATTTTTTGTGTGCAATCAACCCATTTTCATTACAAATATTTTTTCTTGTGTCTCACACATTATTAAGAATTTCAGACATATGAATTAACATTTTTATTAGTTTTGAGATTATTCCTTGTGAGTCATACTATGTGTTGGGTCATACGTCATTGTTTTGTTTTTTTGAGGCTTCAAATCAACACTTTCAATTAGCACATAAAAACACATAAATCAACACATAAATAAAATTTCAAATGATATGCACGCATTTATCGGTCTCAATTTTCATCTTTTAAACATGGAAGATTTCGCTAAGGATGCCAAAGTAATTAATTATTAAAAAATAACTATTTTTTTAAGCCTTAGTATGCGTCTGTTAAAAATCTACAATTCAAATACAAAGCAATTAATTGCAGAAAAAATAAATTTTACTCTAAGTCGATAAGTAGAGGGAAAAAAATAAAGTTGAAGGCATATGGATTATATTCGAGAGTCGGGGTATAGAGAAGTAAGATATCCCAAGAGGAAAACAGTTGAGAAAAACTAAGATTGCAGTCACTCAGATCCGCTTCCCGCTCAAATGTCAAGTTTGTTGCGTCAAGCAGCTCACGCGAATGTTGTCATATTATCAATGCAGAATACATTCACTGATTAATTGACGCGTTAAGAAGGAAATGCTGTTCCCTGAGAAAGCAACAATGAGAAATAACATGTAGGAATAGGTGAGTTTCTGAGTTTGTAAGTACTACTTGTAAGTACGGACTATTTTAAAGTTAATTTAAATGGCATTGAACTGATAACAGGTAGCGTTAATTGTTGATGTAAATTGAAGCAATGTATTTAAGACATAATTGTCATCTCACAAATAATATCTTCAAATTTTAACTTCCCGGTAATACAGCTAATGAATATCGATTATATTTATTTGTTACATTACAATAAGTTCCTGACACTATTACAGATAATCTGAAACAAAATGGCTTTCAGGAAATGTGGACCGTTGTCCTCTAACAACGTAAGTGTACAAATGAAACTGGCCTATTAGATAGCCAGTGCATTTATATAATGAAATAAAATAAAACAGTTACATATTTGGAATGACAATGATCTCATAAGAAATAATGTAACGAGAACTGAGATAAGCGGAAAGAAGCAATTATCCCGTCTTCGATTATTGCGGACTCGGGAAACTAGGATATCAAAGGAACTATTGCGGGTGTGAAGACGTCAATTTCTGTCATACGCTATTCGTATACAACTCAAAACCAACTTATTATTCATCATACATTTTTTGATTATTTAAGGTCACTGAAATTAAAAATTTATTTTCTTTAAGCAGTAGGTTTATAGATTAAAGTGGAAACATTACAGCGTAATGTGGACCACTGATCCGTGGTATAAAGTTTTTTCTTGAATTCATGAATAAAACAAATGTATACTTTTAAATAATTCACTTTTTATTTAGGATTAAAATATTGAATTCAATGTATCTTTTAAATTCTCGAAATAAAAGTGTTATGGTAGAATGTAATTGGGTTTATAAATAAACTGTATTTCCAGTATTCTTAAAAGAAAATTGTGGCAACCGAGCGGGAAAATACACCGGGAGATGTGCTGAAAAAACCAAATAACCTACAGGTGTATACAGCGTCATAGTAGACGCAGTATATATATTTTTCAGCCACAGTCTTTTGTTTCCTAGTTATATGGCAGCCCAATTGGCACGAAATTTATGAGTATGTCTTTCTCAGTGGTATTACAAACGCATGAAAATGCAATGCCAATTGTTCAGTTGTATTTACCTGATTAACACCTAAAAAGTGCCAAAATATAAATGTTGTAACATTATAGACGAGGAAACTTATATTTGATTTCGAACCTATATATAGATGTTTTGATTTGTAAGTGAAATGTTCATGCACTGTAATCAGGCTATGTACCCAGTGAATGAGTAGAGCGAGACTGTTTGACTAGGTTAGTTTCAGCATAACGTAATTACAGAACAGAATGTGTTCCTGAACACACAATAGAACGTTCACATGTGCTCTGCAATGGGGCATGCTATGCAGTGGGAAAGGCTCTGCAAAACTTTGTTGATTTAGATTATCAAAGCTTATGTTCGCATGTACCGGTCCGATTGATGTTATATGACCTTGGCTGCTATTATCAATATTGCTATTGGCAATATTGACATGCTATTGGCTGCATGTATATGTTAAATAAATACATTAGGTTAGAAATACAATTAATGCTTACATAAATGTATAACTATGGACAGTGAATGAACATACTGCTGAACATTGGATGATATCCTATACTCTAATACGAGCAGTGTCTGTCTGTCTGCAAAATGTATCCAGCGAAACGATTTTGTTAAAACTTTGGAATTACTATAGGTGCTTTTGGAACTTAAAATACGATTGGTAAAAACCTCAACACCAGGGAAATTCATATTTTGTGGAAAATTGAAAATTTTAACGTTGGGTTTATGGAGTTTAAATCAAAACAGAAGAATCATAACAGATGTGAATGAATTAATCAGTCAACTGTCAAAGTAGCACTTACACGAGGTAAAGTGTCAACACGGTTTATTGAAACTGTAGCGTATATAGGATGGCAGCTAATTATATTGGCTACCTCTTAATTTGTACTAGTTTAACAACGTCGAATTGTGTAATGTAGGTATAAAGTAATCCATTATTCCTTTAGGAAAAAACATGTGCTGTGCGACGATTATATTTCAAGAAATGAATTGAAAATCAAATACTTATGTCTACCAAAACGCCTAACAATTAGAAACGTATTGTATACAAACAATAATTTGCGGCCAAAAATACTTTGTAATCGTTGACTTTATACAATAGTAATACAAAATAAGTAAACAAGAATTACGTAGTATGAACGCACAGTCAACGTTTTAGACAAGCACCAACTTACGGTGTATATGTAGATGCAATTAGAGAAAATAAGAAGTGAAAATGACCAATCTTCAAAGCATTCTCAAACATAGGCATCGACTCGTTAGGCACGCTATTTACTCATCCAATCGCAAGTTCCTCAACTACAATAGACATCCTGGGATTCAAACGAAGATTGGAAATGTGGTAGCAATTGGGGGAAAACTCCATAACGACAGGTTTTTATTGTTAGCGCAGCTTGTGTGCTAAAATAAAACACAATAGTTGTAAAATATATTGCTGATGAAACATAAAAAGCCATTGGTGACTAAAGTAAAATAGTCAGGTTTCATTTTTGGCTGTAAACATCCACACGCAGCAAATATATTAACTATGATATCATTGTATTATGATACTACCAAGTGGGTGTTCTACTTCAGAGAGAAATTGTTTAACAAAATAAAGCAAATTAGTAAAATATTCAAGGTTTTCTTTAAAACCTAGTTATAGAAATCACTTTAAAACACTTTTAATTTGTTTTTAAGCTAAACACAACCGGAACAAACACATTCTGAACATTATTTTAAAATTAGTCAAAGATAAACGAAATACTGTAGATTAGTAATAAGAGAGTATCGACTATTAATTGATTATTCCCAAGAATAACATTAGCAAAACATAATAACTGCGTTTACTGCCAATTGAAAATTTTCATTTTCTCCGTAACCATTTGTCTCAAAAATAAAATCAAAATAGTAATTTATTTAGTTAATCTATTGATCTCTAAGTGTTGGTAATAGTTTTAAAATTAATTTTAATTTAAACTAAAGGAAATAGTTTTTGGACAATTACAAAACCATATTTTTGAAAGAGTTTAGACTTTATCTTCTGGTCCCGATTTTTTCCAGTTATACGGATTATACCATTTAGTTTGGAAACTAAGTCGTAAACCAACAAAGCTTTATCAAAATAGTTACAGCTGATTTTGAGCAATATGCATTTGTTTTTGGTTTAGCAGGATAATGATTCTTCAAAATTAAAACTCACGAAATGAAAAATTCTAAAAATAATGGTGTGAAATTGTACCTGCACATACAAAATGTAACCAAATTGGTGTGGTGTTTAGATATGCACGCAGACAGACAACTCCACGAACACAAGTTTTTTGTTTAAGTTGCACGTAGCAAGTAGCAGCTGGTATACAAAACAAATACTTCCACCAATAACTCAAATTCCAACATTTTTAACGAAAAAATACTATCTCCTTCCTACAAATAGGCGAAAAGTAGCAAAAGTAACAGCTAGTACATTTAGATTGACATTTGATGGTCTACAGACCTTCGCATTTTTTGGTTAGGGGATGATGAGTCGCTGACGTAGTTCGGTCTTGGGTTCGAATCCTAGTCTTAGCTAAGTAACTTTTACCCGTACTCTCTAGTTTGCTCTGTATTATATCTCTCCTTGCATTGCTTAATATAGGCCATGCCCATGTGGACGGGCAGAGTATATGGAAAAAGAGGCTGTACACCTCTTTAAAAAAATAATGATTACTTTCCTAAATTTGCTCTCCGTAATCCTTGTTCCCGTGCATACCCATGCACGCGCGTTTCAATCACAAGGCGCATTGTGTACAAATGGCGCTGACAAAATATCTCAGGTTCCTTTCAGATCATATGAGAAAGAAACTAGATGCAAACCCGTTTGTTTTGAAATTAAAGCGTAAATTCTATTCATTTGAAATCTTCAATTTAAACTTGATTCCTAGCGAAACCCAGTTACTCACGCTTAAAGTTGTACTAAGCACTTTTAAATACTTAAAATCTATCAGTCCTATAATCGCATGGGTAAACTACAAAAAGTACACACTTAAAATAAGAGCTTGTTAACTTGATGAAAATAAGAAGAAATCGAACAACAACATAGTATCTTGCATCTTCCACCAACGGATTACAAGTGGAGCTTTCGCTTCTTATTGTGTTTAGTTCCCTGAAGGCAAAGCATGTGAACCCGTCGAGTGAGGGGTGAATTAACGTTTTCCTTGTTGTTAAAGAGGTTTGCGACTCGTGACTGTTGTTTTAGTCTCCGGTATTTATTACTTTGTGTTTTAGTTTAAAAATAGATCCGTATCTATTGACTATATTCCTGCTATATTACTAAAAGTTCACTATTTTTGCAGAAAACTTAATTTTTCCTTATACAACTAAAATTCATGATAACTTATAATTTGCTTTAATATTTTAATATTTGATGATGTTATTTGGAGTTAAAGTTTATCGACACGAAAGATTTAATAATAAAAATATTCCAGGGGTCGAGTACTACGAACTGTTTGCAACCTGTTGCTCTAGATTCAAAATTTGCATGTAGCAAGGAAGTATCGACCTTATTATGGACTAATGCCGCAAAAACTACAATTAACTTCAAGAAAAATAACAGTAGCCTCCAATGCCACCGACTAATAACGTATTTTTTCAAGTAGGTAAATCAATTTTTTTTATACATAAGTTCGCGTCTGTTGACGTGGATTGCGGAGATATCAGAAGGGGTTATTGTTTACACTGCTCAACCTTTCGCTTGACTGCGCTTCTGACTCGACTGCGTACCAACTGCGTTACGCCGGTTGTTCAGGGCCTCGTCCTCAAACCTTACAACTTCATCGTCCGTCGAGCCACACGTAGATCACATCGGCGTCTCACTATAGTCTCGTTTCATTTAGACCAGTTTCATTCCCTTAGATTAGATTCACCCATTCACATTATGTTCAATTCGCTTACTAGTATAAAATGAAAATCCCTTTTCCCACATTTATTATTAAACATTTATTATTTTGTTCATGATTTTACCAGTGACAACCTATTTTTTATTGAATCCAGTTTCTTATTTTAATTTTCTGAATTTGATAAAAAAGCGATGGTTGTTCTACCGCCAAAACAACGATGACGGAGGATATATTCAAAGGCTGTATTTTCGGAGGAAGACTGTATTGTCGTAAGAAAATCAATCTCATTTCGTGCTGATTAATCACTAACATAATTATTTTCTAATGATTTTTTCGCAATAATCGTAGAGTAATTTGTATTATAAATTGTGACCGTTTAAATCCTATTAAGGAATGCCTATTATTTTAAACAAATTATGGATAGGTATAAACCACTTAAGAACTACAACTATAACATCCTCCTAATTATTGAAACGTCTTAAAACTTGCTGCATGTTTAATAATACTCATCAGAATTTAATTTTACCAATGAATAGTCTAAAAGCAACAATTGACAAAGCATCTCCATGATATTGGCACGTTTGTAACTAGTTGCAACATAGACGCTGGGCTGCGCTGATAGCACTGGTAGCCGCGAGCGACTGACTTATTGCTTCAATATAGATCTTCATTACCTTCTGTTTGCTTCGCTGGTATATTTAGTTTACGCCGAGGGCAACGATAGTTCGTTTACAATATTTTCGCATTTTATATTCAACGTTGATGTGTAATTTATATTTCTAAATAATAAACACCTCTAATAAGCTATGGAGTAGTAAGCACGTCTAAGTTAATTTGTGGAACCTCAACATTATGTTATGTAATAAACCAGACAATGGACTTATAACATTTTTTAATGCCTAATGCGACTATAATATAACCGACTACTATATGATGATTTTTGATTTTTGAATTCAGATGATTTTTTACAGCGATAAAATAATGTTTATACAGGTTGTGACAAATCAATTGTACCAAGACCCTTAAACAAAATACAAAGCTCAGTATGAAGTATAAATATATATTTTTTATAAAATCTTTATTTATTTAGACATCTGAAATTTTACTTAAATAATAAAACTAACTAACGAAAAAAGTATTTGGGTAATAAGATACTTTACTTAAATATTTTAAAATCGTTTAAAAGTATTTGTTTCTGATACAGTTACAAACCAGTAAATCATTTTAGGTTCCTTGACACGCGTGTAGATAACTAATAGCACAAATAAATATTTTGAACTCAGAAATAAATTAAAATATAGGTTTTATATATGTATACAGATTTTTACTTGTATATAATTTTCAATTAGAACCGCCGAGGTAAAACAATATACAAAGTTTTATTAATTTTCGTTTAGCATGCAAACTTCATCAGATATTATATAAAATGTGTATAAATATGTACAAAATATAAAGAAACTGAATAAATAATAAATGTAAACAAAAGAAAGTAAACGGATCAAATATGACATGACATGAAAAACAGCTGAAAATAAGCTTATAAATTTAAAGCGCAGTGTCGGGCGAGTTGGTCAAGTACTTTCTGAAATGCATATTATCTCAAGTTTAGCCCAAAAGGGTGTCTTGTTTTTAATACAAGTTGGTGGGCCATCTTATTTTTTCTTAAGTTAATTGTGTCAATATTTTTGTTATAATTTTAGCGAATTTCCCCTATAGGGAAGAAGCTATTACCGTAGGTCTCATGGTAAGACTTAAGCCCGAGACCATGATAACTTTCCATTTTGAGGTCCCCAGATGCCAAAAACACCATTCGTTCAAATTTTTATATATGTATTTATATATATATATATATATATATATATATATATATATATATATATATATATATATATGTGTCCGTAAGCACGATAACTCTCGTAAAAAAGGTCCGATCTTAATGAAATTTGGTACAAATGTGTAAAGTACCATTTATTTGAACGAGTTCGAAAACCAGACGAATCGCACTATCCAAAGGGGGGTTTTGGGGGGGTTTTGTACCCCAAAAATGGGTTTTTTGGGGTTTTCACATGTAATTTTTATTTAAATCAAATTTTAATTTATACCATTGAATTCAGCTTAAAAAAACAAACAATTTGGTATTTTGATCATTGCTCTACGTCAATTGGTTACCGAGATACTGAAAGTGCTAAACACAGTACGTTGTCTAATGTTATTCTTATGGAGAACAATAAAAATTGTATATCTCGCTTATTTATGAACATAAACTGACAAAATTTGGTATAAGGCTTGATCTGGTTGTGGTTTATTATTGTTGTTTGCACAAAAAAACAATTTTTCGCCTATGGTTCCTGTAGCAGCAAACCTAGGTTCTTGGTCCCCATGTTATTCTTATGGAAAATACTTAAAATGTTATATATCGCTTATTTATGAATGTATATGGATGAAACTTGGTATGTGACTTCACTAAGATGAATTCCATTGATATTTGCATAAAAACCCATTATTTTGTGTGCCTTGTTGCAGCAAACCTGCGTACTCATCCCCAATGTTATTCTTATGGAGAATAATTAATATTTTAAATATCGCTTGTTTGTGAATACATTTCTTATGAATCCTGTGAAGTGTTTTAATGTGTTATGTTATATATTCATTCGAAATTCGCTAAGTATGCAGGTTTGCTGCGACGGGGGTATTCTTTTGTTATCACTAACTGTTTTTACTGTGGAAATTGGCATGGATAGTGACTGGCTTTTCTTTGTCTCCGTGAACAATATCAGAATTCGTATCCGGTCATTCGTACACGGAGATGGTTCGATGTCTGGCCAATATAGAGGGTGTCACAAAAAAGTGTGATGGGCTATACAGGACCTAATTCTACATGCAAAAATAAGTCAAAAATGAAGAATAACATTTTTTGTATTTCGGCTTAGTTTAGCCGTAATCCGCCGTATTTTTGGGAAAATATTTATTATTTCAAAAACCCAATGAGATATTTTTACGAAACTTGGCAAAAGTGTTTACACTAAAGTAAGTAACATTTGTAAAAAAAAATATTTTGTTACCTTTCCAAATTTCAAAATGGCGGCCATTTGAATTTTTTTATGCCAAATTTCATGAAAACCGGTACCTAAATCAAAATTTTTCAAGACACAAAATTGTTTGTATTTATTATAAAAAATCCAACAAAACAAAAATGAATAAAATCGGTTCGTAAATAAAGAAGCTGTGTTTATTTTAGTAATTTAGACTGAAATTACTTAATTACATTACATAAATTATTACATTACATTTAATAAATTTTAATATTAATAATAATCATTCGTTGTTTAAAACAATGGAATGAAGAGGATACACCACATGTAGGTAGGCAATCAATCTACTAATCAATCTTGATTAATTTTATTTCTCCTTTTTACTCCACATTAACAGCTGATATGCATTTAATCAGCTGTTATAACAAATCCATTGTTGACCTGCCACACATTATTGCTGTTTTGTTCACATCCAATTGCTGCTTAGACGTTTACGTAACTAGCTCATAATGCCAGTAGAGTTTACAAACGCGGAACTAGCTGATATCCACTTAATGTATGGACTGTCAGATTGTAATCGAGCGCTAGCTCGACGTTTGTACTCTGAAGGTTTTCCAAATCGCCGACTGCCTAGTGAAAATACGTTCTTAACAGTGCACGACCGCCTCACACAGTATGGTTCATTTACCACTCCGCCTTTAGGTCGAGGTAGACCTCGAACAACAAGAACGTTGGAAGTGGAAGAAAGAGTGTTGCAAGCTGTCGAAGACGATCCTTCATCAAGCACAAGAAGAATTGCATCTGCCGAGGGAGCTGACCATTCAACGGTATGGAGGATTTTGAAAAGCAATCTACTTTATCCTTACCATGTCCAACGGGTTCAAGCTCTTTTAGAAGAGGACTACCCAAACAGACTGCATTTTAGTCAACAGATAGAAAATAAATGTACTAGGAGTCCGCAGTTCCTGCCTTCAGTACTTTTTACAGATGAAACTGGGTTTAACCGAAATGGAATCTTGAACTTCCATAACACCCACCAATGGGCGGACGAGAATCCTCATACAATAGTGCAGTCGAGGTTCCAGCATAACTTTTCATTGAATGTTTGGGTGGGCATTATTGGGAATAATTTTATTGGTCCAGTGTTTTTACCAGCAAGGCTGAATGGACTTACCTATTTGCACTTCCTTCAGAATGATTTAGATGATGCCATGGAAGAAGTGCCCCTAAACACACGTCGAAACATGTGGTTTTTCCACGACGGTGCACCTCCTCATTTCAGAAGTGAAGTAAGGAATTACCTGGACCAGCGATTCAGAAATAAGTGGATCGGTCGTGGTGGCCCGATAGCATGGCCAGCAAGATCGCCCGACTTGAATCCCATAGATTTCTTTGTATGGGGACATTTGAAAACAATGGTGTATGCAACGCCTGTAAACAATGTTGAACAGCTGAGGGAGAGAATTGAAGATGGATGTCGGAGGATAAGAGAAATGCCTGGAGTGTTGGAGCGGGTACGAGAGTCAATGGACGATTACGGCAGTGCGTGATCGCCAATGGAGGTCACATTGAACACCTACTATGAAGGGCAAGTGCCTACCTACATGTGGTGTATCCTCTTCATTCCATTGTTTTAAACAACAAATGATTATTATTAATATTAAAATTTATTAAATGTAATGTAATAATTTATGTAATGTAATTAAGTAATTTCAGTCTAAATTACTAAAATAAACACAGCTTCTTTATTTATGAACCGATTTTATTCATTTTTGTTTTGTTGGATTTGTTATAATAAATACAAAAATTTTGTGTCTTGAAAAATTTTGATTTAGGTACCGGTTTTCATGAAATTTGGCATAAAAAATTCATATGGCCGCCATTTTGAAATTTGGAAAAGTAAAAAAATATTTTTTTTACAAATGTTACTTACTTTAGTGTAAACACTTTTGCCAAGTTTCGTAAAAATATCTCATTGGGTTTTTGAAATAATAAATATTTTCCCAAAAAAACAAAATGGCGGATTACGGCTAAACTAAGCCGAAATCCAAAAAATGTTATTCTTCATTTTTGACTTATTTTTGCATGTAGAATTAGGTCCTGTATAGCCCATCACACCTTTTTGTGACATCCTGTATTGTTTTTTTGCAGGACATGCAATCCGATATATAACATTTTTCGTGTTACAGTCCATGTCACCTTTTATTGGGTATTTATTCTTCGTGGTACTGCTTTCAAACTGGTGGGACTGTTTCATTATTTTTCAGGAACCACACCGTGGATTTTTACATGGTTTGCATCTATTTTGATTATTTTCATCACGACCTTTTTTTGACAGATTAGTTTTTACCAACATATTTTTTAAGTTGAGTGGTCTTTTAAGTATTACCCAAGGTGGTTTAGAGAACAGGTTGTTGTTTCTTAGGACGTTTGAAGGATGTTAAATGACGTTTTTATATATAATAACGCAACATGTGGATTCCAAAGTTTTATGAAAATATTTGTTCACCATCTAATCTGTATGTGGGAATAAAATACCAATTGAAACTTATTCAACTAAATCCAACTTTTAACATGCTTAATCCCAGCTGTTCATAATTTACGCGTTTCTCAAAAAATATTTTAACCACTGAATGCAATTGTTTCAAAAATTGAAAAAAGATATTAGATGGGTTTAAATTTATTTTCCTTAGGATTATTTAATTCCCAAATTTACCTCTGCCCAATTTGTAAAAGGGGTGCGTGAACCTGGGTGACTGCCATTAAAATTCCTATTTCATACTCTAACCAAGAACACCCGAACTGTGTTACATTAGCTGTAGTAAACATGTTGCTTTTCACCAAACCCCTCAATGTCTCTAAAGACTTTAAAAAGTAAAGTCTACCCGATACAGTAAAATTACCATGATTACATGATATGTATAGGGTGACAGCGGCAGGCTGTTAAAGGACATAGGATATGTTGATTAACCGATAGTTACAACTACTTAAGTCAGTCATTAGTCTGACTAGATAACGACCAGTTATCGGTTGACAATCCACTCTTGATAACCCTTAAGTATACTGGGACGACTACAGTGAAAGTAAAACCACACTGTAAAATAACAGTACTAGAAAGGCGATTTCTTCCCATTAGTTATCATCTTGTTTCGCCTGTGACGAAACATCCCAAATTATCTACAAGTTTTAGATTTCTGTGAAGGGGCTTTGAAACAGGTTTTATTAAATCGTAAGTTATGTAGTTTAAAGTGTAAAAACTAAACGTTTTTAAACGTTTATGAACAAATTTCAGCCATTGCAATAATTATCACGGTACAAATATTTTTAGTTCCATTATTCTATAACTTATCGCAATCTAATTTATGTCAATTAAACGACGAACAAAAACAATCTAAGTAATATTGGAATATTTATCCCCGAAATTCAACTTGCAAACTACACCAGTTTGTTTTTTTAATACTGCAACTACAGTATTAGACTTTTAAATCCATTAAAAATCCATTTAAGTATTTGAACTTCACTTTTCAGCAGGCTGAAATTTCCAGCTTATCTGAGATACAAAACAAATTATATAAAACTTTAAGCGGATGACAATATCTTAATGGAAATATAATGGACAGGTAAAGGTATTATGCGGTCATAGTTGTTATTTACAACAAAACTTTATCCAAGTCCGAATGACAAGACATAATGGGAATTTGGTAATTAAGTATCACTCTTATTGTAGCGGGGATGTTTGAAGATTCGGTGATCTGTGGATTCATTCACCAGAAGCTTGCCCTACTAATTGAAGAAAAAATGGCAAATATTGACTTACTTTTGAAAGCAGTGACTCCTTTAAAAGCAAAGCTGTAATTTTCCTTACATCGCCATTTTTATTCCACTATACCTACCCTTGTTTACACGAATATTCTAAGGCTATTACCGCATCCTCTTTTTAAGCTATTGGGCTTCCTCTTATAACTTGAAGCTTTACGAAAATATGTCTTTTCTATTTCATAATTTAAACATCAAATATACATGCGCCAACTGATAATTGTTCTTTGCCTCACAATACTCACAATCAATGAGGTTTATTAAGCTGTTATACTGTATACCGAATTGTCACAATACTGCGGGATTTACTGGGATACTAGGATAGAACGGTCGTCTTAGCTGTTAGATAAAATTTATCGCACCGTTGTAAAAAAAACAACAAAAACCGATTAAGGAATGTAGATATGATATATACTGTATTTTATTGATTTATAGACAAATAGGATAGGAGAAAATGGAATAGTTATAGTTCCAGTAACAAAAAGGTTATCACTACATATTCTTAATTTATAGTTGTAAAGTCTTCTTTTAGAAAAAAATAACCTAACCAAAGGCAGCTTCAAATACCGACCCTAAAAAAGTCATTATAATGATAATTATCTCACTACATTCTCCTACTGAGTTCATCCGGCTTGATAATGATGCATTTCATGTTTACAAAACAAAAGAAAATCATTACAAATTAAGTTATATGGGCTATTTATAAACTAATTTAAAGAGGCTTATTACAAATATTTTCAAAACAAAAGTAACTTAGACGTTTAGTTAATAAGGTCTCTACTTACTGGTCAGTGGTCCAAATTACATGTAACTCACCTGAAACAAGCAAAAATTGTATTGATCAAAATGTATTTATTGTTACTTATTAATATATATCACTGTTGTATTTATTTATTATTGGTCTACCTATTACAGTTAATTTTTAGCTACTAGTCATACTTCAAGGCTTTTCTATAAGTCCATCAAGATTATATTTACGATTGCATGTCACAAGTAGATATATAGGCTATCGTACTGTATTGTATGGTGTACAAAATTGTGATTACCGTTGGAATAAATAAATAAATACACAAGCAATAGATATATATTCCATCAATTATTATAAATTAATTTATCGATTTTTCTCCATGGGAGAAGGTCATTGTAAAAACACCAAGTAAAAAAGTTCAACAAAGTTAATCAGTCAATACTGAAAGAGAAAATAAGGACAGTGTTCAAGATTTATAACTTTCAAAACACTCATTAACTTAGGCTTACGTACTAGATCTTAGATTTTGAAGAGTATTAAACTTTTCAAAAGTGTCTTATTTGAATAAATTGATATGTTTTAAAAATGGATGGATGTTGGTTTTTATACCTGGTTATTTATTTTCTCTTGACGTTAATGTATTCATAATTTTAAAACAAACACACACGCAACTGACATAATTTATAGATTATTAAGAAAATGTTAATTTAAATGTATTTAACTTTATCCACAACAAATTTGCAATTACTGAAAAAGAAACACTTATAGAACGTTTTAACGCAGAATAATTACACTGTTTAAGCAAATAATCTTATAAATCAATATATGATTATATATTGATTAGTATATATCAATACCGTATTGATACTGAATATTATTAGTTAATATTGTAGAACAATCAAACAGAACAAGCATAAATAACATAACCAATATTATTTAAATGTCACTGATTAGTTGACTGATGACACAATGAACAATACGAAATGTAACGGTTCGTTATTTATTTTCCTGTTAATGTTATATAAAACTGTATTTCTTTTGTTTTCTTTGTTTGCATGTTTTGTTGCGCTTCCCTGCCTTTTTAGTTAGCGTCTTGCACTTCCGTTCTGGGGTCACGGGTTCAAATCCCAGGTTGTCCTTATCAGTAGGGGTTTGGATCGCTTTCCCTAAAAGCGTTTAGTCTCTTAGAAAAATACTTTTAGTGTACGTGTACAAACAAATCTTAAAGTGTTGTCTGTAATATTCTAATTTCCAGTATATATTGTATTTACAGCTATTTTTCAAAGGAACATAATTAAATCCAACGGACGGCAGATGTTTTGATAGCCAGGGCCGATCTGAAGGGATTGTTCTGATCCTGGTTCTGTTCACCCTTCGCCCTTTTGTACACGAGAGCGGCCGTAGCCCTTGAAGTTACTCGTTACGTTTCCACCACAATTTTACCTTTTAATAATTTAACAACATACAGTAATTGAATTCAGTAGTGTTCAGGTTTAAAAAGAACTTTTCAACCGGGTCTTATAAAACTACTCCTTCCATTTGAAGTTACGAAATGTTTTTAAAAATAGTTGACAAACAAAAATAATACATAAGACTGTATCAATCTCTTTGGCATATACAGTACATATATAGAGTAATATTCACCATACATCATGAAATTGGTCAATACGAATTTTTACTGTAATATTACAGTGTCAGTATGTATGTATGCGGGGGGGGATGAGTGGTGCAGGACAAAAAATGTTCCGAATGCTATTATACATGGTGTTTTGTTCTCAAGAACAAAGTTTCTCCCAAAAAAATAAGCCTATGATTTCCCTTTTTGTTTTAATATCCAGTAAAATCCTGCGGAACCATTTATTGCCTTTCAACCAGGGTCAACATGACTTTATCATCAATTGCACAATAACCCAACAAGTTGGCAGTGTCTCACAATAAGTGTGCAGCGGTTGGGGAGGAGGAGGGGCCGGCATGACCGGGGGGAGATCACCTGATATAATTCTAATTAGCCAAACAATGGCAGGTAGCCGGAGTGAATGGAGCTTTTGAATTATTCATCGTCAGGCTGTATGAGACCATTCACGCTACCGGGGCTGGCTAGGCGTAATATACCATTCTCTGGCTTAATGAGGGACGAGGACCTCTCAAAAGAATTTAGAAAGGAACTTAATTAATTGTCTAGACTCCTTGTGGATAGTGGTAATACTATAAAATATTCTTCAATTTAAAAAATAACATTTCCTGTTTGTAGTCTGGATTACCTTTTCTACAATGGGGGTAAATGGTTATGCATTAATTATGATTCGGTTATATTCATTTATATTATTTCCACGTTAACAGAATTTTTACAAGACAATTACAAAACAATATTCTGGTTCACACGATTATATACCACATGTAAGTTCTAAAAATACAAGATTATAAATAAATACCTTAACTGAATAACAATCTTACATAAAAATGTAGGTACAAGAATGTTAATGCAACATGACATGTAAAGTTTACTGGACTATCACGAGTAAAACTTCAACTTAAGTAATAAAGTTATAGGATTCCTCAAAATAAATCAAGACTGTAATTTCAAGCAGAATATATTATTTTTGAAATTTAGCCGTGGGTAACTGGAGATCAAGGGTATTCAAGCATATTTTAAGAGGGTAAGGTTTTAAAGCGTGTAAAATAGCAATACTGATTATTTACAAAACAATTCAACCCACAAAGCCATTTTATTCTTGAAATTGAATGGACATTTTAAGTTTGAATAATATTGATACTTAAAACAATTAAACATAGTCTATATAATTTATGACAATTCTGTTAAAAACTGTATATACTATACTCAAGTAACATTTTTTCGCTAGTCAAATCATCAATTAAAACAAAAATTTAAGTCTATAATCATTTTAAAGTTCTTCATAAAATTCTTCTACAAAAAATAATTTCCACTTTTTTGTAACATTCTTTCTTTTCTGTGCTGTAACTCAATATTGCAGCACATTCTACACGTTTTTATTCCGTACGAGTTTAAGCTCCTATTTGCTTGTGATTTCCTCATTGCTTATTTTAACTGCCCGCGAATATAACATGCAAAGTGCCCACATGTTACCTCGACACTTGGATATTCGCCAAGAAAAACTAGTTCAGTCAGAATGGAATGTGTTCTTCGGCCAGTTGGACCCGCCCATACACAATCTCCTCTCTGACCTGTTCATTTGCATCGCCGATTGTACTTTGTTTATCTTTCTACCTTGTTTCCAGCTCTATATCTCTGATTGGGTTGAAAACGTCATCTCTTTCTCTGTATCTACTTCTTACGTACTGTAAGTCCTGCTTCTCTCTCTCTCTCTCTCTCATTATAGCGCTCGCAGCGTGTCTTTCTATTATTCTAGCTATCTACTCTATTTGGGTTGAAAACATCATCTCTTTCTCTCTCTACTTCTTACGTATGTCCTGCTTCTATCTCTCTCCCTCTAGCGCTCGCGGCGTCCCAAGCCAATCAGCGAAAGTGAATGGATCGAAGGGTCATCCAATTGAAACGTAATGGAGAACCGTAGAGGGGACTTCATCAAAAGTTTGGTCCGTTAAGACGACTGGCGTTTTTAAGACGGTTAAAACTTAACGTGGCAATAAGGATGAAATAATCACTTATTATTTGCTCTAAAAGATAAATTCTCACTGCCTCTTCTTACCTACATGAATTATTTCCCCCTGCACTCACCTCCTCAACGGTCAGAATTCAACGCGGTGGAACAGAACAAATTCCAATTCAAAAATGGTAGTTACGTAGGATAATAGGCACAAAGGCATTCATTAAGCTGTAATAAAATCCGAAAAATCCAAGAAACGATTTAGACTTATATTGTACTCTACAAATCAGATTACAGTGAAGATGGAAAAACAAATCTTAAATTTCATTATTTTTTAAGAGTTAATGTGTTCAAAAGTAATTAACTCTCACAAGAGGAAAAAAGTAAAATACAGTAGAACTTGTATAATAGCACTTAATTTAATTATTCTACATCTTGGATTGTTAGAAGTTTCTTTCATATAACAGTATTAATTAACTCTCATTTTAGTAAAGCAATAAAATAAAGCGGATATCCCATGGGGATCCCGCTCATAAAATCGAATTCAATAAAAACTTAAAATGTAAACAAAACAGTTATAGTAGTCTGCGGTTGGATATAATTCTCATAACAACTGTTTATTTGAGTGAAATTAATTAAGATAAAACACATGAGACACAAGCAAAACATTTTTCTTCCATAATAATATCTGGGAACATTATTAAGAGCCGGAGGGGTGGAGCCCTTAGATCTGAGGGGGAAATCGATTCCTTTAGAGTCATCATGACGAAAATCTCTTTTATCTGACACCTCAATCGTTAATATCCGTCGTAAAATAAAAATGTGGTTGACCATACAAAATACTCCTTAGGTAATTAAAAAGTATATGTTTACCTTTAACTTTCACCATTATTCTTAATGAGCTCTCGATCACTCTTTAAGGGAATTAATTGAACTAGCTGGTGGAAAAATAAAATGCATATTTTGACCTGATGCTTTACAATACAACTGGTTCTTTAAGAGCTTGTATATGTCTTTGATTAAAAATGTATAAATTTGTTTATAATTGCTGGATGATTAGAACCCTTTTGTGGCGGCCCTTCAGCTTCGAATTGATCAAGTTTCACTGTACATCGTATCCCATAAATACCCCCGTCGCAGCAAACCTGCGTACTCAGCGAATTTCCAATGCATAATATATGTATTAATACCACATAAAGCCGCACACCAAGTTTCATAAAAATATATTCACATATAAGCGATTTTACTTATTCTCCAGAAAAATAACATTGGTAATGAGTACGTAGGTTTGCTGAAACAAGGAACACAAACAATTATTGGTTTTATGAAATATAAATACAATTTAACTAGGTGAAGCCACATACCAAGTTTCATCAATATTCAATCATAAATAAGCGCTTTATAACATTCTAGTTATTCTCCATAAGAATAACATGGGGGCTGATTAAGAGCAGGTTTGCTGCAACAAGGAAAAAATGGGTTTTTATATAATTATCAATATAACTCAACCAAGTGAAGCTACATACCAAGTTTTATTAATTTATGTTCATAATTAAGGAAGTCATTACATTTTACTTATTCTTCATTAGAATAACATGGGGCTGAGTACGCAGGTTTGCTGCTACAGGAATGATCAACAAAAAAATCAATTTGTTGTACAAATATCAATATACCAGTACTACGTGAAGCCACATACCAAATTTCATCAACATACATTCATAAATAATCGAGATATCAAATTTTATTTATTCTCCATAAGGATAACATTGGACAACGTACTAACACTTTGAATATCTCTGCAACGGTTGGGCGTAGAATCACAATTTAAACACCAAAATGATTGTTTTGTGGAAATGAACAGATTGGTAAAAGCAAATCTGAAGTTTACATGAAAATAAACTGAGGAAAAGCCAAAAACATTTTTCCCATAAGATTAACATGGGAGATTTTATGAGTAGATTTTTTGGATTTTCTCCGCAACCACTTAACCTAGGTTAATAATTAAAAATACTATATTATTTGTTTTTTAAGCTCTATAACATGGTCAAAACCAAAATTAAGTTTGTTAAACATTTTTGGGTAAAAAATGCAAAAAACTGATTTTTGTAAAATTTAAAACCCCCATAAACCCCCCTTCCCATGGTTCGATTTTTCTGGTTTTCGAAAGTCATGAATGTCATTTTACACGTTTGAGCCAAATTTCATCAAAATCGGACGTTTTTTACTCAAGTTATCGTGTTAACGGACACACACACACACACACACACACACACATATATATATATATATATATAAATAATCAAATGAAAAATTTTTCAACTGAGTACCCTTAAGGAATTTCTTTATTTTTATTTTTAAGACTACATGTTTCGGGACATAAGCCCATCATCATGGTCAACAAATACCTCAATATATATATAAATTTGAACGAATAGTGTTTTTGGCATCTGGGGACCTCAAAACAAAAAGTTATCATAGTCTCGGGCTTAAGTCTTACCATGAGACCTACGGTAATAGCTTCTTCCCTATAGGGGAAATTCGCTAAAAATAGGTATTTATCGCATTCCTTAATTAAAAGGTTAGCAGTTTCCTCTTGACTCGTGGTAGAACTCAATAACCTGTTCCAAAATGGCGACTGATTCAATCGCGGCGTTAAGACAATCTGACGCTGCAAATGACACAATTGATCGAGCGGCAGAAAGATTGGAGCGCTTCCGGCACAGGATAGGGGACATCCGGTCCGTTAATTACCGCCGTAGCCGCCAGACGTCGCAGCGCGTTATCTCCCGCCATCGCGGAAAATTTACGCGCCTTCTCTCATTACCTAACCTTCCTCTCTGCTCTCTCCCTGCGAGAATCTGCGAATCTCCCCTCGGCTCTTATCTTAACTGGATGTAAAACAGCGTTTCATGTTTACAAATGTAAACTGAGCCCTGTTCGTGTCATTGGCTCAGACACGTTTTTGAAGAAAATAATCTGTTATTAGTAACAACAACATATTACAAAATGCTGTCCCAAAAATTTCGACTTATTCGCAATTCCAAAAACAGCTGTTTTCAGTTTATTGTTTAAAGCGTCCCGAAAATGAGCAAGTGCCCCGAATATGTTCCTGTTCCAACATATTACCTGATTTATGAAATAAATTAATATGGCAATAAACATATGTTCAAAAAGGATTATTTGCTTTCTTGTGCCATTTATAGTAGGGACAAAATCAATCGAAGCTTCAAGGCAAGGCCACCCTTGTTCAAGGTCACTCATGCAATTCTGTTAAATTTAAATATGCGATTTATTCTATTGTTTACATTGTTTGTTATTTTGAAAATCATAAATTTCGATTGCTTTTTAATGTATTTTACACTCATTATGTCCAGAAAAACTAAACCACTCCAGTAAAATAAAAAAAATACATAAAAAATAAATAAAACAATAAACAATTGTATCAATAAAAACCGGTGTACAAAAGTCAGAACACACATGTACTATCGAAAAAATTAAATTAAACATAAAATGTAAACAAGAGTTAGGTTAAAAACCATCAGTGCCATATGATTATTTGAACATATAACACAATTAAAGCTTGACCTTGAAGTGTCGATTGATTTTGTCTCTATTATAACAGTATATTGAAAATTATCGTTCAAAACTCGTACCAAAAGTGTTTTTCCGGAGCTTCATGAAATACATGTACAGCTCCGCCACACAAGTGAACTTTGATTACTTGTAATCAGATGTACTATTGAGAATATCCTAGTGGTAGGATACCAATATTGAAAAATATAATTTCTTTCACAACCGGGGTTATTAGTATTCTGATATGACTCGCATAAAAGCTTATTGTTTTCCATAAAACAATAAAAATCAGAACTATTTCTAAAATTTTGCCGAGAAACATAAAACATTGGCAATAAATAACTGGAAATAAATTACCTCAACTACAAAATACGAGTAGTTTCGGGCCAGTACCACGAACTCCGTGAGAACACGATTTGTTGCTGCCATAAACTTTAATATTGCCGAGTTTGTAATGCAATAAAATGTGACGTTTCCCGTTACATCATGACACAGGTAAGTAACGACTTTCTTGCGTGTGTTTCTTAAAATATTCCAGTAAAATGACGTTACTATTGTTTAAACTATTAATATGTATTATGCCACAATCTGTAATTACCACGTGAAATTTGTATTCAGAAAAATGCAACAAGATGATTTAATAATTTTTCGTCATACTGCTTCAAAAACATCTGTTTTTGACAGATGCGTTGAGATTCAAAAGTTCTTCTTTTTAGTCTTTGGATAATAACATATGTTTTGATGATCATTATCGTACTAGGACTAAAAGATCATTGTTGATGATACTTTTGATTCGAGGTCGTCATAAATCGATTAAAATTCATTCGATTATAAATAATTGTTATTCATTGTTATTATCGAAACATTCATTGTTGTATTGTTATCTGAAGAACAACCGATTGATTCGGACCACAATGATTGGTTTGAATGATCGACTCAACAACCGATAGATATGAATGAACCGAAGTTATGCATGTGCAACAGCTGATTGTTTCAAGAGACAAGCTGAAAGAAACATTTGAGGTTATGAAGAGACAGTACGTAAATTTTACTTTTGTTTTTGTTTAAACCTTAAGTTTTTTGGCAGTATGACGAAAAATATAGTTCGTCACTCGGATCAAAAGTGTCTTTTTAATACTCGCTCATTTCCCAGCCTCGGCTTCGCCTCGGCAGTTAAACTGGAGCTCGTATTAAAAAGATCCACTTTTGATCCTAGTGACGAAATATACTATTATCATGTGAAAGTAACTATAAGTAGATTTACTGAAAAATAAAAATAATAAATATGAACAAATAAAGTATGCACACAAATGATTTATTCAACAATTATTCCCGTAATCAATAAAAGCTCAATTTCACACAAAATAGAGCTTGGACAGTGAATGAACAAAAAAACGACATTGTAAAAAGTAGTTATCACGTTTTGGGTCGTATGACTACATTTCAGAAATGAATAAAACATTCTGGGTCATGTAAATTTAAGAAAGTTATTATAACATTCTGGGTTTGATAAAAACATATCAAGCAACCAAAACAATTCGTCTTATCAACGGAAAATATACAAATAAAATGTAATCTACAAAGTTAAGTTAAATGAAACCAATGACTACATAAACCACTATATATTGGTTTATGCAGTTATTGATTAACCCCTACAAGCAGAGGCGTAATTCCAGGGCGGAGAGGAGGAGCAGTTGCCTCGCTCCCCAGTAATTTGGCGAAATATGTATATCATTATGTGAAAAGTTACAATAATTATTTAAAATTTTCCCTTCTTCCCATCAATCGAAGTACTCAAATTACATTTCCACAAACATAACTGGACAAGCAGCAGGAAAAGCAGTTGTGAACTCCACAAGAAATCCTTTATTCTCAGGATACATAGCAGTGTGTGTGTGAAGCAACGTCATAAATACGCGGCATGCAGTAGACAGGGAGGCCGCACAGCAAGGGTAACTAGTGCCGGTGAGTTACAACACAGAGCCTAGGACAATATTTACGTCGCCGCCGCGCCTAAGTGAAAGCCTCCTCCAGCAGACGCCCACGCCGCTCTCCTGGTGGCCGGATAACTGGACAACTGGAGAACTGGAGAACTGGGAGATGTCCAGTTGCACCGGTGGTCAGGGATCAGCCCCAAACTGATGTGTCCAGTTGCACCGGAGCCCCTTTTGGGGGGTGTTCCAATTGCACCGGCTGTCAATCTAAATTAAGACGATTTTTGTGTCCAGTTGCACCGGAGCCCCTTTTGGGGGGTGTTCCAATTGCACCGGCTGTCAATCTAAATTAAGACGATTTTTTTTTATTCAACTAAGTATAAGACTAAAGGTTAAAATATAGAGGTTGTAGAAATAACTATTACATAAAAGAAAGTGCCAACAAGACCGGATGCCCAGTACAGTAGATTAGGTTAGGTTAGGTTAGGTTAGGTTAGGTTAGGTTAGGTTAGAGTAAAGGGATAGCCTCGTTTGATAAAATATTCCATTACGAAATTGTTAAACACTTATAAACCTAGTTACAAATACATAAGAAAGCATGCCACTATGTTTGAAGATAAATGTAGTGGGGTGGGGAAGGGAGAAAGCCTTCCAATTGCACCGGCTCCTGCGGTCGAAGGAATTTGCAGCGGGGATAAGTGGGGTGGGTAGATTTTGACCACCGGTGCAACTAGACACTTTTCGGACGGAGGAATGTTTTGACCCTTGCAAATTCCATCGACCGCCGGTGCAATTGGATATCAGCCGGAGAACTACCTGAAACCTGGAACGTACACTCTCTGCATTCTCTCGGTCCTGGAGAGGTTATCAAATACTGAGCAAGAATCGAATAACAGAGTAAAATATTAATGGCCTCTCATTTCGTTTTAATTGAAACTTTACCTTTCTAAAGAAGGGATGAATGTACACCTTTCAATTGACTGAAGAGTGTTTATTTAAATAAGCTGATACTAAGACTTGAAAACAAGTAGTTCCTGTTTATATATTTAAAGAATATTTTATCAAATATGTTGAAAGTCAAAATCTTTAGAAAACTCGAGTCCACGGCTAAAGAATTAAAGATACATAACTAAATAAAACTACTGGACAGTTGTAATAATTTAATTAATGTTATTTTGTCATCATCACCAACAATGAATTCTAAGCAAAGCATTTAATTAATGATGTAATGTTTGGGAAAAATGTAAATGATGTTTCAGCAAATTTGTTTTATTTATGCTATCTGCTGTGATTCAAAAATCTGTGCGACCTGCTGTATTAACATATCATTATATACGGTTCCACAATTATTTAGGTTACTTTAATACATTATAGATCGGTACGTACTACAACGATTATTTCATTATATGCAAAAATAAAAAAATGGATTTTTCAAATAAACTTTCTATAAAGTATTTTTACTGAAATAAAACTTCGTTGATAAACCGTGCAAGCCATTCGCTAAAACGAATTAAAACTTCCCACCGACAAAATTCGCACTTACAGAAAATAACAAAACTGAAAATGTTGGCACTGACCACTGACGGAGTTACAGTTTAGGCCTACACTTATCACCCTAGAAAAGAGTGACCCAGGAATTAAGAAGAGAAGCCAAGGACGGTAAACAAGAAACTAGACGAGCCTATAAAAAGGCGTGTCGCTGGGTTCAAATCCTGCAATTACCATTTAACGAACAGTCGTAACTAACAACAATGGTCGGTGGGATGGCGCCACACTTCACGACCACGGTTTACGGTGTGAAAACAGCTGCCGAGTGGCGCCTGTCTATGGTATTGCATAGTTCGTAATATTTAATTTCTGTGTTAGGTTTTTTTTCATACAAACGTTATGGCGTATGTCAAATTCAAGAGTTTCGAACAACGAAGACGGGATGGAAGGGGGCTGTAATTATAATGTTTTTTATTATGGGAAATCTTTATCCAACATCTGATGTTAAAACGGGTTACATTTTTTTACTTTCTCCCCCTATACATAGATAGTATATGGAGAAAGTATTGTTTTCGTCAGAATGTTCGAATTTGAGTTGTTAGAGGAAATATTCGTTTTGGTGCTCCCTGAACCCAAAAAAGTGGTTTTTACGTGATGTCTGTCTGTGTGTGTGTGTGTGTGTGTGTGTGTGTGTGTGTGTGTGTGTGTGTGTGTGTGTGTGTGTGTGTGTGTGTGTGTGTGTGTGTCCGTGAGTGTGTGTGTGTCTGTGTGGATGTGTACAGAGCTAGAGCCCTAACCAATGGGCCGATTTTTATGAAATTTGTTATGTAGGAACTAAACCACGATATCTCCAGGCGTTTATCATTTTTTTGAATTTTGTATTTTTAAGGGTAATTATCCCCCAAAAACCGCCAAAATCATGAAAAATAAAAATTTCTCGAAAACGGCTCTAACGATTTTGATTAAACTTTGGTCGTTTGTAGAACTTTAATTTTCCAACAAAATGACATGACCCGAATGACTGTAAAAATTCTGGTTCAGAAATTACAGGACTTAAAACACCAAAAATTCAGTTTTTTGGATTTTTCGTAAAAAAACATAAACATAAAAAATATTACTATTCGCCATTAAAAAGATCTCAAAAAACTAAATAATTTAGTATTTTGAATTACTATTCTACGATAGCTGGTTGCGGAGAAAATTGGAATTTTCATTTCGCGGTAAACGCAGTACGTTGTCCAATGTTATTCTTACGGGGAATACAAAAATTACTATTTCTCTCTTATTTACTGATCAATTTCATTCAAACTTGATATGCTTGTCAAGTTAGCATTGACCAACAGGGGAAATTCGAAATATGTTGCCCCTTAATAACCCGGGGGGATAGGGGGCATTTCCCCTCTTAAAACCACGAGTGCAGCAATGGATTCTGTAGTGCCTCCAAAGCAGGGATTTGGGGGGTGGATGTTTTTTAAAACAACTAGTTTACAAGATTTCCTGTACATTCGACCGTGCTTTGTATTCTATATTTAGTAAATAAAAAGTAATTTATTCATTAAAGTTGGGCTAAAAGGGAGAAAGTATGTGTCAGTTTCCTGATACCGTTTATTGCGACTGATTGTCACGTGTTTACACCTTTCATTGAGATTAGCCTGATGATTTCGAATGACATGGACATGTTATAATAAAAGTACTATTTTGTTATTTGAATTGGTTTACAGATTTTTATGAAGTTTGCCGCTGAGAAAAAAGGTTACTCTACGAAGGCACTCTACTTTGTCAGAAAGAGTTTATTAATGTTAAAAACGCTTTTTTAAGAAGAGCTTTTAAAGGGTATTGTCAGACCAATACGGATTTCAACAAAAAGGCTGTCATTTCAGTGCGCGATCATTACAGTAATTGCATGAACATGTCAGTTTATGTCAAATGTACCAAACACTAAAGGTCCTTATGTTTGTAAATAACCTTATGAACTTTCCATGGACTAAAGGGTTAAATTACAATGACGTTTCCGATGTTATTTAGTAAATGACCAAGCAGATGTGACACTGGTTATTCGTCTCGTGTCTATAACCGGGACGAAATGCCCGAATCCTGCAATGTTTGGAAATCTGGGAACGGAAATCACCTTATCCCAGAAATAGTTGACTACTTCAAAAATTCTGTATTAACAAATTCTGTATTAAAAACAGAAAATGTTAGTATTTTTAGCCAATTTTCAGCTGTCATTTAAATCTAAAATAGTACTGGCTGGCTAGTGCAGTGGTTAAAGTACTGCTATCATAATGTGAAGTCAAATCGATGCTCATCTTAATGTTCAGTTTTGTTCAGGATCGATCTGGGGAACTTCCTAATCGATAGTAGTACTTTAACCACTACCGAGAAAAAGAAACAAAGTTAAGCTTAAAAGCTTTAAATAAAAACTTATGAGTGGTACACAAATTATGAAAGTAGGAAATAAGAAAAAGTAGTAAATAAGGAAAGGGCAGTAGCTTGAAAGTAATATGAACGAACATTACTCGCCGGGGGCTTTGGGCGTTCCTCTGTTGTAGGACACGTAAAGCGACTGACTCTAATCCCCGTCAAATCAACCACTGGGCGGTTACTAACCCCCGGTCTGTTTATTAACACTTCGTGAACGCTTGTGAAAGGAAATGAGGTTTTTGAAGTTCATTAGAGGAGCTCATTCGCGGAATAACACCCAAATTGTTGAGCTGATTAAAATGCAAAATTTTAAAATTATAGAATGGTAAAGTAGTTTTGTAACAAAATATTTGCGTTCTAAATATTTTACACTTAATTTTTTTACGTCTTGTTCTAAAATAAAATAATTTACTTTTCATTATATTCTAATGTTTCTAAAAGCAAATAGTGTAAACTTGATACAAACGTGTAATTAATAACAAAACGCGTTACAGTTAGTTTCAGAAGTTGTTCTACCAGATTGTTTTTAAATATAAAAAAATTTAATTAACATACTAAATACTCACTAACTATTTTGTGTAGTGTAATTTAAATTATGCATTTGTTGCTTGGATTTTTAAATTAGTTTAAAGGCTTCCGAGATATTTCCGTGTAATCCAGAATTTTAATATAAATTGTAATTATTTCCGCTTAAAAAACACGAAAGTTCAACTCATCATTACAAAACCGGGAGGATGTATAAAACGTAAGTTATGCATGAATTCAAACGGAATAATGTCCCTCGTACGTCCCTGCAATAACAACAGTTGTGTTTGCTACATTTTGTGCTGAATTGCATGGTGGACCTGTTGATATACACTAATTAACAAACACCAGTTTTATTGTCATATCACCCAGTTAAACGTAACTAATAAATAATCTAGCAAAAAATGGTGTAATAGGAACTAGTCAGTATACAGGCCGTCCGGATAGCTTGTGTTTTCTATGGTTTCAGCTCCCCAAACGAAAAGCTTGCGTTTTTACATTAGTTTTCCGCCTACCGCAAGGATATGTTTCACTTCAGTTGGTCCGCTAACCGCAATGATACCAACATTGTTTCACTTTAGTTGGTCCACCAACCGCAAGGATTGGCCGTGTTTCACTTTAGTTGGTCAGCCAACCGCAAGATCGGCAGTGTTTCACTTTAGTTAGTCCGATAACCGTATCGTTAGTGAGTTAAGAGGGACATATTTGCACAAGTAAAACCTTCTAAATTCTTTACATTACAGTTAACTTATACTGTAGGCTGACAAGCCCAAACATATTTCTTACAGCTATTATTTAAACTGAATTAATTAAGGTAAACCAATATTTAAAAAAATCGGAAATGAACCCAATGCATTTTTTCATAGGATTAACATTGGAGATTTGGGAGATAGAGAGGCAGATTACTAAGTTCTTTGGAAAAAATCAAATCATTTGGAATCATAAAAGAAAAATATTCAAAAAAAAACAAAAAAATGTAGGTTAGTTAGGTGTAAGAATTTGATATTTAGATGTAAGTAGGGTTCACTTGAAAACGGGAGGAGTTTCCTTACCTCCCGAAACGTACTGTAGTTTTAAACACTAGAAGCGATAGGTAAAGTCCAAATAAATCGAAAAATAAATAAAAACGTATTTGGGTGAACAAAAAGATACCTTAAGGGATTTAAATGTCAAATATCCTTAAAAATTACGTTTCGCCCACAACAATAACAAATTCCAAGGGGTCGTAGTTATAAACAAGTTAAAAAAAGAGTACAATACCAAAATTTATTCCGTTTTCCTCTGTTCCTATAAATTTGAGCACAACCAATCCCATAGCTTTTGCTTGGTGAAGCAAAAACTAAAAGATTTATGAGATTAGAATAGTTCCGCTTAAAAGTAAGATTAGTTAATATAGACAGCAAAAAATAAAATAAAATCAGCAATGCTAATAAAACATCAAACTATTTACTTTATCCTCGCGTGCTTATAAAACGGTCTTTTACAGGGCGGCCTCGTTTACTGACGCTTATATTAAATTAAATTCCTAAGCTAGTCAGTTGTAATAAGAGTTATATTGCTTTCAGTCTCATGACTATTCGAGGTCGAGCATTAGTTCATTGTAAAGTAATTAGTACAAATTGATGTATGCGATTGTATGCCAAAATTGTGTACGAAAGGAAACGCTAGGTAATAATATAAACGCTGTGTATTAATATACGCTAGGAAACATGTTACTCGAAATCGAACAGCTTTATTAAAAACCTGTACATCTATATAACAACCTTCATCAATGCCTATTAAAAGATCAAACCTATGGGCTTGTAAAATATCATCTCGGCTTTCAACCTCAGAGTATTTTTAATAGCTTAAGTAAAAACACGCTTTCCTCATTTGCTTCTTTGGGCTTACAACCCTCTCGCCCTCATAACATGACCTTGTTCAAATTCTGTTACCAGCTGTTTTTTCTTTATTAATATTCAGCTTTAACCCTCCTTCTTGCTTTAAATGTATACTGCATCCATAGCTGTGTTAGTATGCAATTTAATTAAGATCATTCATATACATTATCGTTTGTTCTGGTCATCGTATGGTTAAAGAACGAACTTTGAGGGCAGCCTTGGCTTATGGACGACCTTTTTAAATGAGGGCGGAAACAATTTAAGACTGAGCTCTATCTATCGACACAAAATCATCAAAATCTGTTAAAACCTCTAGAAGGACCTACGGTCACAAAGAACAAACAAAAAACACTGGCGTATTAAATAAGAAAACATAGTTAAATGACTTTATAATTACTCGTACAATAATGCTGTGGTTGAACGCGGATAGAATCTGAATAATGATAATCAAGCAAGTGACAGAAGGAACGCAGGATTTTATACTGAAACTAGGGGCTCTGAGGTTTCAAATGCACTCGCATTTCGACAACCATTTATTGTACAATTTTCTTTTTTCGCGAATTTCCCCTATAGGGAAGAAGCTATTACCGTAGGTCTCATGGTAAGACTTAAGCCCGAGACCATTATAACTTTTCGTTTTGAGGTTCCCAGATGCCAAAAAAACCATTCGTTCAAATTTGTATAAATATATATATGTGTGTGTGTGTGTGTGTGTGTGTGTCCGTAAGCACGATAACTCTCGTAAAAAAGGTCCGATCTTAATGAAATTTGGTACAAACGTGTAAAGTATCATTTATTTCAACGAGTTCGAAAACCAGACAAATCGCACCATCCCGAAGGGGGGTTTTGGGGGGGTTTTGTACCCCAAAAATGTTTTTTTGGGGTTTTCACATGTAATTTGTATTTAAATCAAATTTTAATTTATACCATTGAACTACGCTTAAAAAAATTTGGTATTTTGATAATTGCTGTACGTCAATTGGTTACTGAGATATTGAAAGTGCTAAACACAGTACGTTGCCCAATGTTATTCTTATGGAGAAAAAGAAAAATTTTATATCTCCCTTATTTATAAACATAAATTGACAAAACCTGGTATATGGCTTCATTTGGTTATGGTTTGTTGTTGTTTGCACAAAAAACAATTTTTCGCCTACGGTTCTCGTAGCAGCAAACTTAGGTACTCGGTCTCCATGTTATTCTTATGGAGAATAATTCAAATGTTATATTTCGCTTATTTATGAATGTATATGGATAAAACTTGGTATTTGACTTCACATAGATGAGTTCTATAGATATTTGCATAAAAACCAATTATTTTGTGTTCCTTGTTGCAGCAAACCTGCGTACTCATCCCCAATGTTATTCTTATAGAGAATAATTATTAATATTTGTAATATCGCTTATTTATGAATATATTTCTTATGAATGCTGGTAAGTGGCTTAATGTGTTAATAAGACATATATATTCAATGGAAATTCGCTGAGTACGCAGGGTTGCTGCGACGGGGGTACTTTATTGGATGTTCATAGTACACATTTAGACTTAAAATTACAAAAATATCCATTTTAGAATCCCACGAAAATTGAAAGTAATATTTTACATTCTGTATTCATGACTTTACTAGAGAAGCGATTGTTTTCTCTTTGGTTTTGATAGTTGCGAGTGAATTGTTCATGAAGTCCTGTCCTACTTTCTTGAATATTTTGGTGGTATAAGAAATTTCGTGCAACCAGTCCAGAAAGTTTTATTCAGTTAAACAGACACTAGGTACCGAGGTTTACCTAGTTTTCTCCACTTCGCTTTACATTCTCATTTGCATTCACATCTTCGCATTGCTATAAGCCCCCTTCTGTTTGTGTAACCTACTACTGCCCTACCATCACAAAAGCTCCTCTACGAGCTACGTGACAATATATCCATCTTCATCGCGTGGACTCACCTCATAACGCTCTCGCTCTCTCGCTCTAATGCTCCCGGCACCAATCGGCGAAAGTGACTCGATCGACCGGTGTGCTAATTGAAGTTAGTTGGGAATGGGAAGGGTACTTTGTTGATAGGTTGTGTCCAGCGGCTGTGTTATTACTGTGTGACATTCGAACTAACTTACCTAAGTAGTTACAAATAAATTTAACTTTTACTGTTTCGCCAGTTGATGAAAACTACTTACAAAGCTTTCGGTTTGGGGCTTTGCCTTCTAAAGACTTATTAACAGTCAAAAATCGTGTAAAAAAAAGTAAAAAGCATTATTCCACGAATAAAAATATTAGTACTGTATTAGTTATAAAATAATAATATTCAGCGTTGTGTTCAAACTATTAAAAGTAATAGTGGATTTACTGGTAAATTTGATATTTTGAATGCGCGTAAAGAATACTATTCTAGCAAAGGAAAGTAAAACCCAAAATCAAAGTTCCACGGAGAGCCAAGGGCTATTAAAGTAACACTAGTGGCTTACAGGGGCTATAGCCCCTAACGTATGGTTCTTGTGTAAGTAGATAATCACAGCTGATCATTAGTTCATTTTGCTTATTAATAATAATACTGTAGTGATATTTCCATAAGAAAATCATTGGATCTTTGAAGTCAAGTGTGGCGTAGTCCACGTAATTTTTTACATTTCTGATATTTTTCTCTCCGTCCTTGACCCTCAAGCTTTAAAATGACTCCTAGCTCGAGATATTTCGTGGGGACCGATTCGTTTATGGAATTAAATATATAGATTATGGTACCTTATAAAGCGATACGATACAGTAAATACTATCGAAGACAATATCGAATCGGCATAATCCCTTGGAAACAATCTCAATACACATGACGGAACCAAAGTATCGCTTCTGATGTGCAAATTCCACCGAATAAACCGATAACATAAAATATCGGAATCAGCAAAACAATATGTATCGTTTGCCATTAATCGAATCGTCCTGCGGTTTCGAGATATCTCGATATATCCGGTACATATCGCACATCGCGTTCCCTGACAGATGTTAAGGAGTGACATATGACAGATTAGAGCCAGTGATTAGAGGCGCCAAGTGAGGACGCCTGTGAATGACGACGACAATATAGGCCTACCCACTTAGACAACAACAACAGCGGGTGTAAACCAATAGACTCAAGAGGGAGCCACTGCCGTCTACCGAATGTCTCGCGGCAAGGACTCTTACGAGTAATAACCGAATAAATTCACAACTAAACTGAAATGTAGAATTTTGATTAATTGGATGATAAGTAGGCCTACGCATCGCTTTAATAATGAAAAGCGTACAAAACAAACCTCACGAGACGAAATTTAATTTAAAATCATCCAAATTACATTACAGTATAAATCAAATATATTTACGAACATCCCCTTAAGTCAATTTTGTACACCTTTCTTTCTATGGAATGTTCCTACTGTAGTTCAGTTCAAACCTTAAGCATAAAAACAACAGTTTGTAGATATTAGAAATATTTACAATCACTTATAACTGGTTGGGTAACACAGTGGTATAGTGCTCGCTTCACAGTCTGAAATTCGCCAGCTCGATCCAGAGAAAAATCCTGAAATGTTTTGTGAGGGTTCAAAACTGGATCCAGCTGCGATTGGTCATTGGGTTATTATTTAATGATCCTGACTAAAAAATCAGCCGGTCTTATTCAGTAACAAGGCTACATACAAGGCATATCACCCATTCTACTCACATCATTCGTTCATACACGCACTAGTTGCGTTGGTGTCTTATATAGCGATTAAGTGTTCATTTAAATGAAAATAATTAAGACAGAGCACGCACATATTAACTGAGTAAACAAATTATTTATTTTATTTACCTCAATAATAAAGTGGATCTTTAAGAGCCTGTAGGGTAGAAAAATAGAAAATGGGGTGGAAAGCCTGAGGTTCGGGGGAAAATTCAATTCCTTTTGGATTATATAGAGGAAAATACTGTTAATTTGTACTTTCAATTGTCAAAATAGTTAGTAATATGTGTAGTTACTAGAAACAATCATTAAAGAAATAAGGAGCAAGACTTGTCCTTCTCTATAGCATTTGAATGCTAGCAGGTTTACTAGGTTTCTACTGAAACAAGTAAATGCCAGGCCGAGAATATTTAATAAGCTACCAATAAATAATCTTGTTAGCTTATTAATATATATTTTTCACGACACATGGCATACGCTATTGACCAATGTGACCACATAATTTTGGCCAACAAATAGGACAATGTCGAAATTTCAAAGCCAACTATGATGACCAATCCCCTTATACAAAAACCTTAAAGCATCCAGCCTCAATCGGCCATTCATTATGTCGAAGCTCGCGCTGGCTAACATGTGAAAACGCCTCATTACAGACCGCATCGAATTAGAGCGTTTACGACCATGTAAAACCAAAATTGCCCAGCGACCGGGACGATTATTAAGCCGTTCGCGGGAACAGTAAAAAATGCAAGAGTGAGTAATGAAGCTTAACATTCCGACGATTGTGGGGGAGGAGAGGGGAGAGCCGTTGCTGACCCACGCCCGCCACCCACCATTGCCACAACCAAAACCAAAACCAGTTTAGAGACCTTGCCTGTGATTCCACACGAGTCCAAGTGGTCATTCAGTAGGGTTCCAACTTCTCTTATAGCCTGTAGCCTCCTCCTGACTCTAACAATCGTCGGTCATCTCACCGCCAACTGCCAGAAGGACACCTCTACTGTTCGTTTTAAGAGGGGTTCCAGTCACGAAACAATTCGCGTTACTTCCTGCTTCCCTCATTAGGTCAATGTTAATATTCAAAGCCGACCCTTCTAAACTGATCTGATATCGTATAAATCAACGATCGCATAAATCAACGATTTCGAATAATCCGTTTAGTTGATACGGGTTTTGAAAGTTAACATTGGTATTATGGGAGAAGTAGTGACGCAGAGGACTGGAGCCCTCTTAAGTGAGGTTCTTAAATTTTCCGTTGTTTGTTTACTTGTACTCACAACACTTCGATAAAGGCGTATATATTTTAAATATAATTTTGAAAGGACTATAATAAGTGTAATTTGTGTCAATTGAAAACTCGTTATAAGAAAGAAATGCGAAATGGTTCCGAGCAAGTGATTTCCGGAATAAATACTTATTTTCAGGGAAACTTACTGAAATGTTTGTACCTTTGCAATCTTATTTTCGGTAGGTTTTCTAAAGCGTCAATAAACTACGAGAACGTGTGTAGATGTGTGGACTCCATAAAACTCCTATCACATACAGTAAAAATCTATTTACAACTAACTGCCTCGTCATAAAACAATAACTGTGATGTTTTTAATGATAATTATCACTTATTGAAATGATTCGAAATCAACGTGCTCTGTTTTTAACAACAGATACACTTGTTCTACATATTTGCATATATGATAATAATTTAACCAAAGTGGTTTTAGATTATTACCAAAAACTAGCCACAAATCCAAAAACCATCGTGTGACAAGGATCGTGAAATTAAGTGGAAACATCTGTTGTTAGTAAAAAAATAACTAATTGATACTGGGTAATATATAGTCATTAAAGTATTGGTTTTCAGCCCACAGAAAAACATGACAGTGAGATACGTTGGTGAAGTTACACATGAATAATTTGTACCAGAGAGGTTACAAATGGTAACCTCTAGTAACCGTGAAGGTATTGACAGTTACACATAAATAAAATGTTCCATGGGTAACAGTTACACATATATATACTTTGACCCATACAATGAAGATAAATACTTTGTACCAGAGAGGTAACAGTTACAAATAAATAACTTGTTCCACGGGTATGAGTTACACATAAATACTTTAACTCGTACAGTTAAGATAAATACTTAGTACCAGAGAGGTAACAGTGAAACATAAATAACATTTCCCAGGGGTAACAGTTACACATAAACAACTGGTACTGGGGGTAACGAAATTATTTATGATCCCGCACAACAGAATGACCGAGTCTTCCTCATGCCCACGCCCACGCGATGTTCTAGTGGCGTGAGAGTTCCCACCAGTCCATGCTCTCTCTCGCAATTCAAATCAGCAATTAGCTCCTAATTCTCCGTGAACTTTTGGTGCAACAACTATAGTTAGGGTACGTAGTATTGTATATCTGCATTAAAATTCAACGTATTCAGGGTAAGTTAAAAAAAACCATAATACATTTTAAAATTTAACTCGTTACAAAAAGAAAACATCTTGCTAGCCTAATCGATAGCATATTGGACTTCGGTTCAAGGGATCACGGGTTCAAATCCTGGGGTGTCCACACACATTTTAGGGGTTTGGGCTTAAAAGCTTTAGTGTACTCAAAACAATCAGACCACTAACGATAAAAAAAACGACTAAACTAAGGTAGGTAATCCGAATGGACTCGGCTGTTGATCTATGATTTATTTATGCTTTTGCCTCCTGGATTGACAGTCGACATGATGTAATACGATACGTACCTTATCCATCGTCAATCCTGTAATGGCAGTAGATCAACACTCGTAGTAAATGTTTGTTTATGTTCGTGTCCCCGTCCGTGTGTGTAAGTGCTGTGTATTATTATCAATTGTGACAACAACTACGCGTTCAAATATTAAATTCGACGCATAGATTTGAAAATGGGACAATAATCCCGAAACTAATCACCTTCTAGTATTAGAGGACTGACGACGGATAAGGTACGTAAACTGCGGTTTACTAGGTGAACCTAAAGAAAACAAAATATTGGACTATTATTTTTTTAGACAGTAAAAAGACTAGGAATTGGTTAGCAAAATTAAGGCGTAACGTATTAGCTGATTATAAAAATAAAGTCAATAAGTAAGACTAAAATAAAATGTAAAATGTTTATACATGTTGAATATCGATTTTGAATACAACGTATGACCCCAGGGACCGGCGAGAGTAGCTAGTATTCTCGCTGGCCCTGCTATGACCCTATCAAAACGTTAAGAAAGTTTTGGCGCAGATCAAACGAAAAAAAAAAAAAACACAATATAATTAAATATATATAATCCACTTAATTTTCCAACTTAAAGTGATGGACCAGGATCTACAAAAATTTGTTACAGCAGCGTATGGTTTTCAAAAACTACCTTTAAATAATAAAAAAAACGTAGTAGTACTTAACAATTTATGTCTAATAAATAAACCGAAATTTGAAAAGACATCACATATTTCAAACCTATGTCAAGGTTTATCGTCAGAGTATGTGCTAAATAATCCTATACAATAACAGCACGGAGTGGCGACATCTAGAGTCAAATACTGAACGTAGAGCGGCCATGTTGGTGTCATTATATTTCCCTTAGCCTAAGGATGATGATAAAAAAATGCTCAGTTTTAAGTTTGCCACTGCCAAAACACTGTTTTTTGCCATTTTCCAAACATTTATTAAAATTAAACCTCAGTTTTAAAGAAAAAGTATTTGGCTTGAAGTGTCACAAATCTAGATGTGATTCAAAATCCAAAACTAATCATAAAACAAAGTTAACTACAAGACCGTGTTTATTTCATTACTTTTTAAGTCCGTAATTTTTTTACGGGCTAATAACAGCAAGTGTTTACAAAACATCTTTTACTTCTTTTGTCCTTTGGAACATTTCTAAAGTTGTCCTACACTTCAATAACACTCGGAATATATAACTATACACAGAGTTTATTTATGGTAATAAGAAGAAAAATTTGAAATATTAAAAAATGGAATAGGATACAAATGTATCAAAATCAAACCTTATAAGTTTTTATTGTTAAAACACAACAATGTACATGTCAAGCGATATTGGCCCACATTTGAGTGAGGTTATTGCTCATTAGCTTTTTTGTGGGAGACGGAAACCCTGATTCAATTGGTATATTTATTCAAGAATTGAACGATTATCATTGTAAAATTAATTAGGAGGCCAATTAAACTCGTGACTGAAGGGCAGTCTACAATAAACAAACGGAAGCATTGAAGCTCGCTCGAGAAATGGTCGAGTTCTTGGAGGACCGTCAAGACTTGCATCCTATGAGTCAAAGTGCTTCTCTGGAAAGTCGTGATTCTGTCAATCTCGGTCTTGGTGGTGTCATCTAGAGCAGACGCATAGGAAAATGCATAAGCCATCAACATCATTAGGCTACTCTTTAAGTCACTACGATGGCAGTACTGTACCACAGTCAGTAAGTCGCATAGCATCAAGTTGGAGTGTTAATGCAATTGATGTCTTTCAAGTGTTATAAGTGACTATTATAAATTCACAGTATGCAAATATCAGGTCTAATGTAATTGAATGTGTGCTGTTGCTATGAAAGTTCAGCGGGTCTCATTTTAGGGCTGAAAGGTAATTGCTTACAGTTTTGAGACGAAAGCAATAACTTAATACCGGTTACTTTTAATTAAAAGTTACCGGTTATAATTACTTAAAAACTTACCGGTTACTGCATACACGGTAGCGAGCGTCATACATATTTACATCGGCCTTCAATACAACCACGATCCATAAGTTTACAATGTTTCTTATGACATGGGCAGTACACAAAATGACGCAAAATAACATCAGTGGCGAGTGGATTCTGTTGATTTCAAGGAGTTGTCTAATATCTGCGATTTGATCCAATGCGGATCCGGAGTGAAGTTTCCTCTTGGCCAGTTTGATTCACTCTATCACAACGGTTTGACGAGGATCAGGAGCCAACTGAGCTGAAAACGAGTACACCGAATGTGAACCGCGCCCAACTGCTGCCAGAGAATCCATAAAAACAACCCCAATGGACTAAACTAGAAACCCACATACCCGACTGAATAATTGTAGCGAGTACAAGAAACCAGCTGACGTGCATCTCTTTGCATGCCATGATCACATCAGTGAATCCAACAAAGTTCGATCGCCGATGAGACTATTGTCAGAACCTGAACATTTGTGCAGCACGTACTAACCGAGTGAAATGAAATATATTAGTGTCACACAGTTCGTTGAGAAAGATAACATGTCTGCCACTTCTAAAAGCTGAAACACGTTTGTCTCAATGAAGTACAGAAGAAATTATATCATAAATATCTTTCTTTACAAGTGTGTTCTTTTGCTGATCCCTAAGCTGAAAGGGAATATTGGAATGTAGTCGACAATAGTAACCAAACTTGCGAGTTTCGAAGTTGCTTTCGACTCAAAACTGTAAGCAGTTACCTTTCAGCCCTCAAATGAGACCCGCTGAACTGTCATAGCAACAGCACACACTCAATTACACTAGACCTGATATTTGCATACTGTGAATTTATAATAGTCACTTATAACACTTGAAAGACAACAATTGCATCAACAGACCATTTTACTGACTTAACTGAATAAATTATTTAATAATGTGGCTATCAAAAATCGCATTGTAATTTTGTAAAATATAATATTTACTATGAATGCCACGTGTTTAATGATTATGTGTGTGTATTTTCTTGCAGGGTGGGACAGAATTATCTATATCCTATAGTTTTATTTCTCAATGACATAATTGTATGGTGGGGTGTGATTTATTATGATTTATTAGGCTTCACCCACTTTAGTAGATTATGTGCGAGGATTTCAGGTTGCGAAGTAAACAGTTAACACTAATGAAAATACACAGAACCAAACATGGAAAAACACGGACGTTACAACACGAATATTTTAAATCCATCATTGATACACCTCATCTAACCACTTCATTGTAAACATTGTCGTCACAGATCTGATGCAGTCAATCAATAATGTTGGGCGTAACAGTGTTGTTGGTTTTGATATTAGGTACATTTTTATTTTCTCTGTGATATTACCAGATTTTGTCTTAATAAATAATCTTAACTTACAATGCTAGCCCAATAAAATCACACTAGAATGGTTCGAGACATTATAGTACAGGTAAAATTAGGCTTATACAACATAATAATTGTCCGTCCATGAAACTTTGGAGGAAATTAGTAATTGGCATTAGGTTTTGAAATATAAAGAGTCCCTAACGATTTGGAGGGTGGCAGTTTCATTTTATGGCAGTGGGAGGGTGGGAGGGAAGTGAATTTGAGACAATTTTTATTTTGGGATTCTAGCGAATGGGGTGTCGTTATCTATGTTTTTTAGGACTCAGAATCTAAATAAACCATAGTAAAATCAATAAGACCACGTGTTTCGGAGAAACAAGCTATTTATTTACCTATATATGTGCCTACGTAAATAACCAAAAAATATGAGGTACATTAATTAACAATGATTAAGAAACAAAATAGTTATACAGTCTAAGTGACATGTTATAAGACACAAACATAATGAAACTGGTAGTTAGGCTTCTTTTAACAGTACACGAGCTGGTACCCAGCGCGACTTCGTTCGCAAGATTTTTCCGCAGATTCTTTTTTTTAATTTTAGCGAATTTCCCCTATAGGGAAGAAGCTATTACCGTAGGTCTCATGGTAAGACTTAAGCCCGAGACCATGATAACTTTTCATTTTGAGGTCCCCAGATGCCAAAAACACCATTCGTTCAAATTTTTATATATGTATATATATATATATATATGTGTCCGTAAGCACGATAACTCTCGTAAAAAAGGTCCGATCTTAATGAAATTTGGTACAAATGTGTAAAGTACCATTTATTTGAACTAGTTCGAAAACCAGATGAATCGCACCATCCGAAGGGGGGTTTTTGGGGGGTTTTGTACCCCAAAAATGTGTTTTTTGGGGTTTTCACATGTAATTTTAATTTAAATCAAATTTTAATTTATACCATTGAATTCAGCTTAAAAAACAAACAATTTGGTATTTTGATCATTGCTCTACGTCAATTGGTTACCGAGATATTGAAAGTGCTAAACACAGTACGTTGTCTAATGTTATTCTTATGGAGAAAAAGAAAAATTGTATATCTTGCTTATTTATGAATATAAACTGGCAAAATTTGGTATATGGCTTGATCTGGTTGTGGTTTATTGTTGTTTGCACAAAAAAACAATTTTTCGCCAATGTTTCCTGTAGCAGCAAACCTAGGTACTTGGTCCCCATGTTATTCTTATGGAAAATACTTAAAATGTTATATATCGCTTATTTATGAATGTATATGGATGAAACTTGGTATGTGTCTTCACTAAGATGAGTTCTATTGATATTTTCATAAAAACCCATTATTTCATGTGCCTTGTTGCAGCAAACCTGCGTACTCATCCCCAATGTTATTCTTATGGAGAATAATTAATATTTTAAATATCGATTGTTAGGGAATACATTTCTTATGAATCCTGTTAAGTGTTTTAATGTGTTATGTTATATATTCATTGGAAATTCGCTGAGTATGCAGGTTTGCTGCGACGGGGATATTGTTGTTACAATATTGTTACCAAGGAAACTCTAAACTGTATTTTGTTACTTTCCTCTATAAGAATAGCATTGTGGCCTGTTGTTATTAACACAAAAAATAACTTATTGATTAATATTGAGAGTTACCGAAGCAGCAAACCTGCGCACTCATCCCCCATGTTATTCTTATGTAGAAAAATTAAAATGTTTTATATCGCTTGTTTATGAATTTATATTGATAAAACTTGGTGTGTGGCTTCACTTACTGGAATTCTATTGATATTTTCATTAAGACTTTTTTTGTGTGTTCTTTGTTTCAGCAAACATGCATACTCATCCTCAGTGTTATTCTTTAGGGGAGTGATTGTATGTATCGATTATTTCATATTTCATATTTGTATGAAACTTGATAAGCGGCTTTATGTAGTATTAAGACAATAACATATGTGTGTAATATATAATATACTATACGCATTAGAAAGTCTCTGATTAGACAGGTTTGCTGCAAAGGGGCTATTTGTCTTTTAATTTGCCACATATTACACTGGTGGTAACCACTGAATGAGTGATATAATTTTTGCATATCGTTGATGATGCTGAAGGCTGACTAATGAAAATACAATCTAGCTGGTTCAACCCGTTGTACCCATTGTATTGTATCTGCTTGATAAGCAGAATTTCACGGAACACTGGTGCAAGGGCAGTCAACAGTACAAGGATGGTCAACAGTTTCTTGGGTGGCAATAGCGCTACACGACTTTTATAAGGCTGAAAGCACAATTAGCCTAGGTATCAGGTTCCAGTAGACATCTCCAGCATCTCCAGTAGACTGTCTTTGGTTTTAATGCTCATGAATCACACCAGATGACGCAACATACCAAATTTCAAAAATATATGTTATAAACAAGCGAGATATAACATTGTTCTTATTCTGTTTAAGAACTGCTGAGTACGCAGGTTTACTGCCACGGGGACCACTAAAAACGGGTTACTTATGCAAATTTCAAAAAACCCCAACCATATGAAGCCACATACCGAGTTTTATCAATCCATGTTTATTTATAAGCTAGATATACAAATTTACTTGTTAAATGAATCCTAACTACCAGTTTCATAATGTTTGCGCCTTATAACATATGTCACATAGACTGTATAACTGTTTTGTTTCTTAATCGATGTTAACAATTAATGTAGCTCATATTTTTTTGCTTATTTAAGTACGCACCTTATATAGGTAAATAAATAGTTTGTTTCTCCGAAACACGTGGTTTTACTATGGTTTATTTCGATTCCTAAAAAACATAGAAAACGACACCCTACTCGCTTGAATCCGATAACTACAAATTTTCTTGAATTCAGTCCCCTACCAGTCTCCTACAGCCAGAAAACGGGACTTCCACCCTCAAAATCGTTGGGGACTCTTTAGATTTCAAAACCTAATGCCAATTACTACTTTTCCTCCAAATTTCATGAACGGACCAATTTTTATGTTTTGTACTCATCTTTTGGGATCATTTTACCTGTACTATTAATTGAATAATTTGTTTGGCTTTGAAGATCACTCCTAGTTGTCAATTTAGAGTGCAAATTACTTACTGAAACAAATTTTGTTAAGCATCCATAAACAAGTAGATAAGACGAGAAAGCGACCCGTCTAAGGTAATTTATCAGCTTTGCAAAACCGACATTGAATATTCATCTCCAAAGCTGGCTTTTCGCAAGTTGACTTTTCCATAATTATAGCACCAACAACTGAATACATACAGTGCCACAGTAGGTGTGAAGAACACGATATAAGGCGCGTCGGCGGGTTCCAATCCTGTAATTATCCCCTACTAAGCGCCCCAACCGTCGTAACTAACAGCAATGGTCAGTTGTATGCGATGCAAAACACAAATAGAGCACTCCCTGAATCTCCATGGTGGGGGTTCAAGACAAACGTCAGACGATACTAACAATTATGAAGGTCCTAACTCTTCTACCATGCTTATCTTCTTCTACCTTTTCTATAAGTTTCTCTCCAACTACGCTTCTCCCAACCCCCACTTACGAGTCTTCACGAAAATCTCAATACAATTTTATAAGACTTCTACCAAAACTATATACTTCTATTTCATAAGCTAATTTATTATCTGCAATAGTCCACCCTGATGTAAACGCATTTCTTCTGACACAGATCGAGCCCATTTAAAAGGCCTTCTCACAGGCAAAGCTTCACACCGTCTATAAACCCTTCATCAGAAAATCTGGAAACATACTTTAAATTTGAGAAAATTGGGTCTGCAGCATTAAACTTGTTCGTAAGCGAAAGTGAACATACACGATAATTTAATTAAAGATTGATAGGGAAGGAAATTAAACTTGTAAACGAAGGTTCTAAAACTTCTAACACAGTAAACATTAAAAGGATGAAAATATCCTTAGAAGAGTTAGCTAGTTGAATTAACTCACAAACTCAACTGCCAATACATGTTGCGAAATTAAAATTATTATTCAATTCAAAAAGAAAAAAATGCAAGTTATGCAAGGCTATTGGTACACATTTCTTATACAACTAAATATGTAGGCAAGATATAATTATAAGTTATGGAAAGCTAATTGACACGCTTGTTGACGATACACTGTTTTAAAACCTCGTTTTCAATTTACAAAATGATTTTTTTGGTTCGTATTTTTGTTTATTTACTTTTTATTTTTGAATTTGATATAATGAAATTTTATTACAAAAAGTGATCGCCTAAATTATTCTAATACAAGTATTTACGGTTAAATTATTTAACTACTGGACAACGCCAAAATACGTGGTGAATAGTGGTGTGCGCCTAAAAATGTTTCAGTTCAATAACTACAACTTTACGCCGAAATAAATTGTGAATTTCAGGGACTTTAATTACACTTTCAGGAGATTATAAATTCAACAAACTAAATAAGTTTACTATAAACAATTGCAGAAACAAACACAATTCTTTATCTGCAACAGTGTCATGTTAAAAAAAAAAAAAACAAAGCAAGGAATCCACATTGACAGCGATTCCAAACAACAGCGACTTGACGGACACGTTCCTTCGAAACTGTTTCTAAAAATAATAGGAACAGCATAAATTAAATTACCACTCTGTTTCCAATCAACTTTAATACGATCATAAGCTGACTCGGGAGATGATTAGATCGTTATCACCGGTAACACTGAGGCCGTTAGATTTTAAGACCACCCATTTTTGGGCTTGATAATTTTTAAATTGATTTAAGTTGCACACAATGAAAACTGCAGCGTTTCAATTAACATGATATATTTCTAACCTACAAACAAAGAAAAAATATTTTTCTAATAGTTACTTTTCACTTCTAACTAATACTAGAAAAAACATATTTAACAATTTATTTTATGTTTTAAGATTAACGTGTTTCGACTATTTCGACAGTTAGTCTTCCTCTTTCCCTTTTTAAAAATTAAGAAATGTAGACCTCAAAGGCGTTAATGTGATTCTCTCACAAAAATTCCTTATAGATTGACTTGTTACTTTTTGGATTGCTTTGTCAGTTATACTGATGCAGAAAGTACCAACATTAGTTTTTATTTGCTCGGTGTTTACTGAATTAAAATAATATTAGCCTTAGGACTTCCAAATCATTATTGGCAAACAAATTGCAAAAAAGGTATAGTTTATAGAAATTTAACTATGGCTGTAACTTTGAAGTTCTAAAACATTGAGAAACGTTGCAAAACTAACTTATTTGTTAGTTGCTAACTTCGGGATATGGTTCCTTATGTCAAAAGGAACGTAAATCATCATATAACCAAAGTTCTATTTCTTTTCGTTTACTGTCTGTATGTATGTGATTTTTACTAGAAAAGTTATATTTTAAAAACGGCTTGACCAAATTCAACCAAATTTTGGTTAAATACTCTTCTTGGTAGATTCTTTAAAAAAAAATTATTTCATAATATCTTTCCGTTTAAAAATAGCGGCCATCGAAAATCTTTAAGCTCAAATATCTAAAAAAAACTAGAAATTTTACAAACCACTTTTTAGAGTAAAGAAAGATAGAAAATGTAATTATAAATCCATATCTGCTTTAACATTCAAAATCGGGTTTAAATTAACTGAAGTGTGACTGAAAAACGGTACACTTGGCTAAATTTTGATATCATAACTAATCAAAATGATAGACAAATTTAGCCACCTTTTCCGATTTTCATTCATAGTTCAGTTAATTTTTAACCGATTTTCAATTTTAAAGCAGATATGGATTTATAATTTTTTTTTAGATATTTGAGGTTAAAAATGTTCAATGGCCACCACTTTTTAACGGAAAGACATTATAAAAAAGATATTTTTTCTAAAAAAGAATCTACCAAGAAGAGTATTTAACGAAAATTTGGTTGAATTTGGTCAAGCCGTTTTTAAAATATAAATTTTACAGTAAAAATCACATACAGACAGACAGACAGTAAACGAAATAAATAGACCCCCGGTTATATGATGATTTACATTCCTTTTGACATGAGGAACAATATCCCAAAGTTAGCAACATTAATTCTGAAACAACCTGTATATACGATTTGAAAACAAGAATTGACATATATTCGCCTGAAGTATACACAGTATTTTAAGTTATAAATAGAGGTGAGAATCAGCATCAGCCATGCACGTGCTGAAATGCATTACACCAGATTACACAATGTTTCATGTCTACAGTGAAAACAAATCGTGAAGAAATGCCAAATTCCCGTGGCTTTTGTCAATTTTTACAGGAAACACAGATTTGTTCCAACCAAAGTTGACAATAGCACTTCAAACATTAAATACAATTAAATATGGAGCATAATTTTCGGAACTATTTCAAGTGAATGTCACGTTTAATTATTACTGGTAAAGAATTAATTACTTAATTTACTTAATATCTAGGTAGTTTCATCTACTTACTTCAAATAATCTTATTTGAGATAAACAACTTAACTTTTTTTAATATTAACCATTTCACTTGATTGCAGAAGATATTTTTGATTCGTAACTAGGCAATTTTTGCATTTATGTTTTTAATTATAGGCGTGCAATTTAAAAGTAATCATAACAAATAAATTCCGACTTTTCGTACAACAGTTACAAATCGACATAAAAACAATCAATGAAACGTGTTGACGAACTAATTTTATTTTCACCCAAAGAAATATCCTTGTTTAGTGACAATTTTTAAGACGTGGTTAGTTTTAGCCCACCCATGATTTTTGTTAAGTTTTTAATAAGGAAATGTACAGTGTTTTTAATCCGCTACTAATTAAACCTCTAGTAATAAAAGGGTGATGGTTAATCACTTCGTTATAGCGTACGAAAGTCGGGCCAGTAATTATGTACAAGAGGGAAAATACTGAAAACGATTTAAACGTTTATTACTCGCCGGAGGCTTTGAGTAATTATGTTTTGAAAGGCAGGTATTAAAGCCGTAAAGGGAAAATGTCTGCAAAGGTAATAAAGCCACAGTCTCTATAGCAGCGTTGTTCCTTATTTGTGCCTTGAGTGCCAGTTAACAGTATGCGTTTCATGGGGCTTCAAGCCCAAAGTAATAATGATTCCCCAATAATCCCTGCTTAATGAGCCTTTGTTCACGACCGGGTTTTTTTACACAAACTATACAGAAGTGAAAGGAATTTGAGAAAAAAGTAACGTTCATTTGCGGAAATTAAAGAGTTATTTCTCCTTATTTCAAACCGAAATCTGTCACGTTCAATTCCCTAGGTAACCTTAATGCTTGTAATGAAAATATGATAATACGCATGTATATCATAATGTAATTATAAAAGTAACGATGAACAGGTTTTTATATTTTATAACCAGACAAATTGTTTTTATCAAAAATTATGTTCCAACGATGACCTGATGACGTGTTGTGATAAATAACATCCTTAAACAAATTTGTAAAAATCGGCTGGATAGAGTGGATAAACCATTAATCATTTGAATACATTGGAAAATACAGAATTTTCGTGTATCGTACATGTATTGGTACTAAAACGTGTTAAATCAAAATAAAATAATTATATGCATCGTAATCAATTCAATTTGCCTTGAGAATCGTAACAGAATTCAAACTTCTAAAAAGTACATATAACCCACGTAATCGCTTATATTGTTATATTTCAGATTCACATAAAAACCATTTCCCCTCCACAAACACGAGTTGCGTGGCCAAAGGCTACATCGTTGCGTGTATCTGAAAATACCACAAGTAATAAGCAATGCTCGTCATTCTTAATTCATACGCCGCTGAGTTTATTCGTGTCATGAGTTTATTTTAAGCCAGGTATAACGTCACGTCATGAATAAATTAAACACTTTTTCCTGGAGACATTGACTGATTATCAAACCATTATACGACGAAATAGGTTGTTTTATACAATAGTATAATTAATCATATTTACAGGAATATAATATCAATTGTTACAGGACACGCACAATCGTAGCCTATAGTAGGAACCATTTCTAAATATAAAAAAATAGATTACTCATATACAAGGTAAACGTCGCGTTGCGTTGGTAAAAGCTAGGAACCCATTTGGCGCATCATGGAAGGTACCTCTGTGTTATACTTATCTCTGGAAACGCGTATGTACTAAAAATAAATATAAAAATGAAGGCCATATTGAATCTTAACATTCGGTTAAAATAAACTGATCACAATCAAGGCATCCCGTTATCCGTTCGTAGTCGTTATAGGCCGGGGCTTCAGTCAAAAAGAATTGGGTTTCTACCTGCTTCTCCAATAAGGCCGGTATTAACCAGCAAAGCCCGTCCCTTCTAAACGGAATATCCGAAATAGTATATATTTGGTAGTTTTTAACTATCGAAAATAATGAACTATTTCAGTGAGCAGATTTTCGATATCACAAATGGTTCGCCCACAACAAATCACTAATATTATATATTTTGGAATTTTACTGAGCGATTATTATTTGCATACGACATATGGTTTACACAGCTGCCTTCTATTCCGGAGTAAAAATTCAACTTCGGTACGATTTATCTGCATTAATTAGGTTTAGAAATAAAATAAAGCATCTCCCACACATCCATTATTATTATTTGTGATGTCGACACTTTGCTCACTGTAATCGCAAGGTACAAGTTTTGCTCTTTAAAATAAGCCACAACCCAACGATCGGAATGACCGTTTAGGAGGGGCCGACTTAGGATAACCGTATGCCTTAAGCCTTACGGCAAAAGCTTGTAGAAACGTTAAATGTTTCGTGACTGGAGCCCACTCTCAAGAGCGGTTCAGGACCTCCGCCCACCATACATAACTCAGAACCAGTTTCGCAGTCCTTGGTTGTGACTCCTCGCGGGTCCGCGGTAGTCACCCAGTAGTCGGTCCAACCTCTCGCCCTCGGTCTCCGCCCGACACTAAACACCACTATTAACAGGCACGAATGCAACCGTAGCGTGATCTACACTAGACTGGGGCAGTTCACATTTTCATTTCTAGGAATGTCCTTGTAATCAATTAAGGAAAACAGTTTAAGCTAAGGAGCTCTGCTATGTTATAACTATTTTACTCCGTGATATCGTTGTAGTGATGAAGGAAAGAGTTATGAACTAATATTCACCAAACTGAAAACTCTTGTGTTTCCCTATCCATATGCTCAGTTCGTTTTCGTATAGCACCTAAGACAAAAGGAGAGCCTACACACACACACACACACATGTGGTCAAAAGCGGCCGTCCTGCCCCACTGATAGATAGCTCAAAGACAAGTGTGCCCAGTGTGTAACTGCTATTACTATACAACACAAGATTTAAGTTAATGCAACGGCATGTTAAGATCCTTTGTGTAATTTCAATGAAAATTAGGGGCCATACAATATTACGTAACGCATTTTTCGTCATTTCAGATCCCTCTCCCCCATGTAACACACCATAACGCTTGACCATAGCACCCTCTCCCCCTAATGTGTGACGTAATTCAACCGTAATAGGCTTTAAAAAAGCTTAAATCTTTTAAACATCATTTTATTGGAAATTGGAGATATGGATTTCAATGAATCAAAAAACCTTAAATGACTTTCTTTTAACAACATTATTTAATAACTTTTACAAAGTAAAATGTATGCAAACAAAGAAGACTGTTACTAATAATATAAACAACAAAATATATCATCTCAGCTAAAACGTAACAAATTTAATTGTTATAACTAATTCAAATACAAAACAATTTTAAAAAACTAAAGATTTGGGTGGCACTGCGCAGTACTGTATCAAGTCATGATTTTACACTCTAAAAAAACACAAAACATTGGTGTAGAGTAATACAGAACTTACTCAAAAAACTTTATGCATTCATTTTTAGTTTTACTGTTAAAAACTGATTAAAAATAATATGACGGAAGTATTTTTTATATAACTAACTATAACCTAGAATTGGATATAAATTTGATTACTTTTTAATTTTGAAAGATGTATAACAGTATCAATAGACATAGGAGTGCGCCAGCTCTTAGGGTCAATAGGAGTGTGTTACGTAACGTTGACCCAAATCGTCCACCCTCCAAGACAAAACGCAGCATATCACTACGCCATACCACCTCCCCCCTTACATAATTTGTGAACCCCTTCCACTAATCACGATATGATTATGATAATATATGGCTGTGCAACAACTTAGTGTATCACCTAATGTTAACCATTTTGGTTTGCTTATTAGCTAAGAAACTCCCTCAATCCTCATATCTTTGATGGAAATACGTCTTCGGAGGACTCATTTTTTCGAAATTTAACAACGATTAAAACAATTACAATTTAATTGGGACTAGAGAGCGCCCAACAGTCGAAATTCGACCAAATATTATTTCAATATATAGTCGACGAATATTTGAAAACAATTTGTATATCTGGTCTGGCCTGTTGCGCTCATATATTTCTCCTTCTCTCTTCCCTCTTTCCCTCCCTCACCTTTTCCATCTCTCTATACCTCTCCCTCCCCCACCACAACAGGTATTTTTTTTGATGAGGAGTTAAAACGAATAGCAGAAGGGCGTTACCATTCCAATAATTAGTAGCCTTTTTTATTTATGCCTGAAACCTCTCCACCTCATCATAATCCTCCCCCCCCTCACAAACAGGTTTAATGTGGAGTTAAAACGGAAAAGAGAAGGGTGTTACTATTCCAGTAGTCAGTAATATTTTTGATTTATGAATCATCCATCTGTTCTTGCTGTTGTGCTACACAACTAGGTATACATCTATAGAGGTTTCGTCTGGGGTAAAAAACTATGCCTACATGTTGACCGGCATTTTAACACTCTATACCCTTCCGGTCTCCATGGCAACAGATATGGTAACCAATCAAATCGGGCTTCACAACTTATGTTAGTCTTTATTACTCTTTGGCTAGATTTTTTGATTGTATACCTTTGAACTAGATTCTGTAGATTTGTTTCTGCACCTATAGGAGAGTGTGTCCGGAGGTCTTGAGGCGTGCTTGAGTAATGTAATGCAATTGAACAACACGACTAGGTCGAGGATCGTGCCCAGCGAGCACTTATTCTGTGCTCTTTGGTCGTGCCGTAAACGACGCAAGCGGTAAATCGTATCATATGGACGAGAGTACTACATCAGGTACCATTGCGAGACTACTACATCAGGAACAGAGTATAGATCTGTCTATAAGGCGATTTCGACATTATAATCAAACCCTTACTTTGAATAGGATGACCACAATTTCAAGGGTAATCCAACTTGTTTATTTCTAAATAGACAGTATAAATAAAATAGATTTATTGGCTAACGGAAGTTCCGGAAACAAGTTGCGATAAGTACCACCAGAGTCAAAGTTGACCTGTTCATAGATCAATTTATCCCAATCCTTACATTTTTCTTTAAAAATAAACAATTTTTCCCATGCATTCATTATATTTCCTTTCTTACAAATATGAAGAATATTAAAATTTCCTTCAATTCATCCCAAGGAGTGGCCATTTTCCAGGAGGTGTTTTGCGATATTCGATCTTTCCGGTTTACAGTTTTTCCATGCTGAAGTATGATTCTTGTATCTTTTTACAAAATTAACAGTTTGACCAACGTAAAATTTATCTCAATCATTACAACTGATTTTATATACACCGGACTTATCAAACTTATCACAATATTCTATGTTCGGATACAGACATTTACTCATAGTCTTCAATGCTACGGGTTATTAACTTGTGCCTGAGAGCCGGTATTTTTCCTGATATTTTGAAGGTGTCACGGACTGTGCCCATTTTTAAGAAAGGCGATCCCACTACCATGACCAGCTATAGGCCTATCTCTATCATACCAATATTTGCCAAGGTCATGGAGACAGTGCTGAAGTCGCAGTTAGTTTCCTACTTTGAGCGGAATAACTTGTTCTCGGACTTGCAGTATGGCTTTAGACAGGGCAGTCGCTACAGTCTACAGTCACAGCAGTCGCTGATTTGGTCCAGCGAATCCATGATACATATGAAGCCACCGACTCCGTTGCTTTGACGCTATGTGATCTGAGTAAGGCTTTTGACTGCATCAAATCCTTCTTAGCAAACTTCATCGGTATGGAGTCTGGGACTTTGCACTCAGTACCTTCACTTCCTATCGTGACAACCGCAACCAAGTCATCTCCATTAGCTGTGCGCACTCGCAAGCGTGTAGGGGTGACCACGGAGTTCCGCAGGGGTCGGTTCTGGGCCCAGTATTGTTCCTGGTGGCTATCAACGATCTTGAGCTGGATGGTAACGCATGTAGATTTGCAGACGATACCACTCTTGTAACATCTGGGAGTAATCCAATTGTAGCCGGGGACAGGTCTGAGCTTATGTTTGCCGCAGCTAGAGAGTTGGTTTGGTCTGAACAAATTAAAGCTTAACGATGATAAAACTCAGAGACTTATATGCTCTTTGCGTCCCTCACTGGTCCAAGACTCCACAAATGCCACACTACTCGGCTTTACAATTGATCCTAAGCTCACCTTGGGACATGATATAACCAATGTCTGCAAGAAACTAGCTAGAGTGATTTTCTTATTTCGAAACTGGTGGATAAATCCTGCCTCCTAGTAGTATATTATTGTCTGTCCCACAGCCATATCACTTACAGCCTACAACTCTGGGGCCACGCACAAGACTGTACAACGTTATTGAAACAACAAAAGAAAGCTGTGCGAATATTGACAGTCGTAGGCTAGATTACTGTAAGCCACTTTTTCTAAGTACGGGCATTATGACTATTTACAGTTGTTACATTCTATCATGTGTCAACCACGTTCATGCTAACCTGCATCTTTATACTACTAGGGATCAAGGCCATCAACATAACACCAGGCAGAAACTTAAAATAAACATCCCCTATTGCAGGCTCAGCAAAACTAAAGATTCTTTCCCAGTTATGGCGCTAAAACTTTACAACAAACTTCCTGACAAGATAAAGTCCATTGACAGTGGTTAGTTCGCTGCGGTTGTGAAGACTTGGTTAAATACCAAACCACTTTGTGAGTACTTCGGAGATGACTGCGTGGGCCTATCGTAAACACCAATCCACCGCCATTGACAAATAGTTAATTAGTTCCATCCACGGAAGTTTATGTACAAATTGTAAATATTAGTTTCTTATTCGTTTTTTATTTCAAGTATTAGTATTATTTTTTGACGCAGCCAATCCAGAAATCCACTGGTTTCAAGCGAAGGAGGAGGTAATAAGGTGATACTCCATACTTCTTAAACCGATTTGCAATATTCTGTGTTTTATCGCCAGTGAAGTTAAATGCAACATAACTCGTACTCTCAATCTCCCGTTCGTTGCTTAGAGTTGTCATGTTTCGGAGCCGTTCTTCGTTCTTCATCTTCTTCAATATCTTCGCCCCCATTTCAACAATGAGTGTAGATTCGTATCCGTTGGCTCGAGCTATAGATTTTATTGTAGCTATTTCCTTTCTTCTGCTTGGTTCACTTGATGGGATCTTCTAGGCTATGTACAGCATTGAACGAAATGAAGCGGTCTTGTGGCTTGATGGATGTATGAACTTGCTGTTGATGGATGTATTTGTTTGTGTTGGCTTCCTGTAGATTTCGAATTCCAGCTTATCTTCTGTCCTCATTAGTGTTAAATCCAGGAAATTAATTTTTCTTTATTCTTCAAGCTAGCTTGTAAAAGCCAGGTTTCTGTGGTGGCCATTAAATATTTTCGTCATATCATCTGCTTCATCATCCTTGGTTATGCTGAAAATTATAAGGAACTCATCTGCATATCTAACGTACATTGTCACTTCACGATCTTTCTTAAATTTTTCAAAATACATTCTTCATGATGTTGCAGGAACACTTCTGACATTATTGCCGAAAGTGGGCTCCCCATAGCCAATCCATCAGTTTGTGCATAAAACCTATCGTTGAATTATTCTGTTCCAGTACAATTTTTAAAAATTTTACAAGTTGATCTACATAAAACTTTCCAATCCGTTATCTATGATAATCTATGATAAAATAATCAAACCTACAAGTTTGATCAAATTAACAGTTTCCATGACAGGTACATTTGTGTACAAATTATAAATATCAGAAGAAACTAACCTACTATTACCCTTTATATCGACGTGTTTCACTTTATCTACGAAATCATAGCTATTTTTTACATTATACTTGTACTTTAATGCCAAGTCCTTGTTTAATCTAGCAGACAACATTAAAGAAAATAACTTCAAAGAGCTTCAAAGAGACCCAACAGAAAATAGCAAAAAGAACTGACCGATGGCGTGAAAAAGTGTTCCAAAGTCATTACAGAAGAATGTAGACCGAAAATGAACATCCTTAACTCAAAAGCTCCACTAATGAAGGGAATTCCTAAGATCCACAAGAAGAATGTGCCTATTAGACCTCTTGTAAATTTTAAATGTGCACCTACATACAGCATAATGTTTCAAAGTTGTTGTCTGCTAGATTAAACAGGGGCTTGGAATTAGAGTACAAGTATAATGTAAAAAATAGCTATGATTTCATAGATAAAGTGAAACACATTAATAAAAAGGGTAATACTGTAGTAGATTAGTTTATTTTGATATTTCTACTTTGTACACAAATGTGCCTGTCATGGAAACGGTTAATTTGATTAAACTCGTAGATTTGATTACTGTAGCTCATAGATAACGGATTGGAAAAGTTTTATGTAGATCAACTAGTAAAATTGTTAAAAATTGTACTGAAACAGAATAATTTTAGATTCGACAATAGGTTCTATGCACAAACTGATGGATTAGCTGTGGGGAGCCCACTTTCCGCAATAATGTCAGAAGTGTTCCTGCAACATCATGAAAAATGTATTTTGGAAAAATAGAAAAAAGATCATGAAGTGGCAATGTACGTTAGATATGCAAATGATGTCCTTATAAGTTTCAGCGAAACCAAGGATGATGAAGTAGATGATATGATGAAAATATTTAATGCGACCACCACAGAAACCTGACTTTTACAAGCTAACTTGAAGAATAAAGAAAAATTAACTTCCTGGATTTAACACTAATGAGGAGAGAAGATAAGCTGGAATTCGAAATCTACCGGAACACAAACCAATACCCAAACAAATACAACCATCAGTAAGTCCATACATCCATTAAGCTACAAGACCGCTTCATTTCGTTCACTGCTGTACAGAGCCTACAAGATCCCATTAAGAGAATCAAGCAGAAGAAAGGGAATAGCTACAATCAAATCTACAGCTCGAGCCAACGGATACGAATCTACACTCATTGATGAAATGGGGGCGAAGATATTGAAGAAGATGAAGAACCAAGAACGGCTCCGAAACATGACAACTCTGAGCAACGAACGGAAGAATGAGAGTACGATGGAGATATGTTGCATTTAATTTCACTGGCGATAAAACACAGAATATTGCAAATCAATATAAGAATTATGGAGTATTTGTAGCCTTCAAGACCCAAAACACCATGAGTAAATTTCTGCATCCGAACATAGAAGATTGTGATAAGTTTGATAAGTCCGGTGTATATAAAATCAGTTGTAATATGATTGTGATAATTTTTACGTTGTTCAAACTGTTAATTTTGTAAAAAGATACAAGAATCATGTTTCAGCATGGAAAACCCGTAAACCGGAAAGATCGAATATCGCAAAACACCTCCTGGTAAATGGCCACTCCTTGGGATCAATTGAAGAAAATTTGAATATTCTCCATATTTGTAAGAAAGGAAATATAATGAATGCATGGGAAGAATTGTTTATTTTTAAGGAAAAATGTAAGGATAGGGATAAATTGATCTATGAACAGGTCAACTTTGACTCTGGTGGTACTTATCGCAACTTGTTTCCGGAACTTCCGGTAGCCAATAGTATGTAAGCTATTCGCCATCTTGTTTCTGTCATTCCCTGATTGGGCCTGGTGATGACCGGTGTAACTGGTTGAAATCGATCGCCTTGTACCATCTTTTGTGTATATTTTACCGTATTGTATGTAAGTACAGTATAAGTGTAAATTCACTTTGTAGTGTTGTAAGTTGTAAGACTATTTTATTTATCCTGTTTAGTTGTAACAAAACGTATCATACTACTAAATACATTATTTTCTAAATAGATTAAAAGTTGTGAGTTTTTAATGATACTTGGTACATTTCCTCTGCATTTTATTGAGCGGAGCTCCTATACTACACTCTGGCTTTTTATTTACACGTACTCCTCCTGAACGGCTGGAGTGATCCTCACGAAATTTTGCTCGGTCATAGTAACCATCTATGGGAAGGTATAAATCTGAAATGGTCCAAATCGGACATAAGGGTTCTGCCCTACAGCCCATTAAAGTTACCATGTTATTTTAATAGGAGAAATATTTTATTTGGTTTGTTTACTGTGTGTTGATTATACAGCTGTTATAAGGATCAAATTTAAATGCAGACTGTTACTATCAGCTGTTTGTAAATACAGTAGTTTTCTGTGAAATTGTTGTTTTGTTTATTTTAGTGGTTTGTTTACCTTTGTACGTGAATGAAATGCCACGTTTACGGAGAGGAGGTGCAAATCTTGGACGACGCACCTTATCCAAGGGAAAAATCGATTCGTCGATACATTTCTGAAAATTATTGATTAAATAAATACTCGCTCCGCTCAATATTGCAAGCAGACAACTGCATTGTATACCTAGTAAAATTTATTACCTTCACAGTCACCTTAAAACATTTAGAAAATAATTAAACTAGGGCAGTAAAACTCAGAAATGCACAATATTAAAAATGAAAAATATCCTTTCAGGCCATATTTAAATTACATCGTTTTCAAAAACGCAGGATACACAAGATAGGGAAATAATGCAAAATGTAGACAGCTGTTCCACTACGGCCAATAACGTAATTAAAAACATGTACTAAAAACAAAATTCTAGCGGCTTGTCAAAAGTGACAGCTTTGGATTGTTTCATGGGTACACACAATAAGTGTAATCAAATTAAGGTTGATAATACAGTTCGCTAAACAATACAAATTTGTGTAAGAAACGCTCGTCATTCTTTAGTTTTAAGAGGGTTCTAATAGTGAAAATAGCTAATGATTCACATTCCGGCCATAAACGAAGTAAAACTATAAACATGCGGCTTATGGTCGTATAAGAGGCCACACAAGGCTCGTATCGTAGACTTACAACAAAGCTTAAGGCAGAGTTTACGACACTGCAACGGCACATGCAAAGCATCGCTGGCGCTAATGGGACGAGAAAGTCCATACAATGAGAGAAATTCCAAATTCCTATGTAAACCATGCAATTAATGAATCTGAGGTTACTATGAAAGAAATGTAATATCATTATAACAAATGTCGTAAAAATTACTTTAACAAGTTTTTCTTTCTTTAAATCTCGTTGTTGGTGATGGTGAGTTTATGTTATTTAAGAAATTATTGCGGACATTTTCCATCACTTATTAGCAAAAACCGAATTTCATGACGTTTCGGGATCTATAATCTGATCCCGCTTTGCTGAGCATCTGCCGTGTACACTTGTGTACTACTGTTGTCTCGTTTGTGAGTTTGAACTTTCGTGTGTGTGATCTAGAATCTGATCCCGTTTTGCTGAGCATCTGCCGTGTACACTTGTGTACTACTGTTGTCTCGTTTGTGAGTTTGATCTTTCGTGTGTGTGATCTAGAATCTGATTCCGTTTTGCTGAGCATCTGCCGTGTACACTTGTGTACTACTGTTGTCTCGTTTGTGAGTTTGATCTTTCGTGTGTGTGATCTAGAATCTGATCCCGTTTTGCTGAGCATCTGCCGTGTACACTTGTGTACTACTGTTGTCTCGTTTGTGAGTTTGATCTTTCGTGTGTGTGATCTAGAATCTGATCCCGTTTTGCTGAGCATCTGCCGTGTACACTTGTGTACTACTGTTGTCTCGTTTGTGAGTTTGATCTTTCGTGTGTGTGATCTAGAATCTGATTCCGTTTTGCTGAGCATCTGCCGTGTACACTTGTGTACTACTGTTGTCTCGTTTGTGAGTTTGATCTTTCGTGTGTGTGATCTAGAATCTGATTCCGTTTTGCTGAGCATCTGCCGTGTACACTTGTGTACTACTGTTGTCTCGTTTGTGAGTTTGATCTTTCGTGTGTGTGATCTATAATCTGATCCCGTTTTGCTGAGCATCTGCCGTGTACACTTGTGTACTACTGTTGTCTCGTTTGTGAGATTGATCTTTCGTGTGTGTGATCTAGAATCTGATCCCGTTTTGCTGAGCATCTGCCGTGTACACTTGTGTACTACTGTTGTCTCGTTTGTGAGTTTGATCTTTCGTGTGTGTGATCTATAATCTGATCCCGTTTTGCTGAGCATCTGCCGTGTACACTTGTGTACTACTGTTGTCTCGTTTATGAGTTTGATCTTTCGTGTGTGTGATCTGGAATCTGATCCCGTTTTGCTGAGCATCTGCCGTGTACACTTGTGTACTTCTGTTGTCTCGTTTGTGAGTTTGATCTTTCGTGTGTGTGATCTAAATCTGATCCCGTTTTGCTGAGCATCTGCCGTGTACACTTGTGTACTACTGTTGTCTCGTTTGTGAGTTTGATCTTTCGTGTGTGTGATCTAGAATCTGATCCCGTTTTGCTGAGCATCTGCCGTGTACACTTGTGTACTACTGTTGTCTCGTTTGTGAGTTTGATCTTTCGTGTGTGTGATCTAAATCTGATCCCGTTTTGCTGAGCATCTGCCGTGTACACTTGTGTACTACTGTTGTCTCGTTTGTGAGTTTGATCTTTCGTGTGTGTGATCTAGAATCTGATTCCGTTTTGCTGAACATCTGCCGTGTACACTTGTGTACTACTGTTGTCTCGTTTGTGAGTTTGATCTTTCGTGTGTGTGATCTAGAATCTGATCCCGTTTTGCTGAGCATCTGCCGTGTACACTTGTGTACTACTGTTGTCTCGTTTGTGAGTTTGATATTTCGTGTGTGTGATCTAGAATCTGATTCCGTTTTGCTGAGCATCTGCCGTGTACACTTGTGTACTACTGTTGTCTCGTTTGTGAGTTTGAACTTTCGTGTGTGTGATCTAGAATCTGATCCCGTTTTGCTGAGCATCTGCCGTGTACACTTGTGTACTACTGTTGTCTCGTTTGTGAGTTTGATCTTTCGTGTGTGTGATCTAGAATCTGATCCCGTTTTGCTGAGCATCTGCCGTGTACACTTGTGTACTACTGTTGTCTCGTTTGTGAGTTTGATCTTTCGTGTGTGTGATCTAGAATCTGATCCCGTTTTGCTGAGCATCTGCCGTGTACACTTGTGTACTACTGTTGTCTCGTTTGTGAGTTTGATCTTTCGTGTGTGTGATCTAGAATCTGATCCCGTTTTGCTGAGCATCTGCCGTGTACACTTGTGTACTACTGTTGTCTCGTTTGTGAGTTTGATCTTTCGTGTGTGTGATCTAGAATCTGATCCCGTTTTGCTGAGCATCTGCCGTGTACACTTGTGTACTACTGTTGTCTCGTTTGTGAGTTTGAACTTTCGTGTGTGTGATCTAGAATCTGATCCCGTTTTTCTGAGCATCTGCCGTGTACACTTGTGTACTACTGTTGTCTCGTTTGTGAGTTTGATCTTTCGTGTGTGTGATCTAGAATCTGATCCCGTTTTGCTGAGCATCTGCCGTGTACAGTTGTGTACTACTGTTGTCTCGTTTGTGAGTTTGATCTTTCGTATGTGTGATCTAGAATCTGATTCCGTTTTGCTGAGCATCTTCCGTGTACACTTGTGTACTACTGTTGTCTCGTTTGTGAGTTTGATCTTTCGTGTGTGTGATCTAGAATCTGATTCCGTTTTGCTGAGCATCTGCCGTGTACACTTGTGTACTACTGTTGTCTCGTTTGTGAGTTTGATCTTTCGTGTGTGTGATCTAGAATCTGATCCCGTTTTGCTGAGCATCTGCCGTGTACACTTGTGTACTACTGTTGTCTCGTTTGTGAGTTTGATCTTTCGTGTGTGTGATCTAGAATCTGATTCCGTTTTGCTGAGCATCTGCCGTGTACACTTGTGTACTACTGTTGTCTCGTTTGTGAGTTTGATCTTTCGTGTGTGTGATCTAGAATCTGATTCCGTTTTGCTGAGCATCTTCCGTGTACACTTGTGTACTACTGTTGTCTCGTTTGTGAGTTTGATCTTTCGTGTGTGTGATCTAGAATCTGATTCCGTTTTGCTGAGCATCTGCCGTGTACACTTGTGTACTACTGTTGTCTCGTTTGTGAGTTTGATCTTTCGTGTGTGTGATCTAGAATCTGATCCCGCTTTGCTGAGCATCTGCCGTGTACACTTGTGTACTACTGTTGTCTCGTTTGTGAGTTTGAACTTTCGTGTGTGTGATCAGATTATAGATCCCGAAACGTCGTGAAACAATGTTTTTACTAATCAGTGATGGAAAAGGTCTGTAGTAACGTCTTAACTACCGCAGTTTTTCCCGTCAACTATAGATTTATAAGGTTTTTATATAACAGTGTCCACTTTTAGTAGTTTTTGTTGAAATAAAATCTTAGCTGGTAGCTTAACAACACATCAGATTTTACGCCTACGATAGACAAAATTAGATCCTTGCTACATCTATGACGGTATAAAATATCAATAAACAAATCAGACCTCTTTTTCCGTTTAACTCTTTTTCAATGGATTGATTTAAGGTGTTTTAAAAACACCGAAATAAAAATTAGCCAGGTTAACTTAAGGTGTGTTCATTTTAAAGATTTAGATTATAGTCAACGTTCAAATACAAATCTGACTTTGGAAATATTGGATAATTTGAATATTGGATATTGGAATTGGGAAAGTTATTTTTTTGCAAAGTTTAAAATTAATGAATAATTAAAATACACTTGTAATACAATATTCTGGCTGGGGAGCGCAGTGGTTAAAGTGCTCGCCTAGTGATCCCATCAGGTTCGCCAAATCGATCCTGAGCAAAATCTCAAAATGTGAAGGTTCAATACCCCAGTTGAAATTTTGTTATTAATTAATTATGTTTTATAGAAAAAGGTGAAATTTTGTTATTTATTAATTATGTTTTATAGAAAAAGGTCAACTTAAGTAACAATGCAAAGAAAAACACACAAACCATCACTAATTCTAAAACTGAGTTTCCATATTTTTATCAATACCAATGGGCTGCCACAAACGACAATCTAAAGCGTAGACCACGTCAACTAGCATTCGCCTACAATAAAACCTCAAAAGAAGCAGAACTGTCATCATATAACCGGTTCCAGGTAACAGCTACTCGGCGGGCACGTTCCCGAGCAACTGTTCCCTCTAATAACAGGTTACTGGAGCTTCGTCCAGACAATATCCGCTTTAATATTGGGCCAGCCGAACTCGATTTAATTTGAACAAATAAGCCAATTCGGCAGAATAGCTGATTGTAATCACTGATAATGCCGAGAGCGTTTGACTTTGAGCTCGGTGATTTTGCAAAACGAATCTAATGAAGAGTGCTAGGCTTGACGATTGTTTTCACGAAATACAATTAATTTCTTTTGAGTTTGACCACTTTACCAACGCGAAGTTGTTGTACACAGCGGATAAAATATAAAGACATGAACATTAAAAACGAATAAAATGGTTGCAATTAATTCAAAATTGTACCATTTAATTAAAATTGGTGAAATAGAGAAATTTAAACAACAAGATTACATTTAACAAAGATTTGAGTTATTACATTACAATACACTCCCTTCACGATGCGTTTACAAAGAACTGTTACAGTTATATCGTAATCATACAATGTCTCAACCAAGAACAAGGACATTAAATGAATTATCCTTAGAGATTTAATTTATTAATTGTAGAAAAATCTCTTAGTTTATGAGTTTTACAAAAAATATACTTGAAAGTGTATTGAAGTGTATTGTAAATAACACCTTACTAGATAGATCCCCGACATAATTTAGTTTGTGCGTAGCAAACAAGTTCACTCTGGGTTTAAGGGGTTATATTGCACTCTTAAAGATCATAAACAAAATTACATTTATTTTATTTACTTAAATCTAAAAGGGAAAATAGCTAGATAAACTCTCCAAAAACAGGAATCGAAGTTGACAACTGAGGCAATAATGAGATCTATTTAGACAAGGTCCGTGCTGGCATGCGCCCTCCCAGATAACTCGACTTTCCATGTCTCGATCGATGGCTGTTCGTGACGAAACGTTGGAGTTGCTGTTGCCTCTGTGACTTTGGACACGAAAATCAACTCGTTCAACAAACTTTGACCACTAACCGTAAATCTAAACGATCTTGCCTACTCCATGATAATGTTTCTCCCTCAAGTTCGCATCTGCGTGGAGTATATGTTTTTTACAATTACAGATGGACCAAAAACAATTAATTTTGACACATATAAATTTGGTCCCATACACAGAAGGATACATATACCGTTGGACAAAATGTACGGTTGTAAGCATATAAAGTGGACACATTTGGATTTTATACATTTGGACACTGTTTGGATTATATAGTTAATTCTACCCCACTTTTGGGAACAACTATAATTAAATGTAATTCACAGAACATAAGTTATATTAAAAGTAGGTAATTATTGAAACTAGCAACCACCCAATGGTTGAAATTCGACCGAATATTATTTGACGAATAATGGCTATTTGCGTGAATGTATTATCTTATTACCCATAAGATTAACATTGAAACTTCGAAAGCCTTGGGACATTGCCGTGAGTGCCGATGTAAATTAAAAGGAATTTCTGCACACGTACACGACAATACCTTTCTAACGGCATTCGTAAATTTCTTCTACGATGCACAAACCCTGAGAAAAAAGGAGGGACAGTTTTGTGCTTGCCTAATAATATGATGATAGATGTAACTGAAACGGTTGTGCTCACAAAACGTAACGTTTAAAAACACACTGCGAATTAGATGATTCGTTCATCAACAAGAGATCTAGTTGCATTACACTACCTAATCTGAACGCATATAAATCTGGACAGACATACAGTTAGACACATATATACAGTTGCACATATTCATTATGATGAAATACCTATAAAACACATAGGTTTTAGGTTTAGGTTTTGCTTGGATCAATGTTAATTTACATACATCAAACGCCTCCCCACCTGTATTGTATACGCTGTTATTACCCTACACATTTATAAAAGAAAGGTGGTGCCTTTCTGTCTCGACTTGTACATTCCGTTTTAACGTAAAAACTACATAACGAATCGAGCTGAAAATCTTCATGTAGGTAAATAATTTATCTGGGCTACACATAGGCCTATTCCCATCATGGCAATCCCTTAGGGCCCTCTCACGTGACCCTACAAGTTAAAATTGAATTTGTATGGGCAATAAATAGGTTTAATAGATCATGTAATTACTTAAAACAGATGTATGCGACATACGGGTAGCAGCTAGTATTGGATAAACATGCATTATTAATCTCTTTGATATAATATTCAATGACCATTATAATGACCTTTGCTTACCACAAAGTGTTTAATTACAATAATCAAAGCTATTGAAGAGGTTTAATTATGTAAAACCAATAATTTATCCTCGAAGCGATTTAGAAAATAGTGAATACTGTACATTACTAGCGTTGGGCGTTTTTCTGTTGTAGGACACGTAAAGCGACTGACTCTAATCCCCACCAAATGAGCCACTGGGCGGTTATTAGCCCCCGGTCTGTTTATTAACACTTCGTGAACGCTTGTGAGAGGAAATGAGGTTTTTGAAGTTCATTAGAGGAGCTTGTTAGCGACAACCGAAGTTTTATGTTGGCATATTGACACTTTTCCTCTAGTACATGCATTAAGTATTGCCACAAAGTTGTTGACTTGCGATATCATTAAAATACTTTATAGTATTTTATAGGTTTGTGTAAGCGGCAACAATTTTACTAGTTTGGGTAGATTATTAAATTACGCTGTTTGTTGTCATAAAACTACATTTAAGGTTAAGGCAATATTGGGGGATCCATTTAAACGTTACCTTATACTTTGATAATTACTTTGTTACATATTTTTTCCTTGTTTTTTTTTCTTCTCGGCCTAGAGCCCACCTTTTTTTTATTTTCTAGATATGTGAACCTGGTGGTGGGTTCGGAACACCGAGCCGCTGCATTTTCACAAAGTCAATAGCAATACACAATAGTTCTTGATGGTGAGTTTTGTTTTTTAAGAGATTAATGCTGACATTTACCATCACTGATTAGCTAAAAACAAGTTTTACGACGTTTTCGGATCTGAAATCTGAGCCCATCTTCAAGTGATTCAAGTGTGTCTGATGACATGTTCTAGGATGTATACCTAGAACATTAAATAAATGTTATTTGTATGTGAAAAAGATATTGTGTAGTTTGTTTTTTCTAATAAGTGATGGAAACTGTCCACAATAATTTCCTAAATAAAATATTCGATTGGAAGGGATTAACCCCAGGACCTCGCCGACCAAACTAGTAAGCTCCTCGCGTTCACTGTGCCGCTCAGTTAACATTGGTAACAAGATGCTGTTATATCATGTTTTATTAGTAAAATAGGCTGTCCCTTAAAACAATATGAATAATAAATAATCAAAATTGTTTTAAATTACCTTTCGTCAGCAGTTCAATCCGCAGTGAAAACACTGCAACCTGGTTTCGGCGCTTAGTTGCGCCATGATCACGTAGGTGTCATTTCACGTTGATGTCTTTGTGTTTTGAAAACTTTTAACGACGTCGTCTCGACTGAAAGAAAAATGCAAGTTTAAAAATTGCTGAAACCAGGTTGTAGTGTTTTCACTGCGGATTGACGTGCTGACGAAAGGTAATTTAACATACATTAAACGCCTCCCTACCAGTGGATAAAGTACTCCCTACTTCGCTTCGAGGATAAATTATTGGTTTTACATAATTAATCAACTGTAAAGTCATTACAGTTCAGGGACAATAATCCGAAAATGAATAAATTACTAATCTAACAAACTGTCTCTGTTTCTGCATCATGCATCTGTCTGTCTACATCATGACCGATGTGAGACACCAGAGTAAAACTGTTTCATAAGCTCTTGAAATGAGTGAGGAAAATGTTCTCGGTAGCTACACCAGTGAATCACCCACATCACCAACATCCTCAACACGTGTTCGCGGAGCACCGTGAGTCATTTACTACACTCCCCCCACACTACACTACACTAACGTGATGACGCAATACTCACAATACTGTGACGTTGTTAGACTCATCATTACACGTAGACCCTATATATTATACGCTAGCAAGATTTTTGGAAGAGCGAAACTTAAGGGACTACTTATAGGATATTAATCTTTAATTTATCAATGAAAAGAGGTCCAAGTGGAGATACGTTTAAAAAGATTATGCGAAGATTATACGAACTGCTTTAAAATTTACATCCATCTTTAGGACTCTGCCCCTGTGGCGGGTCGAGAACACTAATTAAAAACTAATAATAACTAATAAAAAAATAATTCTGAAAATAATCCATAAAACGAAGAAAGACGGGTAGAATTTGTCAGTTGCAAAGTAAACGAAATGAAGGTGGGCCAGATATGTTTTATATAAATTGCTGAAAATATTCCGCTGGGATTGAGAAACAGTGGAGGTTCCTAGGCTCAGGATGTTACGTCATCGACGACGGTTATTTCCAAGGGGGGCGTAGTTTACAGAAAATCGAGAACCAGTCATCACTTGATACACGATAGAGGCCCGGGTCAAATTTTTAGTTCAGTGGTCAGTCGGTGAACGAAGAACAGCACGAGACAGCTTAACGATACGGAATTGTGATTGGTCAAGGAGAAAAATCAGGGGGTGTGTTGTAAATTATGACCACAAGTAGCAGCACGGGATAGTACGGAGAGGGAGTCAAGGCAACAAGTCAGTCTTACACTTACAGATGATCTGATGTGAATGGAGTTGCGAGAGTGTCTTACACATGAACTGAGGGCAGTAGGAAGTGTTAGGTGTGAATGGAGTTGAGAAGGAGTCTTAGACGTGAATTGAGGGCGAGAAGTCCGTCTTAGATATGCATTAAGGGAGGTAGGACATACGTTGAGTGATCCGAGTTAGTCGTTGCGAGATATGCGTGTCATGATAAACAGTTTGCCCGTAGCCTCGTAAACTACCTGGTGTGACCGAAGAGTGTAACTTTACGACGTGAAATTTGAATTAAATTCCACAATCAGTCAATAAAGTGTTATTTTGGAGTTGGGATGTTGGACGTTGTAACGGTGCTGTATTAACTATTCGCTCGCCTCATCGCCAACCTCAGCGCAAGACCTTCGATGGCCCCCGTCACAGTGAACGCCTCATGCAGCTCCGGTTTCATCGAATTTCTAAGCATTGGTTATTCAGCTAAGTTTTAAAAATGGAAAACATTCACCTTTCACATAGTCATAGGATTATTATTTACCGTAATATATTATAGCATTTTCTATATATTGAAGGATACGAGATTAAAACAAACTTTTGAAATTCATGTAATAAAGAAAATCATTGTTTCAGATACTGGTGTCTTTCATTTATTCAAATTATGTAAAACATAAAAATACCCTGAGATTAAGAGTCGGTTAACTTATTAGTAAAACTAATCATAGTACTAATAAGTTAACACTAAATTAAATAAAGGCATCCGCTTCACCCAGCAGGTCTTCAAAGCTTTAATATCAATGGAAGAATACAAATGAAGTGAATCGTATGTGTATTTAACAGCTGACGACAAATTAACAAAACACATCAGCAAGACATGTTCGGACATTATTATAATAGTGAACACTGGAATGACAACGAAGTATCTATAATACGTTATGAAAAGTGATTTATACTCAGAAGTATGAGAAGAACAATTGCTCGAGTCGAACAGCAGGTCCTATTAAAATGAACATAAGAAAAATATAAATACACCTCCGCTTTCCGCTTTTGATACGGCGCAATCCGAAGTGTAGAAGATCCTCTTATTGTAGGTCAAGAAAAGGTTCATTAACTTCAACAAAATGTGGAACAGGAAAAAGAGTTACTTGATGTTAACAAATCCTCGGCTCTCGACGATTCCAATGTAAATAGGTGTTTGCCTCAGTAATCTCGTTGTCTTACTGAAACATACAACTCGCCTCTGCCCTGATTTAAATAAACTTACTAACACGACATCCTGCATAACTATTCGGGGTTATCGGTTCAAAACAAATGTGTGACACGATAAAGTAGTTGTTGCGTTGTGAATAAGGCAACTGTGGTTAAACAATTGCAATTGTGCGTTGATTCCACAAAATGTAAATAAAGTTTAAAACATTATTCTTTCATTCTTTAAGGGTTAATTAAGTCACTGTCACGACTGAAATTTTGATTGTTGCATATTATGAATAATCAACATAAAACTTGATTAATGGACTCAAAATATAATTTGAATGTATCTGTGATTCTTGCTATTTCCAAATCACGTATTGTTTTTGTTCGGACTGTTTTAGCGGATAAGTAAAAGTTCAGGTATTTGAGATTTTAGAACTAAGTACTTGTGATGAAATAATTATATTATATCAGCTTGACTCGATAGGTTTTATTAATAATAAAAAGGCAAATTTTACTGAAACATAATGAGGAAACAATCAACTTGTAAACAAAGTTATAGACGTAAATATAACAACTATATTATATATAGTATGAAAAAGGAACTCTACGATGTTGTGTCTAGTTTAGCTACACAGAAAGAAACAACGCGATTTTCTAATAGCACAGAAATAGAAAAGACAAAATTTTTAAACTCGATATTCCTAAAATTTACGGTACTGTTATATCTGAGAAAAATAGTATGGCATCCATTAAAAATCAATAACCTACAGGATATTTTGACACCACTACAAATAATGTTTCTAAAATGTTAGCCAGACTTCTAAATGTTGTTTAAAAATAAAATTATCCTGTTTACACATTCTTATCGGATACCACTTAACCCCCCCCCCCCCCCGAACCGCCGCCGCAGAACTCTGACTGTTGCTTCACTGTCGGTATGCGAACTTCGGTCGATATCAAGGTCCTGCCATACCATCGCCGTTTTTATATTGAAGCAGGCTACATCCATTTCATACTTCCTTATAAATTCTGAGTCTACTGCTCACCAAGTTGACAATATCTGATTGGAAATATGCCTGAGAATTAAGTATTTACCCATTCATGCATTCCCATGTCCTCTTCTGTGTTTTTTGACAAATATTACAGGGGTGTGCAAGTAATAAGCTAACGTTTAGTATTTACTAATTCCAATATCATATAATTCAGAAACTGAATTTTAAGGTTTATAAGTTCAAATGCATTGCAGTGAAACGATGTTTGAAAATTAAAGGCAGGCGGAAGAAACCCCTAAATGAGTAATATGGACTATTATTGGTTATAATAAAACAACTTCACTAAAACCTATCGTCACTAACAAAAATTAACGTCGAAAAAAGTATTGAAATATTCAAACACATACAAACCACACAGACATAGTAATTATTATTCTGAGAGGTCTCTCCTTATAAAAACACATGCTAATTATAATGTATAATGTAATGTATAATGTGTTGGGATAAATTGTGATTGAGTTCATGTCCACGTTATAATTTTTAGATAATTATAAAACAGTAATATACTCATGTTAATGATTGATTAATTTTTGCTGAATATTAATTCTTTCAAATGATGACTATTTCAATTTAACTAGTTTAGGGAAAAATAGAGGTATTATAATTTGCATTTTCTTAGTTAAAAACCTGTTTTAGATTGAATAATTCACCTTTCTTTAAAAATATTGTGTTTAGTAGTAGTACTGCTTTTCTTTCAAGAAGTTACCTGACAGTGCTGAGTTTACATCTTGCCAACCGAACAGACGGTCTGTAATAGACCATTGTTCTACAAGTGTTATTGTATTATCTATTTAATTGCACGCCTTAATTTTGTTTTTAATTCTGAATTTAATGTATCACACAAGCTTTGTATAGTAAAACACTTTTTCATTTAATTTAATTTAATTTAATTATGTTAATGATTCTATCTAACCGGTGTTTCTTTCTTCATTTTGCGAATTTGGACAGAGAAGTAATTTTTTAAGTCTTATACGTATGTTTTTTTCCTTGGTAAGATATGTTTTAACATACGTCTTACACATCTTAACTGTTATAGTTCCAAGTAAGTTATTTGCTCTGAGGATGTTTGAGAACGGTTTTTCGCCCTGAGATATGCCATTTATTTCCATAATATTATTTCATACCTCATTAATAGTTCCCGAAGGGTAACCAGTAGAGACTTACAAGTTTAAAATAGATCTAGAAAATAATAATTTATTTTAATTTTACTAGACTACGACGAACTGTTATAACAAGAAACAAGATGATTTATTGATTTCACATGAGAGAAACGTTATTAAAACATAAGAGTTTCATAGCTAAGAATTCGATGTATCGGCACAGCGAAGTTCAATGTGGTGGTAAACATTTGAGTTGTTAACATACAGAAGGTCTATATTTTTCTCTTTTCATCATGATGTCAGAAAAGAATTGTCTTTATTGAAAAGGAAATCCTTTTCGAAATTAGCTTACATAACCTTATGTTATGTTTTCTGAAAACAACAACAATCAGAAACAATCACTGTACTGATGTTTTGTATCAGTACAATGCAGAAGATAAGGTGATTATCGTGAAGTGAAAAATACTCTCACACTCTCACATGCAGACGCCAAGTATAAGTGAGGATTAGTCCATACGTAACATGTCATAAAATTGCTGTACAGCATTGTAAATGAGTGGAAATAAAGAGTTTGAATTTTAAAAAGTTGATACAGTATTAAATCTAAGTTATTTGTCTTAGGCGTAGTGTCGATATGACTGTTCCTGAGTGATAAAGTTATCTAAACTACCATATCAAAACTGATGTGATAAGTAACATAAAGAATGTATATCGTACTATATTTAAGATAGCCCTTTTAAAGTCATAATTAGCATTACTCAAACAAAACAACTACCGGTACCTATTTGTCACGAAACATCTCTGACCCTGGAGGTTTCAGATGGTAACGTGGGCAAATTAACTTTTGAAACCAAAAATCTTCTAAAGATAATTACAATTCGAATGTGTTTATAAATTACATGAATAGCACAGTGCAATTCGATCACAGGTGGTAGTTTGGAAAAAGATTAAGTAGTGCATCTTTATAGTTAAGTGTCAATAATTTGATTGAAAACTATCCACAAAATAAAACCATACTGTACAATAGACACTTAGTACTGTGGTCGCACAACTTGATATAAACCTGCGAAAAATCAACTAAATACAGTTAACCTAACTATTAACCGTGTATGGTTTCACAGTGCTTTTAGCAGGGCAATTTTTTACACTTACTATGGTTTTTAATAAGGTCATTTGGTTTTTTGTTTGATAATACGAACAATCAGGTCAACCAAACTCCCCCTCGTCCAGATTAGGTAGGGCAGTCGACTTGATCCTACTTTAAAAAACTGGCTCTGAAACATATATGGGCAACTTGAATTTTTGTAATGTATTATAATTTTTATATTTAGGTCAAACGATTTATTTTTAGTAATTCCAGATAAATAACGTGGTATTGTTAAAGAAGTTGTACCCCAATCGACAATTACCTAGCGATAAACTTTCGGTTTGACGGTTACAAAAATTTAAACAACGTGATTTGCGTAACAGTTCTCCTAACATACAGAATAAAATTCAAGATAAAACCCCCACTGACTTAGTTTGTTGACATTAGATGCTAGACAATATGAAAACATCCAAGCATCATAAACCTCTCCCTACAGCGGGGGAGCCCAGCGATAAGCAGGAGACGGATGGCCCGTACATTCATCCTGCGACATGGTTTACGTCTCAAACCTATCCTGACAAAGGATATCTCAGTTAGGCTTTAAATAATATAAAAACTAAGGAGAAATTAAATTATTCTGAATATATATATATATATATATATATTTAATTCCGTAAGCGAATCGGTCCCTACGAAATATCTCGAGCTAGGAATAAGTTATGTTATGACAACTCATTTTAAAGCTTGAGGGCCAAGGACGGTGGGAAAAATATCAGAAATGTCAAAAATTACGTTGGCTACGCCCCACTGGACTTCAAAGATCAAATTATTTTCTTATGGAAATATCACTACAGTGTTTTTATTAACAAGCAAAATGAACTAATGATCAGCTGTGATTATCCACTTACACAAAAACCATATGTTAGGGGATCTAGCTACAGGGGCTATAGCCCCTAAAATATAGCCACTAGTAAAACTTAAACTAATAAATTAAATGATCTAGTCAGTCTAAAGTTTAAATTATATAAGGCGTAAACTTCCATATTAATGATGCCCTTTTGATTATATTCATTAACAACCCCAAAAGTACATTCAGCAATGCAACATTTGATTTACTTACCACCAAAATCGTTAAATCAACTAAATTATTTTTCTAAAAATATAGCGCGGTGTCCGTATAAGTTAAGTAACCAAAATGAGTATACGAGGAGTTTTATTACTGATTCTGACGGAAACAAATGCGCTGAATCTGAATATGAAGTGCCACTTCTGTACTCTTGAGCATTTTGAGATATATCGTTATGAAAGGATCGGAAGTCAACAAACAATTTATTCAGAAGTCACTTTATAAGATTACCACAGGGTAGTCATGTGTAGTATCAAATTAAAGCCACTGACTTGAATAATGTAAGAAACCCAATTTCAAGCATTTTTACTCACTAACTAATACAAATCTACACCACATAAGTTTCAAGTTCATCACTATGAAACAAGTACATTTTATTTTCATTAGTTTGTATTACATCTATACAACTTCTAACTACAACAGGGATTTTGTTACCTAACCAACCTCATTCATATAGAGTACAGAAATAGAAATGATTTCAATAGCCGGTAAACCAAAATCGTTTCTAGGAACTGTACTTTACGAGCTAAGAGCAATTCTGTTCCACTTGATGGCGGCGGTCTGCGGTGGAGCGGAGTGTTATCGGAGGTGAGTCACTCTTGAGATGTCAACACCACGAAAACCTACTATAACTGCTACTGAACACTGACTCTGTTATACTGAGTCACTCCGTCTCCTCATCCCTCTATTATACGTCCGGCGGCACTCGAATACGGCACCAAATCTGACCCTCACTAAGAGTTTAACCAGGCGTTATTAATTCCACGCTTTAATACGACACCAAGGCAATTTATAGGTAGGGTAGAGAGGTTCCCCCTCCACAACCATATATATTCCTCTCATCTCTACCCCTCCCCACCGACTGTTTCAGTCCCATCTGCCTCTAACTCTCTCAGTGTATTAAAGCTCTGGTTTAATCTTGCACAAAATAATAATAAAACTAACACGCCTTTTAAAAAGCAAAACCGAAAATATCCCCGCATCCTCCAACTTCGATAGGTCCACAAGCTTACTAATGGGGTCCATAGTTTAAATTTAAAAGGAAAACGTAGAATTCTGCATTAATATATTGAATGCGATTAAGGCAACATTTAAACAATTGAAATAGATACTATATGTAAGTAGTTGGTAACAGTATGGGTTTAATAGTAGGCCCTGCAATGCGACAAAAACTCCTATAACTTACATTCGTCTAAGGCACCACCCTTCAGGTCGCCAATGCTTTGTTGTACAACTTGTAGAACTTATTGAAGTAATGAATCAACTGAAATTTAACAGCTACTGATTTCCCAACAAAGCACAATACTCTAGCAAGACCAGTTGTTACAAATAACATACAATTACTTCTGGAATGGCTATGCATAGTAGGTTATGAAGGGAGTTAATTATAAATTAAGAAGCACGAGAAGGATATTTGCGATAAAGGGCTCCACCACCAAATAAAATCCAACTTGCCAGTAGACAGATTTAACATAAAAAACGCGCAAGATTAAATGGCTTTTAGAGTTGAAAATAATAAATTTAAAAAAATGAATGGAAGAAATAAATTATCTGTCAAATTAACAGTACATGATGTTTTTGATATATCTTAAAGCAGGCATCGCGCTATTGATTGTGGAACAAGTTTTTCTTCCAATCTTGTATAGTTGAGAAATCAATGTTTGTCCTCCGTAACTAACTATTTATCGTGAATAAAAACACTCTTGTCGCTCCTAGTCTACTAAAAATCCGGCGAGGTGGTCGAGAGAGTAGTTAGTGAGAGGGAGGGGGTGAAGGAGGAGGGGTGTAAGTGGAATGGGTAATAGGGGTGGCTGGTGCTGGGTAAGTGTGTGTCATGGCGGCCGGAGAATGGTTCGGTGCCGTATTCATGCGTTTTTTATAACATTTAATTTAAGGGTTGGTGCCGCATTCGCGAACCCCAACACTTCTTTATGATCCCTACCTCTTTATCTACCAAACTTCAGAAGTGTCAGAGCTTTGGGACACTACGACACCATTTATTTTTAATTCCAGTTCATATATATATATATATATATATATATATATATCCAAAATTTACGTTATATATACATATACGTATATATATATATATTTTAAATGGATATACCTTTCCGGTGCATTAGCAAACGTAAATTTTGAACAGTCGTCAATTAATTTGCTGTTGCTAGAAGTAAACATACACTCATACAAAGATGGTTGATAATTTTAGAATACAAGTAGATCATTAAATGGGCGAGAGAAGGATGATTCCAAAATCAAAGGACAATTAAGAGTTATCGGCATATATTATATCTGTCGTTATTTGTATCGTCACATGCTTAAATGTGTTCTGTTGAAAACATAATATTAATTATAAACATTGTTTTGTAATTTAACATATAGTTAAGAACGAAAACCAACTAAAACTTTAGTCCCACCTGTATTTAAAAACATTATACAAGTATATTTATAAACTAACTTGACAGTTACCAAACTTACAAATAGTAAAGTTTAGACAACGATCGACGAATGTTTGTTTAAAATAGATCGACTCCTAAGCCAGGTCAAAATGCATTAATTTAGGTGATGCACAGTGAACTTCCCTAAGTTAGTTAAAGGTCATTTTCAGTGCACCAAGTTAAAGTATGTTTAAGGTAGGCGTTGATTTGGAAAAAAGGTAGCGTTGATTTGCAACAAATCGGGATAACAGAATAATGCAGGCGGAAATCATCAGCAGATCTGGTCACAACAAGTAAAGACTGAAGAGTACAGACTAAAAAGTATAGGCTCCGATCAGATTCCTTGAGGTACACCTCTTATAGAACAGTTGTACCTCACCAACAAAGTTAATGACCTGCACGTTCTACTAGCTAAGTATGATTGGACCCCCACTTTTTTACCCCCGCTCCAAAACCATAGTAATTCATTTTTCCAAGCAGCAACTCGTGAATGATGTAAATGAATGCCAGCGAGTAGTGTAGCACCTCATCTAATTTAAGTGCGTTACGTTATATAGCGTGACTATTTATGTTCACATAATACGCAAAATTAGTCGCAGATTGACTGGATTGCAATGGACGTTATGACAAAGATGTGGGATTTTTCCAACGGTTCCCTGACAATTGGGTACGATGAGAATCGGGTATAAGTCCGGTTGAAGAGGATTAGATGTGAGGGCCATGCCAGTTAACGTTATAGCCTAAAAGAGTTTGGTCATGTCAACCGATCTTATACCCGAATATCGTGCGTACCCGATTGTCACGACACTGTTACGTAAGAAGTTGCCAGGCGCCATTTTGGAGTTTTGTTCCATAAGACTAATGTTAACTCTGTGCCTCCGTTACTCCTCACCCAATATAGTTACCGAACATTCGTTTAGTGTCAAAATAATGGTGTACTCGTTCTCAAGGGAATTCAATTTCCTTAATTTGGGAATCATGATTTATAATATATTGTTTCATTTTCAATTGGATTACTGTACAGTTTCTTAGTTTCTTTGTAAATAAGTTCTAAATTATGAATTGCATTTCATCATAGGATGATGAAAAGTTAAATTTGAAACAAAAACGAGTTCGCACGCAGCACGCTGACGTGGGGGAAGTGAATTTCCACATAAAAACTTTTAAAATTCAAAATCAGTGTAAAAACATACATTTATTCCATTTTTTTAAAATCTGAAAACAGTGATTTTTTGGCTGTTCTGATGCTTCTGGTTTCATTTACCTGCAAACGCTGGGAAAACAGTTTTGCGCATTATAATGTTAGGAGAAGGTCCAGACAGGCTTGAAAGTAGGCGTGGGGTTGCTGGGGATGATAAAAGTACTCTAACAAATCAATAACAGGTTTTTCTAGTGTAAAACCCCCATAAGACAACGTAAGACAACGTACTGTGTTTAGCCGAAACACATTGTCTTTAATAACTTGGTAAATATTTATGCTAGAATGACGAGAGAGGGCTTAAAACTTTCGCCTCACTAATTCCCATTTTTTTACATGCATCAATTTTACGTATGGGGCTTTTCTGACCCTTTTTGGGCCCAAAAACTCAAAATTTGAAAGATTAATCCCCAAAAAAGGGGTTTAGAGTTTTCCGATTGTTTTGCCCAACGAACTTGTCTAACTGATTACAGAAAGGAACGTCCCTACAAAATTGTAAGTAAATCGGACAAAAAATGCGATCGCTAGAGTGCAAACTCACACACACACACACACACACACACACACACACACACATATATATATATATATATTAAATTAAATTCACATAGAAGGGCTAATATATGACAGATGAAAAATAAGTAACATGAGTACCCTGGAGAAAACATTTTAATTAATTAACACTACATGTTTCGACTTATAAAAGCCATGATCACATGCTGATTTGCTAAATACATAACCTTATTTTCATTATCATTCACAAAATGTAAATAAATAAAATTTGATAACAGACAGCTGATTGCGATCTCTACTGGTGTAAGTGTTATCTATTTGTCTTTATATTTATAATTTTGTTAAAAACTGGATTACTTGATTGTACCTGCATGGTGTTTAAAATATTGTTACTGTCATTTTTATGGCTCTGATATATATGGAATTCTTCTTTAACATTTCATTTTTTGCCTTTCTTCATTATTTCTAGAATAGACAAATTTTCATCACAGTTCTTATATTTATGATCTGTTTTTAGTATGTGGTCAGCGAAGGCAGATTTTTGCGAGGTTTTATTGTTTGACCTAACTGCTTGAATGTGTTCGTTGAACCTACGTTTAAAACTTCTTCCGGTTTGGCCTATATAATATTTTGGGCAATCGCTACATTTGATCTTATAGATACCGCATTTTTCAAATTTGTTTGTTTGATTTTGATTAGTATTTGAGAATTTATTTATTAAGTGAAACGAATTATTTCTGGTTCTAAATGCTAGCTTGTAATTTGTCTTTTCAAAAGTTTTCTGGATGGCTTTGTTTACAGTTGCGCTATAAGGTAGGTATAAATAATCATATTTAGCTTTTCCAACTGGAATATTCTGTTTTTGTTTTTTTGTTTAACATCCTGTCAATTAAATTGGTTTTGTATCCGTTCAATTTTCTTCGTCATAATCTTTTTCAATTCATAGGTATTTTAATCATCCTGTTAATGAGTGTATGAAAAGTTGCCATCTTGTGCTGCCATGGGTGGTTTGAATTCGCTGGAATTATTATGTTTGTTTGGATAGGTTTCCTGAAGATCTTAAAAACATGTTTGTTATTCTCTTTTCTGATTGTTACATCAAGAAAGTTGATTTCTGAATTTTGAACCTCCATTGTGAATTTTATAGATTTGGAAATAGTATTCAAGTAGTTCAGTAGTTCATCAGGATACTATGTAACGTTAATTAATTAAAATGTTTTCTACAGGGTACTCATGTTACTTATTTTTCATCTATATATATACAAAACATTTTGAACGACCCCCCCCCCAAAACGTGTTCAGGGGGGTCACGTTAGGAACTTCTATGGTGGTCCCGGGCTTAAGTTTCACCGTGCAGGTCATGCTAATAGTTTACTTTCCAAAGGAAATTCACTAATGAATTGTATGTGACGATATGGTGATGTGTAACGGAGGGACAACGTTAACAATGGTCTTATGGTACAAATATTTAAGATGGCGTAAGGTAACTTCTGGCGATGAAGACTCTTAAATAAAGCTCATCTACAGTCAGAGGATTTATCATACTATACTCTACAGGTTAGTTTCTCTGTATTTATAAGTTATTTTCAAGATTCCCTAATCACCTCCCAGAACAACACTTTCCACACGATCCGTCGTGAGATCTCCTCCTCTCGGTCTCTTCCCACTGGCCAGCTCTACAATTAAGTGTTTCACCTTGTTAAGCGTGCGAAACCTCAACATAATTACATTAGGAGTAAAAAAATCGCAAATTGTCTGTTTTTCATTGTTTGATTCATCCTTGTCTATATACAAATATTTCATTAGAGAGCCTTTATTAATTTACATGTATCAATATAATTCTTTCGTAAACACGTTCATTCTAACGGGTTTATTTATTTTTCTAATTATTTATTTATCTTTAAATAAAATAATTATTGTTTGTTTTATTTGCTGTTATTTCGAAGTCATTACAGTAATGGGGCAAATATGGGTTTAAACGATATATGAAAATGGGGAATGTTGCATAAATGCTCAAAGTGAACTATTTAACGCCTACACTACAACCGTTAAGCTTTAGGAATTCGCTGTAAAAAGTTCCAACTATAAAACAAATTTATACAAGTTATTTAAGTTTTTACAAATACAGGGTAGCGTTAAAACTAAAACTAAAATACTGACGTAACTAAATTATGTTGCACTGGTTTTGGCACTTGCTACCCCTACATATAATTGTACAATTAAAACGATATTATTTTTAAACTAGATACTCAAACAACCATGCAAAAATACATTTACAAAATAATTTTTACATTTATGCAAAAATCCACTTTTGAAAGTAAATTGTTAATAAAAAATGGTTAAACTTTAAATGTATTAACTTCCAAATAACAGGAAAGAACATTGAACAAATTCAACAGATCAAACATTGAAACTGATAGTTAATGGTGTCAAACCAATGAACTTGAACTGATCTCATACAGTGATTTTCCGCACTTGTAAACTGGCTTGTGTTTTATAAGAAACACCAAACACCACATAAAATACCCCCCGTCACAGCAAACCTGCGTACTCAGCGAATTTCCAATGCATTTATATGTTTCTCACTCCTACTTACAGCCACTTACCAAGTTTGACAAAAATACATTCATAAATAAGTGATTTATAACATTTTATTTATTCCCCATAAGAATAACATTAGGACTGAGTACGCAGGTTTGCTGCAACGAGGAAGATAAGAAAGGAGTTTTTATGAAATTATCAATATAACTAAACCAGGTGAAATTACTTACCATGTTTTATTAATTTATGTTCTTAATTAAGGGAGATATAAAACATTACTTATTCTCCATAAGAATAACATAGGGCTGAGTATGCAGTTTAGCTGCTACGGGGACAACCAACAAAACATTTATTTTTTGTGCAAATATCAATATACCAGGACAACGTGAAGCCACCCAAGTTTCATCGATATACATTCATAAATAATCGAGATATCAAATTTTATTTAGTCTCCATAAGGATAACATTGGACAACGTACTGTGTTTAGCACTTTAAATATCTCTGCAACGGTTGGACGTAGAATCACAATTTAAACACCAAAATGATTGTTTTGTGGAGCTGAAGTGATTGGTAAAAGCAAATGTGAAGTTTAAAGTAAAATTAACTGAGGAAAAGCCAAAAACCTTTTTCCCATAAGATTAACATGGGAGATTTTATAAGTATGTCTTTTGGATTTTTTCCGCAACCACTTAACCTAGGTTAATAATTCAAAATACCATATTAGTTGTTTTTTTAAGCTCTATAACATAGTCAAAACCAAAATTAAGTGTTTTAAAAATTTTAGGGTGAAAAATGCAAAACACTGATTTTTGGAAAATTTAAAACCTCCATAAACCCCCCTTCCCATGGTCCGATTTTTCTGGTTTTCGAACTTAGGTCATAAATGTCAGTTTACACATTTGAGCCAAATTTCATCGAAATCGGACGTTTTTTACTCAAGTTATCGCATTCACGGGCACACACACACACACACACACACACACACACACACACACACACACACACACACACACACACACACACACACACACACACACACACACACACACACACACACACACACACACACACACATATAAATTTGAACGAATAGTGTTTTGGACATCTGGGGACCTCAAAACAAGTTATCATGGTCTCGGGCTTAAGTCTTACGATGAGACCTACGGTAATAGCTTCTTCCCAATAGGGGAAATTCGCTAAAAGTCAAATAAAAATGTTAAAATTACCCAAAACATACTCAAGAACAGTTTAATGTAATAATAAAAGTAATTAATCGCAAACAAATCTCAAATCTACCACAAAAAGTAGAGCAATTAAATATTTTAATATTCAAAAGCGGTGTATTTTATTGTTTCCGAAATTATTATCACATCCTTTGACCAAGAATTATTTGTTACCCAATAAGAATAAGTTAATTTTTTTCGCACGAAAACTTGTATTCTTAATTTAAATACAGTTTTAACACGATTTTTAGGGATTTAAAAACATACTATCCTTAAATAATTTGGTTGTTGGAGATTTTTAGCAAACGTGTTGGAAAACAAGTTTAATGGCAAAGTTAAACTTGATGAAGAAGATTGAATGTAGCAGGACAAAGCTTTTAAAAGTTCTGCCACGGGACAAATTTAAAGAGCCAGATTAAGTGATATAAGCCACTTTAATCCTCTGCACACAGCGCTTTAAATGTTGTCGTTGAAATTTGAGGACCTCCTTGACTTAACTACTCTGGTTTATCCTGTTAAGAGTGTTTTTAAATTAAAATTTAAATAAACAACTAGTTTTCCGCGTTTGGGTTTCAGAGAAAAGAGTGCCTGAAACCATTTACTTAATCTGTACTACGTTCACAGTTAATGGTACGAATAACATTGCAAGGAGTACATTTAAATAAATAATTGCTTTAGTAGCATGATACGTGTTGTTACAACTAAAGAGGATGAATAAAATACGTCTTACAACACTAAAAAGAATATTTACTCTGAACCATCTTTTGCGTATATTTAACCGTCTTGTATGTAAGTACAGTGTAAGTGTAAATATACTTTGTAGTAAGGCGTAATTTATTTATCCTATTTAAATAAACTAATATGTTTGATAATAAATTATTAGAGAAGATTTAGTCCCGTAGCCTAAAACTTGAAAACAACTTGCATTTGTTTAATAAACTTAATTAGCATTTATAAAATAAGAAGATATACCTTTACATGCCGTGAAACATTTGCCAAAAATGTTTTGTTTAGCTAAATAATGTGGGTTAGTAAACCCGTACCCGTTTTTAGGAAATTTTTAAAATCCCAAAATCAGTGATATGTCAAACATATTTTAGGATGACATATACATAGGATTCAGTAAATTGCATCCCACAACATTACAGGATATATTTACTCTGTTCAAACTGTACGTTTAAACTATATAGGTATACTGTAGTTACATAAAATACGGTAAATGTACATAAGATATAGTACTAGGCAATCGATTTCATCCAGTGTCTCCGGTCTATGATGACCGGATGAAGTTTTATGTACATTTACCGTATTGTATATAACTACAGTATGCATATACAGTATACAGGCCCAATCAGAGAATCGTCCAGTATAAGTGTAAATATGTATTTTGAAAGGTGTCGTGAAAAGTAATTTATTGTATCCTATTTAATTGTAACAACACATATCATGCTGCTCAATAAATTGTTTATTGTAAGAGTGTACAACAAACTTACTTGATTAAAGGAATAACTTTCTTTCTCGACGTCACTACGTGTTTTTCAAACCACAACAATGAAGCTTACAGGAACTGTACAGGTACAACTTAAGGGACCGTGGGGGGGGAGCCCTAAGGATGGAAAATGTAAATTGATTTCCTAGAATCTTCGCCTACACCTCTTTAATTATCACATCATGAATTAAAATCGGATGTTGCGGCGTACTGACGACAGGGAGGGGATGTTCCAATGGCCAATGACACTTGGACACCCCAACCCTTAAAAATAAGTTCCGTCCCAACAGCCGTCGGACTCAGGCGCGTACTGTACACAGTCGCCTTTAGATTCGATACACATTACATTTTACTTTGTTACTTTGTTACATTTACAAGCATTAGATTCGTTTACAATATCTTTTCATTTAAGACTAATTACATTTCAAGTTCAATCACTTATTTTCATGTATAAACTCTTCAGTAACAGTGTTAAATAAACTCAATACCTTTCTATCAGTGTCTTTCATTATTTCATGTTCCGAATTTGCTTATCCCGCGATAAACGTGCGTCGCGCCGTAACATCGGATAAGCGATTCTTTAGATCTTGCCCTTACAGCAATAGTGTAAGAGGCAAGTTGCATAGTTGCCCCAGCAGGTTAAGTGTAAGAAAGGACCATGTGGCCCTAACTTTGCCTGTTAAAATAAATATTTTTTTATTTAATTTCAATACAGCTTTTCCACTAAGGATTAAGGTTGTAATATACTGTCGGAAAATAAAATAAAAAAACCTTATAGACACCACCAATCCAATACAGAAAGCCCTGGTTAATTTAGCCCCACTTATGTGTTCGCCCTTTATCAGCGCTGCACGCGAGAGCTTATATTAAATTCCAATGGCAACCGTAATGGGTGGGCAACTGATATTGCATTTTCGCTGTATTTACCATTTGCTTTTTCCTCGGCGAGTTTTAGATTTTTACCTTTTAAATGCTGCATATTTATTTAACGCGAAACAAATTATATATTATGTTATGTTAGAGCTTCCGCCATTTACAAAACACTCCTACGCCCTGAAGGGCCAAGGGTGGAGGTAAAAGAAACGACGGGAGCTAATTATACCTAGTAAATTCTGCTAACAAATATTTAAATAGGCTGGTTAATATTTCAATTCGATTTTTTCACGCCCATTGGCAGTAAAACCATTTTTTTTAGATTTGAAATTATAATCGACTGATTAATTTGTAAAAGAAAATAGCAGTCTATGTAAAAGTCCCATTCATTTTAATACATACATTTCTATACATCTTCCGAAACATGACTTCCTGTAATAATGTGATTACCTCAGGGCAATTTTATAATTGAAATCGTGCTGTACCAAAATTAAAACGCCACGAGAATGGTCTTGCTTTCTCTCACGAAGACAAATCAAGAGTACGAGTAAAGCGACAAAGTAATTTTTGTTAATTTTCCCTTACCTACTTAAAAGTAAAAGTCCCTTTTACTGACAAGTAAAAGTACATCAATTGTTTTTAAAATAATAATAAGAGCAAAATTAAGTTAATTGATTGACCAAACGTTCTGGAAATTCTAGAACTCTAGCATTATAATATACAAAAGGTAAAACAAATCTTGGAAAAAATGAACAAACTGTTTTGTACCATTATACTCTTTAAGAATTGAAAGAGAGGTTGGAAATATATAATTTTAGAAGATTACACTGTTAAAACTGATGGTATCAACTGGTAAAACTCGTTCTCCCCTTTGGTTTAGGAGAGAATATTTTACACTTATCTTGTTGTAATTGCTGGATTAGGAAACCCTAGCTGAGCTGCTAGATACATCTTCCACAGGCGAGAATTTTGCGCAGGTTACCGGACGGAAAGGATATGAAGGAAAGGAAAAGGTGGGATGGGTGAGGTGGCTAAATTGACCTTTCAGAGGGCCAACTCCCGTGCTCCTGTGACAGCTGCGATCAGGCTCAAACAGGCGGACTCGCTCTGCCCTCCAACTGGCCAACTCAACTGACAGGGTATCCATGTAAAACAGCCAGAGACCACATTCTCGGGTCAGGGTACGAACCCGGAAGTTCCGTTCCCAGCCGCTGAGAATGGAGGGACCAAAGGTGATAGGGAAGCTAGTCAAAATGAACAGCAAAAAGATTACCATTTTCTGTAACCAATGTCCAGTACCAGTTTTAAAGTTACCCTGGGACTACACATATGTTAAGTAAGGAGCGGCCTAGAGTAGTGGTTACAGAGAGTGAGTTTAGTCCACAAGCTCTCGGTTTTGATCCCCACCAATCACCAATGGCTATTAACTATATAATGCCGCATCCTGGTGACTCAGGGCCCTCTTAAGCCCTAGATCTACTTATCTAGAAAACAAACGAATATATTGGTCTCTAAGGTGAAACTATCTAAGTATTAGAGATCTCCTTCCACTAAAAAAGCCATAGAGGTAAACAAAATCTTATATTTTCTAAAAAAAATAGATCCCAATACCCTTTATCGTAGGAGCTCTACGCTTGTTCATGCTCATTGTCTTAACCGAATTTTGAGGATCAATAGAACCTAGCCTAGTCATTATAACAATCCAGTTGATCATAAAATAATTTGATACTAAAAACAGTAAAACAGTAATCTTAACGAAGAAAGTAAGTAAAATAAATCTCAAGCAAAGACCCGCATTATACGAATGATTAGACACGGATTAATCTTCTGAATCCGACACTTTAAAATGTTTACTGACAGAGACGTCTTACAAGCTTCGTTCAGCAAAATTCAATCTTCGTCGACCAACCCGCCTTCACCATCATATTTGATGCTCCAATCTCACCAGTCTTCTCGTTTTCTCGCCATTACAGCTTCCCACTCCAAATCTATTAGGTTTATTAGGTAGATTTGGCGTGATTTATTATTTTAAAATATTTCTAGAGTGGGCTTCTCAAAATATATCTGAGTTTTCTTAAAATTATATTGAAAAGAAGTAATTATTGTTTTTTTCCGTTGACATATGCAATATTTTACTGTGTTGTACATTGTGCTATTAATTCGATATATTTTCTATGTCACATTTTTGTATATGACGTTTTCCAATGCTTGTAAAAGTCGAATGGCTATAAAGATCTCATTTCCCATTTCTGGGCACTGTATAATAATTTTATAATAGTGAGTGTAATAACCACTGTTACTGGGAAATAATTTTAAAAAAATGCAATCATCACGTTTTCTTACATGCGTTCTCCTCTAGTGTTCAAGATAATAAAGCACAAATAAGCGATAAATCTCATCTTCCAACGATTGATAGTATTAGAAAACACTTCTCACGAATGTTATTGTGATAGTAAACAATTGTGCTTCATAGGTACTGCATTTTCAAAATATACTGGGGCAGGCTGACCACACACTACTTACTGGCTGCGGGATCAGGAGATATCTTTAAATTGCGTAAGAACTAAAAATACCTACAACGTTGATCGGTCAATCAGACAGAAACATTAAGGGCCATTACGTAAAGCGTTTTCCTTATAGGCCACCCCTTTCTCATATATACCGCCACGAAACGCTTTTGCATACTGTACCTTCCACCCCCTTCTTCATTACATGACATGAAAACAAATTAAAAACTATGTTTTATAGACCTTTACCAGGGCTGTTGTTGAATAAATATCAGAATTTAAATTTGTAATATGTAGCCTACAACATCTTGGGTTACAAATTCCTTATCATCGGTAAAATACTTTTAAATAGTTTTTGAAATATGTAAGAATCCTCTATAAAAAAGCTTCAGTGAATAGAACCATGAGATGAGTAAGGGGAGGTAAAAAACGAGATAATCAACATTACGACATCGATTGCAGGCACGTATTATAGAAAAACAATAGCGGTGAAATAATATTCAAAACACAACGCTTCCTTGTTACAATTAAAGTAATAGCTTTCGAGGGCAGAAGTTTTCCTTCCTCCTAGAAATCAGATTAATTTTTAAGTAAATTAGAAAGTAATTAGATTAAATCCTTCTTCACTTTTATCAAAGACAGCTTTATTTTCACTTTTCGAGAAGAAAAATTCGATAAACTAATAATCAGCCCTCTCTTTTAAAGATATTTGATTATAACTGATTACAAATTTGACACATTAATTAAAGGAAGAGATTAAACATTATTATTTGGGTTTAAAATTATCTTAAGATTTTTAATTTTCAAGTATTTTAAGCAATGTATATTTTCAAAATCTGAAACAAACTAGGTCATCGATTTATCTATAAAAAATCTTAACAAAATAAATTTAAATCAATTTTAATACTATAAGTAAAAAGTAAAGATTTTGTATTAATCTAAATTGAAAAATCACTTATTTATTTGATATACTCAGAGAGCATGCATGATATTGTGTACTGTACATCTCCTCAGCATTATCTTGAAGTTGGCTTCAGCACATCGTAAGCTCATTTATTCGAGTAATTGGAATAAATACGATAAGAAGACGATACAATAAGACGGACTCATCACCTCGGTGGCATTCTCGTACATCTTTCTAATCGCAAACCCATAATTATATAAGAAGGTACCAAAAATCTATCACGCGATTAAAAAACTGGTAAAAAGCCTGCTTTATCAGGTAATCCAAAATCATTGCTGCAACAACGAGTTTCAACTTCTTACGAAGTCGTCATCAAGCCGTTCAGCGATGTTGTTATCTTCCGGACGTGTTACAAGAACGTCGAAATTATAAAAAATACGTTCAGAAACATAACGAATGTAGTAAAATCATTTCCTGCTAGAAGCGGAATTTGTAACCACAGACATAGAAGACTCTTCACAGTTAGTAATACCGCAATTTTGGAATGCATCAAATTTTCAAATCCAGAACTGAAAATTAGCAAAATTTCCCTGTCTACCGAGCAAATCTCCTTGGCCGCACTGCTAGGGTTCAGGATAAAAAAGAGCTAGACACCTACGAAGACTAAATAATGGATACAATGGGCACTCGACCGCATGCAGCCTCAGTAGGCACCCTTCCACGCAACGAAGTTATCACCTTGGTCCGCCGGCTTGATCATTACGACGGATCAACACAGCAACAGTGATGTCTGTGATGATTACCGCTAAACGAATTCTAATTAATCTTTACTTCCTGCAATTTGTGAGTTTTAATATTCTGTAATACTGTATTTCAACATTTAGTACACACTTATTCTTGGCTTGGTTCACACTATGCCAGGATAATCTATTATCATCTATTTTACGGTTTAACTATTTCTGATATCAAAATTATGCTACCTGAAATCGTTAGGCACATTTAAACTATTGATAAATCCATAAATCAACGATTTCTGACTATCCGTAGAGGAGGGATTGGGTCTCAAATTAACATTTGACTTTTTGGAGAAACAAGGTAGAATCGCGAAATTTCTCGGGACTGGAGCCCACTCCTAGGTCGGTGTCGGCCTGCTCGGCACGACACGTCTCTCGTAGCTTGTTACTAGTGAATCGCTGTCACACATCACTTCAAAGACACGGTCCAAGTCTTCTCACCTGGCGTCGCGTCGGAGACCCAAACAAACTACAAAGCCGCCCATGCTACGCCTCCGCCACCACGCTCTCCTGCCCACACGTGACCGTCACCCGAGCCCGCCACTCCGCACACGGGTGACGCACAACTGGCTATTGTCCACACGGCTGGGTTACGTTTCACACTCGTTAACTCTACCACGTTTACACCAGAGTTTCAGAGGTTATTGTCAACTGGATATTGTCCTAGCATCTCCTCAACAGCTGGGTTACGTTTCACATCCGTCAACTCCACCGCGTTTACACCGGAGTTGCAGAGGTAGTTTTCAACATGCAGTCAACTGAATATTGTCCTAGCAACTGCACAACAACTGGGTTACGGTTCACATCCGTTGACTCCACCGCGTTTACACCGGAGTTGCAGAGGTAGGTGTCAACATGCAGTCAACTGGATACTGTCCTAGCAACTCCACAACAACTGGGTTACGTTTCACATCCGTCAAATCCACTGCGTTTACATCGGAGTTGCAGAGGTAGTTGTCAACATGCAGTCAACTGGATACTGTCCTAGCAACTCCACGACAACTGAGTTACGTTTCACATCCGTCGACTCCACCGCGTTTACACCAGAGCTGCAGAGGTAGTTGTCAACGTGCAGTCAACTGGATACTGTCCTAGCAACTCCACGACAACTGAGTTACGTTTCACATCCGTCGACTCCACCGCGTTTATACCAGAGCTGCAGAGGTAGTTGTCAACGTGCAGTCAACTGGATACTGTCCTAGCAACTCCACGACAACTGAGTTACGTTTTACATCCGTCGACTCCACCGCGTTTATACCAGAGCTGCAGAGGTAGTTGTCAACATGCAGTCAACTGGATACTGTCCTAGCAACTCCACGACAACTGAGTTACGTTTCACATCCGTCGACTCCACCGCGTTTATACCAGAGCTGCAGAGGTAGTTGTCAACACACAGTCAACTGGATATTGTCATAGTAACTCCACAACAACTGGGTTACGTTAAGTTTCACATCCGACGACTTTACCGCGATTACAAGAAATGTTTCGAAGTTAAAGCCACCATGTACTTAGCTGGATATTGCCCAGAATCTCCACAACAGCTGGGTAACGTTACACCGAAGTTTCATAGTTTGTTTTTAATACGAAGTCGACCCCGATTTAAATGAATCTATTGTTGTTTTAGTGTAGACGCTGCTTTGGTTGCAAACCAAAGACAATCTTGGCAACTCACTTTAGCCTTTCCCACTTAGTGAGAGGAACAACATCTCCACTTGAAACAATGGACATGCTGACAACCACTGTGAAGACATGACTAATTATATGATTTTAGTACAATTGATGAAGAACGCACCAAATTCAAACCAGGACTATACAGGAGCGGGAGATCTGATTAAAACAACATTGTAAACTACTAATCAATTTAATGAAAACATATAGACTAAGTTAATGTCCAGTCAACACCAGTCGGGTTGTTGGTGATGTGCTGCTGTTTAGCAGCAGTTTGTTTACATTACTTACAACAAATTAATACTCCGGTCTAGTACCGCTAACACGACTTATTACGTACATTTCCAGAGTTAAAATGATTGAGCAGCCAGTGACCCCACAGTTTTTTCTAGAGTTTCCATATTATGAGTGACTTAAAATTACAGCCCCTTCTAAATTCGAACAAATAATTAAAGTAGCTATTTACGGTACCGTATCAGTTGTGAATACCGAAAGAGATAATTTACCGCTCTATATCCGGAAAACAGAGATATTTCCCGCACTGAATTCAGCTGTTCTTATTAATCTAGTTAAATGAAAAACGTAAAAACAATATAAAGAGTATTATTGTCGTAATGTTCAACGACAATGAATACGTTTGATTTCCCCCTTTTGGTTTCAGTTTACAGCATGTTGATAGCAGACTTTCTGGGTCAGTGAGCAGTAGTCCTGCGGACATGCATCTCTCCTACATTAGCATTGCAACGTTCACGCAGAAATAAGTTTGATTTCCTCCCTTTAGATTCAGTTTACAGCATGTTGATAGCAGACTTTCTGGGTCAGTGAGCAGTAGTCCTGCGGACATGCATCTCACCTACATTAGCATTGCAACGTTCACGCAGAAGTACGATTGATTTCCTCCCTTTAGATTCAGTTTACAGCATGTTTATAGCAGACTTTCTGGGTCAGTGAGCAGTAGTCCTGCGGACATGCATCTCACCTACATTAGCATTGCAACGTTCACGCAGAAGTACGTTTGATTTCCCCCCTTTAGATTCAGTTTACAACATGTTGATAGCATAGTTTCTGGGTCAGTGAGCAATAGTCCTGCAGACCTACATTCCACCTACATTAGCATTGCATGTTCACACAGCAGAACGTTTGATTTCCTCCCTTTAGATTCAGTTTACAGCATGTTGATAGTAGACTTCCTGGGTCAGTGAGCAGTAGTCCTGCGGACATGCATCTCACCTATATTAGCATTGCACGTTCACGCAGAAGTACGTTTGATTTCCTCCCTTTATATTCAGTTTACATCATGTTGATAGCATAGTTTCTGGGTCAGTGAGCAATAGTCCTGCGGACCTGCATCCCACCTACATTAGCATTGCACGTTCACGCAGAAGTACGTTTGATTTCCTCCCTTTAGATTCAGTTTACAGCATGTTGATAGCAGAGTTTCTGGGTCAGTGAGCAGTAGTCCTGCGGACCTGCATCCCACCTATATTAGCATTGCATGGTCACACAGAACTACGTTTGATTTTTTCCCCTTTAGATTCAGTTTACATCATGTTGATAGCATAGTTTCTGGGTCAGTAAGCAATAGTCCTGCGGACCTGCATCCCACCTAAATTAGCATTGCATGTTCACACAGCAGTACGTTTGATTTTCCCCCTTTAGATTCAGTTTACATCATGTTGATAGCAGAGTTTCTGGGTCAGTGGGCAGTAGTCCTGCGGACCTGCATCCCACCTACATTAGCAATGAATAGTAACACAGCAGTACGTTTGATTTCCCCCCTTTAGATTCAGTTTACAGCATGTTGATAGCATAGTTTCTGGGTCAGTGAGCAGTAGTCCTGCAGACCTACATTCCACCTACATTAGCATTGCATGTTCACACAGCAGTACGTTTGATTTCCTCCCTTTAGATTCAGTTTACAGCATGTTGATAGCATAGTTTATGGGTCAGTGAGCAGTAGTGCTGCGGACCTGCATCCCACCTATATTAGCATTGCATGTTCACACAGCAGTACGTTTGATTTTCCCCCTTTAGATTCAGTTTACATCATGTTGATAGCAGAGTTTCTGGGTCAGTGAGCAGTAGTCCTGCGGACCTGCATCCCACCTACATTAGCATCACATGTTCACACAGAAGTACGTTTGATTTCCCCCTTTTAGATTCAGATTACAGCATGTTGACAGCACAGTTTCTGGGTCAGTAAGCAGTAGTCCTGAGGACCTGCATCCCACCTACATTAGCATTGCATAGTCACACAGCAGTAAGTTTGATTTCCCCCCTTTAGATTCAGTTTACAGCATGTTGATAGCATAGTTTCTGGGTCAGTGAGCAGTAGTCCTGCAGACCTACATTCCACCTACATTAGCATTGCATGTTCACACAGCAGTACGTTTGATTTCCTCCCTTTAGATTCAGTTTCCAGCATGTTGATAGCAGACTTTCTGGGTCAGTGAGCATTAGTCCTGCGGACATGCATCTCACCTACATTAGCATCACATGTTCACACAGCAGAACGTTTGATTTTCCCCCTTTAGATTCAGTTTACATCATGTTGATAGCAGAGTTTCTGGGTCAGTGAGCAGTAGTCCTGCGGACATGCATCTCTCCTACATTAGCATTGCAACGTTCACGCAGAAATAAGTTTGATTTCCTCCCTTTAGATTCAGTTTACAGCATGTTGATAGCAGACTTTCTGGGTCAGTGAGCAGTAGTCCTGCGGACATGCATCTCACCTACATTAGCATTGCAACGTTCACGCAGAAGTACGTTTGATTTCCCCCCTTTAGATTCAGTTTACAACATGTTGATAGCATAGTTTCTGGGTCAGTGAGCAATAGTCCTGCAGACCTACATTCCACCTACATTAGCATTGCATGTTCACACAGCAGAACGTTTGATTTCCTCCCTTTAGATTCAGTTTACAGCATGTTGATAGTAGACTTCCTGGGTCAGTGAGCAGTAGTCCTGCGGACATGCATCTCACCTATATTAGCATTGCACGTTCACGCAGAAGTACGTTTGATTTCCTCCCTTTATATTCAGTTTACATCATGTTGATAGCAGAGTTTCTGGGTCAGTGGGCAGTAGCCCTGCGGACCTGCATCCCACCTATATTAGCATTGCATGGTCACACAGAACTACGTTTGATTTTTTCCCCTTTAGATTCAGTTTACATCATGTTGATAGCATAGTTTCTGGGTCAGTGAGCAATAGTCCTGCGGACCTGCATCCCACCTACATTAGCATTGCACGTTCACGCAGAAGTACGTTTGATTTCCTCCCTTTAGATTCAGTTTACAGCATGTTGATAGCAGAGTTTCTGGGTCAGTGAGCAGTAGTCCTGCGGACCTGCATCCCACCTATATTAGCATTGCATGGTCACACAGAACTACGTTTGATTTTTTCCCCTTTAGATTCAGTTTACATCATGTTGATAGCATAGTTTCTGGGTCAGTAAGCAATAGTCCTGCGGACCTGCATCCCACCTAAATTAGCATTGCATGTTCACACAGCAGTACGTTTGATTTTCCCCCTTTAGATTCAGTTTACATCATGTTGATAGCAGAGTTTCTGGGTCAGTGGGCAGTAGTCCTGCGGACCTGCATCCCACCTACATTAGCAATGAATAGTAACACAGCAGTACGTTTGATTTCCCCCCTTTAGATTCAGTTTACAGCATGTTGATAGCATAGTTTCTGGGTCAGTGAGCAGTAGTCCTGCAGACCTACATTCCACCTACATTAGCATTGCATGTTCACACAGCAGTACGTTTGATTTCCTCCCTTTAGATTCAGTTTACAGCATGTTGATAGCATAGTTTATGGGTCAGTGAGCAGTAGTGCTGCGGACCTGCATCCCACCTACATTAGCATCACATGTTCACACAGAAGTACGTTTGATTTCCCCCTTTTAGATTCAGATTACAGCATGTTGACAGCACAGTTTCTGGGTCAGTAAGCAGTAGTCCTGAGGACCTGCATCCCACCTACATTAGCATTGCATAGTCACACAGCAGTAAGTTTGATTTCCCCCCTTTAGATTCAGTTTACAGCATGTTGATAGCATAGTTTCTGGGTCAGTGAGCAGTAGTCCTGCAGACCTACATTCCACCTACATTAGCATTGCATGTTCACACAGCAGTACGTTTGATTTCCTCCCTTTAGATTCAGTTTCCAGCATGTTGATAGCAGACTTTCTGGGTCAGTGAGCAGTAGTCCTGCGGACATGCATCTCACCTACATTAGCATCACATGTTCACACAGCAGAACGTTTGATTTTCCCCCTTTAGATTCAGTTTACATCATGTTGATAGCAGAGTTTCTGGGTCAGTGGGCAGTAGTCCTGCGGACCTGCATCCCACCTACATTAGCAATGAATAGTAACACAGCAGTACGTTTGATTTCCCCCCTTTAGATACAGTTTACAGCATGCTGATAGCATAGTTTCTGGGTCAGTGAGCAGTAGTCCTGCAGACCTACATTCCACCTACATTAGCATTGCATGTTCACACAGCAGTACGTTTGATTTTCCCCCTTTAGATTCAGTTTACAGCATGTTGTTAGCATAGTTTCTGGGTCAGTGAGCAGTAGTCCTGCGAACCTGCATCCCACCTACATTAGCATCACATGTTCACACAGAAGTACGTTTGATTTCCCCCTTTTAGATTCAGATTACAGCATGTTGACAGCACAGTTTCTGGGTCAGTAAGCAGTAGTCCTGAGGACCTGCATCCCACCTACATTAGCATTGCATAGTCACACAGCAGTAAGTTTGATTTCCCCCCTTTAGATTCAGTTTACAGCATGTTGATAGCATAGTTTCTGGGTCAGTGAGCAGTAGTCCTGCAGACCTACATTCCACCTACATTAGCATTGCATGTTCACACAGCAGTACGTTTGATTTCCTCCCTTTAGATTCAGATTACAGCATGTTGACAGCACAGTTTCTGGGTCAGTAAGCAGTAGTCCTGCGGACCTGCATCCCACCTACATTAGCATTGCACGTTCACGCAGAAGTACGTTTGAGTTCCTCCCTTTAGATTCAGTTTACAGCATGTTGATAGCAGAGTTTCTGGGTCAGTGAGCAGTAGTCCTGCGGACCTGCATCCCACCTACATTAAAATTGCATGTTCACACAGCAGTACGATTGATTTTCCCCCTTTAGATTCAGTTTACATAATGTTGATAGCAGAGTTACTTGGTCAGTGGGCAGTAGCCCTGCGGACCTGCATCCCACCTATATTAGCATTGCATAGTCACACAGCAGTACGTTTGATTTTCCCCCTTTAGATTCAGTTTACATCATGTTGATAGCAGAGTTACTGGGTCAGTGGGCAGTAGCCCTGCGGACCTGCATGCCACCTATATTAGCATTGCATGGTCACACAGAACTACGTTTGATTTTTTCCCCTTTAGATTCAGTTTACATCATGTTGATAGCATAGTTTCTGGGTCAGTAAGCAATAGTCCTGCGGACCTGCATTCCACCTAAATTAGCATTGCATGTTCACACAGCAGTACGTTTGATTTTCCCCCTTTAGATTCAGTTTACATCATGTTGATAGCAGAGTTTCTGGGTCAGTGGGCAGTAGTCCTGCGGACCTGCATCCCACCTACATTAGTATTGAATAGTAACACAGCAGTACGTTTGATTTCCCCCCTTTAGATTCAGTTTACAGCATGTTGATAGCATAGTTTCTGGGTCAGTGAGCAGTAGTCCTGCGGACATGCATCTCACCTACATTAGCATTGCACGTTCACGCAGAAGTACGTTTGAGTTCCTCCCTTTAGATTCAGTTTACAGCATGTTGATAGCAGAGTTTCTGGGTCAGTGAGCAGTAGTCCTGCGGACCTGCATCCCACCTACATTAAAATTGCATGTTCACACAGCAGTACGATTGATTTTCCCCCTTTAGATTCAGTTTACATAATGTTGATAGCAGAGTTACTGGGTCAGTGGGCAGTAGCCCTGCGGACCTGCATCCCACCTATATTAGCATTGCATGGTCACACAGAACTACGTTTGATTTTTTCCCCTTTAGATTCAGTTTACATCATGTTGATAGCATAGTTTCTGGGTCAGTGAGTAATAGTCCTGCGGACCTGCATCCCACCTACATTAGCATTGCATAGTCACACAGCAGTACGTTGCAGTACGTTTGAGTTCCCCCCTTTAGATTCAGTTTACAGCATGTTGATAGCATAGTTTCTGGGTCAGTGAGCAGTAGTCCTGCGGACATGCATCTCACCTACATTAGCATTGCATGGTCACACAGCAGTACGTTTGAGTTCCCCCCTTTAGATTCAGTTTACAGCATGTTGATAGCATAGTTTCTGGGTCAGTGAGCAGTAGTCCTGCGGACATGCATCTTACCTACATTAGCATTGCATGTTCACACAGCAGTACGTTTAATTTCCTCCCTTTAGATTCAGTTTACAGCATGTTGATAGCATAGTTTCTGGGTCAGTGAGCAGTAGTCCTGCGGACATGCATCTCACCTACATTAGCATTGCATGGTCACACAGCAGTACGTTTGAGTTCCCCCCTTTAAATTCAGTTTACAGCATGTTGATAGCATAGTTTCTGGGTCAGTGAGCAGTAGTCCTGCGGACATGCATCTCACCTATATTAGCATTGCATGGTCACACAGCAGTACGTTTTAGTTCCTCCCTTTAGATTCAGTTTACAGCATGTTGATAGCATATTTTCTGGGTCAGTGAGCAGTAGTCCTGCGGACATGCATCTCACCTACATTAGCATTGCACGTTCACGCAGAAGTACGTTTGAGTTCCTCCCTTTAGATTCAGTTTACAGCATGTTGATAGCAGAGTTTCTGGGTCAGTGAGCAGTAGTCCTGCGGACCTGCATCCCACCTACATTAAAATTGCATGTTCACACAGCAGTACGATTGATTTTCCCCCTTTAGATTCAGTTTACATAATGTTGATAGCAGAGATACTGGGTCAGTGGGCAGTAGCCCTGCGGACCTGCATCCCACCTATATTAGCATTGCATGGTCACACAGAACTACGTTTGATTTTTTCCCCTTTAGATTCAGTTTACATCATGTTGATAGCATAGTTTCTGGGTCAGTGAGTAATAGTCCTGCGGACCTGCATCCCACCTACATTAGCATTGCATAGTCACACAGCAGTACGTTTGATTTCCCCCCTTTAGATTCAGTTTACAGCATGTTGATAGCATAGTTTCTGGGTCAGTGATCAGTAGTCCTGAAGACCTACATTCCACCTATATTAGCATTGCATGTTCACACAGCAGTACGTTTGATTTCCTCCCTTTAGATTCAGTTTACAGCATGTTGATAGCATAGTTTCTGGGTCAGTGAGCAGTAGTGCTGCGGACCTGCAGCCCACCTACATTAGCATTGCATGTTCACACAGCAGTACGTTTGATTTCCCCCCTTTAGATTCAGTTTCTGGCTCAGTGAGTAGTAGTCCTGCAGACCTACATTCCACCTACATTAGCATTGCATAGTCACACAGCAGTACGTTTGATTTCCTCCCTTTAGATTCAGTTTACAGCATTTTGATAGCATAGTTTCTGGGTCAGTGAGCAGTAGTCCTGCGGACCTCCATCCCACCTACATGAGCATTGCATGTTCACGAACAAGTACGTTTGATTTTCCCCCTTTAGATTCAGTTTACATCATGTTGATAGCAGAGTTTCTAGGTCAGTGGGCAGTAGTCCTGCGGACCTGCATCCCACATACATTAGCATAGCATGTTCACATAGCAGTACGTTTGATTTCTCCCCTTTAAATTCAGTTTACAGCACGTTGACAGCATAGTTTCTGGGTCAGTGAGCCGTAGTCCTGCGGCCCGGATGCCATCTACATTAGCATTGCACGTTCCACGCAGCGACGACATTTTTCGTAGATTAAACTACGTCTTGATAAAAAATATGTTTTTATTAGATAATAACCTGAACGTTTAGCTCTTAAGATAAAATGAAAACGAAATCACTAGATGAAAGAGCTCATGTTCAGATTATGATTAATTTTAAATCGTTTAAAATTAACCGTTTTCCTTTTAGCGAATTTCCCCTATAGGGAAGAAGCTATTACCGTAGGTGGCATGGTAAGACTTAAGCCCGAGACCATGATAACTTTTCGCTTTGAGGTCCCCAGATGCCAAAAAACACTATTCGTTCAAATGTATATATTTGTATACATATATATATATTTTCCAAAAATCGGTTTTTTCTAATTTGACCCCAAAATGTTAAAAACACTCAATTTTGGTTATAGCCATTTTATAGAGCTTAAAAAAACAAATAATTTAGTATTTTGAATCATTAACCTAGGTTAAGTGATTGCGGAGAAAATCTGAAAAAACGTGTCCCATGTTAATCTTATGGGAAAAAGGTTTTTAGATTTTTCTCAGATAGTTTTACTAAAAACTTCACATTTCTGTTTATTAATGTGTTTAGCTCAACAAAAGAAACATTTTGGTGTTTTAATCGTTGTTCTACGTCCAACCGTTGCAGAGATATTCAAAGTGCTAAACACATTACGTTGTCCAATGTTATCCTTATGGAGAATAAATAAATTTCTATAGCTCGATTATTTTTGAATGTATATTGATGAAACTTGGTATGTGGCTTCAACTAGTTGTGGTATAATGATATTAGAACAAAAAACCAGTTTTTTGTTGATAGTCCCCGTAGCAGCAAACCCGCATACTCGGCCCCCATGTTATTCATATGGAGAATAAGTAAAGTTTTATATCTCCCTTAATTATGAACCTACATTAAGTGAACTTGGTATGTAGCTTCACCTGGTTCAGTTGTATTGATAATTGCAAAAAAAAACACATTAATTATCTTCCTCGTTGCAGCAAACCTGCGTCCTCAACCCTAATGTTATTCTTATGGAGAATAAATAAAATGCTATATATCACTTATTTATGGATGTATGTGAAACTTGGTAAATAGCTCTATGTAGTAATGAGTCACATATATATATATATATGCACTGGAAATTCGCTGAGTACGCAGGTTTGCTGCGACGGGTGTATTTATTTTCCAATACTAAGGGAAATACGTAATGGAAGAGTGCGGTAAGCTCATACAGAAAGTAGCAATATTTAACTAGATAATTCATAATTAACAACATATAAAGTATAAAAGTTGTTTTATAGATACTAGCTAACCAATGAGAATTATTTGTTTCTGTTTTTTTTAAAGTATAACGAAATTATGAATGTTAAAAAATTGATTAAATGGTTTAACTTAAAATAAATATTTAAAAAAATGCAGGCACATGTTTACGATTTAAACGCAGCCTTATTAGTATTCGACTGTGGGATTTGTATTACAGTTTCGAATCGAATAAAACTGTAACAGTCATCTGCGCAGCTTAAAACGCGAAAACACTCGTCTTAAGAACAACCGCATTTGTCGTTGGATTTAACTTTATTTCCAACCGGGGGTAACAAGCTTGCGGACTCGGTTTGCATTGGAATGAGAATGCGAAGTTCAATTTCCCGAACAAGAGAGATTCCTATCTCTTCATAACATTGTTCTCACTATTTTCTACGTTTAATCTTAAGGCTCCAGTCTAACCTACAGGAAAATCTCCGCTACCGCGTGAAAATACATTGTTAAGATAGGGAAAAGGAGTGATGCGAAGGTCCACAGGATCCCTGTTTGCGGCTATAAAATGTATGTTATCATCAATTTTTAAACAAGATTTGACAGAAGAAAGTTATTTCTACTCATGCTCGTAGTTAGAATTTAAAAATAATGTTTCTGTCTTAAGTTGTTGTAGTTTGAAAGTACTAATTTTTGTACATTTACAAGGGCTTGTAGATGCAACTCAATAAAAAAAATTAAAACTGAAATTTTTAGATAATATTTTTCTTTTTAATATTATACTTAACTTTAATCAAACTGTTTATATAGCAGCTCTAAAGAGGGATCCTGAAAACCCTTTCCTAGCGCTGGCTCCGGACGACCCTGGCCGCTGTAAGGGTTTGCAGGGTCACTTTACCAGCTGCTACATGAACACAATAACTGAAGTTAAATGTGCCATATTAATGAAGATACATTATCTTATGTACTATTGATTTTCTATTTTCAAGTTCAGTTTTCAGTGTCGATAGCAAAACTGCAATCCTGCAGACCTCTGCGACACTCCTTCTCCTATCCTTAAAACGTATTTCTACGGTGAAAGACAGAATTTACCGTAGGGTTGACCAGATCCTTAAGGTAAAATGTTCTACTAAAATAGTACAGGGTGTAAGTATTTCATGGTGTTTATTCAAAGTTTCATAATCCATGATTTAAAGTTTTTGCCGTTAAGAATGCTTCCCAATTAAAATACTGCACAACTCTTAAACCATTGGTATATCACAAAATCGTTTAACCGCTTGAATTTCCCGCGCACAACCTATGATGCAATCGGTATGCCGGATCTGAGCGGAGATGAAAGTGACTTCATGCAAAGTGTTGGTACGTGAGTGCGCGTGCGTGTGTTGGCGCATTTGTCGGGCCAGCAAGCTGAACTGACAGTTTGGCACGGACTGCGGGGTCGCTGACTTTGTGGGCATGACCTTCGGGTTCAAATCTGTTTTTTACCGACACAAACAGACAATGAAGAAAATAACAGACGTAGGGTGGACGAGGAATGCTTATGTTTGGCCGTTGTCAGAAAAATATTTGCTGAGGGCAGACCTTCAATGGTGTATAGTCTCGGATACCGTGGAAAGGTTCAAGAATGATTTGCAAAAGTGTGCCGGGTGTATACTAGCTGCTTGTCGCGGCCTTGCCTGCATAAACTCTAACATAGTATTGTTAACAAGTGATGTGTACTCTATATCTCTATGTTTACAAAGCATCCTACGTCTATTACTTCATATTCCATTAATGGAGTTTTTCGCAGTTGCTATGTTATTTATAAGGGGAAAATAAAATGGAAAGGCAATACAAATTCCTTTTCGAAATGGGGGGAATCTCTGATGGAATGTGCATAGGATGGCGCTTATCCGAGGTGTGGTATGTGCCCTATGGGTCATATACACTATTGCTTGAATATTTGAGTTTAGTCAGGAGTGGATAAAACTCAATTTAAATCAAGTAATTTTAAAAAGGTTGAGTTTCAGGAATGTTTATTAAACCTTCCCGTAGGTGGTAATACACGTTGGTTTTACATAATTTCCATTGCTACAATTCATATCCAAGTCTGTTGACACCATTCACAGAAGAAACACTCGGTTTCTTTCAGAGTTTTCGTAAGTAAAGAATAAACACAAGTAAGAATCAAATATATTCTTCATGAAAATCTGGAATTGAGAACAATGTCCATAGAGACTAACAAGTAGTTTTCATTAGTTAATATTCATAACTGTAATTAAACTAATTAGTATTCAATAATAAATAATTAAATCAATTACGCATAGTTAAATGTAATTAGACATTTACATAATACCCCCCTCCCCCTCCGGGGGAAAATAAAATTTATGACTTCTGCACAGACACACACTCGGATGGTGAAACGGTTGTATGTCTACACTACTGAATGCGACCTGGCCCTCCTGGGGGGCAATACAAATATCTGCAGGGCTACGACAGCACGACGTTGCCGAATCTCACTAGCGGCTCAGTCGTATATAAGTATTATAGTCTACACCGAGCTCCCAGTCGCTAATACTCCGCGTCTACTGTGAGGCTGTCTTGAAGAAAACTTTATCCATGCCACAACTGAGTTTCTAGTTATAAAATATATACCCCTTTAAAATCACACCACATAATTGTTTAATACATCATAAATTACTCTTTTAAATGTTAAATAATCGTTACTGATTTTTCAAAAGGGCACAACTCATTTTGATTAACGTTTCAGGGAAGCTAGTAAAAATAAAATCGTAGTTTTATTTATCATGAAAACACAATGCTCTATTTACTCGGGTTTTGGTAGGTGTGTAGTTAAAAGAGAGTCCCTTACATTTCCAATCGGCCATTTTTAACTATTTGTGGATAGGTTAGCGGAACAATCGGGTTTTCCTGAGATACGTCAGAAAACAATATCCCAGGTGTTGCTGTCTTGCCCTGGGTTATACCCTCTGTTTTATGTTCAGAAATACACGATGCAATTGATTAAAATGATACAAATAATAATATTTTAGGAGATATTTATGATTTAGTAAAACGCACTACAAAACCGACAAAACACTTCTTAAATTTAAAAATATACCCAATCGTGTAAAATATACTCTTTGCCGCGGAGGCGGATGAATCACCAAATTTTAGAAGTATCAAAATTACCAGTTCAGCTCCTTTTGTGGGGTGGGGGGGGGGGTTAACGGGGTGGTTTGTGTGTGTTAGGGGGTTATCGCCATCCTGTTTATAATGCTTTACCTAAAATGGATGTCGCTTCGGCCTGGAATTTCAGTTGTACATCAGTTTATTTTGCTTGACTAAAAGAAAATAAAGGCTGCTTCATAAAATTTGACACTACTGCATTCAAATGTTAATAATTTGTTTAGGCCACTTGTCGCTCTTTACGTATGCTGTAGTTTGTAACAATTTCAAAGTTACTATTAACAACATCATTAAATATACACGAGCTGATCCTCCGCAAAGATTTCCGGATATCATCCTTATAACAGCTGTTTATTGAATTAAGAAAAAACACATGAGACATAAAAAAAAATCTCCTCCCAACATTGGAACTTGGAAGTCCCGTGGGGCAGAGCTCTGAGGCCTAAATCGAAATTCTGGCTTGACAGTGACTTAGAACTTGAAATTATCTTTTAAATAAAAACTAATTATCAAAATCGGTTTAGTATTAACTTCAGGAAATGGGTGAACAAAAAGCAGGATTTTTTAAATATGTAGACTAGACAGGGGCTATAGCCCCTAACATATGGTTTTTGTGTAAGTGGATAATCACAGCTGATCATTAGTTCATTTTGCTTATTAATAAAAACACTGTAGTGATATTTCCATAAGAAAATCATTGGATCTTTGAAGTCCAGTGGGGCGAAGCCCACGTAATTTTTGACATTTCTGATATTTTTCCCACCGTTCTTGGCTCTCAAGCTTTAAAATGAATCGTCATAACCTAACTTAAGGGGATTCGCTACTGAAAAGGGTGAATTTTTTATTTTATGAGTAAAGTGGTCAAAATATTTTTTTCCTACTAGGGTATGAAGTGAAAAAAATAAAAAATAAAAGTTTACTTCCAAATATAAATTATAGGTGGAAAATAAAATAAAATAGAGGGTTTTCGTGAAATTTGTAAGGGTTATTAAAAAATAGATGTTCTGAAAAAGTACTTGATGGATTTTGATATTTTTTTTTTTTAAGACAATTGCATAAAATTTATATTTAGGAAGATCCATCATAATATCTCTAATACCTTTTGTGCGGTTACATATTTTATTTTTTTTATATGAAAAAAATTGTTCAGTACCTAATAAACTTAGAGACCTAAATCTACCTAAATATTTGCATGTTGTTGTCTAGAATAAGAAGTAAAAATGTCAATAGTGTACCCTCAAATGGTTCTCAAGATATATCAAATTTTGTCTTGAAAAACATGAAATTCCGAAGTTACGGAAAATAGCGTTTGAATGAGAGCGTGTACCGTAACCATGGAAATAAAGGAAAATAAACTGATGAATATGGTAAACAACTTTTTTATTGTTACATTAGCTTACTTACACACCAAATTAGTAAACATTCATCAGGAGTACTTCAAAATAATATTTAAAAATAATCTATGGCTTATGCCTAAGCCTAAACGACATAACATCGTTAAATTTCCTGAGAGTGCGTTAACACAGATATATATATATATATATATATATATATATATATATATATATATATATATATATATATATATATATATAGTTAATAATGTTCAATCATGACTTAGATCATATTTTTTGCATGTTAGGACCCAATCTACAAAAAACACAAATAAAAAATTTGATTTTTTTAACGATTTTTACCCATTTTCAGTAGCGAATCCCCTTAACTTCATCTTAGCTCGATATATTTCGTGGAGACCAATTCGCTTACGGAATTAAATATATAGATTTTAAGTATTTAAATGCTATACAGACTCATTCCATTTTAATCTTCAATATTTCTATTTATAATTCTATGTCGATTTATAATATGGGCTAAATACTATCACCACTGGCTGTCAAACCCTCATCAAGGTTTACCCCAGTCAAGCCGTGCAGACTACGACTGCACGACGGAGCCCAATCGCAGCTGCACCACCGTCGTGCAGTCGTAGCCCTGCACCAAGGTAAACTGAGAGCCCTTGTCAGTTGTATTGCACCGTCGTGTTGTCGCTTTACCTGGAGGAACATTTGGTGAATTAAGGTTTTGTGTCCGAAGCCAAGAGAAAACGCGGCAAGAACTGACACTCCTGTTGTGTGATTGTACGTGCCGGGAACTATGATGAACTACACGCAATAATGTCAAGGTTTCCTATATTCATATTTAGCTAACAATAAACGATCTTGGGGGGGGAAAGGGGGAGGGGCTATAACGTTAGTACCAACGGTATTTTTAGAGGAGTAATACTTTTAGTACAGAATATTTTGTATTTATTACATGTTGTATATAACCATGATTGTAACGAACTGCGGAACGGCGCTCGTTAGTTATTCAAAGAAAACTAAACACCTCAAGATTTAGAGAGAGGGCTTTCGCAAGGTACAAGGCTAGGTTTTTCATCATGGAGGTGGAGTCGATGTTAAGACTGTACCATGGTGCAGGGCCACCATTGAAGCTGCATTGTTCTATTACTAAAAAAGTTGATTATGCATTTGACCTTTATTTAGGGACCTATCTTTTTACTGTCTATTATTTGATATGATAATTTGTCTCCAAAAATCTACAATGATGCTAAATTTGGATTAAAGTTTGATTACACATGTACTCATTACAAAAATCATACATAACAGGCTCTACCAAGTTAAATCACATGCTGTGTTGTACATTACAAACGTCGTCCACTCTAGCTTTACGGCTGACAAGGAAGTCGTTAAAAATCCCCTGGAAGTTAATCACGGTAATGTAGAAGTAATAGACACATTTTTAATAAAAAATTTCAGTAGGCTTAAATATTCATGTGTAATAAACTTCCTTTCCATTAAACCTACTTACACTTATATTGGTTTTATTAAGTAACTAGCTGTTCCCGCAGGCTTCTCCCCGCAAATAAGTTATACAAACTATGACAGTTGTGTGCTGCATTCTGTGGTTAGCCCCTGGAACTACTACGAATCCAGATCAGCTGTTTGTATTTTCATTAGCTCAAACAAAAATGAATGTCCATAAGAAATACATGGGAACTTTGGATCTCTGGAGGAGCCCTGTCAGATCAGGATGAAAACCATTTAGTTTTCCTATTTTATGCCTAAAGAATCAGTGTACAAAATTTCAGCTCTCTACCCACATGGGAAGGTGGAGAATTAGTGAGTCAGTGAGTCAGTCAGTCACTGAGTCAGTCAGCCAGGGCTTTGCTTTTTATAGATATAAGATATTAGGTTTGGTCATTAACTCCTCACAGCGTTACGTGGCTTTAAGAGCGTTCTTACAAGCAAAAAATCTGCGAAGTGTCAATAGTATATTTTTAGCGAATTTCCCCTATAGGGAAGAAGCTATTACCGTAGTCGGCATGGTAAGACTTAGGCCCGGGACCATGATAACTTTTCGTTTTGAGGTCCCCAGACCCCAAAAACACCATTCGTTCGATACTGTATATATATATATATATATATATATCTATATATATATATATGTGTCCGTGAGCACGATAACTCTCGTAAAAATTATCCGATTTTGACGAAATTTGGTATAAACATGTAAAGCAGCATTTATGACTTTAAGTTCGAAAACCAGACAGATCGACCTATCCGAAGGGGTATTTTGGGGGGGTTTTGTACCCCAAAAATGGGTTTTTTGAATTTTTTACACATAATTTTTGAAAAGGTCAAATTTTAGTTTTGACCATTCGATTCAGCTTAAAAAAACACACAATTTGGTATTTCGATCATTCCTCTACGTCAATTGGTTACCGAGATATTGAAAGTGCTAAACACAGTACGTTGTCTAATGTTATTCTTATGGAGGAAAAGAAAATTGTTGTATCTCGCTTATTTATGAACGTATACTGACGAAACTTGGTATACAGCTTCATCTCGTTGAGGTCTATTGATATTTGCTCCAAAAAATTGTTTTTGCATAATTCTCCCGTAGCAACAAACCTGCGTACTCAGGCCCCATGTTATTCTTATAGATAATAATTAAATGCTCTGTCTCCCTTAATTATGACCATAAATTAATAAAAACTGGTATACGAGTTCACCTAGTTGAGTTATATTGATATTAGCGTAAAAACCAATTTTTTGTGTTCCTTGTTGCAGCAAACCTGCGTACTCAGCCCCAATGTTATTCTTATGGAGAATAATTAAAATTGTATATATCGCTTATTTGTGAATATATTTTTATGAAACTTGGTAAGTGGCTTTATGTAGTATTAAGACATTTATATCTCCATTGGAAATTCGCTGAGTACGCAGGTTTGCTGCGACGGGGGTATTTTAACACTTGACGCAGTTTTAGTGTAATAAACTTTACAATACAAAAGTTATATAGGTCTGTATTAATTACTAATAATAACTTTGTATTAAGTTTGTAACGTCCATGCCCAAATTAAATCTCACCCTTGCTCCCCCCCCTTGTTCCCTCCATTTTACCCACATCCCCTTCATCCCCTCCCCCCTCTACCACCACCTGTCTGCCTAATGTCCTCATTTATTCATTCTCGCTGTTATAACGCATTCTACCACCTGTCTGGGCTCGCCTCCCTTACTAAAAGCTGTCTCTATTACGAAATAGATATAGGTAAACAAACTACAATAAACCCACAGTAAAAACCTAGGCATATAACTAAATATAAATAATTAACACTCTACTCATATAACTAAGTAAGTACACAACTAGAAATGCAGGTCTAACCTAACATTGTAGTAACCATGAGTTAATAAAAAACCGATTTTTGTACAGATGAAACTATTATGTTTAAATTATTGTCCAAGTGTGGTTTGAAAGCCATTACCGTCTGTTAGTGTGTCTGGATATGAACTTTGTGGCTTTGGAAAACATTTACCCTCAGGGGTACCCCCTGGGCTTTCAAAGTTCCAATGCTAATATTACAATAAGAATATTAACATTCAATATATTTAAAAATTTAAAACTAACGTCAGAAAAGGCATCACAATATTAGCTAATAGGACGGGATAATATGAGCTTGAAAATGCAAATATATTTACTCAAATTCAAGCAACTGAAATCAATTATACAACTAATTGTGTGTGGTGAAAATATATCTATAACTTAGATTTTACTTCACGCTAGAGGAATAAGCGTGAATTAACGTGTGTATCAGAGTATGAACCCTTTATAATTATAACAAAATCTTCAGTTAATTCCTATGGGAGTTGTGGAAGAGAAGGATAACACAAATTCGCACACATGGATCAATCGAATGTTATTGGATTGACTTTAAACATGCTTCAATTGCGTTTAATAGCCCTTCGGCTAAACGGTCGCAATTGACTCGAATTATTGCTTATGCCATATGATGAAGACTAGTGGAGTAATAATTGATATTATTGTTAATTGATATAGTGGAGTGGTTACTGATATAAAGGACAGTAAGGACTGATATAAAGGTATTTTTTCCGTTTCAATGCTTGCCTTTGTCCAAATCCTATTACTGGTAGCTGTTATTTTCTTTATAACAGTATCAATGGTTATAAAACTTATCAACAGATAGTCTAGTCACACAGATGTATACACAGTCATTTTTATTATTAATTGTATAAAGGAGTTACAACTTAGTAATGATGGTATATTTTACAGCTTCCTATTTTAAGTAGTTTTAGGTAGTTTAGTAATTTTCAAGCGGTTTTACGCTCTAGAAATAAAACAAATCGCATTTCGTTATTCAGCTTATATAAATACAGTTTTGGACTAGGGGGCCATACACATATTACGTAACGCATTTTTTCGTCATTTCAGACCCCCTCCTCCCTCATGTTACGCACCATAACGCTTCATCATATCCTCCCACCCCCCAATGTGTTACGTAATTCAATCATCGCAGTATAGTATTTAGAATAGCTTAAACTTTAAATAACTTTCTTTTAACAACATTTCTTCATAAACTTATTTCAAAGCAAAATGTATACAAACAAACAAGACTAATACTAATAATATAAACTAATACTTATAAACTGTTACTAATAATATAAACAGCAAAATAAACTATCTCAGCTAAAAAGTAACAAACTTAATTTATAACTAATTCAAATACAAAACAACTTAAAAAACTAAAGATGTGGGTGGAATTGCGCAATACTCTATCAAGTCATGATTTCCCACTCAAAAAAAACTCACAAAAAATAGGTGTAAACTGTAAAGCAATACAGAACTCACTCAAAACAAGATATGTATTTACTTTTAGTTTAACTGCTATTAAAATAGTATGACGGAAGTATTTTTTATATAACTAATTGTAACCTTGATTTAGATATAAATTTGATTATTTTTTTATTTTGAAAGATTTATAACAGTATCAATAGATATGGGAGTGCGCCAGCTTTTAGGGCTAATATGTGTGGGTTACGTAACGTTAATCCAAACCCCCCCTCCCCCACATAACGTAGCAAAAGCTAAGCCATACCCCCTCCCCCCCTTAAGTGCGTTACGTTATATATGTATGGCCCCTAGTATATACATTTTATGGGCAACAGGTTGTATTTCGTATCGAGCAGTTTGGAACAGTCTCTATGTAGTATCTTCGCATCTTCATCCCTTTAGGGGAAATTTGTTAATAAGTTTTCACATCGATTGACCCTCAAAAATTAATAATAAATTAGCATGTCCTCCCCAATATTTGATAAGTTTAAATTATTCCGTATTTACTATGATAAAACCACGAACATATTTTCTTCTTTCTGAGGAAAGTATGTTCAATTATACACCAACATACTCTAAGTCTACATTAGTTCGTTTTCCTGCTCCAATAAAACTCGCAGCAATCAATCGATAACTAACTGCCGTACGCCGGCGTCGTAACAACGAACCAACGATAAATCTCAGACTCGTTTAACTTTCACTATGCAAAAGCTTATGATGCAACCGGTTATAGCGACCCGGCCGGCGCCGGCGCCAAAGGTGCAAGTGACCTACACATGCAAATCTACTGTGGCAGGCGAGGTATGTATGCGAATTGGCACATTTGTCATGTACTTTGGCTTGTGGAGTCGATGTCTGTCTAAGTATGCTCTCTATTCGGATGTTAGTTATTAGACACCGGTTGCAAAAGAAATATCGTTGTCTGGTACCCGTACAACAATATGAAAGAAAGTACAGGAAAGGTTTTACCGTCATGAAATGGTAAACTTTCCGCAAGGTTCTCCAGGTTCTAATAAGATCAATGTTAACTTTTAAGAGTCGTTTTGCCAGAAAGGATTATCTGAAATCACAGATTTTTGACTCATAAAAAAATACTCATATGAATATCAGTGGCAATATTTTCACATAAATAATATTGGTTCATTAGCAATACATGAATGTTCAATGTTTGCGATATAACAATTCAATTCACTAAAAGCGCTAGGTATTTTTTGTTCCTTAAAATGAGCCATATGTAAATAATACCCCCGTCGCAGCAAACTTGCGTACTCAGCGAATTTCCAATGCATGCATATGTTTATCCCTACCACGTAAAGCCACTTACCAAGTTTCATAAAAATAGATAAATAAATAAGTGATTTATTGCATTTTGTTTATTCTCCATAAGAATAACATTAGGGCTGAGTACACATGTTTGCTGCAAAAAAGGTAAGGAATATGTTTTTGTGCAATTATCAATATAACTCAACCAGGTGAAGCTACATACTATGTTGTGTTAACGTATGTTCAAAATTAAGGGAGATACTTATTACTTATTCTCCCTAAGAATAACATTAGGACTGAGTATGCAGGTTTGCTGCTACCGGGATAATCAACAAAAAAAATAAATTTGCTGTGCAAATATCAACATATCAATACTACGTGAAGCCACATACCAAGTTTCATCAATATACATCCATAAATAATGGAGATATAACATTTTATTTATTCTCCATAAGGTTAACATTGGACAACGTACTGTGTTTATCGCTTTGAATATCTCTGCAACGGTTGGACACAATTCAAACAACAAAATGATTATTTTGTGGAGTTGAGTTGATTGGTAAAAGCAAATGTGAAGTTTACATTAAAATTAACTTAGGAAAAGCCAAAAACCTTTTTCCCATAAGATTAACATGGGAGATTTTATGAGTAGATTTTATTTATTTTCTCCGCAACCACTTAACCAAGGTTAATAATTCAAAATACTATATTATTTTTTTTAAGCTCAATAACATGGTTCAAATCAAAATTAGGTGTTTTAAAAAGTTTCGTTTAAGAATGCAAAAAAACTGATTTTTGGAAAATTTATAACCCCCATAAACCCTTTCCCACAGTCCGATTTCTCTGGTTTCCAAACTTAAAGTCATAAATGTCACTTTACACATTTGAGCCAAATTTCATCGAAATCGGACGTTTTTTACTCAAGTTATCGCATTCACGGACATATATATAAATTTAAACGAATAGTGTTTTTGTCATCTGGGGACCTCAAAACAAAAAGTTATCATGGTCTCGGGCTTAAGTCTTACAATGAGACCTACGGTAGTAGCTTCTTCCCTATAGGGGAAATTCGCTAAAAATTAAGATAATAATCGTTAGAGAAGGGCGAGATTTTATGATTGAAACCGGGTGAGGGAGAAGCAGATATGGGAAACCTCTCTACTGTAGCCCCCTCAGTAAGTAGGTAAATAAGCGACAGGCAAGAGAAAATTGTGATTAGGTCGCACTCTGTAACAACTGCAAATTGTATACCAAGCGGAGCAATGTGAATAGTATAAATACATTCTGGAGTAGTTTGTCTGAGTGTTTATTTTGTGTTATTAACCGTATTTATATATTGAACGTTAATTTGGAATGCATTTCACTAAATTTCCATTTCCCATATACGGTATCTCGTTTGGGGATGATATGGCACATCCTATCAAACTTGATATGTTCTTTATGGGTCCGACACGTGTAACAATCCAACAAACAATATCTTTAAGATTTAAATGTGATTTTATTGCTGATGAAGATGATTTTATTAATAAGGAAATTATTTTAAAATTGTGAATTAGCTTTTTTATATACAAAGAGTGTTGTACGTTTAGCTTAAACAATTTATGTGGTGCACAATCCATGAAAGGACTTAGCATAAATAACTGATTTTTTCACTGAAGGTACACACAACTAAGCGGGATCCGTCTCGATGTAAATCATTAATCCTGGTTACAATTATGATACAAAATACAATGAACATTTAACAATTATTTATTGACAAAATAATATTAAAATAAGAAAACTTATAAAATAAAACCCACTAGTCTGGGGGGTAACTAAATCTACTTCTAAGAAAAATAATGTATTCGGTGCCATTGTGACAGAAAATCTTACAAAAAGTGTGTAACAGTTTAAAAATATGCTTCTTTAAATCAATCATTGATAATTAATCGCACAATGCGGTGTATCCCCTATTTCCTATTTGTGTGTCCCCTGTTTTGTAATACATCGTTTTAAAAAGTACCTCGGGGTCGAGCTTTGCCCAAAGGAAAATCAAATATTAATAACTTCCTACGTAAATGTTACTTTTAAAACTCACTAACTTTTTTTAGATCAGCTGATTCGATTATTTTGTTATAATTTGAAAATTCAAAGCCCCAATATAAAAATGTTCTAATTAAAATAAGTTGTTCTGGGGTTAAGGATTTTGCCAATCAATTTATGAGGCCCAAAGACAAGCAAGGTTTCAAGATCCAGTTTGCGTACACACGTTGCTCGTATAAGAGTGGTAGGACTTATACCGTGGTTAATTATTTTTGTTTATGAATGTGATTGAATACTACTCGATTAGAATAGTGACGACGACCGATTATTCAACTTTCGATTGTATTAGATCCATATTTCCGTACCCTACCATATTTTGCGTCATTAACTGAGTCCAAAAATAACTTCGACCCAAAAGCCAGGTGTACAAGGAGGGGTGGACGCGGTGGACATGAAACGTTACATTGAACTACCCGTGATTGGGATTAAATTAAAAGGGGAACCGTACAGACCACTTACTATCAGCGGCGGGTGTGGCCCTACCATGGAACTAGTGCTTGGGCCTAACCATTTTAACCCTTGTATGGGAACTCTTTGCGTTACGACCTTCTGAGTCACTGCACTGATTTTTTTAAACCGTTGAGAACAAGTTGACGAGTTAAAACAATTAAAAACATTTGATTATATAAATTTGATGACGGAAACACGGTGATTAAAGCATATTTCTTAGTTTTCGGGATAACCCTTTGAGAAGCATGTGTAAATATCGGTAGGCCTACATTAGGGTGAGGATAGGAAAACAGCAAAACCATGAGCGAAAAATTGTAGTCAATCATTCTAAACGTTGTTGTATATTTGAATTATATAATAAGTACAGTATTTAGTTGTGATAAGTACAGTATTTAGTTGTGATAAGTACAGTATTTCGTTGTGATAAGTACAGTATTTAGTTGTGATAAGTACAGTATTTAGTTGTGATAAGTACAGTATTTAGTTGTGATGAGTACAGTATTTAGTTGTGATAAGTACAGTATTTAGTTGTGATAAGTACAGTATTTAGTTGTGATTAATGTTTGACCTGAGTCAATTTGTAAAACGTTTTTTGTAACTGAAATTCGCTCGGAAATAAAGACTTTATTAATTATTTTACACACTTTTCCCAACTCGCCTGTATTTAATTCTCATTAAAAACCAAATGATTAAAACAAAACAGATTATAACAAATTACAAATAAATAAACATATTAAAATCATAAAATAATAAAGCCAAATAACTACGAAGTTACCAGAACCCAGTCTAACTATCTGAGATATATGTTAGTTGTTTAGTGAAAGGACAAAATAACAATAACTTTACACCGATATGTTATTTCAGGTACGCTGTTAATTGTCCAGGAGATAAAAATTCCAGAGCTCAAACGAAATTCGGAGAATCCCGGTGAAATGTGATGGTGCCGGAGTTTGTGTTGTATGTTCCGTGCTTGCCTTAGTTTGTGTGAAGTGTTGACTGTGTGACTATCGATCGTTTTTTAAATGGTTACACGTTCTAATGAATCAACTTTTTTCTTGATTCCGTTAAATAAAATGCTACGTTGGATGTCAAACAGGTTTTCAAATGTTAAGTAGATGAAGAATATTTAGATGTAGATATAAATACATTGTGGAATAAAGCGAGTAATAAATACTAGTAGCCTGTCGCGGCTGCGCTCGCGATCACAACGCAATGTTATACTGATATTCCCGTATAAATATTGTGTTACCGTTCCAAAGCCAACATGGCCTGCTGATTAACTGTGTTTACTCTATCCAGCTGATTGCTTAAAACTTATAGTTATTTCCCAATGTTAAGCTTATGGGAAAAAACTCAACTTTAAGGGGCCCCAGGGCCTCACTCACAGGTTATTTCTCTATAAAAAAAGTTTCCTGCACAACTTCACGTTAGGCTCTTTCCAATGACACCAAAAACATGAAAATCGGTTCAGTAGTTTAGGAGGAGTGATTGCCACAAAAAACCTGCTCGCCTATTAAATAATTATAGATATGATATAGTAAGGAATAAAGAAACACCATGTATTCGTCCAGTCTTCTAAATTATTAACTATTGGTTCAACAATGTTTTCCATGATTCGTAAACAAATATTAGGTTATAAACTATCAATTCCAAGTTATCTTTTTAAAACAATTATCAATTTTCATGTAGACATTGTTTCTTGTTAGTAACGTTTATAATGCAACCCGATTTAAAAGTACAAAAGACAATGTTTACGATAAATACAAGTTCATTAGTGGGCAACACCACTTCCTTTAATACTTCCTCCATACATTGTTTTTATGTTGCATTTGTTATTTATTTAAATTGCATTTACTCTAGGGTTATAACATTAAAGGTATGTAAATAGTTTTGTTTTTAATATGCTGAAAGTGGCACACTGTTGTGTAAATGCTAATAGTGTAGTTGTCTGTTTGCGCACCTAGTCTAAAAATACTATTACCAACTATGAGGTTTTAGGAATTAGGGAAAGTAAAAAATATTTAAGAAATATATAAAAGAAAAGAAAAGAAAGAAAGAAAAGAAAATATATAAGAATACCAAAGATCTGTAGTTTTTGCTTACATATCCTGGGTCGCGTAAAAACTCCCTATTTTACTGCCACTCAGGCTGAGTGAAACTATTTTACCGCCCAAGGATAAGCACATCGCCTCTGTTGTAGGCTTAAACTGTGTTTGCAATTTGCGCCCCGAGCCCGGCACTCCGACAGGCTTAGTTTGCATATGAATGCGAACTGAGGAATCTAGAACGTGTCAAGCGACTTTCTGAGCTACATTTACTACATATAATTTCCTCACGGGATTCAAATGTTTTAAGAAGGATATATCAAGTAATGAATTTAAATATTTATTCTCCTGAAAGTCTCTCGCATTGGGCTTGTCGTCAATAAAAGATTATAGCAGTGAGGAACTTTCACTTAGGAAGCGGGGATGAATCAAGATTCTTTCTTTTTTCGTCCAAACCTTATGAATTATCCTTATCTAGTACAGTACCGTGTCCTTTGTCGTCTAGTGCGGCTATGCGACAAACATTACAGCGATTTTGGATAGTATAAACTAGATCATAAAATTCATGTTGGTATAAATTGAAATGTTTTTTTTACCTAGTAAGTCCACAGAGAAGAAAGACTGAGGACTGCTCCATGGTAAGTCATTGGATTCATTTCAGGCACTTGCCAATGCAGAGGTTGCTAGTGGAAAAGACAAATAAGCTGACAAATAATTTGCCAGTCTTTTCATGGTTATATTACACGAGAGCTTCTATTTACATTAAACCGTGAAATTAAAATAATTTAAAATAACTAATTGCGAAGTATCTAACAAGACAAGTATTGATCAAACGCGCAATTCAACACTGGAAGGAAATGTAGATTGTTTGCCTAATTACAGAAGCTATAAATAACCTAATAACGTAATTTACCTGTCAAATGTCAAGTCAAGTCATTGTCCAGCCTTTCTGAGTTGTCTATTGAAGGAACAAAGCTCGCATTTCCATGTAAGCGGCCCAACAAGTGGCGGCGTCGTCGGTTGCTTATAGTATAGACAAATATTCACTCGTTTTGTTTTGTTATTTTGGCGTGAATTAACGCTTTTGACATTTACTACATTTTGAAAGACAACGGACGAAACCCTGGTTTTGTTCCTATCTAAGTTCAACCTGTCTTCGAAAAGTATAATTAATTAATGACAAACTATAAAATCCAGCTGCACTAATTCGAGCAAATATTTTGTACACTTTGGGAATTTCCAGAACATATACCGGTACCGTCTTATTAGTTTACAATGAGATGTCACTCCAGAAGTTTTCTTGAATCAGCTGATCTAGCTTCTGTATTGTTTGTTAGTATTACTACCAGCTGTTGTTAAATGTTCAATTAAATTGATTTCTGTCCTTCCATAAAATTAAAGTTGGAACATTAAAAGCCCAGGGGGCAGAGCCCTGAAGGTGGACGTATTCCAAACCTCGAAAAGGCACATGTAGACGCCAAGGGCTTTCAAACAACACATCAACCATGATTTTAAATCTATATTTTCGTCGGTCTTTAATAAGATGATGCCAGATGGGTCCAGCATCGAACCTTGATAAAGTTTTCAAAATTTGCTCGAAATCGAGTTGGCGTACCTCAGGTTAAGCAAGTGCTGAAACCACTACGCTACCCAGTCACTGTATTCAAATGCAAATTAGAGTTTTCAAAGTCTTTGCTCGGCACCAAGCACTTTTCGTTTAATTGTTATATAAAGAATGTCTTGTTTTTATTATTTATGAAAGTAGTATTTCAACCCTAAGAAAACTCTTTAATAAAAATGACTTGTAAGAGAATGAATCGGAACTATTTTATAATCCACAATGACTGTGCATGTTTTAAATTATAAATATAAAGTATCAACAACAAAATAAAGCTAATTATGCACACGCTAGTGGAAATAAATCCTCTACCTTCAAGCATAGTATGGGAGATATCACGGGGTAAATTATCTTGATGGGCTTTTAACTGATAAGGAAGACCGACTACCTTTTCCATCAACAAAGGGTGTGGCTTACAACCTAAGTGTCAAGACCGGTTGAGTCACTTGTTCATTTTAAATCCAGTAATAAAGGGTGGGATGGAAACGCCCCTAGAGTGTTACGTGTTTATTGTAACATCTGTAACACTCGTGATGTACTAGGTATTTGGACATTCACAAACCTTCAATCTTCGATTTCCAACTAAATCTAAGTTGTAAACATGATCAAAGAGACTACAACCAGGATGTCATATTCATTTTTAATATAAGAGGGGGATCCAGTCTCCTGCTTCTACTTGCTTATTTCATAATACTAATGTTAACTTACAAATCCCGAACCTCCTCAACGCATCATCCGAAGTTGTTGATTTATGGCTCATTATATAAGTAATAAGTGATTTCAGTGAGCAGAATTGTATACTAAAAATAGTTCACCCATAACAAAAATGGCGAATATTGAACATTTTATAATTTTACTGAATGCTTATTGTTAGTGATATAAAACTCATGACCACTAAAATCGCTAGGCAATATTTTCCACTTTGAAATGAGCCATGCCTCTAGGATTTCGAATAATCCATTGATGAGGTTAACATTGCCTCTTTGTGAGGAACAGGTAGAAACGCGAATGTTACGCGACTGGAGCTCACTTTTAAAGCCTGTCTCCTAATTATTTCCCCTATTTTGTGATACATTTCACTGCTTGTTCATCACTATTTTTGAACGATTTTTTTTGATCCGCTAAATTTAAATATGGTTGTGATAGTATCTTCAAAGATTTTTGTTGTTGATATATTTAATAATGATTCTTTTTTACACCGGTTGACGCAAGAAACAACTTAGGACATAATTAACTGGACAGAAGGACCGCTAGACATTTTGTTACTCACGTTAGATATAAGTTTAGACACACGCTTTGCATGTCTAAAATAATTAACAAAAAGTTATTTATTTCTCACAGTCAGTTACATATATTATTAAATAAAGTACCTGGGGCCGAGCTTTGCTCGGGGGAAGGCCAGTCAGTTTGTTTAGATGGCTTGGAGTAATATTTCACCACTTCTCTTACTGATAATAAGATTTGTATAACTCATTTGCCTATTTTCTACATTTTAAAGGTTACTCCAGTTGTTATTTATAGCTCAATCTCCCTTTGATTTATTTTACTACTCTATATATGTAATCTTCACTCAAATATTTTAATCTCTGCTCTCAGGAAACCACATGTTAATAATTATAAACAACATGAGTATTACTTTGACAGTTCCCTGGTTGATTATGAACAGCTGTTACAATTCTTTTGTTTTCATTTGAAACTCCATAAGCCCAATGTTAATTTTTTTTTACTTTTCATTTTAGTTTTTTTACATTATTTGATTTTTACTGGGGATGAGGCCTGTCTAGAACTTATTTTTATCCTAGAAATTAGTTATTTTGAACATTTGAAGGAAATCGTTGGAGCCGTTTATGAGATCAGCAAGCAAGCAAACCTTACTCATATTAGAGTATAGGATATATTTCCTCCACGACGAAGACTAATAAAGACGAAAAATTTCAACGACAAAGAGGGTGGTAAATGGCAAAAAACTTCAAAATGATACACTTTTTTGCTTATTTTTGGGTGTAGAATCCGAAAATATATAGCCAGTGCACCTTTTTTGTAACACCCTGTATATTTGTACAAAGAAAATCACTGGTAAATACCCACGTTAATATATATTTTAAAAACAAAAACTCAAAAATGTTTAGGTATTTTCAGTACGTTAAGAGATTACGTAAAAAAACACTTTCTGAACCCGTTCCAATTAGTTTGTTCCAAAAATATAATTCTCATAAATATTTTGATAATATACCTATTACCACAGTGTTTAGTTATTGAAAATGATATAGCGCAACACGCGGTTAGTACAGAGACTGGAACATCGACCCTCTGCTCTATCCCTGCCAATTTCCTCTGTCTCCTAAGCGGCGAGTAAACGTGGCCATTTCTCTTCCTGAGCAATATTACTTCTGAAAAGATATCACCACTTACACGGTCATATACTGTCCACCGACCGCACAATGGGAGTTTAGGGTGGAAGAGGTGGGGGGGGGAATTGAGGGGCAAAACTGGTCTCCACCCAGCACGAGCTCGTCTTCTAAGGTAATCAAATATTCAACAGTCGGAGGGTTAATCCACCCCACCTCCTTACTTAAAAGGGGAATAAGTTGGAAAAAGAGATCATACTACTTTATTTATAAGAAACTTAATCTTGGAATTCTCAGAAGCCCTTTGAAAAAACTCAAATTATTTCAATGCCCTCACTGATTAACAAACCATAACGCTGTTTAGATTTAAAACTGCATTAAGATATTATTTCACGTGAACGTGATTTGCTATAACTTGAAATTTCATTACGGGTATTATTACAATTCTGTCTATTAGTTTGAATCCAACCGTACAATTCTAATGTTTCAAAATTAATGATAAATACTATATTTATTTATAGGAGTTTTGCCTGTTTAATTTTCTAATAACCTTTATAGGGGCTATTTATTTATAAAACTGTAACGCTGGTTAACGATGACAAAATAATTTCTACAACAAATATTAATTTCACAACCATAATTCCCGGTCATTTAATAGGTTTCAATACGGTTAAATTTATTTGCTATAATTCAAAACACTGATAGTTCAGTCTAGGGAAGAACAAATCTCGTTTTGTTCTTTTCGCTTATTGTCAGCATTAACATGTTTTTACCTTTAAAATATAATAAAGTAATATAAAATGTAAATTAAGGTATATCGTATCTTTTGGACAACAAAATAAAACCAAAACATGAATTATAACTAAACTCCCTGGACGATGAACCTGATTAACCAGTATTGATTTTATAGCAGAGTATTGTGTTAAAAAAGATGAAAACGCTAACGCAAACAACTAACACATCACAACGCGGGTTGATAGAACACGCCCCCAGGGCGGTGTCTGTTTTGATGCACTTACTTCCGTTTCAATTTTGTTTTGTTTCGTATTTAATTAATGCACACATTTAAAAATAACTGTTTTAGAAATCCACTTCGCTAACAACAATTTGTATTGTTGGTTCTTTATTGTGTTCTTCATTAAGCTACTACCACTACATTCCTTTGTTAAATGTAACATTGTTCTCTGTTTAACATTGTTCAGAAACAAGTTTATTTGTATTTACAATTGTAAAATTGAGGTCGACGGTGTTGGTCGCTGCGGATCAATTGCAGCAATACGAATCGATTTCAGTAATGGGTTTGTTCCCCACTGCAGTAATGGATGAATTTATGAACATCCTGCAAACATAAACAATGCAGTAATGTATTGTCTCACTCTTGCAACATTTTATATTATACGCTATAAAAGCTCATCAAGAGAGAAAATGTAAATAGTTTATGTCTTCCGTATCCAATTTAACATTCTTGTAAAGTTAGGGAATCAAGGTTAGATAACTTTACATGACCAATGTAAATTTTTCACCGGTTGAATCTCATCCAAACAGACATGAACTAGATATCCAATTTACATTGAAACTTTCTGATTCACCCACTTGAAGGTGAATGACACCCGTAACGCTATACAAAATGAGAAGATGATTTGTTACCCGTGTTCACGACAGCGAACCATTGAAATGGGTGATTTGAATCAGTAAAAATACCAGTCTTCATACCAGCTACATTGTTCAGTCCGAAAAAATAAGAAAGGATTAAACTTGATCATAACGTAAAAAACCCCAAAAGTTCTAAACAGAGACGAACAAATATTTAGAAAATACTAAAACCTAGCACAATTGATTGTTATTCTATACAACTGTGAATTCCAAACGATGATTGCAACCACACCGATCACGGTGATAAGGACCACGTGTAGATGACCTGATAACAGATGCGGTCGCTGATAAGCTCATTGTGAGGCGCATCTCACTGCAGATCTGTAATTGAAGATATCCGAGGGCGATGACGCAATTTATTGAGCTGTTTAATGGGTCTGCATTGTACGGGCCACACGTGCAGGCCAGCGAACGTGTTCGAGCTCGGTTGTATATTGTTTTACATATGCTGATGTAATTGTATCCCACAAACAATGCAGGTGCAATGGACTCATCTAGCAAACTTTGGCTTTCGTGTATCAAATTCTAACCATTGCTCTTTACCAGTCGTGTTTGTAACGTTTACTGTTGCCTTTGGTTTTAATTGAAGATGGAAAGAGAAAAATTAAATAACTTATGAAAAAAGGCTAATTGCGTGACATGTCAAAAAACTTTGGCGAGGTCACTTAGATGTATAGTACACAAGACCTTGAAAACACGCGTTTTTGGACTTGTACGGATTTTCCGATTTACAGTTTAAATAGTTTTCATGAGGTTGGTCCAATGCCTCCTGCGGTACACTTTGGATTTTGTATGTCAATATCTGGTCACATTGTCAGTTTTGAATTTAAGGTTGTCAAAATTCTGCGTGTTCTGTTTGTGAACTGATGTGTGGTTTGAATTGTAACTCCTACACGGCTAGCTAACTTTGTGGCTAGAGTTCTCGCCTTGTAATCTGAGGGTAAAAACACACAGACAGCGTGGCGTCGCGTGACGTGGCGTAGCGTGGCGTGGCGTGGCGTGGTCGAAGCGTGGACCTCGCACACAGCGAGCGTGCAGCAGCGTCAAGGAAGAGCGTCAAACACCTTGCAATACGGGTTTTCAAAATATAAACTAAAATTTGTTATCCCTTAAATTTTTATTTAAAAATGAAAATTTCGCGTGAACCAGATAAATGGGAGTAGTAGATCAGGTAGCCGTTTTTGAGAATTTTAGATTTGTCAAGTTTTGTATTCGTTGTGGCGGGATAATTACCCTTTAAAATCAATAAAGAAAAAACCAAAAATTAAATAAGTCTTTGAGATACTGTGGAATACTTACATATTAAATTTGACACAAATCAGCAGATTGGTGTGGTGTCTAGGTATGTACACAGACAGACACGCGTCACGAAAAACACCGTTTTGGATTCAGGGAACCTCAAAATGAATATTTCTACCAATAACTCAAATTCTAAGATTTTGCCGAAAACATTACTTTCTCCAGGAGAAAGTCAAAATTCAGACAACATATTTGACACTTTATTTTCATTATATCTTATTTAAACAAACACAATAGTACGTTTTAATACGTTTCAAATGGATACGCATAATGTAATAAACAGTTTAATAATGAATCAAGTCAACATGTTCTACTTGGCAACTCAACAATACCACTGGAAACTGATGAGTATAAAAATCTAGGATTAAAATTACAATCAAATCCCTCATGATCATCTCTCATCAATCAAATTTACAAAATAAAAATCAGTTCAAGAATTTGTTTGATAAAATGTCTTTCTACATTTTGAATTTTAGATGAATAAAATTGTATATTATGCATATATATCCATTCAAATATCTCATCTGATGGACTAATTATATGGGGTTCACGCCCAATAATCACAAACGTAATTATTGTTTTTAAATGCAAAAGTAACTTATAAGAACTTTTTGTCAAGCCTCAGGAAGAACATCATGCAAACCACTATTTAAAAACACTTCATCCGCGACAAATTTCCCCACAAACAATTACTTTGAAGAAAAACGTGAGAGTGAATCTAATTCACAATGGGGAGAGTTCGGAGGAAAGTGCAGTCTAAACACGAGGAGACAATCGAATATTGTTTAGACGGGTTAAACAGGCTTCAATTGTTCTCATTGCCCTTCGGCCGAGTGGCCACCATTGCCGTTTGTCGGGGCTCTCGTCTTGGCGCATTGAACCAGTATTGGACCGAGTTACATTTATTTTGGAAACTAGTTACACTGATGGGCATTTAATTTAACTGACATTCACTTTTACTTGTTCATTTATTGTACGATTTGTACATTTTCCGACAGGCTGTATCCTACTAGGATAAACCCAATTCGTGTTAACTCGATGTTACGACACTGAATAAATGATGATGAGTCGTTATAGTCGGATTATCGAAAGAAAGTGATTGGCGGAGCGGCCGTGCAGCGACCACACATTATATTTCTCTCTGGAAACGTAAAATAAAATGGTTAGGATTTCCAATAAACGGTATTTAAATCGTCAGTAAAACAAGTTTAAATACAATTTTCCAAAACCGGTGTATATTATTCCGATGAGTTTATATTGGTAATTATATTTTTTTAACGAAAAAACACGAATTACAATGAAAAATGTCTCAAGACACGCATAATTAGCTCGACAATATGGGCTTTTCCTTTTAAATCTTTCTCTATCACTTCCAATAGTATCTATTTGATGCTATATTTAATATATTTGACACAAAACGCGTTTTATTCCTGCCAAAGAAAGTCTTGGTTGAAATAATTTCAGTCTACATCGTGGTTTTGGTCTATTGAAGTAGGCTTCAATGAGTAAGTTGTTAAGGCTTAACTTTAATTATAATTTTAATATTACTTATTACCTTAACAAAAGTTATTGTTTTACAGATAAAAGTGACGGTATAACTTCATAAGTCATCGATTACAAACATACCAACATGACACACTTACTTATGCGTTCCCTCACAAACAATGGTGCATCGGACCAATTAGCGAATTTCGTTCTTGTGGCCACAGCAAGAAGACTTTATAAAAACTGCCGCTGCCATTGTGTACAAGACGTGCAGGGATTATGAAGATACATTTCCGAGAATTTCTTTCATTCATCTTGGACAAACGATGAACGGATTTTGTTTAACCCTGGATCTTGTGGAACGTCGTACCCTAAAAAATAGTCTTCATAATTTAAAGAATTATATATAAATTGTTTATTTTTCGATTTATTTATAAGCTGATTTAAATTTTGTATTTTTTATTCATGGTTTATTGCATATGTGAATAAAAGTGACTGAAATTAGTACTTTATTCAGTTTATACAGGATAGTGAATAAGGTGCTAATAAACAAGCAGTTTATTAGTTAATGCACATAATAACCTAAAGGAAGGTTACCTAACATTGTGATATGGCATTTTTGACTATATATTAGCTAGATAAACATTCAGATAACATAAATAATCATTTTATATTATACAATATACTAATTTCCTTTGGTGTTTTTAAGTAAGCTTGTTTATACTAAAAGAGTTGAAGCTGATGTTATCAAAAAAATGATAACCATCCACGCGGTAGTTCATTTACGAGAACAACCACTCTGCTTGGAAAAGGAGATTAATAAAGCTTCAGAAAGGGAAACTTTCCAAAAAATATTAAGATGGAAAGTTCTAAGCCCTTAATTATACAAAGAAAGAGTTGAGGCTTGACTTTACAAACTCTTCTTTCTTTTCTTTTCTTTTGAAATTGCCTCTGTAAGCTCAATTGGTAATCACCTTGGAAAAACTTCATAAAGCGAAAATTTCTCTCTTCCGACACAATTATCCCACAAATAGCTGCGAGACTAAGCGTGAGAGTGTGAGAGGGTATCCATGAGAAAGAGAAGGTTTAGGGGAAAGTGCTGCATAGGCCTGTACAATAGAGCGATCGGGTTTGTTTGGCTGCGTTAACAAGCTTCCGTTCGTACTCAGCCTCTGACTAAACGGTCGCAATCAGCTGTAATTACGAACACATGCGAGGGCCGAGTTGCGTGCGATTCTTCATTGCACTTTAATTTGTTATCACGAAGGGTTCATTACCAAAACTGATCACTGAATGGATTCACATGTATTAAATATAGTGATGATCACACGACTTGAAATATTAAAGAAATTACGTCTTGCAGGATATTTAAAAGTCAAAGAAAAGGAACACCTTTTGCACTTACTAACAACCTGGTTGACTGACATGTTTCAAGCCTATTAGTGATAAAAATTAAAAGAAGATATTTGGGTTGTAGCAATTTTAATAAAGTTTCGTGTTGATAAAATTACGAAATATATTTTTTATGTTACAACAAAGAAATGTGAATTTACAATTTACAATTCGGTCAGGAATAATTAAGCACACAAGATTTTTCGGTGATATTTAGTCTACGTTAATTTGTTTGGTTACAAAATAAATGATTAGTTACCTCGGTTAGTAAGTTTAACGAGAATTATATTCTGATGAGTTGCTCGACTTAGTAAACAGTCAACCAAACAATAATAAAACGAAAGCTGGTGGTTTTAAGGCACTAACTCAATCTGTGGTAGCAACTATCAATCAATTCTGGGTTTGCCATCACTAAAAGCTTTCCAATATTGGATGTAAATGTAAGAGTTGGTCACGACCTCGTAGCAATAGTTAAAGTTGGAGACGTCAAAGTGGCGGAGTCTGGGTAGAAGCTGTATTGACATTCGGAATGCCCCTTTGGACGAGCTTTACCTTTTAGAGACAGAGTAGAGAGCACGAATTATTAGTTTTGGTAGTTTTTAGCAAGCTGCAAGTTGAATGACATGTGAATTCTACAATATACTTATTTGTTTGTTTGACTTTTAAGCTAGTTGACCGATACATATGAACTTTTATAAACTAAAGGAAGGAAATAACAACCAGTAACAAATCTTAAACCATTGCAAATAAAAAAAATATTACAAAAATACACGATGATATAAAAGCGATGAGCCCTCGTCCTTATTTAGAGGTGATATTATACACCTTAGCCTCGTTTGAATTTGTTAACTTAATTTATTCAAACAGTGTTTGCCTCTAGGATTTAAGTTACATTCAAAATAAAGCGAGTTTCCACATATCGTTTTGTCGTTAAACCTTGATTTACAAGCAGATACAATATATTTTTGGGCTAGATGATTTACTTCAAATGCAAGTAAATGTATAGATAGACCAACTTAATAGAATAAATATCACTAATTATAAAGAGGTATTGGCTCAAAAAACACTATTCTGTCATATTAAAGATTGTTTTGCCTTAATACTTTTAGTATGACGAGAAATATATTTATAGTTTGTCTCGAAAGTGCATTAAAGTCAATCAGAGTTACTGGAGTGATCGGCCTGATCGGCCTCGCACCATCATCAGCTTTATCAGTGGGCTCCGGTCACGAAACATTTGGTGTTTTTACCTGATCTCCCGGCCAATGCTGACTTTTTATGTCCGTCCGTCTTCTTCGGATTATCCGATATCAGTGATTAATGGCTGATTTTAAAGTTACAAAAATACCATGCGAATTCAGTAAGCAGAATTGTCATATTACATAGCGTTCGCCCATAAAAACAGTCTTAAATACAGAATATTTTAGAATTTTGTCAACGATTATTATTTTTAAATAGAAATTTTGCTCACATAAATAGTGGAACAATTTGTTGCTCTCTTTAAAGTAAGCCATAAATAAACGCTATCGCAAAATTCGTTGAGGAGGGGCGGGCTTTAAAAAGCATCGGCCTTAAGGGGGAAGCAGGCAGAAACGTGAACTGTTTTGTGACCAAGCCAATGACATTAACATTGATTAAACTCTGTGTATTCAATGTTGAAGCCCACTCTTAACTAAAACTGTTTGGGTTACTCTATGACCATTTTCAGCTTTGGATAAACCGTTGGTGCATATAGAGAAAACGACTACGTACAAAACAAAGCGTTGCGTTGCTACGGTAGAGGTTTTACCGTGACCACTCTTCCGGCTGCGGATTACCGTCGCAGCGCCACGGTCACAGTCTGGCAGCCGCACGCCGCAGACCGAGACCGCATCTACCGCCGTACTGTGCTGTACACTTAGGCTCAAGGACTGCCTTCTAATCTGGGTGTAATTGTCCACAAAACCTTGAGGCGACCTTGTCCAACTGAAAAATTGTATCTGGTAAAGACACGGTGTTTCTTTTTGATCAGGTATCATTGGTCGTAATGATAGCCACCTCTGCAGCTATTTAAAGTTAGAAGAACCGCCAAGGTGTTAGTAACGAGCAAGACGGTAGTGAACACGATAAAACGTACGTGCTGCAAGTCTGAGATTGAATCGGACATGAAAACACCCGTGAGGCTTGCGTAAAACCACTTGACAGTGGATAAAGGAGGTATAGGGGAAGGTAAGAGAAGAGGGAGGGTAGGTTATAAAGGAGGTGAGTTACCTGTTGATAAAAGTATCCCATTTTACTAAAATGATTGCATATATAACGTCAACTGACCCCTGATTGACCAATTGAACGTCAATAAATGATGATGAGTGAGGCGTAATTGAGGAAAATATGTGAGTAGCAATAACAAAGTGAAAAGACGTCATAGTGTGCTGCAACTTCTTCGGTGAATAATGCAGGACTGGTTTTTAAATAAAGGTCGAGAACATAATAAAGCACCTAACTGGAAATAGTTCAACAGCATTCACGTTGAACGTTCTCACTAGTCTAACGGTTACCGTCACGGACTTCGGTTCATGGGGTCACGGGTTCAAATCCCGGGATGTCCACAACTATTTGAAGGGTTTGGACAGCGTCTGTAATATGCTCTGTAAAACATTACCGTTGACATTGAAACAATTGCAAATTGAAACGCTAGAGGAAACAGGGATCTGGGAAAGAGTAATTATTGAAACTCTCTCCGTAACTACACTTCCCTGGTTTTATGAACTGTGAACATTTCGGCTCCAGACAGACTTAAACAGTCTCTTAGTAAAGGAAGTCTCAGTCGAGGAAGCGCCAAGCCTACCTCTCTTGCAGATAGTTCCACCGTTTGGCAAAATATATCCGCCCGACAAAGCTTGGGGCAAACCTTGGGGAGGATTTGAAGGGCGAAATCTACTTCAAGGCCAGCCAAACTACTCCAATTACTGGTAATTACTAGACCTTATTCGTAAGAAGGAAAGGAGTTTACTAAATAGAGCTCGCACCAAGTAACTATAATATGACAAGTGGAGGCAGATCGAAACATATTTTAAATAGTTAATGTTTGCATGCTTCCTCGGATGGACTGTTAGAACTTGGTTGTGTAAGCTCTTTATTTTTTAAGATGGCTGTACTAAGCTTTTCAAGAGAGAGAATTTTAAAATGCTAACCAATGACACAGATAAGTAGTACATTTGGTTTGGATACTGTCATCAAGTCTTACTATGTATAGAATAAATAAACTGTCTGTCAAGTGTTATTATGTATACTCAATTATTTTCTACTGCACATCAACCTGATTTTATAGTTTATACTTATGTATCAAAATGCCACAAAAGTGCACGTCCATTTATTCGTCACGACAGCTTGCAATGTGATAACGTGTTGTTCTCTCCCAAATACACTTACTTAGATTTCCTAGCGTTGCAGAATGTCACGTTTTCTTTTGTCTGGCGTAGAGTCTTATCGAAATACCACTCGATAGTTCATCGTCAAGTTGACGTTAACAATTTTATTTTATACGAAAACTGAAAACTGATATTTTAATTATTTAGCTATTTACACGATAGGGTCACATGATATTTGCTATTTTTCTTTTCTTTAATTCATTTTAGCGAATTTCCTATAGGGAAGAAGCTATTACCGTAGTCGGCATGATAATTCCTAGGCCCGGGGCCATGATAACTTTTCATTTTGGGGTCCCAGATGCCAAAAACACAATCCGTTCAAAACGGTGTATATATTTGAATATATATATATATATATATATATATATATATCTGTGTGTATATGTATGTATATCCGTTGGTGCGATAACTCTCGTAAAAAAGGTCTGATTTTGATGAAATTTAGTACAAACATGTAAAGCAACATTTATGACCTTAAGTTCGAAAACCGAAAATTAAATTCATACAACATGTTCGTTTGTATGTTGTTTGTTTCATCTTTGATATAGCTAGTACAAGGGACAAATTGTGTAATTAATCATGGTAATTGTTCCATTAAACGTAAATTAGTCGTAACATTCTTAAACAATTACATTACATTAAGGATTACCAGTACCTTTAACATTGAAGAACACATTTTCAACGTTACATTTTCATGAAAAACATCGCGTTTTGACATGGAATCTTAAGCTTTCACCGTGCGAGATTGGATATGATACTCCAGGAAGACGATACGTTGGTTTCTTTGATGTTGTCAAACACACGATATCAGTTATAAGTTATAAAAATTTATTTCCCGAGCATCAGATTTGAAATCGAGGTAGTATTCAGATATTCACATACTTAACTTCAAATATATTCTTTAAATTTTAAAATGGTTTATAATCATTATAAACTTAAATAATTTACTTTTTAATTAATACTGGTTTAATCCATTCAACCTTCATAGTTTGAATAGTTTCTTTATTGAATAGTACAAGCATTTCGAATTTCTTATTTTAAAAAGTTATTTTGCTTGTTTTGCAGTGTTCATCATAAAGATTGTTCACATAACTACCATCACTTTAACCTGCTCAAATCTTATACCAATAATCATAGTTAAGAGAGTATGTTTTACCATGATTCACGTATTTATTCATGCATTTAATATATAAGTATAATATTTTGATGAAGGATTTTTGCTAGTAAATTAGAATGCTTTTCCTAAGTTTTCCCAATCAAACTATTAGAATTTTTACCCTCCGAAGGTTAACTTTGAACAGAAAAGAGTTTATGAGTTTGTTGCCCCTGATGTTGTGAGTGCATGTCCGTGAGCCATCCATTTACTGGCGCTCTCCCTGGATTACCGGTGATTGGCCGAACATCGACCGACGAAAAGCCACGTGCCTCGTGTTTACCCTTGATTTATGTTTACCACCAACTCCGATTTGTCTTTGTAAATAATAAAAAACGCCCAGAAATGTTACAATTGAACTATTTACTAAAGAAAATCTTTACATTACAAAACCACCTTACTCTCACAAACACGTTATGAGAAAAAAACAAAAAACTTGCACTGAAAATCATATTTAATATTTTAGACGTACAAACGTACTTCCAAATGAATGGAATTTTGGAAAAATGACATTTTACCACATCGTAGTTTTTACAGTACGCAAATATTAGGAAGAAAGAAATTACATCTCTAAAAGACATAACTATGTTAGGAATGTTTCACAACTTACTTTTAGACTCTCAGTGGCCCATCCATTGTATTGCAAATATACATGTGAAAGGGACTGTAATAACTAAGATCACGCCTATTGATGTATTCTGAATATAATACCCCACAGATTATTTGTGTGGGCACCCTATTATTCAAACCATATGCACTATTATCTTTGAAAAGCGATGCAATAGAAACATATAATAACGTATTGAATCTTATATATTAATTAGCTACGCTATAAACAGAGCGATGTTGTGACTTTTTAACTGTATCGTGCCACATATAAAGGTGCATTTTCACAACTTATAGTATTTTCAGGAGGTATATATTACAAACTGCAGGTATCCATTGTTTGTGATTGATCCTACAGAGTACCTTGAGGTTACTCAACCTTAATATTGCAGCCGTCGAATTTCGACGGGTAGCTACTACTTTTATTTTATTTTGACAAAACGTGTCGTCAGTAACATTATATAAAATCCAAAAAATGGGTAATTTAGTTGTAATGTTTTTTAAAATAGTATTATTTTAGGATATACTCAAATAAAAGTATCATAAAATATTGAGTATGTACGTTGTAATTCTACAATTCAATCTCATACTCATTCCAGTTTTCTAATCCAGTTAATTCTAACCTTAACTCCACAATAGTCCCGTCAATGTAAGTATTAAATTAATTGATTTAATTCTTTAATAGTTTTATATTATTTTTGAGCGTTAAAATTTATCGTACAGTTCAACTCTCCCAATAAAAATTCACCAGTGACCTTACACCTTAGCATTTTTATTGAGATCCTAATTTTCAAAACAAGCTTACTTCATTTCAGTGTTTGTGGTGCAAAAAAAAGAACACCATGACAGAAAAGAGGAAGACTTACCACAATATAACATTAATTTCAGTAAAGCCTCGCAACATACCAAGAATGGCTCGGGCGTAATTCACTTGGACTGTCTGTATTTTCAAAATATCACGTCGCTTCATTTTGCTGCGTTGTGTCTGTAAAATGTCACTTCGGTTAAAGCGTGACGTGATGCATTACGGTTTGTAAAACACATTCAGAATACGGTCGTGTTGTTTTGCTGTTTCAATAACTGGGTTTAAAAACGTAAAAATGTTAACTTAAAAATGTTAACGTAAAAATCATAACTAATTATTAGTGAAACCACTAAGAACATGACAACATCGCCAAGTAATTAAATTGTTTTATTATTTGCAACTTAACAACAAAGTTTAAAACATGCAAAAATCACTACATTTTAAAGTTGGGATATGGCCAGCTTCAGAAGTCAAATATCCCTACTTTTAAGCAAAAGATTTGAGTTTTTTTACTTTTATCCATAGTTTAACCGTACTTTCCATACTTTAAACTCCATACGCCATTACTTCAAAAATTTTGTATGTTAAATTTTATTGGAATTATACATAATTTAACATTGAAAAATTCAACCACCGCCATTTTAAAACGGAATGTTGTATAGAGCTATATAAATATATGTATAAAATACAGAATTGAAACAAATAATCATATTAAGTTACATTATTTTATGTGTATAAATTTCTGAGATATTAGGTTATTTATTTGTGAAATTAGTGCGAGATACTGTAAACAGATAATACACATGCTAAATTGTATTATTTCTTTGTTTTGACCTGAGAAATAGCCCTGTAGAGTTTCGGATCATCAACACTAGACACCCTGCATTAAACTGACTGGTGCTAAGTTAAATGAATGACAAAATTCACTATGCAAAATAGTAGCTTCATTTATAACAACGCATTACTAAATCACAATTGCCCGGTCGCTTACTTCTAACGCAGTTATTGACCCAACAATTCGGCCACCGAAAAAAATTTTGTTATGGATTTCACAGTCAGTTTTACTTTGCGAATTTAATTTGCCGAGCTCCCATTAAAGTCTATAGATAAATGTATTAACACTCTTAGAACTTAAACATATGGTTTCGATGATGGTTTTAAGAGTTGACAGTTTACTGAAATAGTTACGTGAATAATGTGTAATAATAAACCCGTTGAGTTGTTTGTCAGTGGCAGGTGTTGATTTCCATGTAATACTAATACGTTATGTAATACATGAATACGTACCGATAAGTATGATTCAGCCAGACATTACTTACCTAGAACAAAATAAAATATATTGTTAAACATATTGCCATTGTCATTACAGCTAAAACAATATGAAGACACTGGATTGTAGAGCTACATCAACTCAGGGACTAGTTATACAATAATTATTGACTTCATGTACTAAAAGACGACAAAAATAGCAAAAACAATAGAAATACTAATAAATTACTTTAAACCGTCTCTATAAGTTCTAAAAATAGTATACTTTTTGTATTCTGATATTTAAAAAAATTGATTTAAAACAAAAACTATGATTGAGTAGAAGTGGGAAAATTGATTTATTTATGTAATGATTTCAACGTCTTGTCTGAGATAGTGGATTCAGAATAAATTAATGTTAAACATGTCAATATTTTTATGAAATACTAGCTGTGTACCCGTCCTTCGTACGGGTTTATATAAATGGTAGGTTAACTAAAAAAATTAACAACCCACATCATTTTACAATATTAAAATTACATTTTACACTTTTAAAGTAGAATTAAATTAAAGTTAACGAAATATACTAAGGCAGATAGTTCGGGTACTGTTGCCAAGTCGAGGAACTCTGTCGGGTAGTGAACGGTGTGGTTTTTGTGACTCCAAATCGGTACACGTAACATTTTGGATTTGCTTTTAGAAATAAAAGAACTCAAGTACAAACAAATATTAACCCTGTTTAATTTAACACTTTAAATACTTTGATACATTTAACCTTTACATTCCAATAAATTAATGGTAATGTAACGAAACATTAATTTGTTTTTCAATGTCCCAATCTCAACTTTTAAAAGGGCATAAGAAAACTGCTCAACCCCTTAATCTTCTCAAAAATACATTTTAATATTTACTGTTAAGTTCAGACGCTCAGTGGTCGGCTACATAAAATATATTTTTAGAGAGGCGTAGACTCGTCCACTCATGTCTCACTTACGACAAAGGGTCTGTGTAAAATCTCCAGAGAACAACACCGTGACTCCCCATGATGTTGTTTCTTACCTTTAAGGCATCAAATTTCAACTCTCTTGGTTGAGAAGTTGGTGTGTTATGACTAACACGCTTATATTAAAGGCCAGTGGGCCAGAGTCCTTGAGTATATTTTTATCTGGAGTAGGTAAATGTCTGCACTGAGCTATCAGCTACATTCCTACCGAATTTCAGATCCATCAGTCCAAGAGTATGCGCAAGATTGTTAAAATATTGTATTTTGAAATTCCGGGGAGCGAAGCCCTTAAACATTTTCGTAACAGGAATAGGCTTGCGTTTTTTTTTTCTGATGAATTAGTTATGTTCCTACCGATATTTAACATACAAAGGTCCAGTAAATACTAATACTCATAAAATTGCCATAAAAGTAAATTAACGAAGAGACCTATAGGACTTTTTTAAACGTATTCTTATTGTGAATCTGCAGCATAAGGGGAACCACCATCCAAAATTTTATCTTCAATAGACATTGTCGTTTCTTAGATAAAGTGATCACTAAGTCAGTGAGTGCATGAGTCTGACAAATATAGATTTAGATCATATATACACTCTGTATACTTATGTTATTTATTACCAATCTTCACTCAACGTTTTAAAAAAGAACTACAACACCTGTTTATAGAATAACTATGTCATCATCTGGTTCAATGTAAATAATTGCTTTGTCCATAAGAATAGCATAGGATCTTTAAAACCCTATGGGGCAGTGTCCTAAGGTAATTTAAACCATCCAAATAGCCTAAAACCTTCTAACGCACATATAGAACATAGAAAAAAGTTGCATAAAAATCGGTGACCCGTTTTCCTGTGAAAAGCGAACAAAACATGACCAAAACCGTACAAAATCACGTTTTTGAGCGGCCGCCATTATCTTTTTAAAAGGCGTATGCCAGTTTAAAGTGCCCTAAAACCTTCTCACGCATATATAGAACAAAGAAACAAAGTTTCATTAATGTCAGTGCACCCGTTTCCCCGTGAAAAGCGAACAAAAACCCGTCCTTGAGCGTTACCGACAGACAGACAGACATAAATCGAGATAAAACTTGTTTTGGTTTCCCTAGGGTGTAAAAGGTGAAAATTTCATAATTCCAAGCAATGTACAGACAAAACTCTAATTTTTATTTTATAGATTAATTATACGATGTATTGAAATAAATATATATAAACTTGACGTACCCCTTCTTCGCACAGGGGTTTTCTCTACCCGTTCTTTAGTCAATGCAATTTGCATTTTAGTTAGCTTGAAACAGCTGATCTTGCTTCTGCTCCTGCTCTTTAAGGTGTCAAATGTAAGTATCCACAGCTGTTCGCATTACAGTTTTGAATATTTACTTTCTTCTTAAATGTAAACATTGAAACTTAGGACGTCCACGGGGCGTAGCCCGAGGGGATTTTAAGGAAGTGAATAGGCCTATATGTTGCATGGGTTCAAGATCTACCATTGTGTAAAGTTTCAGCCCAGTTGGTTCAGTAGTTTTTGTGTTCACCCGGAACATCAGACAGACAGACAGACAGACAGACAGAAACCACCTCTTCTTTATAATATTATAGATTTATAAGAAATGTAGTTAATCTAGTCAAAGAAACATAAATGTTTGAAAGCAGTGTTTTAGAAATAATAGAAAAACTTCGTTAAAACGTCGTTTGTAACATAATTCAGCCTCTCTTTATTCTTGGTCTTGTTTGAAGCGAAATTGGATGGGAAACTCTGTATAAAGATGAGCGGATTTCTTTGAGCTTTGACTTCAGTTATTGAGTTTATATAAGAAAAGGGGTTCTGTCGCAGTTAGCTTGTTAAGAATGTATTAATCTTATTTTATGTCTTATTTGGTAAACCATTTTTAATAGTCATTTGGAAAACCCCAAAAAAGCTTTATACTCCTCGAGTCAGTTTTTTGATTATATCATTTCACTGTGACCAAGTGATCATTAAAACTTAATCAATTGCTATTGAAAACACAACTTATCTGTAAACAAATTTAGGAAAATATTTGCTGTTTAGCTTAATTTCTGTGTTATATAGCGGTTTAATTGCCATTAAAAATACTATATAATTTAATATAATATTTGTGACATGTAAAAAAGGAAATAATTTATATAATATAAAAGAAGTTTTGCGAATACTTGCTGGAAATTGCAAATAATAATTGCTGGTGCTACTTGGTTTTACAAGTCTGGGCAAACTCGCGATTTTCATGTCCGGGGATGTCGAAAAGAAGTTGGAGACAATGATTTGAATTGTTTCTTGGCCTGAGGGAACAGGAGTCGAGTCACGTGACGGCAGGCTTCCTCGGCCTACAGAACTTTCGGTCCAAAGCTTATAAATTCACGCTCTCTGAGCGACTGCGGCATTTTACGTACATTTCTGGTGTCGGAGGTTTGTCGCTAGTCTACCCTACGAGACGTGAATTTATTTAGATTGGAAGGTACAAACATTTGTTTTTAAATTTAGAGTCTTTATTCAAATCTTTGTTCCATTTTAGCGAATTTCCCCTATAGGGAAGAAGCTATTACCGTAGGTCTCATGGTAAGACTTAAGCCCGAGACCATGATAACTTTTCATTTTGAGGTCCCCAGATGCCAAAAACACCATTCGTTCAAATTTTTATATATGTATATATATATATATATTTATATATATATATATTTATATATATATATATTTATATATATATATATATATATGTGTCCGTAAGCACGATAACTCTCGTAAAAAAGGTCCGATCTTAATGAAATTTGGTACAAATGTGCAAAGTACCATTTATTTGAACGAATTCGAAAACCAGATGAATCGCACCATCCGAAGGGGGGTTTTGGGGGGGTTTTGTACCCCAAAAATGAGGTTTTTGGGGTTTTCACATTTAATTTTAATTTAAATCAAATTTTAATTTATACCATTGAATTCAGCTTAAAAAACAAACAATTTGGTATTTTGATCATTGCTCTACGTCAATTGGTTACCGAGATATTGAAAGTGCTAAACACAGTACGTTGTCTAATGTTATTCTTATGGAGAAAAGGAAAATTGTATATCTCGCTTATTTATGAACATAAACTGGCGAAATTTGGTATATGGCTTGATCTGGTTATGGTTTATTGTTGTTTGCACAAAAAACAATTTTTCGCCTATGGCTCCTGTAGCAGCAAACCTAGGTACTCGGTCCCCATGTTATTCTTATGGAAAATACTTAAAATGTTATATATCGCTTATTTATGAATGTATATGGATGAAACTTGGTATGTGACTTCACTAAGATGAGTTCTATTGATATTTGCATAAAAACCCATTATTTTGTGTGCCTTGTTGCAGCAAACCTGCGTACTCATCCCCAATGTTATTCTTATGGAGAATAATTAATATTTTAAATATCGCTTGTTTGTGAATACATTTCTTATGAATCCTGTTAAGTGTTATAATGTGTTATGTTATATATTCATTGGAAATTCGCTGAGTATGCAGGTTTGCTGCGACGGGGGTATTTTATTTTGTTGTTTTTCAAAAAAGTGGATCAGTCTGTAAAACAATTATTTTTTTTTCAGGTTTCGAAGCGTTTCTATTATTGGGTTGAAGATAGACTAAGACCAGACTGATAAAGTACAGAAAGAAGATTTATATTATTAAAGTTCAGTAAATATCAAATACCCTCGTCGCAGCAAACCTGCATACTCAGCGAATTTCCAATGAATATATAACATAACACATTAAAACACTTAACAGGATTCATAATAAAAATATTCACAAACAAGCGATATTTAAAATATTAATTAATATCCATAAGAATAACATTGGGGATGAGTACGCAGGTTTGCTGCAACAAGGCACACAAAATAATGGGGTTTTATGCAAATATCAATAGAACTCATGTATGTGAAGTAAAATACCAAGTTTCATCTATATACATTCATAAATAAGCGATATATAACATTTTAAGTATTTTCCATAAGAATAACATGGGGACCGAGTACCTAGGTTTGCTACTACAGGAACCATAGGCGAAAAATTTTTTGTGCAAACAACAATAAACCGCAAACAGATGAAGCCATATACCAAATTTCGTCAGTTTATGTTCATAAATAAGCGAGATATACAATTTTTCTTTTTCTCCATAAGAATAACATTAGACAACGTACTGTGTTTAGCACTTTCAATATCTCGGTAACCAATTGACGTAGAGCAATGATCAAAATACCAAATTATTTGTTTTATTTTAAGTTGAATTCAATAGTAAAAATTAAAATTTGATTTAAATAAAAATTACATGTGAATACCCCAAAAAACACATTTTTGGGGTACAAAACCCCCCTTCGGATAGTGCATCTGGTTTTCGAACTCGTTCAAATAAGTGGTACTTTACGCATTTGTACCAAATTTCATTAAGATTGAACCTTTTTTACGAGAGTTATCGTGCTTACGGACACACACACACACACACACACACACACACACACACACACACACACACATATATATATATACGGTTTTGTATTATATATATATATATATATATATATATATACATACATAAAAATTTGAACGAATGGTGGTTTGGTATCTAGGGACCTCAAAATTAAAAGTTATCATAGTCTCGGGCTTAAGTCTTACCATGAGACCTACGGTAATAGCTTCTTCCCTATAGGGGAAATTCACTAAAAATAATCGAAGTGTTTACTTTTATACTAAAATATTAAAGAAAAATAAGCAAAACCAGGTTTTACTTTATTTTGAATTTTAATCGTTTAGTTTGGAAGTTATACAATTTTATTTTACAACAAAGACTTTTAATTTGATTGTTTTAATAAATACGAGAAGATTTTATTTAGTTCATTTTTATTTTAAAAGACCACTTCTTAACCACGAGAAATATTTTAGCCTGCTAGTCAGCGCTATTGTTCTTTGAGAAAATTTAAGTTCCATGTTCTCGGGAAAGAAAAAAAATTATGGAATATTCTAAAAAGAATAAAGTTATATTTTAAAGGGAATAAAGTTTGTTGATACTTAAATTTTTCTTCTGTAGTAGCCGTTACAAATTGTAGAACTTTTGCTGTAGATATTCTGACTTTTTACCATAGGTGTTTCATGGTACACTTGCGTAAATCCACCCCCAAGCTTGTTCATAACAAGACTTAAGACAAACTTGAAGAAGGAAATCAAAAGCATAAACAATCTGTGTGTTTCTAGAAAAAGGGATGTGTGATTAAGGCTTAAAAACTTGAAAATAAACCCGGTACTAGAAAAATACAGTAGTTTCAACCCAAACTAATGGAGCTCTAGATGCTCAAAAATTTAAAGTAAAATTTCAAATTTCTTTAATAACAATTCAATCCATGCTTGCAGACAAAGTACAAAATTTAACCAAAACCAAAATAGGGTCGATATTACAGATTTCAATGACAACGAAGTAATCTTTGTGAAACCTTGAATGTTGCAGTGAAAACGAATTTACATTACAATGAAAATAATTAAACTCGCAAAAATTCTTAGCACCCATTACGGAAGGAAAGTTTTAAAATGAGACTGGCTAGGAAAGTTTTAACAGCGTGGTTTCTGAAAGATTTAAATTCATATTTGGAATGGAAGGAGGCGCTATTAGATTAAATGTTGTGGCGTGATGCTCGACAATTAGCAGACGTTCGCAGATCACGAAGGAACGTACGCAGGCCTCCAGCGAGAGCTCTCTAGGGTTGTGAACCGACATTGATTTTTCTAACTAAAACCTATATCGGAATTTTGTACTATTTTTGTACCTTTTTGTACCGCAAAAAGAAAATTTTTTACCACTTTACTTTGGAAGCTATGACCAATACAAAAGTCGGACTACAGGTCTAACCCAAAAACACAAGTTTAGTAAAATTAAAAACTTATTATATCATAATTTTGTACTCTTTTTGTATCTTTTTGTATAACCAAAAGAAATTTTTGTACCACTAAAATAACTGCTCAGTAAAAAAAAAACAAAGTCGGCTCACAGGTCTATGTAAAAACACAAGTACTTAAAATGGAAATCAAACTATACCATATTATTGTACTATTTTTGTACTCTTTTGTACTACAAATTAAAATTTTGTACCGCTCAAATGAGTTCTGTGATTTATATAAAAAAGTCGGCTCACAGGCCTAACTAAAAAGCACAAGTCCTCTGAATAAATAAAAATTATGGTTTATTTTTGTACTGTTTTTGTACCACAAAAAGAAAATTTTGTACCGCTTTACTTTAGAAGTTATAACCAATACAAAAGTCGGACTACAGGTTTAGCCCAAAAACACAAGTTTTATAAAATTAAAAACTAATTATACCGTAATTTCGTACTCTTTTTGTCCCTTTTTGTACCACCAAAAGACATTTTTGTACCACTAAAATAATGGCTCAGTAATAAAAACAAAGTCGGCTCACAGGTCTAAATAAAAAAAACACAAGTCCACTGAGTAAAAAACCAATTACGGCTTATTTTTGTATTGTTTTTATACCTTTTTGTGTAGAACATTTTGTACCACTTTACATTGGAAGTTATGACCAATATATACGTCGGACAACAGGTTTAGCCCATAACAGAAGTTTCCTCAAATTAAAAACTTATTATGTCATAAAGTGTTCCCTTTTTTGTACTTGACTGTACCACTAAAATAATGGCTCTGTAATAAAAACAAAGTCGGCTCACAGGATTAACTGTAGGTTATCAAAGAAGATTTCACACGGTATAACCTTTAAAGTATAAAATAAATAAAATAATTACCTGAAAACATAAATATATACCCTACTAATTCAATAACGCTTAATGGATGTTTGTTTGTTGCATTCATGGATCCCGCAATAGCAACTGGACTGTGCTGATATTTCTTAGAAAGGTTGGTAATAAAGTAAATACTCATTTAAAAGCCTAATCAAGTTTTTGGAATCAAGAAAAGTTCCGCCAGCTTGCAATGTTCTAACTTTACTCTTACGGACATCTACTTTAATTTTATCAAAATTATATTCGATCAGATGTTCATTATTCAATTTATTTAAAAAAAGGATTAACAAATAATGTATCACACACTAATTATCCTCTGATAAAGCCCAGGACTGCAGATTAAAAAATATGTAAGAAAGAATTCCCAATGCACATTTAAAGAAATAATTGCTTTAACACAGCAATACACCAAAACTGGACACAGACTGGAAACTGGACTGAGTTGGTTTTTACTGTTGCTGTGGACATTACAGTTATGCTGAATTATTTTCGCAGTGTTAACATATGTTTTCAGAAAAATACAAATTAAATCAAAATATTGTCGGACTAATAACTGAAAGAAACTTTGAACAAATAAGAAAACGTCGAATAAGATGAGATTAACAGCAGGTCAGATTCATCGATTTCGGACCCTTGCAAGAGATTTATGTCCTCCGCTCCGACCTATGTTACAGAGGAATCCGTTCTGGGATGTTATCAGAATAAACCCCGACGAACAACCGTTCTATAATTGGCATTGGAAATCAAGATTATAGTTGAATTTCAATTATGTTGCAAGAACAATATTTTGCCTAATGAAGTATTTTTGATTTTTCGCTGCAAGGCAAACTAAATGTTTGGGGTTTATATTTATTTTAATTAAAATGTTATAGTTACTAAATTAAAATATTACCTTCGTCAATCAGCTCATAAATTATTAATTTATGAGCTGATTGACGAAGGTAATATTTTAATTTAGTCATAGAAGCAGCTCAGGGGCTAGAAAAATGGATTTTAATGTTATAGTTAGCTGTTACATTAGACATTAGACACTGTTACATTGTTATATTAGACATGTATTTAAAGTTTATTTTGAAGTGATTTATTTGCATTTTTGTTTGTAGAAACAACTAATTCTATTTATCAAGTGAGTTCTGACCATATGGCATTATTATTGTTATTATTTATTTAAGCAGGATAAATAAAATACGTCTTACAACACTATAAATTATATTTACACTTATACTGTAGTTACATACAAGAAGGTAAAATATACACAAAAGATGGTACAAGGAGATGGATTTCAACCAGTTACACCGGTCATCATCAGGCCCAATCAAAGAATAATTTATTTATTTCACCAAAAATACATGGGTAGTATCATTGACTATACAAAGTACAATGGTAGTTTACATTATAAAGATCGCTTAGTGAAAACAATATATTTGTAAGGTTCATGGAACAAAGTTACATATTTTCTTCAGACAGACGTGTTCAGAAACGAGCTGTTGTTAATAGCTTCATTTCTTGTCGAATTTTCTTGATGTTCATAAGAAATTGTTTTGGAATAATACGATTTGTGGAAATTACTATTGATGTTATATTGGTATTACAGTTAACTTGTCTTGTCTCCATAAGACCTTGATTTGTTCGGCCTTTATCATGTTTCTAATTTTTTGCCATTTGGGTTGAAAATTTTAATAATTTTCGTGTCCTTTCTTACTTTTTCTATAGCTATTTTATTTGGCCGATTATGTATGATAGTGTGATCTTTTAGTACCGATCCGTCCCAATAAAGTTTGCAGTGGCAATTTCCAGCACAGAATCAAGTGTGTAATTATAATAGGGTTCAATGTTTTCTATGTGGTTCTTATTCTTGGCTGAATTCTGATGTGCAATCTTAGCAACAAGACTGTGCTGTTTAATGTATTCTGTTTGCACTAAGTTTTCACATGACCTTGTTTACGTTGCATAGTTTCTGGTTGCTTATGGCATTTTCTGCATAGATCATCCTGTATATTTCCCGTGATCATGTGTTTATTGTTATTATTAATTATGTTAAACAAAAGTTTACCTCAATCATTATCCTCAAACCGTCACCAGTCCAACGTCGCCCACGCGCGGACAGCTACAACGCAGTCTCTCCCCGTCTAATCACCCAAGATCATTATAACGCGCGTCTCGCCGCGGGCGAACGGAGATGCGGTTTTAAACGATAGCCCTAGGAGAATACCTGCCTAAATTAGTAGTCCCGTTTGTCAAATCGAGGTTAGTATTTAAATACGCTTTCGTCGAATAATTTGCACTTCTTTGAAGAAAGTTTACTGTAATATATGTATATAACTTTCTTCGTTAAAAATACCCATGTCAGGGTGCGCTTTGGTTCCGACCTCGATATTACAAAAGGCATATTTCGAGTTACAATACATCTTCAGCCTAGGTCATCATACACGAAAAAGTAAGCGGACTAGTACAAAATAAATGGTTTACACAATGCAGCTTTTTAAAGTAGGAAAATAGAGTGTCTCGCCAAGTTCCTGGTGCACTCTAGCAGTTTGTTTCTATCAAGAAAGTTTACGAGGAACTATGGATTGCCGAGTCCGTCAGTAGTATTCTGGAACAAAATAGTTTAGCAACACAATATACGGAAAGTATAAATTTTAATATAATCAAAGTTTAAGGTCAACAACCGAAAAGGCATAACAATAAAAATATTCCGTTCGATTTTCCGTGTTATTGTTAGGTACGTCGAAACTTATCTCTTGAAATGCAGGTTTTTTGGTATTACTGTAGCATAAACGTACTGCAACAAGAAACAAACTCAAAAGAATAGTCAAACATATTTTGTAAACATTAGTATTTCTCCAACAGCTGCGAGTAACATACCGTAAAACTGATAACAACTCATAGGTACATTAATGGTTGATTAACTGATAATGTAGTTAATTATTTTATTTACGATTAAAAACTCAAGAGAATACTATGTTGTGTACAAATCAACTCCTACGTTCGCAATAAAGTAATGAGTATAGGACCAATGTGCAGCAAGGTAAAATTTGTATTTATTTCTGGCGTTTTTAATTGATTCTATTAGCGCTTCGATTTTTAATGAGGAGTCAAGTACAACGAAATGAAGTTATGAATATAAGCCAACCTTACAACCAACTCTAAGCCTTATACAACCAACCTTTCGTGAAAATTATATAGGAGGTCAGGACAAAACTAATTGGATTCAAACTTTTTAATTAACGATTTCTTCAAACTCCTAAATTCCATCATACTGTCATCTGTTCACTGGATACAGTAAATGATGTACAATGGGTCGTATTCAATTTAATAGTTTCACAACACTAAAATAAATGGTACACTTGTACTGTACAAAACGGTCTATATACACAAAATATGGTGATACCGGTTACAATCAGGCCCAATCAGAGAATACGTGATCCTTAACTTAACTACAGTGGAGTGATCCTAACTTGTTGTTTACTAAGTGAACTAATACTTGCTCAGATGAACCCCCAGACACTACGCAAGGACAATCCTACTGTAGGTGCAGGCCAGTGCCGTGGACAGTTGGTTCTACAGTATCAAGTTTCCGAGCACGTTCGTTACAGATCTCCTGGCCCAAATCCACACCAGGCAACCTGCCCTAACTGCTTTACTTGTTACCACTTGGCACACTCACACGCCTAGCAAATTCCTGCCTTCTGAGGATTACTGCCCAGGTTTGCCTCAGCCAGCAAGAAACTCTATTTTAATTGAAATATTACAAACTTGAATGCCTTTTGAATTGTAATTGTGTTGACCTTTATCTTCCTATATCTTCCACATTCGGCAAGAAACTCAATATCCTACGTTTAACATGTGGTTTAACGAGAGCAGTGACTAAAACGTTTGAGTGAAGATTCCATATATAGAGTGTTCATATACATAATGAATCAAAGGGACAATGAGCTATAAATAACAACTGGAGCAACCTTAAACATGCAGAAAAGAGGCAAATGAGCTATGAAAATCTGCTAATTAGTAGAGGGAGGTGGTGAAATATTACTCCAAGCCACCTAAAGAAACTTACTGACCTTCCCCGAGCAAAGTTCAGTCCCCCATGTACTGAATATTAATGCCTGTTGTCTAAGCAAACCATTTTATCTACCTACAGATGTCACAGTAGGCTAGAAACTCAATTTGAATATTAGTGTCTACAGCATTAATCAATACACTGATACAACAAAAAAGAGAGTCGGAAAATTACACAAATACTTCAAATCTTTCCTATGGTAAAGGAACGTAATTAATTGCGTTTGTATGTTAATTTAGTAGAAAGTATCACAGGCAATTTACTTTCTGAAGAGATATTGCACAGGAATGTAAATTAAATACTTAAATATATACGCTAACATGTTGAACTACTATTACGTAAATTAATAAGGTTTTAGTGGGAATCAGCATGTAATATCATTTCGTCATTTGGTCATGTATTAACTTAAAACGTACATTAAAACTGTATCACCCACTTTCGACATTGAAAGCTGTATTCTTTAGTTTTGATTCCTTATAATTTGAAATGTTTAGTCTTGTTAGGTCAGCCGTTTCCCAACTCCATCAGTTAATTTTTACCTACACAATACATTTTTCAGTGACTATAAAAAAACTCTACTTTATTATTTATACTGTTATACGTCTTTTAAGTACGTCTGATAAAATCTAGTTTTACCAATTTGCCATCGATTACTTTTTGAACAACAATGAAATATTTGTTAAATACATTTGTATGATTTGGACTCTAGTTTGGCTAAGGTGCAACGTTTCATACTCCTTGAATATAATACAGTACTGGTTGTAAAGAACTATGTGTTTTCCTGCATATGTATCCAGTTAACTTCTGTAAAATCACAAAATATATTAAAATTCATTAAATAAATATAGATGGTTTTTCATAAGATAATAAAACTAAACTCAAATAAAGAATCATTCATATTGTTGTGAATTGATCTCTAGTAATGAATATATATCATAATATACGTAGTATTTGTACATACATAGTTAACATTTAAGCGAGTTTAGATTTGTATAGTTACGGACAAGTAATTTCAAAGGCCTATGTTCCCAAGCAAGTGCATTCAGGCACGGGATACTTACAAATCATGTAGGTCGGCCCGTCGGGAAATTACCAAAACACCTCATCGTACGACAACCTACAACGCACATGAGCCTACGTCTTGTATCATATGAACATTGTGTATACTGTTGATTTATCCTCACTAGATCCACAGTTATTTTTGTATTACATTTTAAGAAATCAAAATCAAAATTAGTCAATAGTAATTTATTATATGAAAATGAAATTCGTTGTATTGTTTAAGATAAAAACTTGCCATAACGGCTACCGAACATTATTGGAACTAACGTGTATTATTGTTTGTCTTTTAGTTTTAAGTATTACTCTTTCTCTCACAACTACAAACTCATCCGTAGACACAGTTTATTAGCAGACACATAGGTTTAATTCCAAACAATACTTGTGTTATCTTAAATATGAATCTTGCAAATCCAATTGAATGCTCAGTTCTAAATGATACTTAATAAACTTAACAGCAAACAAATAAAATAAATCCGGATGTGTGGTTTTGTATTTATAAAATAATACATTCTAATTATTACCTCTACACGCAAATAAACATATTTGTATAATACTTTAACACGAAAATCGCAAATATTAAGGTTGTTGACCGCAGCCTATCGTGTTATGCGTCGATACAGCCACATCATATGCCGTTATGTTTAGACTGTGGTTAGTGTAAACACTGCATCAGCGCCGAACGTGACTTCACACTACGCCACTACACTACTAGCACAGACAAATGAATCTATATTCGTTTCTCTGTGCTATTAGACTACTGCCTGCTCCAGGTTCGGTTGTCACAGCCTATCGTATTATGCGACGATGCAGCCGCATCATATTCCGTTATATTTAGACTGTGGTTAGTGTAAACACTGCACCAGCGCCGAACGTGACTTCACACTCCGCCACTACACTACTAGACTACTGCCTGCTCCAGGTTCGGTTGTCACGGCCTATCGTATTATGCGACGATGCAGCCGCATCATATGCCGTTATATTTAGACTGTGTTAGTGTAAGCGCTGCATCAGCGCCCAACGTGACTTCACACTACGCCACTACACTACTAGACTACTGCCTGCTCCAGGTTCGGTTGTCACGGCCTATCGTATTATGTGACGATGCAGCCACATCAAATGCCGTTATGTTTAGACCTTGGTTAGTGTAAACACTGCATCGACGCCGAACGTGACTTCACACTACGCCACTACACTACTAGACTACTGCCTGCTCCAGGTTCGGTTGTCACGGCCTATCGTATTATGTGACGATGCAGCCACATCATATGCCGATATATTTAGACTGTGGTTAGTGTAAGCCCTGCATCAGCGCCGAACGTGACTTCACACTACGCCACTACACTACTAGCACAGACAAATGAATCTATATTCGTTTCTCTGTGCTATTAGACTACTGCCTGCTCCAGGTTCGGTTGTCACAGCCTATCGTATTATGCGACGATGCAGCCGCATCATATTCCGTTATATTTAGACTGTGGTTAGTGTAAACACTGCACCAGCGCCGAACGTGACTTCACACTCCGCCACTACACTACTAGACTACTGCCTGCTCCAGGTTCGGTTGTCACGGCCTATCGTATTATGCGACGATGCAGCCGCATCATATGCCGTTATATTTAGACTGTGGTTAGTGTAAGCGCTGCATCAGCGCCGAACGTGACTTCACACTACGCCACTACACTACTAGACTACTGCCTGTTCCAGGTTCGGTTGTCACGGCCTATCGTATTATGTGACGATGCAGCCACATCAAATGCCGTTATGTTTAGACCTTGGTTAGTGTAAACACTGCATCGACGCCGAACGTGACTTCACACTACGCCACTACACTACTAGACTACTGCCTGCTCCAGGTTCGGTTGTCACGGCCTATCGTATTATGTGACGATGCAGCCACATCATATGCCGTTATATTTAGACTGTGGTTAGTGTAAACACTGCATCAGCGCCGAACGTGACTTCACACTACGCCACTACACTACTAGACTACTGCCTGCTCCAGGTTCGGTTGTTACGGCCTATCGTATTATGCGTCGATACAGCCACATCATATGCCGTTATATTTAGACTGTGGTTAGTGTAAACACTGCATCAGCGCCAAACATGACTTCACACTACGCCACTACACTACTAGACTACTGCCTGCTCCAGGTTTGGTTGTCACGGCCTATCGTATTATGCGACGATGCAGCCGCATCATATGCCGTTATGTTTAGACTGTGGTTAGTGTAAACACTGCATCAGCGCCGAACGTGACCTCACACTACACCACCACACCACTAAACAACTGCCCGCTCCTTGTTCGGTTGTCACGGCCTATCGTGTTACACGTCAATGCAGCCACATCATGAGACGTTATATTAGACTGTGGTTAGTGTTGACACTGAATCGGCACCGAACGTGACTTCACACAAGTCCCCACACCGCACTGTAATACTGCCCACTCCTTGTTCGGTTGTCACAGCTCATCTCTCTCACTGGGATAGCCTAGAACCAGCAAACCTTGTTGGGTGACAAGCAAGCACCGTGGAATTCGAAACTCTGCCTGCAGCAGCATTGCCGCTCTCCCTCTGCTTCATGATATAGTTGGCTTCATCTGTACATTCCATGTTTGTCCAACACCCTTGTTTGTTCATATGATTTAAGTTGTACAATCGAATCAAATCACACAGCTGTATAACTTTCAAAATTTAAAAAATGAGTTAGAACTTGATACTGTATTCATAATTACTTTATGAGCACATGAGAGATGTATCAACAAACTAAATTTGTGCCCTCTAATTGTTTCGCCGAGGTCTTTCATTCCAGTATATGGTTCTCGGATGTCAGAGTTACAATTTAGCCCAGGATTCCTGGTATGGTTCTTCTTTGTAGTGGAGAACCCGACTATCGCAACATAGGTTTTTGACATGACCATCGGCATATAAATAAAATAATGTGCGATTGCTGCAGGTTAATACGGTTAGCAGAGAGGCTCTTTAATTGGGGACATGCGACGATACAGACTGGAGTTTACATAAACATTGTATTTTATACCTTTGCCAAGTTAGGCTTACGAAACAAAATAAAATTACCACTAATAGTTGTGCTGTTAAAGGCCAGGTTTTAAATTGTTATAATGTAATCTAATAAATAGATTTGATAAAATGGTGAGTAATCCCGACCGAGGACAATGGAGCAAGGTCAACTAATAACCCAAATAATGAGTTTAGGAGCGTCTCGGGACGGTAACCATGGAGACGTGGTCACATGTTGAGTCAACCGGCGGCCATTTCATCCCCCACCCCATCCAACACTGCCAGGCCCCCACCGCAACATACATTGGACTAACCCCTGAGTACGCTTTTAGTGTGGATGATATAATTTTGTCTACTTTTAACGTGGTATATTTTTATAGGCCAATTATTATATTAATGGGCTAGGCCCTATGGTAATTACATTGCGAATTCATACGTGAAACTGAAAATATTTTTGGGTATGAAGTTTAAATACTAGGTTTGTACCCTAAATGGCAAAAACTCTTCTTATATTGTTACGAAAAATATTGCCAATCTACCTGTAGCTGGCACAATTTTTATTTTAAAGATCACATTCTTCCAAAAATCATTATTTTTATCACGTTTCCGAAAATAATTTGACCATATATTATTCATTACCTATTTAATTATACTAGTTGTCCTGTTGCTCGAATCCGAGCAAGTTTGTACCCAACGAAGGTTACTTCAGTTGTAAACAACATAACAAAACATATGAGATTAAAACGTCTGAGAATAATGCGGATCGTAATTTCAATCAACACGTAGTTTAAACTTCCGCCGTCGGATAGCGCAACTGTTCCGAAAATGCAGCCCTTTACTGAATTATGAGACGTATTTGCAAACCTACGTAAAAATACTTTAATTTGACATCTCAAACGTTAAAATCCGTCATGCCGTTATCAAATTATGACTGTGAAGAAAAAAACCCTAGCGTATAAATAAATAGGATACAGTTGAAGACAATAGCGATAATTTTTTAGCAACTATCCAGTTAACAGTCGTTTACAAAAAATATAAACAAACTTGAGAGTATAAATTATAGGTTATAACTGAAAAACAAAAACAACATAATATCGTAATCCGTAACACCTTCTATCGTGTGTTGCAATGTCATTTTAATCCCCGGGGCTCAACATGAGCCAAACCGTCGATGGTCAAACCGTTGTGACGCACCAAACTGCATAATCGCATCAAGCTTAGGCTCCCACAAACTCCTGAGTAATGTTTTAAAAATACTTCTGAAAGGGTAGATTTATATTTATATCTAACTGAAATAAATACACTTATGCAAAAAGGTAAGCTAAATCCTTTATAAAAGAAACTGTCTGTCTGTCGACATATATATATTTCCTGAACCAATCGAGCTGAACATTTGCATGTAGATTGATAATTTATCTGGGCTACACATAGACCTCTTCCCATCTTGGCAATCCCTCAAGGCTCCGTCCCAGTGGAACTTAAAGTTGCAATGTTATTCTTGTGGGCAATAGGTTAAAAGGATCCGCAACGAATGTAGTTGCAGCAGGAATGAATCTCAATCAGCTGTTCTTTCTTATTTGTGCGAAGCACGGGTAATAAGCTAGTTTTTAATAAGAGATGAATAAAATGAATGAACAAAGTATTTTAATGTGGCAAATTTTGAATCCGAGTTATTGGTAGAAATAATTTTTAATTTTCACCCACCCAAACAGTTTTCCCCTCGAACCAAAAAGTTATTTTCGAAGTGATGTCTGTCTATTTTAACGTTTAATACTAATACTAAGGGACTGAGACAGTTAAAACCTGATTATTGTGCCGTTTCGGATGTAGGAGCATTTCTACCAATCTCCAGGAACTTTTTGTCTTTAGTGAATTTCCTGCGGAAAGTGAACTATTAGCATGACCCATACGGTGAAACTTAAGCCCAGGACCACCATAGAAGTTCCTAACGTGACCCCCTGAACACGTTTTGGGGGGTCGTTCAAAATTGTATACATATATCTATAATATATACAGCCGCATGTGTAACTCACTCACTCACTGACTGACTGAGGTATACGAACTCTAGACCACTCCTAGATGAGCTAGAAACGAAGTTGGCACGCACGTAGCTTGTACCTTGTAACCCCAAGGAAAATCGCCAAAAGTTACAGTTTTCAATTTTCCTCCCCCTCTAAAAAAAACAAAATGGAGGAAATTTTGAACATGTCCAAAGTAGTGCCTTTTTATTTGAGCTGTAGCGTCCCAACGGTTGGTCCTATAGAGAAACGGAGACCACCATTACACACGGATTCTAGACGATCTACAACTTTGATCCTGTGACTTTTTGTCGTATCTCGCCCTCGTCTCCTTCACCCTCAGGTAGCGCTAGATTTTTCAAATTTCGGCATATTTTCGAGATTTTGTGGTGGTTTTTAATTTTTTATCACGTTAATATAATTGATGGATGCCTAATATTGGGCGCACAGTATGTGTACATCACACTCAATAAATAACAGCAGTAATATGACCAGTTATTATTACTTAAACCTGCCATAAAATCAAAAACTTTTAAGTATCTTTATATTTTTTTGACCGTTTTCTTAGTATAAGTAGTAAGGAAATGCCGGTTCTGGACCAAATGGTATTAATTCGAATGGACGTGACACCATTTATACTTGAGCTAAAAACATGAGATTTGGCAAGCATGTGCCTTGCACCTTTCAACCCCTGGGGCAATTCTCAAATTCGACTATTTTTAGTTTTAACTATCTCATAAAAATAAATAATTTTTTGAATTAAAAAAAGTCAAAATGTAGTGTTTTTATATTTGAGCTGTAGCGGCCGAACGGTTGGTCCTATCGAGAAACGGAAACCACCACGAAGCACGGTTTTTAGACGACCTACAACTTTGGTTCTATAACATTTTGCCGTATCTCACTCCCTTCACCCACGGGTCCGCTAGATTTAAACTTTTTAGCAATTTTCCACCAAAACTTAGTGGTTTTTATTTTGTTGACACTCTAAAATAGTACTTTGAGTCCTAATATTTGGCACAGAATATCTCTACATTACAGGAAGTATGTGGCAGAAGTCGCATGACCATTTTGAATTGTTTGAAACCGAAACAATTTTGAAAATCCTCCAGTTTTGAGATTTTCCTGTGTTTTCAATGATATTTGGGCATGTTAGACTTATAGTGGGTAAAAACCAGCACAAATTTGTTTTAATTACTTGTAAATGTCCGAAAGACACAACATGTATTATAGTTATGGTTTGTTATGACGGTGTATCCATCCACAAAATTTAAAAATCGTTATTTACAGGTCATACTAAAAAATGTTTCAAAGTTATTAAATTATTTTAATAACTCAAATTATACCCAGAGTCTGATTATACCACTAGTATAATTATTTACCTGGTTTTGGTTTTATTTCCACGTAATATTAGTATTAATAGTAGTAGTATGTCGGTTACATCTCCTAGAGTTAGGAACTTCAGATTTGGCATGCATGTGCTTTGCACTTTCTAACCACAGAGAAAATTCCTAAGCCTTACGTTTCCCAGTTTTACTACCTAAATAACTTAATAATGGCGGATAGAAACAATCAAAATCTAGTGTTGTTTAAACAGTTCCAACAGCCAGACAGATACTCTCAGTTTTAAATTTCTTTTGCTTTTTTGGTATGAGTAGTAGTCTTATGGGAGTTCTGGGCCACTTGATATGACGCCACTTCAAAACGAGGCCAAACAGCGACCTGGGGGCGGAGCCCCCAGCGAGCTAAACGAGTATAGCTATACAATTAAATGAGAAACTGAAAAAATTAAACATCACACTATGTTTCGCATTCCGCATCTTCAGGTGTATAAATAAAGTATATCAAATGTATAAATTAAAACTAAAACATTTAACAAAATGCAAAAACAAAAATTAAATATAAACAAAAATCATATGTAAATTGGTTTTTAAGAACAACTGTGGCATGATCTATCTTAAGTTTAGACCATGAGGGTCTGTTCCATGTACAGTATCTCAAATCTTGTACTGTGGATTCTTTACTGAGTTGCCGGATTGGTGTTATATTATACAGGTCTTCAAATCTTTCTTTGTGGGAATCGGCGTGCTTTATTAATGGTTGTTCCATTTTCCATGGTTGAATGCATACCTGCAACTGTGTCCTGCAAGGTTCTAAGCGTATTCACAGTTTATATATATATATATATATATATATATATATATATATATATATATATATATATATCGTGTATGTGTGAGCGGTCGCATTTTTGTCCGATTAACTTAAAATATGGTAGGGACGTTCCTTTCTATAATTAGTTGGACAAGTTCGTTGGGCAAAACAATCGGAAAACTCTAAACCCCTTTTTTGGGGTATAATATTTCAAATTTAGAAAATGGTCACAAAATCCCCGGATGTAAAATTAATACATGTGAAAAGATGGGAATTATTGAGGCGAAAGTTTTAAGCCCTTTTTCGTAATTCTAGCATAAATATTTACCGAGTTATTAAAGAAAATGTGTATCGACCAAACACAGTACGGTGTCTTGAGGGTTTTACATTAGAAAAGCCTGTTATTCATTCGTTGGTGTACTTTTATCATCCCTAGCAACCTCACGCCTACTTTAAAGCCTGACTGGACCTTCTCATAACCTTATAATGCGCAAAATTGTATTCCCAGCATTCCAGGTAAATGATACCAGAACAGCCAAAAAATCAATTTTTTCAGATTTCAATAAAAATTCGAATAAATGTATGTTTTTACACTGATCTTGAGTTTTTAAGTTTGTTATATGGAAATTCACTTGCCTCACGTCAGCGTGCTGCATGCGAACTCATTTAAAATTTTGATTGTTAAAGATCTCCCCCCAAAAAATAAAAAATAAGAGTCAAAATTTCTCTATATTGGCTTTAACCATTTTTATTATATTTTACTCAAGGTTGCTGACAAAATGGCACCACCCAACATTACACTGCCACCACAAATTAAAGGGGATAATGCGTATATTTTCCAAATTTCCTTAGAATTCACGTTTGATCATAGGGCTACACTCCACAGCCCTTCAACAGTAGCAATGTTAATCGTATAGAAGAACAGTAATCATTTAAATTGGGCATGTGACAGCGGTTGAAGGTGACAAAACACAGTACAGAAGCAAGATCAGCTGTTTTAAGCTAACTTCTGGAATGGCATCACAATTTAATCTGTTCGAATTTGAACAGCTGGATTTGTTTTTAGCGAATTTCCCCTATAAGGAAGAAGCTATTACCGTAGTCAGCATGGTAAGATCTAGGCCTGGGACCGTGATAACTTTTCGTTTTGGGGTACCCAGATGCCAAAAACACCATCCGCTCAAAACTGTATACATATATGTATATATATGTATATATATGTGTGTGTATATATATGTATATATATGTGTGTGTGTGTGTGTGTGTGTGTGTGTGTGTGTGTGTGTGTGTGTGTGTGTGTGTGTGTGTGTGTGTGTGTGTGTGTGTGTGTGTGTGTGTGTGTGTGCGTGTGTGTCCGTGGGTGCGATAACTCTCGTAAAAATGGTCCGATTTCGATGAAATTTGGTACAAACATGTAAAGCAACATTTACGACTTTAAAAGTTCGAACACCAGCTAGATCGCTCCATCCTAAGGGGTATTTTGGGGGTTTTGTACCCCAAAATGGGTTTTTTGAGTTTTTTATATAATAATTAAAATTTTACTTTTCACCATTGAATTCAGCTTAAAAATACAAACAATTTGGTGTTTTGATCATTGCTCTACGTCAATTGGTTACAGAGATATAAGAGTGCTAAAAACAGTGCATTGTCCAATGTTATTCTTGGACAATAAGACAAATTGTATATCTCGCTTATTTATCAACTTATGCTGACGAAACTTGGGATATTGCTTCATATCGTTGAGGTCTATTGATATTTGCACAGTAAAAAATGTATTTGTTGATCGTTTCCGTAGCAGCAAACCTGCGTACTCAGCCCCTATGTTATTCTTATGGAGAATAAGTAAAAGGTTATCTCCGTGAATTATGAACATAAATTAATAAAACTTAGTATGTGGCTTTACCTAGTTGAGTTAAATTTTTATTTGAATTAAAACCCATTTCTTCTGTTCCTTGTTTCAGCAAACCTGCATACTCAGCCGCCATGTTATTCTTATGGAGAATAATTAAAATGTAAAATATCGTTTATTTATTTATATGAAACTTGGTATGTGGCTTTATGTGGTATTAAGATACATATATTCATTGGAAATTCGCCGAGTACGCAGGTTTCTGCTACGGGAGTATTTTCTCTTAAGACCCGCACTAGCAGGCAGACAAGACGGAACAAAAGATAATGGCGTCAGGTTCTCCTGGGAACCGAGTGTGCAGTTTTTAGTAACAAGCCGTATTGACAACATAACAAGCCATTATAGCAACAAGCTTTGTGAACGCCTATTCTGATTATTAGTGGGTTTAAATAGAAGAAAGTATGTATCAATTGTATGCCATTCATTACAATGTTATTTTACTTGTTTTTAGGGGAGAAGCTATTACCCGTAGTCGGCATGGTAAGACCTAGGCCCGGGATCATGTAACTTTTCGTTTTGAGGTCCCCAAACGCCAAAAACACCATTCGTTCGAAACTGTATATATATATATATATATATATATATATATATATAATACATACATACACATATACATATATGTGTGTGTCCGTGGATGCAATAACTCTCGTAAAAACTGTCCGATTTTGATTAAATTTGGTACAAACATGTAAAGCAACATTTATGACTTGAGTTCGAGAACCAGCTAGATCGCTCCATCCAAAGGGGTATTTTGGGGGGGGGGGGGGTTGTACCCCAAAAAATGGGTTTTGTGTACTTTTTACATATAATTAATTATAAATCCAAACTTTAGTTTCCACTATTGACTCAGCATGAAAAAAATTTGCTATTTTGATCATCGCTCTACGGCAATTAGTTACCGTAATTAGGTTAGGTTATTGGAAGTGTTAAACACAGTATGTTGTCCCAAGTTATTCTTGTGGAGAGTAAATAAAATGTTATATCTCACTTATTAACGAGCATAAATTAATGAAACTTGGTATTTGGCTTCATATGGTTGGGGTTTACTGATATTTACATACAAAACCCATTTTTTTGGGGTCCCTATGGCAGCAAACTTGAGTACTCAGTAGCTATAATGTTAGTCTTACGGAAAATAAGAAACATGCGATATCTTGCTTGTTTATAAACGTAAATTGGTAAAACTTGGTATGTTGATTCATCTGGTGGTGACTCATTGGCATTTGCATAAAAACCCGATTTCCGTGGTCCTTGATGCAGCAAATCTGCATACTCAAACCTAATGTTTTTATTATGGAAGATAAATAAAATGTCATATCTCGCTTATTTATGAATATGCTTTGATGAAAGTTATATGTGGCTTCATGACGTAGTGAAGTACCATTCGAAAGTCGCTAAGTATGCAGGTTTTCTGCAACGGGGGTATACACTACAGTAAATAAAGAAACAATGGTAACCTAAATAAAAATAATATTACTTATGAAATAATAACTACATACTGTCAAATAGCATGATTACTCTTTGTACAAACAAATTGTGTTGAATAAATAAATAGGTTTATTTTGAATGGAAAAAACCTAATATAACAAAATTTAATTATTAATATATTTTCAAAAATATTTTTCCATCTTCGAATGAAAAGTTTGTTCAACCGCTTTATTTAATGATTCCAGCAAATAAAAAGGAAAACAACGGAACTCTTACAATGGAGTCTTAGAAAGGAGACTCTCTTTATTGCTTTTGGCCCTGTTGTATTATAAACCTTAAAAGGTAAAACGCGTTTACTGCAATAAATGGACTACCACTGTCGTATTATTGTCGTAGGACACCAAACAGTTTCAAACAATTATTAGTTTTTGACTCTCGACGTTATCAAAATTAGATGCCAAAGTTTATATTTAATACATAAAAACATATACATTATATTGCATACGATTGTTTATCTAATGAGTTTTAACATTTAATTTGATAAAAATTATTGAAATAGGCCAAACAAATATTAGATAAGTAAATAAATACAAGATGAAATTTTAAATATATTAAGAACAAAAATCATCGTTCGGAAGAAAAATGTATCATCGCCATGACACTATCATAAACTCTTTTTTATATACAAAAAATCCAAACTTTAACTCTCTAGCAAACTTCTAAGTGGAACCATGTGAACGGATAATGTGATACAGACTTAGGCTTATCAAGTAGTTTGTAAGCTATATCGTACCCGTGGCTGCTCATTCCAACTGTTAGTGAATTGGTAAGCCAAGTGCATACAATATAATGTTTTGCACGGTTGTATAAAATTATTTCGTGCTATTGGATTGTTTGACCGGTTAGTTACTAAAGCATTAATGTGTTGTAAATATAATACTATTACTACATGATGCTCGAACTCGAGCAAATAATTTTCTTATGCTTTGGAATATCCAGTTGCCATTCCAGTGGTCCTTTATTATACTGTCTGTAATATCCGTTTGTTAATAAAGTGTCCTGTATCAACAACTGTTCAAGCAAATATTTTATTGTTTTGGGTTTACCTATGTCCGGTTCTATTAGTTTTTATCGTGATGCCATTCCAACATTAGTTTGTGTTTAAGTTGTATTTTAAGTGTTAAATAAATAAGGGTAACATGAATAAATGTAAAGTAAAGTTTTATTAAATACATTAGACTCACTAGTAAAACAAACAACAAGACAATCTTAAACATATGATAATATAAACAAAGTTAAATGACAACCAGCAGGGTAGCCAACCAGTACATCTCCCCCTTCAAAGATTAAGTCTCTTGGGAGGTTTTACACAACGCCCTGATCTTGTCATAACACATGTTGAGGTTTCCCTAGATGTGCCATGCGAAACCGATGGAGATTTTGTTAAGCAAGTGTGGTCGTGATTAGTTGTTTCATGATCACTAGGCTGATTCACTGGTAACAGAACATTGGTGTATGACATTGGTGGGATTCGAATGTTTTCTTTTTGAGGGCTTGGAATAGGGAATAAATGAAATCGGTTCCTCCGGACTGTAGTTCCTTTGTCTGTCAGCACATTATAAGAACGTGGATAGTTCAGCTTTTCAACTACCTCACCCTCTCGCTTGAGATCAGAAATCCAAACTTTGGAACCCAGATTTAACATTGGTAATGGGCGAGTACCATGTCGTTTATCATAGTTCCGTTTGTAGTTTTCTCTATAACGAATCTCTTTTTCTCGGAGATGAGTGAAGTCTGGCTTTTGCTCAAGGTGACGTGGTAGGGTAGGCAAAGTATCACGAAGTCGACGTCCCATTAGTAACTGTGCTGGACTGTATCCATTGGCAAGGGGAGAGTTCCTGTAAGAAAGTAGTGCCAAATAGGGGTCTTCTTTGTTTTTCCTTAGTATAGTTTTAGCAATTTTTACAGCTGCTTCTGCCGACCCATTGCTCTGGTGAAACTGAGGACTGCTGGTTTTACATACAAAGTTGTATTGCTGGGCGAATTTTTTTAAATTCGGAACTTGTAACTCAAAATTGGGTTCCACTGTCAGAATATACCACCTCAGGGATACCATGACGAGAAAATGTTGACTTGCATTTCTCAATAACTTCAGAGGCAGTGAGCGATTGTAGGGTTGCAATTTTAAAGTACCTGGAAAACTGATCTGTTATCGTAATGAACCACTTTCCATTTACTTTGAACAGATCCATTGCTGCTTTTTCCCATGGACGAGAAGGAAACTCAGAGCAAATGAGAGGCTCATTTCGATTTTCTCTATACTTTATACATATAGGGCATGATGCAACCATGAGATTTATGTCTGATGCCATTCCTGGCCACCATAAGCTGAATCTAGCCTTTTCTCGACATTTAGTAGCCCCCAGATGGCCAACATGAATTCTATGAAGCATTTCTTCACGAAGACTTGGTGGTACAATTATCCTTGAATTGCGAAGCAGCAAGTTTTCTGCCAAAGATATTTCGTCTTTAACTGAGAAGTAAGGGACTAGCTGAACTGGAAGTTGTGATTTTTCTGGCCATCCAGTAACGCAATACTTTTCAATCGTCTTGAAGATTGGATCTGCTTGCTGAGCTTTCCATAACTTGGTTATGTTTTGATCAGTTGCAGGTATGGATTCAACCACATTATTGACAAAGGCTTCAATTTCCTCTTCCATATCATATTTTTCCTTAATAGGAATTGGACATCTAGAAAGACAATCTGCAGGAGCAAGATGTTTTCCTGCAGTATATGTTATTGAGTAAGAATACCGCATCATACGAAGTCTCATTCGCTGTAAGCGAGGTGTAATCTCATCCAAATTTTTTGACGAAAATATTTTCACAAGAGGTTTGTGGTCAGTTTCGATGACAATATCCCGACCAATTATATAATCTCTCAGCTTGTCACATGCCCATGTAACAGCTAAAGCTTCTCTTTCTATATTTGAGTAGTTACTTTCAGTTTCAGTAAGTGATCGCGAAATATACGAAACTGGTCTGAATTTGCCATCATCTTGCTTCTGAAGGAGTACTCCGCCGAGCCCGTATGAAGAAGCGTCAGCTGACACGAGGGTAGGCAAGCGAGGGTCGTAAAATGCGAGTTGGGGTGTGGTGGTCAAAAGTTTCTGTATAGTTTTAAAAGCATTTTGTTGTTGTTCTCCCCAAAACCATTCGTTTTTTCCTTTGAGGAGGTCATGAATGGGCTTCAGAATTTCAGATCTGTTTGGAATGTATTTGCCGCAAAAATGTATCATACCGAGAAAACGTTGTACTTCTTTCTTGTCAGTTGGAGGTTTCATCTGAAGAATTGCTTTAACTCTCTCTTGGCTGATTTGAACGCCTCGGGATGAAATGTGATGCCCTAGAAATTGTACTTCGGGCTGCGAAAAAACAGTTTTCTCCTTATTTAAGGTTATTCCAGCATTCCTAAGCTTTCTGAAGAACTTCGTGTACAATTTTGTCATGTTCTGCTTGACTTGAGCCCCATATAAGTATGTCATCTATATGGGCCAAACAGTTTTGTTGAGAACCTAGAGCTTCTTGGATTCGTTTTTGGAAATACTCAGGAGCACTAGTGATTCCAAATGGAAGAACTTTGAATTTGTAACGTCCCCACGGTGTTAAGAACGTAGTAAGGTCTTGTGACTCTTCAGCAAGAGCAATCTGCCAAAACCCATGGTTGGCGTCCAGCTTGGAAAACACCTTTGCGTTTTTTATTCGAGCCATTGTATAATCGATTCCCCAAATTGGGTGTGTTTGCCGATAAACATTTTTATTCAGCATAGTGAGGTCCACACATATTCTAACTTGAGTACTTTCCTTTTTTGGTACGACCATACATTGGGGCACACCATGAAGTAGCATGATCAACTGGAGTTATGACATCCATTTGCAACATTTTTTCAATCTCCTTCTTGGTTTTATCCCAAAGTGGAACGGGAATCCGACGTGGTACTGTAATTGCATAAGGTTTTGCCTCCTCTTTCAGTTCAATTTTGTAGCTTCCCTTCATTCTCCCGAGTCCACAGAAGAAGTCAGGAAATTCTTTAAACCAGTTGTTAGAAGGTACAGTTGTCTTAGATATTTCTCGAATAACAGGTAGTAGATTAAGTTTTTCTATGGCTGGTCTGCCGAGCAATGGAGTTGTACACTTGTCAGCCACATACATTTTCTCTTTGCACGCTTGTCCTTTGTAGGACAGCATTGCAGTGACGGTTCCAAGTACAGAAAGAGGTAATCCCCCTGCCCCACTTAACATTCTTTTTGTGGGCTGAACTTCGAGTTTCTTGTTGAGTTTTATACTGGACGGTATAACTGTCACATCTGCACCCGTGTCAATTTTAAACTTCACTGTGTCGTTTTCGTTAATACCCACGTCAATCAGCCATGGATCTTTCTTAACTTCATTGGATTTTACACATCCGATAAAGTGTTTTGATGGACGAGGTCCATTATCACAATCAGAAGAGTCGTCTGAATCATTCAAATCAATTTCACGAACTTTATTTTGTAAACAGCACTGTGAAAAATGTTCAGTTCGGCTGCATTTAGAACATTTTTTGTTTTTTGCAGGGCATATTCCTCTTCGATGAGAAGGCGTTGAACCACACCATACACAAGATTCTGAGTATTTGTTTACTGTCGAACTTGAATACTTCGGAGGCCTTTGATTATGTGTCTCTTTTTTAAATGAACGTCTTGGATAACCAAACCGAGAGTTTTGAAGACTGCATGAATTCTGTTGATTTCTGTTCACAGCATCGATTGATGTCAAGTTTAGTTCTTCTTTTTGACGTTTCAATTCCTCTGATTTACGAAGAGATGCTAAAGCAGTTTCTAAAGTCACTTTATTTTCTAGTTGCAGTTTGTCACTAAGATCTTGGTCATGCATACCAATAATAATAACCATTAGTAGCATTTGTTCTTCAAGGGTCCCCCATTCGCAAGTTCGAGCTAATATCAATCTGTCACAAAATCTTCTGCAGTTTCTGAAGTGCCTTGTTTCCGGCGTAGAAATTTGACTCTTTCATAGATAATATTTTTCTTTGGAGTAAAATGACCATCAAATTTGGCCATAACAATATTGAATTTTGTTTGTTCAGCAGTAAGATTGAAGGACGAAAGTATTTCTTCTGATTTTGAGCCCATTGCATAAATCAGCGTACTGACTTGCTTTTCTTCAGAAGTTTCATCTAAATCACTTATTGTACGATATCGCTCAAAACGTCTCTTCCAAGATGACCATTCCGATGGTTGGAAGGAAAAAGGTTCAGGCATTCTTATCTGTGTATGAGACATGTTGCTTGTTAGTTGAAAATGGTAGCTACCATTGAAGTTGTTTTACTTACCCGTAACTACGCAAAAGACTGCGCCATGTTTAAGTTGTATTTTAAGTGTTAAATAAATAAGGGTAACATGAATAAATGTAAAGTAAAGTTTTATTAAATACATTAGACTCACTAGTAAAACAAACAACAAGACAATCTTAAACACATGATAATATAAACAAAGTTAAATGACAACCAGCAGGGTAGCCAACCAGTACAGTTTGAAACAGCTGTCCTCGCTCCTGAACAGTTTTGTTAGTGCATTTCAAAAGCTGTTAAATATTCATTTAAGTTGATTTATATCATTCCATAGACTAAAATTGGAACTTTGAAAGCCCAACGGGACAGAGATCTGAGGTGGGTGTTTTCCAAAAACATAAAAGACACATCAATACGGTAAGGGCTTTCAAATAACGCATAAAACATGGTTTAAGACATAACATTTTTAATCGTGATAAAATAAACGTTTTATCTTTCAATATCCTTTTTTCTATATCGAACAGGATACTGAAAGGTAAATACTCCCGTAGCAGCAAACCTGCGTACCAAGCGAATTTCCAATGCAAATATATCTATCTTAATACCAAATAAAGCCACATACCAAGTTTCATCAATATACAATCATAAATAAACGATTTATGACATTTTAATTATTCTCCATAAGAATAACATGGCGGCTGAGTGTGCAGGTTTCCTGAAACAAGGAACACAAAAAATGGGTTTGTAAACAAATATGAATATAACACAACTAGGCGAAGCCACATACCAAGTTTTATTGATTTATGTTCATAATTAAGGAAGACATAATATTTTACTTTTTCTCCATAAGAATAAATGGGGGCTGAGTACGCAGGTTTGCTGCTACGGGAACCATCGGTAAATTTTTTTGCGCTAATCACAATAGACCACAACCAGATGAAGCCATATACCAAGTTTGGTCGGTATACGTTCATAAATAAGCGAGATATAAAATTATTCTTATTCTCCATAAGAATAACATTGGACAACGTACTGTGTTTAGCACTTTTAATATCTCCGTAACCAATTAACGTAGAACAATGATCAAAACACCAAATTGTGTGTATTTTTAAGCTGAATCCAACGGTGAAAAATAAAATAAAATAAACTTGTCCGATATTTATGAAATTCGGTATACACGTGTAAAGCAACACTTATGACTTTAAGTTCGGAAACCAGACAGATCGATCAATCCAAAGGTGTGTTTTGGGGGGTTTTGTACCCCAAAAATGGGTTTTTAGAATTTTTACATATAATATCTGAAAAGGCAAATTTTATTTTTCACCGTTGGATTCAGCTTAAAAAACACAATTTGATGTTTTGATCATTGCTCTACGTCAATTGGTTACGGAGATATTAAAAGTGCTAAACACAGTACGTTGTCTAATGTTATTCTTGTGGAGAAAAAGACAAAATTTATATCTCGCTTATTTATGAACATACACTGACGATACTTGGTATCTGGCTTCATCTGATTGTGGTCTATTGTAATTAGCACAAAAACACAACATTTTACCGATGATTCCTGTAGCAGCAAACCTGCATACTCAGTCCCCATGTTATTCTTATGGAGGAAAAGTAAAATATCATATCTCCCTTAAGTATGAACATGAATTTATAAAACTTGGTACATGGCAATTAGTTGAGTTCCATTGATATTTTCATAAAAACCAATTTTATGCCGATGAATCTCGTAGCAGCAAATCTGGGTACTCATCTCCCATGTTATTCTTATGAAGAATAATTAAAATGTTATATATCGCTTATTTATGAATGTTATATGGATGAAACTTGGTATGTGACTTAATTTAGTTGAGTTCTATTGATATTTTCATAAAAACCCATTATTTTTCAATCTTTGTTGCAGCAAACCTGCGTACTCATACCCAATGTTATTCGTAAGAAGAATAATTACTACTTTATATATCGCTTATTTGTGATTTTTTTAGGAATCTTGATAAGTGGCTTAAAGTGTTATTAAGACATTTGTGCATTGGAAATTCGCTGAGTACGCAGGTTTGCTGTGACGGTGGTATTTATAAATACTAGAATTTCTTATGCGCCTCCGGTTTTAGAAGGAGAATAGTAAATTGTTAAAAATTACTGTCTGTTGTTAGATATACTCCTTAAACAGCCGTTTATTTAATTTAATTGAATTGAGTAAAAAAAACCATGTTACATAAACCAGATAAAACTCTCCTCCATATGAATAACATGGGGACTTGGGCAGGGCCAGCGCCCTGAGGCCTAAATTCTGAGCTAATCCGGGAGGCGAGTGAGCGAAGCGAACGAGCTCTTATTGAAAATGAAAGAGTATTTGACATAAACAAAATCCAATGACATTAGGACAGGACAACGTTTGTCGGGCCAGCTAGATAACCTTCCATAAGATTTACATTCCGGCAGAGCCCAAAAGGTGAATGTGGATTATAAGGGAATTCGTAGAACCTACATCTCAACGTCTTTTTATTGACACGTCAAGCCAAAAAATCGGTTCGGTAGTTCTTCAGGTATCCTAAAATGTGTGTTAAGGCATGATTATCCACACAGTGACTACGGATCATGTTTTGCACACGACACCGACTGCATTAGTGAGTGAGTCGTGTGCATTTCTGCCGCCGGCGAATCGCCTCCACTTCCGCGACGGCGGCTTTCATCGCGCGTGACGTGAAATCTACAGCGTGAAATAAACCGCGTTCCATACGGTCTTTCAGGGGGGAGAAGCGGTTGATGTGTAGTATCGAGTACACAGAATACATTTGTGTTTGAAATGCCAAGTCGGGTGAAAACTGAACACTATTTTCGAAATTCTATTCTAAAAATCAAATAATTTCATCTATATTAAAAAAAATTATAATGTGACAATTACATCTTTAATGTTCTAGTAAATTATAAATAAAATGCAAATTAATTTATTCACAACAAATATACAAACATATACATGAATTTGACAAATGTGATAGTGTGAGCAATGCTTGTGAGCAGGGACCGAGTCGCTAATACGTGAAATAAATAAAAGTATCTGTTCATATGTGTAAAATTGAAAGACAACATTATTCACAAATCCATAGGCAACATCAAAATAAAGAGTAATAAAACGGAATAGTTCCGTAGGATTTGGAAAAGGAATAACATTAGGATATAAGAATATTTGATTTCTGAGACTATTTTGCAAAGACTTTTCAAAATTTGTTCATGAAAAAAGAATCAAGCTTGAGTACTAATTATAGGTCCAAGCGACGAGGCATTTCTCAGTCCGTATTATGCGCGTTATATTATGAATAAATAATAATTTTCAAAATTCAAACCTAAATAAAAATAATGGTAAATCGGAAAATTTCTTCCGTTATCCTAAGGAATATTATGTACATGTTGGATTGGTAAAATCCGCTGGATAATAAACGCTTATTGGTTTGAATTAGGATTACTTATAAATTAGGATTAGGATTACTAACAAAGTTAAAACTATAAGTACACTGAATGTAATTGGTTTTTTGGTTTTTAACTCGGTGAAGTGGAACAAACAACAACACTAAACTAACGCATACAAACTGTTCCTCATGCTTCGTTTAACATGTTCGTATTTTTTCTATTTAATTAATTTGTTATGGAAGGGATGACAGATTTGTTAACAAAATTTAAAACAGTATCTCGTTAAAATCTTTGCAAAATAATTATTTTTACAAGTTTTCAGCTTTTAAAAATGTACTGTGATTGTGTTACGTAACATATGAGGGGATCACAAGTTCCATGGTTCTATCCCCCCCCCCAAAAAAAAACAATCATGAGTATTAGTAATGTGATAATATTGATGGAGTTGGAGGTTTAGAAGATAAAGTATAGAAAAGGTTGAACATATTTTTTATATAAAAGGTGGAATAATTAATAATAACTATCGATCGGTCGGTTTTCCTCATTCAAAACGGAAAATAGATAAAGATAGTAGAACATTGTTACACATCACACAAATAATGCTGTAGTACCTACGGATATTATCAAAACTCAGTAGAACATTGTCACACAGCACACAAATAATGCTGTAGTACCTACGGATATTATCATAACTCAGTAGAACATTGTCACACAGCACACAAATAATGCTGTACTACCTACGGATATTATCATAACTCAGTAGAACATTGTCACACAGCACACAAATAATGCTGTAGTACCTACGGATATTATCAAAACTCAGTAGAACATTGTCACACAGCACACAAATAATGCTGTAGTACCTACGGATATTATCATAACTCAGTAGAACATTGTCACACAGCACACAAATAATGCTGTAGTACCTACGGATATTATCATAACTCAGTAGAACATTGTCACACAGCACACAAATAATGCTGTACTACCTACGGATATTATCAAAACTCAGTAGAACATTGTCACACAGCACACAAATAATGCTGTAGTACCTACGGATATTATCATAACTCAGTAGAACATTGTCACACAGCACACAAATAATGCTGTAGTACCTACGGATATTATCATAACTCAGTAGAACATTGTCACACAGCACACAAATAATGCTGTACTACCTACGGATATTATCATAACTCAGTAGAACATTGTCACACAGCACACAAATAATGCTGTACTACCTACGGATATTATCATAACTCAGTAGAACATTGTCACACAGCACACAAATAATGCTGTACTACCTACGGATATTATCATAACTCAGTAGAACATTGTCACACAGCACACAAATAATGCTGTAGTACATACGGATATCATCATAACTCAGTAGAACATTGTCACACAGCACACAAATAATGCTGAACTACCTACGGATATCATCAAAACTCAGTAGAACATTGTCACACAGCACACAAATAATGCTGTAGTACCTACGGATATTATCATAACTCAGTAGAACATTGTCACACAGCACACAAATAATGCTGTACTACCTACGGATATTATCATAACTCAGTAGAACATTGTCACACAGCACACAAATAATGCTGTAGTACCTACGGATATTATCAAAACTCAGTAGAACATTGTCACACAGCACACAAATAATGCTGTAGTACCTACGGATATTATCATAACTCAGTAGAACATTGTCACACAGCACACAAATAATGCTGTAGTACCTACGGATATTATCATAACTCAGTAGAACATTGTCACACAGCACACAAATAATGCTGTACTACCTACGGATATTATCATAACTCAGTAGAACATTGTCACACAACACACAAATAATGCTGTACTACCTACGGATATTATCATAACTCAGTAGAACATTGTCACACAGCACACAAATAATGCTGTACTACCTACGGATATTATCATAACTCAGTAGAACATTGTCACACAGCACACAAATAATGCTGTAGTACATACGGATATCATCATAACTCAGTAGAACATTGTCACACAGCACACAAATAATGCTGTACTACCTACGGATATCATCATAACTCAGTAGAACATTGTCACACAGCACACAAATAATGCTGTAGTACCTACGGATATTATCAAAACTCAGTAGAACATTGTCACACAGCACACAAATAATGCTGTAGTACCTACGGATATTATCATAACTCAGTAGAACATTGTCACACAGCACACAAATAATGCTGTACTACCTACGGATATTATCATAACTCAGTAGAACATTGTCACACAGCACACAAATAATGCTGTACTACCTACGGATATTATCATAACTCAGTAGAACATTGTCACACAGCACACAAATAATGCTGTACTACCTACGGATATTATCATAACTCAGTAGAACATTGTCACACAGCACACAAATAATGCTGTACTACCTACGGATATTATCATAACTCAGTAGAACATTGTCACACAGCACACAAATAATGCTGTACTACCTACGGATATTATCATAACTCAGTAGAACATTGTTACACAGCACACAAATAATGCTGTACTACCTACGGATATTATCATAACTCAGTAGAACATTGTCACACAGCACACAAATAATGCTGTAGTACCTACGGATATTATCATAACTCAGTAGAACATTGTCACACAGCACACAAATAATGCTGTACTACCTACGGATATTATCATAACTCAGTAGAACATTGTCACACAGCACACAAATAATGCTGTACTACCTACGGATATTATCATAACTCAGTAGAACATTGTCACACAGCACACAAATAATGCTGTACTACCTACGGATATTATCAAAACTCAATTAGTTTCTCATCACTAGTGTAAATAAAATACCAATTATATTCCAAAAGGTATATTTCAAGTTAAAATCTGAAGTCATCTTCAGCCTAGTTCAAAACGTTTAAAAAAAAGAAAACCTACGGATAATAACCTTGGGATGATATCTAAATACATATCTATCTAAATACAGCATCAGTGTGGTTAACTGAAGTTCTTAACATTTTAAACTACTTTTAGACTAGCATTTTTAGGATTTTGGAGTATAGTTTTCAATTAGTTCCAATAATTCATCAAGTCGATCTTCATGTTTTAATTCAATAAAACAATATATCACCCCTTGAGTTCGTGCGTTTAAAATCCCCTTCTAATTACACCACTGGTATGTTTGATACCTCGATCCCTGTAATCACGTATTTAGTTTATAAGTGAAGCGTTCCGCTTACAACAAGCTGCAAAGTAGGAGCTCGGAGAGATAACTCAATTTCCACAACACTACAGATATAGGGTAAAAGCAGCAGCTTCCCAACTATGTCGATAAATCAGCAAAATGGAAGTTAATGCCCAGCGGCTCAACATTTGGCACACCACCTGACGGCTTGGCCCAGTTTCTGTGAAGTTAATCGAGTTACGAAACTATTTAATCAACCTACAGTCTAATTGGATGAAAGGAAATGCTCCCAACTTCTAACGCCACAGTAATAATCATAAGATACTATTTAGTTCTCTAATTATTCAATTGATCAAATTATAAATTATTTTGATTTAATTATCAATTGATATTGAACATGAAGTTATGAGTATTAATTTTTTTACTTTCTCCCCCTATACGTAGTATTAGAAAGAAAGTATTGTTTACGTCAACATTTTCGAATTTGAGTTGTTCGTGGAAATATTTGTTTTGGTGCTCCCTGAACCCAAAAAAGTGGTTTTTAAGTGATGTCTGTCTGAGTGTGTGTGTCTGTGTGGACGTGTACAGAGCTAGAGCCCTAAACAATGGGCCGTTATGAAATTTGGTTGTAGGTACTAATCCACGATATCTGCAGGCGTTTATTTCATTTTTTTAATTTTGGATTTTTAAGGGTAATTATCCCCCAAAAACCGCCCAAAAACATGAAAATTCAAAATTTCTCAAAAACGGCTCAAACGATTTTGATTAAATTTTAGTCGTTTGTAGAACTTTAGTTTTCAAACAAATAACCCAACCACATTTCTGTAAAATTCGAGTTCAGAAATTACAGGACTCAAAACATCAAAAATTCAGTTTTTTATTTTTCATAAAAATACATAAATATAAAATACCCCGTCGCAGCAAACCTGCGTACTCAGCGAATTTCCAATGCATATATATGTGACTCACTACAACATAGAGCTACTTATCAAATTTCACAAAAATACATCCATAAATAAGTGATATATAGCATTTTATTTATTCTCCATAAGAATAACATTAGGGATGAGGACGCAGGTTTGCTGCAACGAGGAAGATAAGTAATATGTTTTTTTTCAATTATCAATATAACTCAACCAGATGAAGCTATATACCAAGTTTTATTAATTTAGGTTCATAATTAAGGGAGATATACAACTTCACTTATTCTCCATACGAATAACATGGGGGCCGAGTATGCAGGTTTGCTGCGACGGGGACTATCAACAAAAACTTGTTTTTTGTGCTAATATCAATATACCACAACTAGTTGAAGCCACATACCAAGTTTCATCAATATACATTCAAAAATAATCGAGATATAGAATTTTATTTGTTTTCCATAAGGATAACATTGGACAACGTACTGTGTTTAGCACTTTGAATATCTCTGCAACGGTTGAACGTAGAACAACGATTAAAACACCAAAATGTTTGTTTTGTTGAGCTAAACACATTAATAAACAGAAATGTGAAGTTTTTAGTAAAACTATCTGAGAAAAATCTAAAACCCTTTTTCCCATAAGATTAACATGGGACACGTTTTTTTTTGATTTTCTCCGCAACCAATTAACCTTGGTTAATAACTCAAAATACCAAATTATTTGTTTTTTTAAGCTCTATAAAATGGCTATAACCAATATTGAGTGTTTTTAACATTTTGGGGTCAAATTTGCAAAAAAAAATTTTGGAAAATTGTAAACCCCCATAAAACCCCCTTCCCATAGTGCGATCGATCTGATTCTCGAACTTAAAGTCAGAAATGCTACTCTCCAAATTTGTGTCAAATTTTATCAAAATCGGGTGTTTCTTTCAAAAGTTATCGCGGTAACGGACATATATATATATATATATATATATTAATAAGAAATAAAGGAATAAACCTTGAGTACCCTTTTTTCATTTTTATTTTACACGACACGTGTTTCGAAAATATATATATATGTATGTATGTATAAATATATATACATATATATAAATTTGAACGAATAGTGTTTTGGCATCTGGGGACCTCAAAACGAAAAGTTATCATGGTCTCGGGCTTAAGTCTTACTATGCCACCTACGGTAATAGCTTCTTCCCTATAGGGGAAATTCGCTAAAAATATTACTATTCACCATTAAAAATAGCTTAAAAACTAAATAATTTAATATTCTGAATTACTATTCTACGATTGCTGGTTGCGGAGAAAATTTAAATTTTCATTTTGCAGTAAACGCAGTACGTTGTCCAATGTTATCCTTATGGGGAATACAAAAATTACTATTTCTCTCTTATTTACTGATCAGTTCAATTCAAACTTGATATGCTTGTCAAGTTATCATTGAACAAAACAGAGGAAATTCGAAATATATTGCCCCTTAATAACCCTGGGGGGAGTAGGGGGCATTTCCCCTCTTAAAACCACGAGTGTAGTAATGGATTCTGTAGTGCCTCCAAAGCAGGGATTTGGGTGGATGTTTTTTAAAACAACTTGTTTACAAGATGTAATGTACATTTTACCGTGCTTCGTATTCTATATTTAGTAAATAAAAGTAATTAATTTATTAAAGTTGGGCTAAAAGGGAGAAAGTATGTGTCAGTTTCCTGTTACCGTTTATTAAATACGTGCTTGTGCTATTGTTTAAGACGTTTTCTTTTACGTAATTGCGATGTTGTCAACTATAGCAAAACAAAGTAGTACAAATTAAATATTACATTAATATTCTTCCTTCGGGATCAATATTTCACCCTCAAAATTACAACAGAATTTCTCGATTTTTGTTCAGTGAGTTTTGAATTATAAAACTTCTATTTTCTATGCATGTTTGGAAGAAAACAAAAGCTCTTTTGATTTGCCTTTCGGAGATTTGAGAAACACCCAGCTTTAGGACTACACCCCATGGACTTTCAAAGTTCAAATGTTGTGTGTGTGTGTGTGTGTGTGTGTGTGTGTGTGTGTGTGTGTGTGTGTGTGTGTGTGTGTGTGTGTGTGTGTGTGTGTGTGTGTGTGTGTGTGTGTGTGTGTGTGTGTGTGTGTGTGTGTGTGTGTTTGGACTTATTTTATTTACTTAGCTGATCATTAGAATAAAAAAACTTTTAGCAAATATGGTTCTGTGCTTGAGACATCCCAAGGCGGAGAACGGGACACTAGCTTGGATGTTATAATTATTATTTATATTTATGTTATAAGATTGTGGTGGACGTTAAATACATACATTACAAATAAAATCAAAATTAAGTGTACTGTTATAGCAATTTTAAATAAAACACATTACAAAAACTCATATTCTTCATTAATCTTCCATACAGTACTTTCTAATAATTAAATGACTTTATAAAACATAAATTTAGCAACTTAAGTAGTTTAATCGCAAAACACTTAACCAAACTAACACAAAAAGGAAACAAAACTTTGAAGTAAGATGTTCAAGAAGAGCTAAATAATTGTGTAAAATAAATTTAATTGCTCTTCTTGTAAAGAGCACCTCGCCCTTAAAAAGAAGAAAGACTAGCTGTAGCTGTAATAATTGTTTCTCATTACACTAATTGAGTAGTTTTGTTAACTTGACTGTTCTTACAAGTCGTTTGTCCGATGGTAAAAAAGATGTTGCATTTTTCTTCAGAGTTTTCTAAAGCACCTAACCAGGATCTAAATGTTATATAAATTAATTGAAATGGTAAACTCCACAATTATAATATAGTTAAAGTAAAATACAACTAGAGTTCTCAATTCAGATACTTTTAAGTGTTATTACAATTTTGTATTCTGACTCAATATAAGTTTTACAATATTATAGAAACACCGGAAATATGTTGTTTCAACACTTCTACAGGTTTAGAAGGAGCCTGGAAGTGAATGGCTAATTTTAATGTCGTTATACGGGGGTAAGGGTGAGTTTTGTTTGGATTTTGCTCCCCCAACATCTTATCCGTTGCCTAGGAGACAAGCCTACACCTTCAAGGGGCCAATGACATATTTGGTTCATGACTAACGAGAGCATTAACTTAAATGCCATATATCCGGGGTAAGGGTGATTTTTGTTCAGATTCTTGCTCCCCCAACAACTTATCCGTTGCCTAGGAGACAAGCCTACACCTTCAAGGGGCCAATGACATAAGCGGTTCATGACTAACGAGAGCATTAACTTTAATACCATATTTCCGGAATAAGGGTGAGTTTTGTTTGGACTCTTGCTCCCACAACAACTTATCCGTTGCCTAGGAGACAAGCCTACACCTTCAAGGGGTCAATGTCATAAGCGGTTCATGACTAACGAGAGCATTAACTTTAATGCCATATTTCCGGGATAAGGGTGAGTTTTGTTTGGATTCTTGCTCCCCCAACAACTTATCCGTTGCCTAGGAGACAAGCCTACACCTTCAAGGGGCCAATGACATAAGTGGTTCATAACTAACGAGAGCATTAACTTTAATGCCATATTTCCGGGATAAGGGTGAGTTTTGTTTGGATTCTTGATCCCCCAACAACTTATCCGTTGCCTAGGAGACAAGCCTACACCTTCAAGGGGCCAATGACATAAGTGGTTCATAACTAACGAGAGCATTAAATTTAATGCCATATTTCCGCGATAAGGGTGAGTTTTGTTTGGATTTTTGCTCCCCCAACAACTTGCCCGTTGCCTAGGAGACAAGCCTACACCTTCAAGGGGCCAATGACATAAGTGGTTCATAACTAACGAGAGCATTAACTTTAATGCCATATTTCCGCGATAAGGGTGAGTTTTGTTTGGATTCTTGCTCCCCCAACAACTTGCCCGTTCCCTAGGAGACAAGCCTACACCTTCAAGGGGCCAATGACATAAGTGGTTCATAACTAACGAGAGCATTAACTTTAATGCCATATTTCCGGGATAAGGGTGAGTTTTGTTTGGATTCTTGCTCCCCCAACAACTTGCCCGTTGCCTAGGAGACAAGCCTACACCTTCAAGGGGCCAATGACATAAGTGGTTCATAACTAACGAGAGCATTAACTTTAATGCCATATTTCCGGGATAAGGGTGAGTTTTGTTCGGATTCTTGCTCCCCCAACAACTTGCCCGTTGCCTAGGAGGCCCGTCTTCACCTTCAAGGCTTTATACCGCAGCATTTATTTACGGACAGCATATTTAATTTATCAAGATATATTTTATAATGATATAAACTATTATTTATCGCAATGTTACGTATGCTGTGCTGTATTGTAATGTAATACTTGAATTTGTGTAGTATAATATTTGTTATATAATAAACAGCTTGACCAAGCGTTTCCAATGAGTCTTTTTTTATATTAACTGTAACATCCCTGAATTGGCAAGAAAGTTTGAAATGTTCTTATAGTTCAAATCTTGTTAAACCAAACATAACATAGATATTATTGGTGTTATGTTCACTGAATAAGGATACTAATATAAATGTTACAGTTGTCATAATAAAAACTGAGTACCCTTGGGTTTTTATTTTTTATTGTATTCTATTGTAATAGAATAAAAAATAAAAAATAAAAGAGTACTTAATTTATATTATGATAATTTTAACATAACATAAATAATACAGTTGTAAATCAGCCGACGTCAACCACATGAGAATGAATAACAAACTCACAAAGAAACTATCCTCTGACACTGACATTAAAATATGTTGAACTACTATGGCCACTATATTTGTGGGGTGCCCTACAAAAAATACCTAATGTTTAATACCGTTTTATATCCAAAAACTCATATAACATGATTTTAGCTAATAAATTCATCTGAAGAAACATCCGATTAATTCATAATTTTATAAGGATGTTAAGGCCAAATAAATATCCCTCTACGTACGGTACAGGGGAGTTAACTTAACATGGTGGTGTCAAAACATAAATCAAGTGGTGCGTTTAAATTTAATTTCCACTATTTAGCAATACGATTTGAATGCGCAAAAAACATTAAGCTGAGTAAAAAGCAATGTACCATTATTAAATTTTGCGTTATTATTTTATATCAAGCGGGAATTCCTGAGTTTCACACAGGTCAATCGGGGATGGCAAAATTAATACTTGATTTTTCATGATTCCTTTTGCGATTACAGCAAATACTTTAAACAAGTCCATTCAAATAAAAAATCTCTGTAACGAATTAGCTGCCCTCTCAATCTAAAAATAATCAAATATATATATATATAATAACTTTAATTTTCTTGGTGTACTAATTTGGGCTCTCTTCCTATTCTACGTTATTTTTATCTTCATAATGCCAAAAATATATTAATGTTCTTAGAATTTGTTTTGACAAAAGTGAGTTCTTCCTAAAAAAATTATAAGCGTGCGTTTTTAAAGAAATATTTATGGAAGGGGAATGTCAAAAAGTTAAAATATTTATATTATGTCCAAATCATCCTCAGTCCTAGAGTTTTCTTAATGCCAGTCATGCGGTTTTAGTAATAGTTTGCAATGGTTAAAAACATACTAATCTGTCCGTTTCTTGGGAAATTTGTTTACAGATATATAAAAAGCGGGTTCAATGTCGAGTTACGAAGGCGAATATAGTAGTGTTAGTGTCAGGTTTACACAGACAGCCCCTTATAACGCCCGCAGATGTCAATGTCACAGTTCGAGGGTCAATCGGCGAACGTTTGTCAATCTCTATTGTTGGGGAGCACAAGTTTGACAAGTGTTTGTTGTCACTAGGTAAATCAACTCTTTCAAATACTCGGAACAGATGGTGCTAACGGCTCCTCTGATTTGTAAATCCTTCACGTATTTTGGATATAAGACATGTCAGAATTGGGAATGTTTAAGTCACGGTTTATATTAAGAAAGTAGATTTTGTAAAAAATGTTTAAAAGCGGGTGGATTTTAATTTACTAGTAAGACTTGTTTTGACTTTCAATTTGTAAAGCTTTAAAATCATAAAAACAAATAAATATTATTAAATATAAGGATGATTTATATAAGACATTTATTTGTTGCGATAGCAAAATTATTTTTTTAATAAATTCAAAATAAATTACGATACAAAACTAGATAAAATCATGAAGCAAATTATGTATGAATTACACTATTGTAAGATGCATATTAAAAGCGGTTTTGAAAGTTCCATTTAATAAACAGCTGGGTTTTGGTTTTATTACAAAATAAAGTCTTGAAATTACATTTAAATTTTAAATCTATAATAGCTCTTCTTTTTGCAAAGAAATAAATTAAAATAATATTTCTATAGATCGATTTGGAAGACCTTCAAGCTAAAAGTGTGCTCATACAAGTTACTATTTAAGAGTTTAAAATCAAAGTTAGTGGCTTAACTAATTAGTAGACAGTTTATTTACAGTATAATTTAAAATCGTATAAAGTTTCACTTAGCACGAAAGCTTTAAATTATCGAAAGAATCACATTAAATCGATAGTGGTTTTCTAATTTTTTTAAAAATAGTTATCCTTTTTTCTTTTGTTAGTTGCTTTGCTCCATTAGAACCCGAGTAAAGTGAATTTCCAACAAAACCCATTCAAATCAGGCCCTTTACAATCGGCGATCTGCGACAAACATAAAAGAAATCACGCTTTTGACGGCGCGTTTGAGAGAGAAAACTGCAAGAATAATCTTGTCGTTACTTTTAAATGCCTCTGAATGGTATCGACGCTCAAAGAGCGTGGGTTTATCACAATGACTTTAACGACGTTTTAAATATTTTTGGGAGAAAAATACTTAAAATCATAGCGAAAAGTATTTTTTTGTTTAATACTTATCTGTTTATTTTCCTTAAAAGCTCCGCTTAATCACCTGATTAAGTTTCATAGTGAAATCAAACCACACAGCTGATCAAATTTTAATATTTAAAATGAGTTTTATCATACTGTACGAAAATCAGCTTTTTGGTCTTAATCGAAAAATTAATCTGTAAAATAGCATTTTTCTGGTACCTTAAAATAGCGCACAGAAAAATCAGCCGAGGATTTTTTAAGTGCGCTAACCTCAATAATTTATTTCGCACCAAGGGCCGAAAGTGGGGTTTTGCTGGCCCGAGATATTGTTTTATGACCGAGACGAAGTCGAGGTCATAAATCGTTCGAGGGTTATGCAAAACCCTTTTGGCAGAGGTGCGAACGCTATTTTTCATACTACAATTATTAACGGGTTAAATGTGATCGGTCATAAAACACGAGCGGCCTCATGCAATCTCGGACTGAAAACAGTTAACCAATAAACAAAACATCGATAGTACAATGTTTTGAATTTTGTTGTTATTTTTTCCAGTGTTTCAACCAAAGAACACAAAATAGTATGCACGTATTAACGAGATAATGTCGTGTACACTTGAAAACAAGTTGGCAACACTGCCTAAATAGATCAGCTGGCATTCGGCGCTAGGGCCGAAAATTTTCGGCCCTTGGGCGGAAAACTTTTTCTTTCGGTATTCATATGACGTTTCGAAAAAAGGTGATTACAGCGTAGTGTGGTGAAAAGATTGTTACTGTTAATTTTTACGTTTATGTAAATATTGTAAAGTTGTAGGTTAAATCTGAACTACCAAAACGATACTATGTGGTTAAAATCTTGCTGTTAGCGAATATACAATTTCCAATTGAAATTGCATGTCCATAAATGCATTTATATACAAGACCAAAGATATAATCGATAGACGGTCGCATAGAATTGCGCCAGATTTAGTATTGAACTTTTTGTGAAATATGAATTAATTTTGCTTAACGTCGCCAATAATAATTTTTAATTAAAATGTTGATATATTCCGTTTATTAATGACTCGTGGGCTATGGCAGGTCGTATTACAGTGTCTGATATTGGATAATTAATAATGCATATATTTCAACGTCAGGATTACCGATGTGAAATAGTCTCCGTTATAATAAATTACGTTTTGAGATTTCAATTGGGTAAAATATTTTAGCTGTGCAAATAATCTCTCAGCTTTTCATTTAAATAGCACGTTTCCATTTTGCTGTTTGGTTTTATATTTTCAACCTAAATTTCAATACATTTTAGATTTCAAATATATAAAAAATTGTATATATTAATTAATTATCTTTTATAATCTACTTGCTTACATTATTCATTTATTTGTATTCTCTAAACAAAATTTGTTTTCATAATTTCATTTCACTTTTAAAGAGGCAATAATTTATACACTTTCCTATGCTAAATTTATATAGATAAGTTACTAAATTAATAACTTAGTAACTCGTTTATTAGGGCAAATTGTCAAAATTAGTCAATCCACTAAACTAAACCCAGTTTGAATCAAATATAATAGGCCTACTCGTTTCCATAAAACATAGAATAAATAAACAAGTCCTTATAATCTGATTCTTAAGCCACTCTAGCTAGGAACAAGTTGTTTAAGTATTACAGTACATATTATATTACGTTAAAAAAAGAGCGAAAGGACAGGTGAAACGGCATATTAAATTACGACCAGGCTCATCTTTGGTGTAAGGGAGAGGTTGGCCTATTGTTTAGCATTAGCATAGGTCCTATACAGAACAGAGAAGTACAGTAAGTGTCCTTAAAAAGCTAAGAAAATATCAGGACTTGTGAGAGGTTCTCGTCTCTGTCGCCAGGAGCATTTACAGGTGTCAACAAGCGGCACAACCTCGAGGCTCCCTTGGTAAACACAGCCATAAACTGGCCAAATGTTGACAGCCGCTACTGACACCTTGGCGCTTTATTGACACTTTTCATCAGTAAAGGAGTTTCTTCACACTTGGTGATTACTTGAATTTATGAAAAACATATTTATTCACACGTACAATGCAATAATATTTTCCCGTACATGTCTTAAGATTCAGATCCAGTCACGCGTTCCTACCGGCTTCTCCCAAAAGGCCAATGTTAACTTTTAAAGAACGTTTATCCTGAACGGGTTATCCTAAATCGTTGATTTATGGTTTATTCCAAAAGGCAACAAAATACTTACAATTTTATTGAGCGTCTTCGCACGGGTATCACAAATACCACTTATAAAAATCATAAATATTGATTATTTAATTAGGAATTGGATTAAACGATAATTATTTTTGATATCAACATTACTGAAATGGCTGTATATTTTTGTGCCCCTTAAAGTCATAAATCAACGATTTCGGATAATCCGTCGAGGAGGGAGGGCTCTGAAAGTTAGCATTGGCCTTATGGGGGAAGCAGGTAGAAACGACAAACATTTCGTGACTGGAGCCTACTCTTAAAGCACCAATGCGTTGAATAAAGTCCAGTAGATGTTTGAACATCTCATATATGTAATGGGGCGAAGCTTGTTAAACCACAATACGGGTTCCAGTCTCAACGCTCTGCAGTGGTACTGGATCTGCAGTGTGATTTTATTTCCGAAGCTATTTAATTAGATCTTTGCATTGCCTTTACAGCTGTGTATGTAGCACGTTTGTGTTTTTTTATATATAATTGTCCATGATTTGTCTACTACCTCTGTTATGGTCTTGATATTCTTTGCACCTGAAGACGAGATCAGATTCACGTTGATTCTCTAATCAGTGGCAGAAAATTACCTTCCAGCTTTTTCATCATTGGCTGGCAACTACTTACAAGGGCAAGTTAATTATGTTAATTTTCGTTTCTAGCCACAATCGAACCTGTCACCTTACTCCTAGCCAACGCTCTACCAATGAGCATCGTGAAGAGTTTGCCCCTTCTACTCATGTCTAGGCCAATTGTATAACACTGTTTTCCACATAAAATTTGATGTACGTAAAATAGATAACTGCTCAACGCCCTTGGAGTTGTCCCCGTTGTTAATTGAGATTTAATTGACAAAAAGTCAAGATACAAAGTCTGAGTAAAACACTGTACTGTAGAAAAAGATTTGTAATGTTGTGTAAGATCGTTCCAGCTTTTCGAAACAGTAACTCCGTACTTACTTATTACTTACCCGTTGATTTATTACTTGATTAATATATCTATCGAGTTATCAGACTTGTTGACTGTGATCGAAAACACTATTTTCCCCGCCCAACATCACGAATTAAGCAATTTCAGATTCGCAGATGACCGCACATTCCGCAGGGAGAAAGGTGTTGGGAATTCCAGGAATTGCGGACTTCCCTAGAGAGAACCAGGATTCCCCTGTAATTTCATCTAATCAGCGAAATTAGTTGCGAATGCTGAACCCACAATTTGGCGCTGATTTCCACGGGGCCACACTACAGGAGGTACTTGCGGCGAAGCGGTTGAAGGAGGTTACAATCTCCCCAGCTGCACCAAGTTCCTGTTAAATCTCCCGGAAAATATCTCCAAGAATAGTCCACTAACATTAATGAGATCTGGCTCTTTTCTTTGTCCTTCGTTGCGAAATTGAAAACCGATTACACCGCTTAATTAGAAAGCGTGATCGTTTTGTGAAGCGCTCGTCTTTGTTCGTTTTAAATTCGTATTAAATTATACAGAACAATGAGTCGAGCCGATTCACAATTTATATCGGTATTGGGTTCTTATCTATTTTTTTGGTGTTATTTTATAATTAAGAGTTTAGTTTCGGAAACGCCTTATTAACGCCTTATTACGCCTTATATTTCCATAGTTATCATGCACCATTTTCACTTTAATTAATCGTTAATTATAGTTATTGGTAACTATTAAGGTCGATATTGAGTTTGTTAAGCTGTTTAAGTATTGATATTTTATACACAAAAATACTATGTCAAATATGGTATTATTTTAAAAATAACATTAAACATTTTGGAAGCCACGATAGCCTAATATAATAAAATTACTTACTAATCCATATGGATAAGGCATATAGATATAGATTAACTGTATCAGGAAACTGACGTATTATCTCTTTTGCTCTATTTTAATTAATTAAACCATTTTTATTTACTCAATATGGAATGTAAAGTGCGTTAGCATGTACAGAATATCTTCTAGTACAGTACATTTTTCAGAAATTTCGATCCAAACAATGTTATTGGAGAACTACAGAGTTATTTTCATAGTAGGACGTTATGTTATGGTTTTAGGTCAACAACACAGTCAGTATCATGTAAAAGTCATTAATATTTATTTATCTGCTTTTATATGTACAGAAAATCATAATTTAAACATTTTACAAGGTAAGTGTTTCTAAGCACATCGACAAACAAATTGGTCATACAAATTATAAATTTATTCTATTATTCAACCATGCTCATGCAGCAAACCCAGACACTGCATGATGAGCTCTCTCATGCACCAAATGGTGGATCGATGGCCCGGAGGCATTCAGGGCGGAGACCTCGCGTCGCCAGTCCTAAGACTCCAGGCGCCGCGGCGCCCCCCCCCCACGACGCCACCCCATACTAATACTCCTCCACTAGTCCCATATCCGCCAACGTGTTTCTGGGTCACTCATAAACACTGACCACATTCACACATTTAAAATTACACACAAAAACAATTTAACTGCTTTGTCAAATAGGATTAAACCCTCATTGCGTTTTCGTCTGTTATATGAAGCGTGTAAGAATCGGATATAAATTATGAGTTTAAGAGGGGGAGATGACTGTTGAGGCGAACATAGTATTAACATGTTTACAGCTGGAAGAATAACATAATAAAATAAACAGTCTATAATAAACACACAGTGAAGAAATATTTTCCAAACTGTAATAAATCACAGAACGTTGTGGCTACATTTTTTTAAGTAAGAGAAAATAGGTTATAAAGAAAAGCAGCTGTTATAATATTCGTTACTTATGAAGAATTATCGTTGTATAATAATTAATAAGAAACACGGGAAGTACAATTAGTGTGTTAAGGTTCAATATGATAGCACCTGTAAGATTGTTTAGTATCTTATTATTTACAAAATAAATAAGTTATAATTGTTCATAAAAACGGCTATGTTCACAAATCTAACCACTGTGCATCTCGCTAGCCTAACGGTTAGCGTCTTGGACTCCGGGTCATCAAGAGATCGCGGTTCAATTCTCGGAGTGTCCACAAATTGAGGGATTAGGACAGCATTCCTTTAAAAGCGTTTATGTGATAATCTCACAAAAGATGCCAATGGCGATGATAAAAGAATTTAAACAACTTTAAAGGAATTGGAATGATTGACCTCAAGTCCACAAATCTATTCATTCCTTTAAACCTTAATCTTCTAAAGTTTAACTATGAAACGAGTCCGTAGCTTGTAAGACTTAATCGCTACAGGTGATGCATTCACATCGAGCGGCGGTGAAATATAAATACAAAACGCCAAGTCTAAATGACGGCAAGTTCTTTCAAACCTGTTTCACCTGATGCACGGCGCCCAGTGAATGCCGACTTGTTTCTACATGTTACATAAGTCTTAACCGTGACTTGTTCTCTGCCTCGTAAAATAAATCGACATTCACTAACAGAATTTATCCTTAATTACTTGCTTGTAGTGGGAATAACTCTCAAAACCTGTTCAGGAGTTGCAGTGTACATACACGTTGATTTGTAATCATAAAGTTAAAAATATGGCAAATAACGTTGATCCAGCGTACATAAATTAATTGAAAGAGTTGTACAAATTAAAATAAATATTAATATAACTTGACAAATAAAAAAGAAAAAACTGAGTATAACAAGATTATTAACAAGTAACCGATTTCAAATTGGCCTTATTCACTGATATATATGAATAGGTAATATACACGAAATGGTACAAGAGACAACTTCATTTTCACTTGCGGCCTGGAATAGAAAAGAGTCATAAACTGAATTTACAATACACGATTTGTTTAACGGTCTCAAGTTTTTTTTCAGATTATAGATGGTGTTTCAGAACCCGTTCTTCAAACGTAGTACATCAAATATCAGTAACAGCCCCCTCCGTAACATCATGTTAACGTTATTTGCTCCCTCACCAAGAGACGATCTAAATACCCTATCATATAATTGTATGAAGCGACCGAAGTGAGTTGAATCCTTCATACTCGTGTTTAGTCGCTCTCTTGTTAGGCTAACTCCTTTTTAACGGTTTAATGAATTGTATTAAAATTTTCAGGATAGCTCTTAATTGTAAAAAGGGTGTTAATAAACTATAATTGGACTTTTCATTTTTCGAAAATATTCAGAAGTGTCTTGGGTTGGGTAGGTGGTAAGCAAACAGTCGCTCAACTGATTTTGCAGTCAAACAGACTACGGCCGGATGCTGACAATAGAAGCTAACCAAAACAACTGATTATGTCGTCTGTAGTCTGTGGTCTCCTGGCCGTCAGTGGCCGGTCAGTTCAGTAGTTCAGTTAATGGCGTTTGCGAATAAATGAGTTTTTACATAGAATCATTCCACATTTATTCGTTTTAAAACAATCAAAATTATGTATTCAGTATTATAGTGAAAGTACCTATACGATGTAATGGAAGTTTTAGGCCACATGGAAAGGCTACACAGTCTGTGTCTACTCGGTTACGACTTTAACCTATGTAAGGTATGGTACGATGTAAACTATGGTTCAATAGATCCAACCATAACGTAAGTTCTTCTCCCGTTTTTCACATGTATTTTTGAAATTTCAGGGGGATATTCCCCCCTGGATACGGCCCTACTACATGTTGCTTATTGTTTATGAAAATTTGGTTAGGCCTAGGCGTAGTCTAATGTTAACATATCTAATTATTATGACTTTCTTATTGTTTGAATAACTTAGGTCATGACTTTGACACTAAAAGAAACTGTGAAATGTAAAAAAATCAATCCTAGCCAACTACAATACTAAAGTCACCAAACGGCCTGAGGCTAATGTATCGTTGTTCTATGCCTACGCTGTGGGTTAAAATTGTTACTTAAAACCTTATAGGGCCTATCAGTATGAGATATAGATTTATAACCTACTACATTTAAATTTTTTTTAAGCGCCTAGGTAGGTTCATAGGATTCATAGGTTAGTTATTGTAAACATAGTTTCATATTCAACTTTTCTTCATTTGTGATTCTGACAATAAATTAAAAGAGGAGATTTTTAACTTTCATTTTTATGTAAAAAATTACCTCGTAGCAGTAACGGATCAATATAGCCTGATTGTAGTTATAATTTGAACACAATTTAGTGCGTGAGACCTGTAAGTGCTGATATCTTGTCTTCAAAAATTGTAGTGTCAGTAATTTTGGTTAAATGGGAAGTGTTTGGTGCCATTGGAAAAACGCCATTAGTTGTTCCTTGTTTTTCGTAATAATTATTATTTTTTAAATCAGCTGTCATGTCATGTGTTCAAATACCATTTTGGCTTTTGGCAAAACTCAAATTTTGTTTTCCAACTCATATATCGTATCAAGTCATAAAAACAGTCATAGGTTAGTTATCCTAACATAGCTACGTATTATTAATTTGCGATTTTGACACTACATTAATGTTTGACAGTAAGGAAGGCAATGGCAGATTCTTGAAAGTAACAGTGACTACAGTTATGCCTTAGTAGGTTCGAAGAAAGTGGGCTTTAAACACTTACTCAAATTTTTGCCCATAGCCTACTATGGTAACCCCAGGGCTCTGAGCCGGAAATATCCCACCCCTCAGAGCCCTGGTGTTACCCCTATTATAATCTCTTAAACTTAACTCTATTCAAAGACTAATTTTAAACAATGGTTATTCTGAGAGGTATGTTTATATGTTGTAAGTAGTTCTTTTTAGGGTGTGTACATTTTGGTTATTCACCTAATATACTAGACTCTATAACGAACTGGAATGTGGTAGACCAGTTCAAGTATTAATGTGGGCCTAGGTGAGGTTTGGTAAGTTACTTGTAGTCAATTAATCTGCGACACGTTACAAATATGATAATGTTTTTTTAGATTTCAACCAACGAGAATACTTTCACATTTGGCCTAGGTCTTACCGGATACTGTACTAGCTTTTTCCTTGGCAATAATTTGACCCATAATTATTGTCTGATTCTCAAAAGTGACATTTACTGAAGTTGTGCAGAAGTAAGTGGGCTTTAAATACTTGTTCAAATATATGCCTATTGCCTATAGCCTATTTATATCCACTTCAAATTATCAATACAGAATTCAAAGACAAATTGTTTGCACAATGACTATTCTGAAAGGAATGTTTATGTGGTAAGTAGTTATTTTTCAGGGCGAATAAATTTTGGTTCTTCACCTAACTCAAATAGGCCTACTAGATTCAACAATAAACTGGAATGTGGTAGGCTAGTCGAAGTATTAATGTGGGCCTAGGTGAGGTTAGGTAAGTTACCTTTAATTAATTAATCCGGCACCTCTACTGCCTATTATGGTGGTATTAAAAATCCTCGCTTCATCCTATTATGGGACATAGGAGCGTATATCTAGTATATTGATTTTAACATGTTACGTATTAATCATGATGCGCAAATTCAATGTGAAATGTTAGATGAATGATAATGTGCATACATAAAAATAAGTAAACTGTTCGGATTCAAAAACAAGGTTTCCTATTTTGAAATATTTTAAACAACACTTTTTTACGGAAGGTAAGGAAACTTTGTTATGGAGTGAGCCTTACTTTAATTTTAATTACATCCACTTAAGCCTGACAAGCCTACATTTGTTTTACGAAGTATAGTTTGAAATACTAAAAAAGGCAAATTACAAATCAATTTAAATTTTATTCTATTGTGATTAGAAACATGAGGCTACGAGTTGTATGAAATTACTGGAAATATATGGTTTTCCAAAACAGTATAAACAAGCTTGAGAGGGGGCTGCAGTCAGACAAATTTCGCCTGCTTATTTCCTAAAAATTTCAATTCCCGTTCCTCTTCAACGGATCATTCGTCATCGTTGATTCATCGTTCATTTTTAGGAGAGAATACAATATCTAGCGATATCAGTGAGCAGAATTTCGATATCACAAACAATAGTCGCTCAATAATATTCCTAAATATTGGTTTGCGATTTTTGTTATGGGTTAAGTATTTTTTGTATAAAAATCCTGCTCATTGAAATCGTTAGGATACTCTGTAAAATAAGACATTTATCAAAAAGTTCAGATAATCTGCTGAGGAGAGTCAGGATTTGAAAGTTAACATCGTGTCATCTCAAACCCGTCCCTACCACCCTAAATCACTGGACCGTACTAAGGATGGTTATTTAGCTGACGACACACCGCTGGTTACTGCCGATTGATCCGATCCTACTGGAACTAGTTCGTAGGACAGGAATCTGAACTGAATCGCTTAAAGTTATTTTCAAATACAGGTCTTAAATCCGATTTTATTTCTCTAAATAACACAAATGGTTTTGCTGAAACATGTTCTCTTAGGTCCCAGGTTAAAATACCAACATCCATACAAATTAAGAAGTGAGCTTACTTACCTGGCCCTGGCTTTCGCGGCATATTGAACTAAAACATTAAGCCTTATTACCGGTACAAGAAACAGTTATGGATGTAGGGTTTGAAATAATAGTTATACACGAATTTATTATCTCATAAAACACAAAAATTATTTGTTTAAGATTCATTGAAGGTGATGGTGACTTTATGTTATTTAAGAAATTGTTTCGGTAATTTTCATATCTTTTTCAGATTGAATACGGTAACAGATTCCATATCCCGAAACGTCGTGTACTTGTTTTTACAATCAGTTATGGAAAATGTCCGCAATAATTTCAACTAACATATTTAAACAAACTTTACATTTTTAATTAAAAACTACTACTGCTTAGAATGTAGTGATTCAGTTCAGGTTCCTATCCTACGAACTAGTTCCAGTAGGATCGGATCAGTAGGCAGTAACCAGCGGTGTGTCATCAGCCGACCCTCATTAGTACGGTCCAGTGATTTAGGGTGGTAGGGACGGGTTTGAGAGGTATTATGAGAGAAACAGACAGAAGAATAATATGACAAGAACCCCCTCTTAAAACCAAACAAATAAAAATAGGGGGGAAACATGAAACTGTTGGATTGCGGAACCCGATCGATTAGAAACGGTAGCGATGTTGTTGAAGGTTGATGCTCCTTCTGGCGATCGTGACAGTCTACCGTAAAATCGAACCTATAATCACCAACATAAACCCTGTAGACAACTACTCTAGAGCCAGATAAACTGCATGTTGCGCATTTGACTTCTCTTATCACGTCGCTGATAACAGGATGAGAGGACCACCCGAAACACGGCTGATAAGAAGCGTGTTATCTACAACACGACAACTCTGGCGAGCCGATTGAACGGTTTGATAGTATTGTGGTATAATGAGAGAACGAGGATTCCTGCATTCATTAAGACCTTATCGTGTTCCTAATGCCCCGTCATTAGTGACAACTAGTCCCCGACTGGCACCGATCTAACTTTGATCGTATTGCAGGTTTAGTGTAGTGTAGAAGCCGATATTCAAATGGATACGTTAACTCTGTTCCTGGTAACGGAATACGGGAGTGAATAAACTGTTAATTCTTTGTGACCTTTTAACGTACAATTATCCTTCTTATAATTTACAATGCTATCTATAAAATTAAATCTCATTTAATTTCATCATTCAGTAAACGATCACGCTGACATTAAATAGACGTGGAAAAAATTTTAAGTAGATTACAAATTATATTGAAGATCAAGTCCTATCATCCAGCCTTTCTTACAGCCTAGAGTAACTGTTTCGGTTTACCCTCCTCACTATAAGGACATTCAAAGTGCGATCTTTCCTTGTGGATTTTGTCAAGGACAAATGTAGGTTCTATTCCGCAAGCAATCCGAAGTAGTCTAAGTATCAATATAGCTTTTTTGTTTCACTGGTGAAATCCACAGGTTTGATATGAATCGACTTATCGACTACTGCAAGCATATTCAAGATGCAAAAGAAGACATTTTTGGGCTGAAGTCGACAAAGCCATTCAAATGCATTTTTAAAGTAAATGTAATAATAAACTCAAACAGGGTAGTCTTCTAATGTCAGCATTATTTCCTCGTCTACATCTTTTGTCCAACAGACAGTGCCACATTGTACACACTAGGCCATAATATTTGGTAGTGAATTGTATTAGTATTATGACAGCTCATTAAACATTAGACGGCAGGAATTATTTTCCATGAATTTAACGTTAATAGACTAATTCAGTCTAAAGTATCTTAAACTTATGCCATGTGATTCGTAGACTAAAATTGTTTACCTCCAAATAACTCAAAACCTTTGAATATTACAATATATTTAGTTTGTTTACTAACAGCAAAAACGAAATACAAAAACAATATACCAAGCATTACAGTTATATGTATTGCACGATGATTAGTTACATACCGTACCGTAATTTAACTGACATTTATGTAATAAAATATCACAATAAACAGGAAGCTTTCAGTAGTGTCGTAAGGACAAGGTGGGCCTCTGGTAGCTCGCACACAAGTAGCCACCTTGTCGTGATAACAATAAGCCTCGTATGTAGCTTGTAACGATAACAATATAGTGCCTTTTATTCTGTCGAGGGGGCGGCGAGGGGGGAGGGGCTTCCGGTGACCGTTACGTGGCAACAGTTCCAGTTCCAGTTATTGTGAGTCACTATGACTCGGCTATTGCCCATGGGGAAGTTCCAGACACTTTCTTAAATGGTCCTGACAGTTTAATTTGATTCTTTGTGAGTTAAGTTGTTAACGATGACAGTGAATATCCTTTGTATGTTAAGATTATATAATTTATGTCCAATTTATCCAGGAATATAAAATGCAGTAGGTTAGAGCTACATATTATTAGATGACAGATCGTTTTTCGTGACAGAACAAGAGCTGTAATCAACCCTAATGAAAATTGAAACCGTAATTATACACATAAAACAGTAATAATATGATTCTATGCTCATATTCGTATCTTTTGTTAATAGGCCTATATCATTTTTTACTATCATAAACAGAATGGTACAATACAAAAGGTTCTCCCCTCTAAAGGCTAGTTTCGTTAGGAATAAACCTTAAGATTTTTAACAACGATTTATAAAAGAGCGAACCATTAGTTCTGATCCTAGTTTCCGCTTCTATGGTTAAGTTCCAAATATCCGTAAGAGTTGAACTAGGTCAGTGGCGATGGCAGAGTGCGTCAGTGCATCGCTACATCAGTGTGTGTTTTGTGCACCAGTAGTATGTCACCACGCGGCGCAGCGCCTGGATTATCAGCACAAGTCACTACCGTCTCGGCGCTTGACGTTACACTTCGTTCCATCCGATCAAGAACAATGGTTTTTATTCTGTTTCCATTGTAAGGTTCCAAATATCCGTAAGAGTTGAACTAGGTCAGTGGCGTTGGCAGAGTGCGTCAGTGCATCGCTACATCAGTGTGTGTTTTGTGCACCAGTAGTATGACACCACGCGGCGAAGCGCCTGGATTATCAGCACAAGTCACTACCGTCTCGGCGCTTTACGTTAAACTTCGTTATATCCGATCAAGAACAATGGTTTTTATTCTGTTTCCATTGTAAGGTTCCAAATATCCGTAAGAGTTGAACTAGGTCAGTGGCGTTGGCAGAGTGCGTCAGTGCATCGCTATATCAGTGTGTGTTTTGTGCACTAGTAGTATGACACCACGCGGCGCAGCACCTGGATTATCAGCACAAGTCACTACCGTCTCGGCGCTTTACGTTAAACTTCGTTATATCCGATCAAGAACAATGGTTTTTATTCTGTTTCCATTGTAAGGTTCCAAATATCCGTAAGAGTTGAACTAGGTCAGTGGCGTTGGCAGAGTGCGTCAGTGCATCGCTACATCAGTGTGTGTTTTGTGCACTAGTAGTATGTCACCACGCGGCGCAGCGCCTGGATTATCAGCACAAGTCACTACCGTCTCGGCGCTTTACGTTACACTTCGTTCCATCCGATCAAGAACAATGGTTTTTATTCTGCTTCCATTGTAAGGTTCCAAATATCCGTAAGAGTTGAACTAGGTCAGTGGCGTTGGCAGAGTGCGTCAGTGCATCGCTACATCAGTGTGTGTTTTGTGCACTAGTAGTATGACACCACGCGGCGCAGCGCCTGGATTATCAGCACAAGTCACTACCGTCTCGGCGCTTTACGTTAAACTTCGTTATATCCGATCAAGAACAATGGTTTTTATTCTGTTTCCATTGTAAGGTTCCAAATATCCGTAAGAGTTGAACTAGGTCAGTGGCGATGGCAGAGTGCGTCAGTGCATCGCTACATCAGTGTGTGTTTTGTGCACTAGTAGTATGACACCACGCGGCGCAGCACCTGGATTATCAGCACAAGTCACTACCGTCTCGGCGCTTTACGTTAAACTTCGTTATATCCGATCAAGAACAATGGTTTTTATTCTGTTTCCATTGTAAGGTTCCAAATATCCGTAAGAGTTGAACTAGGTCAGTGGCGTTGGCAGAGTGCGTCAGTGCATCGCTACATCAGTGTGTGTTTTGTGCACTAGTAGTATGTCACCACGCGGCGCAGCGCCTGGATTATCAGCACAAGTCACTACCGTCTCGGCGCTTTACGTTACACTTCGTTCCATCCGATCAAGAACAATGGTTTTTATTCTGCTTCCATTGTAAGGTTCCAAATATCCGTAAGAGTTGAACTAGGTCAGTGGCGTTGGCAGAGTGCGTCAGTGCATCGCTACATCAGTGTGTGTTTTGTGCACCAGTAGTATGACACCACGCGGCGCAGCGCCTGGATTATCAGCACAAGTCACTACCGTCTCGGCGCTTTACGTTAAACTTCGTTATATCCGATCAAGAACAATGGTTTTTATTCTGTTTCCATTGTAAGGTTCCAAATATCCGTAAGAGTTGAACTAGGTCAGTGGCGTTGGCAGAGTGCGTCAGTGCATCGCTACATCAGTGTGTGTTTTGTGCACCAGTAGTATGACACCACGCGGCGCAGCGCCTGGATTATCAGCACAAGTCACTACCGTCTCGGCGCTTTACGTTAAACTTCGTTATATCCGATCAAGAACAATGGTTTTTATTCTGCTTCCATTGTAAGGTTCCAAATATCCGTAAGAGTTGAACTAGGTCAGTGGCGTTGGCAGAGTGCGTCAGTGCATCGCTACATCAGTGTGTGTTTTGTGCACCAGTAGTATGACACCACGCGGCGCAGCGCCTGGATTATCAGCACAAGTCACTACCGTCTCGGCGCTTTACGTTAAACTTCGTTATATCCGATCAAGAACAATGGTTTTTATTCTGCTTCCATTGTAAGGTTCCAAATATCCGTAATAGTTGAACTAGGTCAGTGGCGTTGGCAGAGTGCGTCAGTGCATCGCTACATCAGTGTGTGTTTTGTGCACTAGTAGTATGACACCACGCGGCGCAGCGCCTGGATTATCAGCACAAGTCACTACCGTCTCGGCGCTTTACGTTAAACTTCGTTCCATCCGATCAAGAACAATGGTTTTTATTCTGCTTCCATTGTAAGGTTCCAAATATCCGTAAGAGTTGAACTAGGTCAGTAGCGTTGGCAGAGTGCGTCAGTGCATCGCTACATCAGTGTGTGTTTTGTGCACTAGTAGTATGACACCACGCGGCGCAGCGCCTGGATTATCAGCACAAGTCACTACCGTCTCGGCGCTTTACGTTAAACTTCGTTATATCCGAACAAGAACGATGGCTTTTATTCTGCTTCCATTGTAAGGTTCCAAATATCCGTAAGAGTTGAACTAGGTCAGTGGCGTTGGCAGAGTGCGTCAGTGCATCGCTACATCAGTGTGTGTTTTGTGCACCAGTAGTATGACACCACGCGGCGCAGCGCCTGGATTATCAGCACAAGTCACTACCGTCTCGGCGCTTTACGTTAAACTTCGTTCCATCCGATCAAGAACAATGGTTTTTATTCTGCTTCCATTGTAAGGTTCCAAATATCCGTAAGAGTTGAACTAGGTCAGTGGCGTTGGCAGAGTGCGTCAGTGCATCGCTACATCAGTGTGTGTTTTGTGCACCAGTAGTATGACACCACGCGGCGCAGCGCCTGGATTATCAGCACAAGTCACTACCGTCTCGGCGCTTTACGTTAAACCTCGTTATATCCGATCAAGAACAATGGTTTTTATTCTGTTTCTATTGTAAGGTTCCAAATATCCGTAAGAGTTGAACTAGGTCAGTGGCGTTGGCAGAGTGCGTCAGTGCATCGCTACATCAGTGTGTGTTTTGTGCACCAGTAGTATGTCACCACGCGGCGCAGCGCCTGGATTATCAGCACAAGTCACTACCGTCTTGGCGCTTTACGTTACACTTCGTTATATCCGATCAAGAACAATGGTTTTTATTCTGTTTCTATTGTAAGGTTCCAAATATCCGTAAGAGTTGAACTAGGTCAGTGGCGTTGGCAGAGTGCGTCAGTGCATCGCTACATCAGTGTGTGTTTTGTGCACCAGTAGTATGTCACCACGCGGCGCAGCACCTGGATTATCAGCACAAGTCACTACCGTCTCGGCGCTTTACGTTAAACTTCGTTATATCCGATCAAGAACAATGGTTTTTATTCTGTTTCCATTGTAAGGTTCCAAATATCCGTAAGAGTTGAACTAGGTCAGTGGCGTTGGCAGAGTGCGTCAGTGCATCGCTACATCAGTGTGTGTTTTGTGCACTAGTAGTATGACACCACGCGGCGCAGCGCCTGGATTATCAGCACAAGTCACTACCGTCTCGCGCTTTACGTTACACTTAGTTCCATCCGATCAAGAACAATGGTTTTTATTCTGCTTCCATTGTAAAGTTCCAAATATCCGTAAGAGTTGAACTAGGTCAGTGGCGTTGGCAGAGTGCGTCAGTGCATCGCTACATCAGTGTGTGTTTTGTGCACCAGTAGTATGTCACCACGCGGCGCAGCGCCTGGATTATCAGCACAAGTCACTACCGTCTCGGCGCTTTACGTTACACTTCGTTCCATCTCCATCTGATCTTTATCTGACATTGGTCGGTGTGAATCAGGGCGGACTGATCTTTAGCAGCCTTGTTGACCTAGTGACAAATATCACTTGGTTAGATACTGCGATCTTTGCGAGTCTGAGGCATCTAAAGGAAAATAAATTAAAGTCAAACATTTTAGTACCGTGTCCACCGAGATCGTCATGTCCGAGTTCGTCACATCTACGAAAATCAATGAGCCGTACTAATTAAAGTGAAACAAGTTAATTCGCTCATTTAATTAAATAGGTTTGATTAATAATAATTAAAAACTAATTAATTTTAATAATTTTAATGTTAATTTGATTAATAATCAAATTAATATTTTTGTTTTATCTACATGTAACATGTAGCATAGTTCTTCATGTAACATAGTTAACTTCTAAAAATAGTACCATACATAAATACGTTAAACCACATTTATTCAAGTAAACTAGATTCTTTTTACAGTACTAACAATTTAAAATAATAAAATTAATACTCTATCCGAGAACGTTTTTTTTTAAATCTCTTTAAAATTTTGAATTGTTTGAATGTGTTGTGTGATTTTTACTGGTAACAAATAAAAAATTGGGCTTAAAAATACGAAAAAGTTTCTTAAAATAATCTTGTTATCCTAGTATAATATAATGAATGCACCCCTTTCAGTGTGATATCCTTTTGTATGACACTTTTCAATTTTTTAACACGAATCCTTTTGTACTAAGGCAGTTTTTCGGACTCACGAACAAACATCAATTGGCCTAATTCATCCTTTCAGTGCGATGTGTAGTCGTATGACAATTTTGTCACGAGTTAGTTTGTATAATTTTTAGCCACATGAAGAACCAACATCAGTAAACTTTGAGCGTAAAGATTCAGAACTGTATTTGACCGTTCTCTTGTGAACTGTGACTAGGATAAGTTGTTCCTGTTCGGGCGGAGGAGGCATGACATACTCGGCGGGGCAGGTAGACAGCCAACCCTAATTAGTACGGCTCATTGATTTTCATAGATGTGACGAACTCGGACATGACGATCTCGGTGGTGACCTTTAGTACAACTAACATAAAATATTCACAAATTAATAATTTTGTTCTCAGAATTATGTGGAAGACTTCTCAGGAGTGATTTTATCTACGTTTAGCTACTAACCAATTAGCATACCATTTTTAGCAAAACTGACTGGTGAACGTTAATAACTAGGTAATGCATGACCGAGAATTGAGAATATTATTAATTTAATTCAAACACTTAATCGAGTTCGGAAGAGGTAATATATCTCAGATCAACAATGATATACCTAATTGGTAGAGAACATGTTTTTATAACTAGTGGTAAAGGAGACGTTAATAGCCTATCTTTAAACTGGTAGACCTAATAAAAACCATAAAATGATTTCTTAAAATCTTTATTTTTCAGCAGCCCGATCGTTGAAATCACACACATGATTAACACTGATTATTTCGTTTTTCATCCAGTGTTAAAAAATGTAAAATCCTTGCAAACAAGTGTAAGCAGGTTTAACTATTTATTTTTGCAAGCAATCTTAAAAAATATTTTTCCCAAACGTTAAGTAATTTTACGAATAAAGCTAAAAGAAAATAATAATTTCTCAAACGCTTTTTCATGAACAACGCACAATTAACGTCTGTGTAAAAAAGGCCAAACTTGATTTACCAATCTGTAAATATTAAGAGTATTAAGAGCGCTTACAATAGTGCAATATGAAGTTACAATTCAAGTAATCCACGAGCGAAATCATGGATGTTTCACATGGGGGGAGGGGGGAAGAACGTAAAATGAACATTAAGGGTCAAAGTTGCAGTCGAGGGACAGACTTGTTTCGCCACCTGGATGACTCACTGAGTCTATTAAAGGTTTATCTCCGAACCCTCTTAGCCCGAGCTAATCTTCTCAGCGATAATGTTCGCTCACACGTGCTTATACACGGACAGCCTGTTGCTTAGGCACTGACTTCAGCAGTGTGCAGAATGTTATTAGATTAATATCAACTTTAATGTGACGGATGCTATAAGTTTACCGTGGATAGTTTACGCTTTGATATAAGAAATACGAGATAAATATCTTGCTGAAAGTAACCTTACGTTACGAGTTATAATTTATTAAAAATAATATTTCGCCACCACCGCATCTAAAATATTTACAATCTAAAAATGCATCGTAAAACAGCTCTTTTCTGCTCAGCGAGCGAGAAAGTATTTTTCGCTCGCTATACCATACCTTTCCGCTCGCTGAAGAAATGTGTAACCTCAGTGTCGTAAGTTTGGCCAAAATAGATGAAGGTGAATTTGTGTATACGTTGTGTGGTATCCAAAATTGAAGTTGTAGTATAAAATGTATAACGTGTTTTTCTCAAGTAGTTTTCTCTCAAGCGATAAAGACCTAATTTACGATCTTAATATGTGACTAATTTGTGATATAGACCGAATTCGAACGCTCGGTAGACGGACTGAAGATCCCCGGGTTGAAATTGACCTGGGAATTGTTTACCTGTTTTGGCGAGGCTTGACTGAAAATCCCAGCACTAATGAGGGGTCGAGCGGGGATCTTCGGTCAAGCCTCGCTCTTGGGATCTTCATCGAGTTTGATGAGGGTTGACAAGGGGCACCAATAACACCTCACACCTTGGGTCACTTAAATTTTGCAGTAATTGAAAATAAAATATTAACTAATAGCTTTAGTTCCTACCCTGTATTTCAGTACACAACAATACAAAAAAATGGCTCTTTTTGACTGCAGTTATGACAGATTTTCCTTATATTTTCATTGTTATTTAAAACATGCTAATGTTCTATGTATGCTGACATGTAACATTAACATACATACCCGATAACGTAAACAAAGATTGTATAGTGCTGGTCAGGTTAATATTTGTAATGTGGTTTTTTTAATTGTTCACGTGTGAAGCCGCGGGTAACAGCTATAGTACATTTATATATTACTAGAATGTTCTATGCGCAGCTTGCTCCCGTTTTGTGATGCGAGAATAGCAAATAGTTAAATAGTAAACAAAACAATGACATTCTGTAGTTAGACACGATCCTTTTGACAGCTGTTTATCTAATTGAATTGGAAAAAGAAAGAGCACATGTGACATAAACCAAATAAAACTCTCCTCCATATAAATAACTTGCAGGTCCCGTGGGGCAGAGCCTTGATGCCTAAGACGAAAATTTAAATCCAGTTTGCCCATCTGCACATCTAGACGCGCGTTTTAGAGTATAATAGTGGGGGTAACGAAAAAGCCTTATTGTTTAAAAAGTTGTCATGTAGCGTATTGATAATATAGATAGATTTCTCCATATAGGCTTTCCGGTTAACCATATCTACGGTAAAACTTCATAAAAACCAATAATTTGACAATAATTTTTAAGACTACCTTCACCGCTAAATGAGAAAAATAAACAAATTCATTAAATAGGTTTGATTAATATTAATTAAAAACTAATATTTACTTTTGAACGCTGTTTTTTTTTACAAAATTAAAAGTATTATTCTCTCTTGTATAAAAAATACAAATTTTGCTTCATACAACTTTAGTCCTGAAAATATTTTCACTAGTTGTTACAAAACTAGTTCTCACACACTCTTCAAGAGCTGCCAAGAATATATTAATTTAATTTTTATTATGAAAAACAAACGACCAAAACACGGAATTAATGAAAAGGCCGAGTCACACTAGGCTGGTTACCAGCTCTAGTTACTAGCAGCTCGGAAAATCAAAATAAACAAATAAATAGAAATATTGCGAGCTACTAGCTGTGCAAGCTATTTTCAATATTATAACGTCTCAAATAAAACAAAGTAGAAACACTGGAGTTCATTTGAACCAGCTGATATTTAACTACAGTAAAAGTGCAAAAAACTGGATAAACTTGGCAGTCATTCCAAGGAGGTTTATTGATAATTGGCCTACTGGAGACAACACTACTCAAAAAAATTGCATGCCACCGCCATGTTGTGCTGAGGAAAATTAACTACTGTAGTACGTATATATGACGGTGTTGCTGTTTCGCCTGGCTTGTAAGGCTCAATTTGGTATTAAATTCTGCTTATCCATTATTCTGGACGCAGATGTGTTGCCTTTTGGATTATGTATTAAACTATAAAATGCAACTTGCCGCCTAGACCACAAATCCAGTCAAACCAGACTTCAGGCTCCAGACAACAAATCATGGTTCCAAGCCTAAATAAATTTTAATATTCAACCTTCAGTAATAACATTTTCTACCAAACACACATTTTATTAATTGGTAGTTGAGTTATTGACAAAGCACTAGTCATTAAACAAATGTTATTCATGCCTAATATTAAACGCCTTATCAAAATCATATTCTAATATCATACAACGATCATTAGATAAATTCAAATATACATATTTAGAAGTAATTTTTAAGAATGAAGGAGAAAAATACAATTTGTAGGCTTATCCAGAAAATTTGAAAAAATGTCAAAATGTATCAAAACCACTAGCAAATCTAGCGGATAAGGTCTTAACTAACATTTGTTTACAACACTGTTTAAATGTTGATGAGATACATCAGCTGAAACACCTGATAATTATTCATTTGCCAATACTAGCAACAAGCTTAGTGTGACCACTCAAACTTCTCTGTTTTGCTATAACTAGCATCAGTTTGTGTGGTCAGACTAGCTTTTTCCTGCTTTTTACTAGCAGATAACAACTAGCAGCTGGTAACCAGCGTAGTGTGACCCGGGCTAAAGGAAATCAACTGGAGAAAACAAATCAAGAAGGCAAACAACACCTTTGTTTACTCACTCGCTTAATTAAAACCGTGCTGACTGATTAAAGCGAGGAGATTGTTATTGAAATGTTGTTGACTGAAACAAACTTTAATCAAAAGCGATGAAGAGAGATTCGATCAACGTCATCTAAAGTATAACATTACTCCAAATATAGAGGACTTAGATTGTCCGAGTAACCTTTCAGCTAGACAATCAAAATCTGTCAAATCAGATTCTTTGAGAGACAATTCAATTCCTGAACGTTAACTCCAACGTCTCTTTCAGAGACAATTCAATTCCTGAATGTTACCTCCAACGTCTACAACAACATTCCGTGATCAAAAACTACATTCAAGTAATTGTTTTAATTTTCTCATAGGAGACCCAGTTATTATTAGACTATTCACTTTTTGAAAACGGCATAATAATTTTAGGCCCTGGTAAGAATTTGATTTCCACGATACCTGGACTGACTGTTGATTGTACAGTGAAAGCGAAATATTGAATAGTCCTTATTTTTGATAGTTTTCCCCACATTTTTACCATTTTCAAGACTGCTCTCATTTTGATAGCACAGTAATGCAACTTTTCTCGCTATTCCTGGTTGTTCCAGTCCCCTATCCCTAAAGTCCCTGTATTTACTCGACGACTCGGGCCATACAAAGATTGCTCTCACGACCAAATTAAGAGGGGGCATCAGTAAATCCAGGCAGATTTCTAAACTCATAAGAGCAATGTTGTTAAGTTCTATCCAGCCTAAACTGGCTGTAGGATATTATTTATTTATGGCTTGTTTTAAAAATAAAAAATAACGAAGCAATTTCAGTGAGCAAAGTTTGAACTTTTTATTATATATAATTTCGCCTCAAAATGTTAAAAATTAAATAACTTTTTATCGAATTTTAAAACGTTAATCGAAAATGTTTTAACTGAAATCGTTAGACTAGTACAAACAATATTCCTACAAATTTTAAAACTATATTTCACAAATAACTACTGGACGGAACTTTAAACTTGACGTATACGTTATATGGAGTAAAAGCAGGTAGAAACGCCAGAGGTCTCGTTACTGGGTGCCCCCTCTTGAGGTACAGTTCTCAGAACATCGGTGACTGCGACTGGAGGCTATATAGCTACAAGAGACGGTCCAGATACCTAACAGTAACAGAGGCCCGCGCCGGCGGCTAGATATGATTACATCCCTGTTATTAGGTGCTAAACAGCGTGTCCTGGTCCGCGCCTTCGCGTCTTTCCTGCACCGATGTCAACGACCTGGCCTAGAGCTAAGCGCCGGACGACTAAACTATCATCAAATTACAATCTTTTTAATTTAAAGTGGCAATCAAATTATTGTGAAACCAGAAGATCAACTTGCATCCGATGTGAGAAAAGATCAATAACCTCAAATCAGAGGTACTTCAAGTTATGTGGAATGTCTGTTCTTTACCTTTGTTAATCCTAATAATTATCATTTAGAATAAACACAGATCAATATTTTAAGTCTGATGTAGCTATAGGTGGTAGGGGTGGTATAAAATCAGTACGCCTTCTTATACCCACGCTAATTTATTGTATGCCTTTTTGATACTGACATACAGTTTTGAAACTCGGAGAGCAATACATTTTTTACCCAATTTACATTGGTTCGGACTTTAAATGACCTATTCTAATATTCTAATCTCTATTTAAATTAATATACTAACTTTATAGCGGAGTGCCCTCGTACGATGTATTTTAAACATTCGCTTCTTATTTGGTGTGTTTGTTTGTTTCGTTATTCCAATACCAACGGCATTTGTAAGCGTCACATAAACGCCGCACTTTTAAGAGAAAGCGGTAAAAACCCCTCAGATTTGTGTAGACAGCCCGGGATTCGAATTGGTGAGTCGATGGCTAGGACGATAACCGATAGACTAGCGAAATGCCCAATAAATTAGGACGCAAATGATAAAAAAGTTGGTAGTTGGATGCAGTTTTTTGATTGAGTGTTAACTGACACATCATTTCCAGAGCTGCGGAAGATACAACACAACAAAGTAGGTGGTAAAAAAACACCTCACGTTCCAGATGAAAATGGAGGGATGGATGATTGTTTCGTGAAAACTCCGTGGGGTATTGGCTGGGGATTTGGGGGGAACGGAGGGGGGATAGCTAGGTATTCAATGACGGGTTATCGGATAGTTTGAATATTTATACGTCTACTACAAAGGTCAGATGATCCGTCTGCCACAAGTGCACTAGCGATAGTCGCCATGCTTTGAGAGTGCATTGTGCATAATCCCATTGTAAAATCCATTCAGCGCAATTGACAAAACTATGTTATTCTTTCAAAGTATCAGCCAGAATTTTTCCTGGCTCTGTTGTTTAACCAAACACGAGAGAGTCAAATTGTTATGAACGTGAAAGAAACACTGAAAACGTTATTGGACAATTTATTGAAAACTAACAATGATGAATACACCTCGTGAATTTTGAAAACATTAATTATTGTTTGTTTTAATTTACGATATGAATTACGCTTCATTGCATTGCGAAACAATTTGGACTAGGTAAATATATATCAAAGGGAATGTCATGTTGCATATTTTTGCAGGATCTAAGCTGACATGTAAAAGCCTGTGTGGATCTCATTATGTATAATTAATTTGTTTCGCCAGTGTCCGAATCAAGCTCGCATGAGCGAGTGATTTTACTGTCGAAAAAGCAATTCGTCGCTATAATGCCACAGACACTTTATAAGCTAACAAATAATGATAATAACAAATCTTTAACTAACCGTTTTAAACGCAACTGCCGTTAACATGGTAGTCGATCTTCAATGAAGTGTTTTAGATTTCTGAACGATAACCAGTTTAAACTGCGCTAGTGCAATTGTTCATACAACAATGAACTTACCAAGATGACTGTTATCGTGTAGTCTTCCACGGTCCGAAGATAGACTTTTGTAGTTCATTTTCGGGTTAGTCCGTGTAGATGTCAAAGTTGGTGACCGACGTTTCGGATATATTACAATATCCATCTTCAGGGAGACGTGAATTAGTAGCGAAGCGTCAATGAGTCAAAGTCAATGAGTGAGTTTTTAGTACGTTTTCGATACTATTTCACGTCGCCCTGAAGAAGGATATTGTAATATATTTGAAACGTCGGCCACCAACCTCGTCAACATCTAATCCGAAAACGAACTTCAAGGGAAACCAAATGAATTTTTATTGAATTAAATGCACTATGTAATATCCAACTGAAGGCCTGCCAAGTAGCAGACAACATATGACCCACAACCCGACATTAGTAAAGCCACCACGTTTCCCAACCAAAACACTGTCACCACCGCCTTGCCGGTCATTACACGATGGTCCTGGGGATTAGCTGCGGTTAAATCTGTCATTATCAGTTGCTTCGATACGCCGCCGTCCCTCTCACCCGGGGTCGTCGGCCGGTGAGTCACGGTTCACGGCGGAGGATTGTGATGAATGGACGGTCTCCGGGTAAACTGGGCCACGGACTGTCACACTGTCATGTACAATGTACAAGGGTCTCGGTCATTATGCAACAGTCAGCGGAGTGACGGTGACAGCGCTCTCTCGTAGCAGTTGTATACCGGTTACCGGTTAGGTCAGTGGATGGCGAGTGGGGCTGTAAAGATAGTTAAATGAAATTTCATGTTTATAAGCAACTGATAGTAGTTTATAGTCAATGTATTTGAGGAAAAAAGTGTATTTATTCGAAGTTTCAGCGTAATAAATATACCCCCGTCGCAGCAAACCTGCGTACTCAGCGAATTTCCTATGCATAATGAATGTCATCATACCACATAAAACCGCATCCCAATTTCCATACCGATTATTATACCAATATTCAAATATAAGCGATTTTAATTATTCTCCATAAGAATAACATTGGTAATGAAATTCACCAGATGAACGAAAATTAATAAAGATTTTATAATTTGAATCTGGAGAGAACATTTATACTATATATATATATATATATATATATATATACATTTGAACGAATAGTGTTTTTGACATCTGGGGACCTCAAAATAAAAAGTTAACATGATCTCGGGATTAACTCTTACCATGAGACCTACGGTAATAGCTTCTTCCCTATAGGGTAAATTCGCTAAAACCGATACCCTTTTGATGTATCTTGTGTCGTGAGGTGAAATAGATTAAAGGTAATAAACCCGCAACTTAAAAATTCTGATGTGAACAGATTATTCGATATCGTTATCCGAAGAGAGAAAACAAATACCCAGTTAATTCAGTGAGCAAAAATTTAATATCGCCAAAAATAAGCGTTATTTTAATAATATTTATAATTTTTGTATGGGTGAACTATTTTTTATGTACAATTTATGCTCACTGAATCGCTAGGTGTATATTTTTACCCCTTAATACTAACCATAAATCAAGAATTTCGGATAATCCGTTGAGGAGGGACGGCTTTGAAAGCTGGTGCTTGCCTTATAGTGGGAAACAGGAAGGAACCGGTGACTGGAGCCCCTCATACCTTTCTAAGATAACACTGCAGTTCACAGTGAATACATTTGAGGGTAAAAGTATACTTACTAGACGGGTGAACACAATACTAAATAATAAACCGAAACTACTTAGAGATGTTTTTAGTGTCATGAGCGGGAATAGATTATTTTTTTTAAGTAGCAAGTCCACAGATCCCCAATATAATCTTACATCTACCCGGACCAGTGTGGTGAGTGGTTCGGAGCCCACGTTAAAATGTAGGTACCTCGACTGGCATTGGGAATTGCCCTCTTAAAATCCTGGTTTGAGCAACCGTCATTATTATCAGTAACAAAGCTACTAGGCATGCCAATCATATTACATCCATATTTTATTCACGTTCGCTTCAGTGATGGTTTGGCCTTAAATAGTGACAAAACTATAAAGTTTATAATAAAAGTAATGATTGTATTAACTGGCCAATATCAAAGGAAACACCCAGTTTCAAAGGGTTGAAATAACCTTTTGCAGTTTTATTTCAGAAACCCCGGGTAAAATAAATATTGTCTTTGAGGCAAAAGATTCCATTCCATTGGACAGATATGTGTTTGGTAAAACCGTGCGAAAATACACATTGACACGTTGTCAATGGCATTGACAAGTCCTGACACTCTGCACTTTTCAAGAGAAACGATTTTACTGAAAACACATCGGTCACGTGACGTGTCCAGCAATTGAATGTGGTATTGATTTAAGACCGCACCCCCTCATGTCCAACCCCTAACACCTCTTTCCGAGCGTGAGAGCGATTACCAAGGCACCCTCTCCTTTAATCAACGTCTTCACCCCCCCCCCCCACAGAACACCATCCCTCAACCCCCTCCACCTATCTGTCGAGCAAAGGACCTTAATTGACGAATTTTCCGTCATGGCTCGATAAAATCTCAACGGTGTAGCTCCCTAAGTTAAGTAACAGTTCGAAAGGGTAATGCGCTATTCTAAATTGGTTTACTGGCAATATTTCCACTTAAATATACTTTCAAAAGATGATTTAGTGGAGTTAAAAATAATAATAACAATAACAATTTTTAAAATTTTTTTACGGCATTTTGTGGAATAAAGAACAAGGTAAAAAATGTTTGAGGGTACTTTTAAGGGAAAAATGTAAAAAAACTCGTTTTTAACACCACGTCTCAGTAGGGCATTTTTTTAAAATTTCTTCATTGCATGAGTCAGACGTGACCGCGGGCAAGTTCGATGTCGGCTGGCAGATAGTAAAAATATGACACTATTCACGAGCCTAAATTGACTTTAAGTCGCACATACATATACACAAGCAGCTGATACGAATTAAGAATAAGAGATAAATAATTTATCACCCTACTACGCCACACCACATAGTATACTGATTCCAGCTGATACCAGCTGAGTTAGTAAAGCGTTAGAGTTAGAGTTAGTATCGGCTATCGTTTTTTCTTCTTCTTAAAAATACGTTAATCAAGTTTTCTTCAAACCATAAATAAACTAATACACTAACTAGCCGATGTACCGTTCTCCTCCCGGTAATCTCGCAAGTATAGAGCCACATTTTTGAAAATTTTAATTATAACCAGCTGACTCCTTAAATTAAATAACTCCATTAGATTACCACTGCAACTTTAAAAGGCCATGGGGTGGAGCTCGGAAGGTGGATGTTTCTCAAAATCCCAAAACGCACACGTAAAAATAACAGCATTTAACTTATACCAAACATATATCCAAATAAAGAGGTTTAAAGGACTAAAATTGCCAAACAAGAATAATTTTGTTATAAAATTTAAATATAGATAGATTCTTGGAAAATCTAACAGATTGACTAAAATTTAACTCTTTCTCAAGCAAAGAGCATGAAACTGAAGCCGCGGGAAATAAAAGCGAGCCGACTCTGGCCTCGTAAAACGGTTCGGGTGAAACGATCTCCATCGTAAACTGCCGCCGCCGTGGCGCTCCAGTGGTGTGTCCCGAGCCAAGCGCCAAGCGCCAAGCGCGTCCCGGGGAGGCGATAACTCAGCGTTGTTTTCGTGGCTCAGGGCTCAGACCGTGGCAGACCACTTACTCGTGAATTTATTTCAACAGGGTTTTAAATTTACGTAACGTTTCCACTAGGGGAAGAACCCGAGTGAAAAGAAGGATAATGTATAAACAGAACTAGATTATAGGCATCATGTGACAAATAGATTATACAAATAATGGTAGCAAATTTTCTAATATTTTAACGCACATACATACAAATTAATAAATTGATTTTTTTACGATGATTTGAAAACTATCTTCTGTAAAGAGTTTTGTTTAAAACATAACTTTGATATGCATTTCTGGGATGAAAACAATCCCATACATTGCTGACTTCCAGGATCATTCAAATGTTTAATACTAATACAGCAAAACAAAATCCACCACATCGGGATTATTACAAACAACGCTAACGTTTGTAACTGGTTAGACGTCCACTTTTTGATTAAAAAAGTATTTTTAGTGCATTAGGCATACTTACAAATGTATTCACAATTATTTGAATAAGGTTTAGTAGTTTTTAATAAGTCGCTATATAGGCTGATGACGGAACAAAGATTTGTAAGTAGGTTTTTGTAGTAGGTTTAAACGTTCACTTTACATATAGATCGAATTCGACTATCAGCATATGTACTGTTTATTTGATAGATCATTATATTTATATTATATGATCTATTATATTATATTATATGACCTATATTAATATTATATCATTATATTATATTTTTTAATTTATTTTGAAACCCTAAAACTAATTTTAACGCTTTAAAGCCAAATCTTGCACTTTTTATTTCAAAACCCCCTATCTGGCATAATGGTATTTTAATTGGCAGTAGAATGCTTCATCGTAATATTCTTCTCACACTTTTGAATTTATAACTCACCTCATAACCTATTGTTCATATTGCGTTGCCTTTCCCGAACTAATTTTATTTCCATGATTTCTGAAACATCTGTTCTTGCTAATGCACTGTGTTTCGTTAGTAAACCAATAGGTAAAAAAATGTATTTATTACGATTCTTTCACAAGCTTAAACAACAAAGCTTTGCGGGCCTGCAGGGCGGAGCCTTAGACGGATACAGTACAAGTTAAATTTGGAGACTTTGTCAAATCACTGCCTCGAGCTCTTTTAACAAATAAAGACCATATATCCCCGCCCTTATAACAAACATTCTAGTGTATTAAAACAATCAAGTTGTATTTCTTATATATATATATATATATATATATATGATGATTATAATTACTTAAATCACCATTTTCTATAAAAATATTGTTATTATTACTACTAAAACCATATTGTTAGCCTCTATATAACTAATTATTAGTCTATTTTCAAAGATTTCAAATACTATCTTAATTCTAAGTTCGGGTCACAGTGGTTGATATCTGGTTAGCGTATGCTCTGGAATGACTTTTCGCCTCTATTTGGCTTAGTACTGTTAGTTACAGTCTACGTTCGTCATGACAGTCAGTCATATTCTTTTGCAAAAGAAAGCAAAAACCACTTATTTAATTTAAAAAAATTTGTTTTGGTTGTTTTTGTTAATGTCTACTTTTATTTACGAGAAATTTCAGTAGTTTCTCGCCTTTCCCAGGCGCCAAGCACCGTTACTCGAACTGTAATAATACAATATTGTTTCGTAATTACAAGTAACTACTAAAAAATTGTTTTATTCATATTTTGTATGAGTAAAGAAATAAAGTACTCTCCATTTAACACGATTTAATTCAATTTATCAAAAGGATTTTAAAATTGTTATATTAAAAAACTAATACAAGTTTTTACGAATAAAGGTATAACGTTCTCGTGTAATGTAAGTAATGCGAGAGAGTTAATAGTTCATCCGCTAGATTTCAGCAGCCATTTATTTCGTAATTACTTGTGCCAGCTGTGTTCTTTTGTCAGTGTGTGATATTAAATACCCCCGTCATAGGAAACCTGCGTACTCAGCTAATTTTCAATGTACCTTGTAATAGTTAAAGGTAGGTTGTGTATTTCTCTACAAAACCAGGTACTGTAAAAGGTATTTGATGTATCGTTTAGATTATATGCAGTAAAAATATACTACTATGCGAAATACTTCAAAAATGTTAGCGGGAGTCAAGTAAAATTGTAACTTCAAGCTGTTACTATAAAAAAGTTAATATTCAAAACAACAAATTGAGCTGGAACTATTAAAATAATTTCTCCATTGAATAAGTAGTTGTTGCTGTTTATATGAAAACGATAATGATCCTTAAAAAATGACATCGATTTTAAAACACCAAAAATCTGTAATTTTAAAAAACTTTTGTTGATTTTTGTTTGGTGATTTTCGACCTTATTGTAAATATTATTTTGTGCACATGTTTAGTTTAGATCAAAAGCTCTTACCCTCTTGATGTAACTTTTGTAAAAAATAAATCCACCAACAGGGCTCCGCCTCATGGGCTTTTCAAGTTTTAATGTTAATCTTATGGAGCTATTTTGTTAAGAAAATCAGCTGATTTCAAACACGTTTCCTCGTTCATGATAAAAAATACCCCCGCCGCAGCAAACCTGCATCCTCAGCGAATTTCCAATGGAGATATAACTGACTTAATACTACATAAAGCCACTTACCAAGTCTCATAAAAATATATTCACAAATAAGCAATTTTAATTATACTCCATAAGAATAACATTGGGGCTGAGTACGCAGGTTTGCTGCATCAAGGAACATAAAAAATTGGTTTTTATGCTAATATCAATATAACTCATCTAGGTGAAGTCATATGCCAGTTGTTATTCATTTATGTTCATAATTAAGGGAGACATAGCATTTATTTATTATCCATAAGAATAACATGGGGCTGAGTACGCAGGTTTGCTGCTACGGGTGCCTTAAACAAAACATTTTTTTGCAAATATAAATGGACCACAACCAGATGAAGCCGTATACCAAGTTTCGCCATTACATGTTTATAAATAAGCGAGATATATTATTTTTATTTTCCTCCATAAGAATAACATAGGACAACGTACTGTGTTTAGCACTTTCAATATCTTGGTAACCGATTTACGTAGAGGAATGATCAAAATACCAAATTGTGTGTTTTTTAAGCTGAATCAAATGGTAAAAACTAAAATTTGACTATTTCAAAAATTATGTGTACAAAATTAAAAAAAAAAACATGTCTGGGGTACAAAACCCCCCAAAATACCCCTTTGGATAGAGCGATCTGGCTGGTTTTCGAACTTAAAGTCATGTTGCTTTACAAGTTTACGCCAAATTTCATCAAAATCGGATAATTTTTACGAGAGTTATCGTGCTCACGGACACACATATATATATACACACTACAGTTTCGAAGGAATGGTGTTTTTGGGGTCTGGGGACCTCAAAACGAAAAGTTATCATGGTCCCGGGCCTTGGTCTTACCATGCCGACTACGGTAATAGCTTCTTGCCTATAGGGGAAATTCGCTAAAATTAAAAAATAATTTTTTCCTGCTTGCAAATGTTTATTATTGCCATATTGTAAACTTGTCTTGTTGATTGCCGTCAGTAAACAAATAAATACATTCGTGTTACTCTTGCAAAGTAAGATAGTTTTAAGTTCAGTATCAATCGTACAGTGAATGTTGTGTTCATTGAATATAGATTATAGCTAATGCAAATCCCCCTCTCCCCGGCCGTATTGTCTCATACAAACACTTATCACAACCGAGCTTTTGCTATGTAACAGAATAATATCTGTACAAATATTCCCCGATTATGGTATGTAAGTTTACCCTTCGGCAAAACACGGCCGCTTTTACGCTGCAGTGTTACAAAAAAAGTGCAATTTGGGAATTTTGAATATCCCCCTAATTTATGCTATTATGTATTTTAGTTTCAAAATACAGTGGTATTATATTGACTAAAGCTATGATAGTTGGTTGGGGAGTATAGTGGTATCCACATGTACGTCCCTGGCGAAGGAAATAATTGGGGGAGAAGGAGTACAGCCCTCTTTTCCCCATAGAGCAAGATCGACGTTTTAGCGGCTCCGTTTTCTATCTGGTTTACCCTCTGAGTAAAAGGTATCTTCAGTTCTGGCTGACCCAAAAACTGTGGAGCAAAATATACACAAGCATATATGGAGTTATGGAGGGACAAACCCTTCCTCTACCCTTCCTGCCAAACACCATGGTGCCGTATTTGAGTGTTGAATGAATAACAACTGATAACTTTTAGCTGGTCAGATCTGGTGCCGCACTCGGGTGCCACCGGAATTACTTTTAGTCTGTGTGCGGGGAGAGGAACTTGTGATGGGTAAGAGAAAAGGAGTGTGGTCGCGTTGGGAACAGTCATGACGGATATTTAACTCAAATGTACAGTAAAACCATGAACCTCACAATACAAACATTCACTCTAAATCGAATAACGACTGAGCCGCTGCCACATTTCGACAAACACCCTCCCCCACAATCAACGTCCGATAGATTATATCTTTACAACTTCCAGGGCAGATGTGCCGGCACGCGCCCGCGATAAGCCCCTCCTCTAGTACCAACTCCCGCAGTGTAGCCAACCTCGCAGATGGACTGACGAAGTGCGATACGACACGACGCGACGCGACGCTGCAACAATACCTCAATAGCTCCATAGTTCTCCGTTCTCCGCATCGGCGGAATAATCAGAGCCTCCGCAACGGCAGATGCCGCGACGCGCCGTTACCGTTAACAACGGGCAGCTGTCCACAACGGGCCGCTTGTTCCGTTCCGATCAATCCCGACAAAAACATTTCCGTTCCTTCACTTCGGTTTTACCGACCCATTTTGTACGAGTCCTTCAGATAATCCTCACAAAGGCCCACTCCACGACTCCTTTTCGTCTCTTGATTTCCTCTTCCACGTGAGTCCTGTTGTCTTTCAATATTGCTATTACGTGAAATAGTTTCTACATCTTTTAACTCTTTAAGCGTTGCAAAACGTTATAACCCAGCTGGAATAAAGAAATAACATTACAATGTTATATGTTCATTACGAATCTGCACAAATCAAATACCAATAATGAACATAGAATAAGAAATAAATCTAAATGAAAAAATACGCGAATTAAAACATATCACGGTTGAAAATGAACCCGATGCGGGCGGTAGGGCGATAGGGTGATAGTATAGTTAAACATGACGTTAAAACCGGATACCAGGTATGTACTAGCAAAATCGCTAAAACCGCAAGGAAAATTCTAAAAAGGTGGAAGTGAGATTTTCCTTTTTTCTGATGATGCGAAATCCATACCGACAATCCGCTATGATCCGCTTACGAGAGCGCAACGGGAACAGTGAACACAGAACGGAACAGCGGCGCGGCGTACAGCGTACATGTACATCAGAGCCAGCAGCGTATTATACCTCGAGTTCTTCAACGCAGACCGCGGGTATCGAAGCGACTATATGCGAGAATGAGGAAAGTTCGTTCTGTCACATCGGGATTTCCAATATTTAAATCATTATACCTGTACCGTATATTTCGAATTACACTTTGTTAATACGTATACTTTTTGCTCCCAAACTTACAGTCGATCGTGCCCAATCAATTCTTGCACATGTACCAAATACTTATACTGTATACGATGATGACTTGATGGCTAAGCTATCTATAAATAATTTAGAAAATGGCTGGAAAAATAAACTTACTGAGTTCAATGATAAAACATTCACTAAAAACATGCTTAGCTTATTCCATTGAAAAAATAATTTCTGAAATTGTAAATCGTATGATCGTCGAGAGCTGCATTATACGACGAACAACAAACATTATCATCCAAGCCAACCAACATTGTCATCCCCAGCCAAAAAACATTACCATGCAAGCCAACAATCGCATGAGACCGTTACTCGGCGAATTTAACGATTAATCAGACGGGACAGAAGGGAAAAACTCGATAAATACACAAGAGTCGTCCATAAAACATGGGTCCGGAGCGTATTCCAGGAGTGTTCCTGATCATCATCATCTCTCTCCCTCTCTCTCTCTCTCTCTCTCTCTCTCTCTCTCTCTCTCTCTCTCTCTCTCTCTCGCTCTCTGACCCACTTGCTTCTGTCACTCGTTTGGCGGGAATTTCTCTAATGGCCGGACGTTCAGCGGTTCAAACATCCATCTTAAATTGGAGATAATGCCCGTCAGTTAGCCAATGAAAGGCGTCCGCCTCGACCGCGGCGCGCACATGCCACGAACAGGTCGTTAATGCAGTTTGTCAGCGGACGAAAAGTGAAGTTAACATCATTTAACCTTTACATCTTTCGGAAGGCTACTAAGCAATTACAGCTAGGATTTATTGCTAATTAACAACTTAAAACTTAAGAGGGAGCTCCAGTCATCGGCATCTATCTCTTCGCCAATAAAATCAATGTTAAATCTCAAATCTCGTCCTCCTTCATCAACGGATCATCCGAAATCGTCAATTTATGGTTAAATTTATAGAACAACAACTAACTAGCGATTTTAAAGAGCAAAAGGTTCCGATATCATAAATATTTTATTCATGAAAGTATCGTAAATATAGTATATTATTTAATTTTATTGAACGATTATTATTTTTATATCGATATTATGATCACTGAATTTGTTAGGTATTTGTTATCTTGATAATGAGCCATAAATCAACGTCATCGAATAATACGTTAAGGATGGGCGAACTTCGAAAGTAAAAATTTGCCGTATGGATGGAGGATGCAGGTAGAAATACTAAAAGTTTCGTCACTGGAAATCATAAATCAGAAATCAGTTCTTTATTGTCATTCGACTAACAAGTAGCATTGACAAAAGTCCAAAATATTTCACAGTAACATGGGTAAATATAACACTAGGAAAAAAACATTAAAGAAGAACAAATATTTAAAAACTAAACATTATTTTTGTAACTTGGATACTCATAAACACTCTTTTTACAACCGAAAAGTGGCATAATTTGTTGCTAAATATCTGTATAACGTCTTCAGGTATAGTTAGATGAAAAAAAAAAAACAGTGTTGTGATTAGGGACCCAACACTTCTAAAATGAAACCTTAAGGAGCCCCCTCTTAACCCTTTCCATCCCCGGGCCGTAACATCCTGTGACGCAGAGAATACCCGGGGGCTAAGGGCACCCCGTGTGACCCCCCGCTGTAGCCACACGATAGCCGGGAAGCCGTACGACACCGGGACACGACGATAGGTGTTGAATATCGTTTACCGTGGGATCATTGCTCAATGGGCCGGCTCATCCGCGACCGCACTGGACGCAAACGACACCTTGTTTAACACTTTCCGGGACCGCATTTACATAGAAATCGTAATTGGACCGTTGGACAAATCGCCTCCGCCTCGAGATGGCACTGTAACGTGAGCCGTCTCCCGGGGGAAGTCCTTCGTAGAAGCAATCGCATTATATTACGACCCGCACTTCCATAATTGTGAGTTGTTTGTTTAGTGTTTGTAACGTGTGTTTACTGGCCCGCAGTGTCGTTTGACGGCGTTTCTCATCAAGAGGTCGACTGTTGTCTTTTTGTCTTCTTTTGTTGGAAGAACTGGTGTTATGTTACAAAGAGCTCAAAACGACGACGCTTCGAATTACCATATGTTAACCTCGCTTGTGACCCTTTGTCGTTGCGTTTCAAAAGTAAGAAGCCATTTGACAAAATACTGCGGAAACTAATAAATTCAATCTGGAGATTTTGGGATGAGTTAGTAGTTATAATATGATTCATATTATAAATCATAAACTAAATTAGAAAACATTAACGACAGAAATCATCTTTGATACGTTGGTATTAAGATCCACTAATCTATAAACTGTTTTGTTCTAAAATTGTATTATCACTAATACAATTTTATTAAAATAATTTTCTTTTAAATATTAAAACCAACAACAAATTAAAATCGACACTATGGTAAAATAACGCGATAAAACATAAATAACTAAAATCAGTAAGTATTACTCGTATTTATTATGCAGGCTGATATGTATAATACCATAGAACTCTATTAATACACCTGGAATGCTAGCGCCGTGGAGTATTTGAAGCGAAAAACGGTCCTTCCCCCTCTACTTAATGGTCAACTTCGTCAACTGAGCGATTTCTGCCGGTAAATATTTTAATGCGCGCACTCATAAACACACTCCTCCATCGCACAGGGATCATCCGATTGTAGTGAAACTTAAATATTTATTATCTGGAAGAACTTAGGATACCAACGGAGTAAACCACTTACAGATCAGTTAGTTAACAGAATTATAAAAATACACATATAATCAGCTAAAAAAATTTGAACATGAAAAAGTTACTAAGCGTAAACTTTTTTATTTTTGGTGTAGCAACAAACTTCAAGCGAGAAAAATTATGGAAATTAGTTGAATAAAATCTTTTATTTGAAACATTTGTTTATACAGTCTTAGTTTTCTCACATTTAAAGGGTAAACGCGCGTTTTTGATATCGCCACCGCCACCGCGCCGTCGCGTCGCGTTGCTGTCCCGCGCCAGGAACAACCTTTATTCCATGATATCCTATTTTTCTTAATTTTGTAACAATCTTATATAACAAGCTGTGTTACTTGGTTTAACAAGTACTATTTTACTTGGTGGAGTACACTTCCTGTTTCAATGAATTTTTGTCCAATGTCGGGGATAGTGGCTCTATAAAGAAGTTCCATATTGTATAAGGTTTCAACATTATTTCGAACTCGAATATCAGAATTTGTACTGATTAACCTAAAAACACACCTCACCTTCATTTCAAAGAACATTTTGAAAATAAGATAGTTTTTATAAAGTAAATAAGTAAAGACTATGCAAAAATTAACAAACTTAAGAACATGTGTTAGAAAAAAATCGATCCCCACTAAAATACTACTATATTACGTTCTACAAACGTTTCAATTTGTAAGATAATTTATGGGAAACCCGGTATTATGGAATAAGCTTCACTAATAATAACATCTAACTCACTAAAATTTCCTTCTCATTATTTCCCATGGTTTATTTCCAGTCTACCTTCAGACCCGGGCCTTAAATAAAAATGGGTCAATTTATACAAAAACAAAACAAAACACTTTTTCCGTCAGATACAAGTAGACTCTGTAGTCAGCACTTAAAACCAGATGATTTTTAAATTGGTGGCCTTAGAAGACGATTAAAAAACAACGCAGTGCCTACAGTTTTTTATTTTTCTCGGGAGGCATTCCTCATTTTGTAAACAGTGAAATAAATTACTTTGGTGGCAACATATTTTGTTCAAATCCGATCATCTCCCATTGGCATGTGGCATGATTGGCATGTGTTAAAACTTGTAAAATCGATTTGCTATTATTTTCAAAATACTATGCCATGATTTAACCCGGACTCAATCCATGGAACAAAATAAAGCATCTATGAGCCTAAGGCAGAAATTAAATAAGTTAATTTTATTTAATAACGCTTATTATGTCCAAGAACAACTGTATAATCTTTTATTATAATAAAATATAATTTAAAACTGGGTTTCATATTAATTTGTAATATTAACTTGTTCTCTGTGTCATTTAACATGCTACCGTATAGGTTGGTTCCACTTGTGATTCAGTTTATTTAATACAAAACAGCGGCAATGAAACAAATATCTATTTCCAAAATAAAAACAAGAGTAGCTACCATAGACTACTTACTGCCTGTAAAATAATAAGTCATAGTTTAGCTTGTTAATACATTCAAATTCATGTTGTATAACAAAGTGTCACGTCAGTTAGCTGGAATGAGTGCGGCGCGAATTGAAAAAAATGTTGGGATAAAAATTGTGAATCAACTAATTATCTACAAAATTTCCGCTGGAATTTTCTTTTTGACCCCAAAACAAAACAGTTTACGTTTAGTGACTTTTTCGTGTCACACTTTTAAAACGCTAAATAGTTTTCATTACTACAAATAAATTAAATTACCATACTACAAGAAGTTTATACTGTTAGATTCCGTATTTCATGCAGATAAATAATATATAAACTTTATTGTCATTACATGAATTTGGCGAGGTGCAAAAGCGTGAAAACGATAGGGCGTACAATGCTGAAATCCACTGAGCGGCCGTAGAGTGACATTGAAGGGGTGGGGGTAAAGAACGTTTTCTTGACACAGCCCGAGCGTTCTAGGTGTATTAATAGAGTTCTATGATTAAAACCTAACATTGCTAACTCGAAATCCCTATCTTGCTAGAAGAAAAGTCCCACCTCGCTACTTGGAAACCCCGATCGCTACCTTGAAAATCACCTCGCTACTTGGAAAACCACATCGCTACTTGGAAAACCACCTCAATACCTGAAAACCCCGATCTCGTTTCCTGGGAAATCCCACCTCCCGACGTGAAAAATCCCAGCTCCCTGTCTGAAAACCTCACCTCGTTACCTGGGGAAATTCACTCGCTAACTGAAAATCCCCACCTCGCTACCAAGGGAAATCCACCTCGCTACTACCTGGAACCCCCACTTCGCTATCCGTATAACCCCTAACCCACTACCTGAAAGTTTTAAAAATTACTACTTATAAATCATGTGTTCTAGAACAAGATAGTTTTTTTATAAATGTTCAACAACCAAATAAAAACTTTACATTATCGTTTACAAAAAAGAAGCTCTTACGATGTCCAAGTAGTTTGGAAAACTTTAGGAAAATGATTATGTGTTAAGCACAGTTTTACTCTTTTCGATCACCAAACTTGAGCATAAAGAGAGTGTTTCCAATAGATTAGTCTTCCTAAATATATTCACCGACGTCTTTACGAACATTAAACTCTGATGAAAATACATCAATCATTGTCAACTTCACAACTTCAGTCGGAGATATTGGAAACTGGGTGGACCAATAATTTCAGTCAAACATTTCAGGTTTTCGTAACTCCTTCCTTTCCGAAATCCATTTATCATAGTATTTTTTAAATTATTTAATTTAATCTTTATATTTTATACTCATGGTGTTAATCTGACTTTTAAACACCGATTTAGGAAGAATACTGCTTTATTCGTAAAAGACAAGTAAAATTATATTTTCCCAAATTACTTCGGATTTTAGTGTTTGTCAAGATTCATTTACAATAGATAATTGGCTCCAGAAGATTCGCACCTGAACTTTACATTTTACATCCACTTAACAGTCACGCCATAGTTAGTATACAGCAACCTCTGTTACATCCTGATTTACAGGATAAAATAAACTACGTCTCACAACACTAAAAAATATATATTTACACTTATAATGTACTTACTTACAAGACGGTAAATATATATTTTTTAGTGTTGTGAGGCGTAGTTTATTTTGAAATACTCATTACTCATCCTGATTTATATCTACACAAGAAATTATCCTGATTTATGATATTCAGACTCTCATTTCAACAACATGATAAGTAACAACTATACAACCACAGAACGAAAATATACTCTACTCTTTGATGTCTGCACATAAAAGAAATACATTATATCACTGAACCAATTCAATGGCATCCCGCGGGGGATGCAATATGCACTAGATATATACAGCGGCTTCCTGTCATTATTTCAATCACTATCCGCTGGTGATTTGATATTTATATTTACCTGCTGGATTAAATAAATATTTTAGTTTACAGTGTTGAATTATAATTATGATTTTTTTCAAACCGATGTGTGTAAACGCATTTTAAACGCTACTCTATACTTTACTTGAGGAAATATCATCGACCTAGAAATATGTTATCCCGACAAACAAAAATACACGATAGCCACTATTAATCATGAAGTCCTTCCCGTTCCATTTAGTTGCAACAATATATTTGGAAACACAGAAATCCTCTCCATTTAATGGACATAATCTTCCAGCATTTTAGAAACAAACAAGGGAGACTGGACTGGAAGTATTAAATACAACAACATCAGTGTAAAACAAAGAGAACGTCATTGTTATATTCACAACCAAGCTACATAACATATTTAACTAGAATGAACTGCAATACAAGGTATTGGATTACGGGCTTTCTTCACATCTAATTAAATTATACGTTAAAAATAGATTGATTTGTAAACAACTGCATACGGTACATTTTTTTATTTTAACCTTTTTAAAGTAGGTACCCAAATAGGTAATTTTATGGGGAAAACTAAACAAAATGTTATCAGGAGTAAGAACAGTTTATTTAACTCACATAGCGTTAAGCACACTACATATTTATTTGTAACATTATACTCTTCATGTTATATAAAAACTATATCGTTAAATAAATTCCAAAGCATAAAACAGTTTCCGTTTTTATGGGATTAACATCTGTTTTATTAAAATACCTATGGATCGTAAAGGGGAGAGGTGGTAAGTGGTAAGGCCCGGCAAATCTTTCGTGATTTCCTCTCTTAAGAGGGGGATCCAGTCATGTGACATTTCGACTTACTACCAGCTTCTTCCATAATAAAACATTGGTAACTTTTAAAACCCGTCCCTCCTCAACGGATTCGAAATCGTTGATTCATGGCTCATTTTAAAGAGAAACAAATACCTATCGATTTCAGTGAGCAGAATTTTGATAGTATACTCGTTCGAATATTAATCGTCCAAATAATTACAAAATATTGAATACTTGCAATTGTTTATGGGTTAACTATTTTGGTGTGTATCAAAGTTCCGCTCATTGAAATTGCTAGGTATATTTTTGCTCTATAAAATGAGCCATCGGAGGACTGACATACTGTAATTTGAAAGTCAACTTTGGCTTTATGGAAGGAACAGGTAGTAACATGTGACTGGATGGAGCCGCGCAAAAAGTAGTTGGAAATCAAGTAAAATTCAAGTGTTATTTACACACACAAGACAATTTTAAGTGAGAACAATCATGAAAAGACGAAGCCCTGTTACATGCGCACGATTTACTAGTTAGCTGTCTTCCGGATCAGTCGGCTCAAATGGTGTAGTGACAGTGATGTTTAGATACAGTGACGGTAAAGCCTCATATTCAGGGGCAGCTGACAGCACTATACCGTAGTACCTAGAACCTAGGCGCCCCTGCCTACCATAACCACGTGGGGACAACGCGGCGGGCGCAGACGGCAGACGGACGGACGGATCAATATACGCCGCCGCGCGCCGATGATGCGCCCTGCGCCCTTGCCGGGGGCGCCCTTCGTTGGTAAACAATTACTTGGCTTACCACTTGAAACTATATGAGTTGCAACCACGTTGTAAACGAACACATACAGAATATTTTCCGGAAACAATATCGTCGATTTGTTTCAGTACTTTGTGTCCTTTGCGCTTTTGATTGTGAGAGGTTAGAATTACAATTGGTAACTGGTACACCAGCATTTCAATCAATACAAGGCTGGGTAGCACAGTGGTTAGCGCGCTCACTTCATAATCTGAAGGTCGCCAGATTGATCCTGAGCAAAATCCTGATAAAATGTTGTGAAGGTTCAATACTGGATCCAGCTGCCATTGGTCATTGGGCTACTAGTTAATGATCTAGCTGAATAATCAGTTGGCCTTGGTCAGTAACAAGGCTACACTTTGCATCTCACCCATTCTACCCTCATCATTCATTCATATTCACCTTAAAATGCGCCCTAGTTGCGTCGGCGACTTATAGAGAGAGATTACAATATACGTATTAAAGCATTAATCATTCGTCAAAGATCAACCGGAAGTAGTGATTTTATAATTAGATTCAATGGATTTACTAATATTTAAAATTAAAAACCAGGTTTACATACCTTTTTCCGTCCAAACAGTTCCAATTAATCCTGTCACCTATTGTGACCAGATGTTTCGGAATTTCAAAACTCCATCTTATGGGAAAACATCCGTAGTTCATCCGTAGTTCATTCATTGTTTCAATTTATAAACCTCAGTTCAAGAGCCATTTCTAATATGTTTGTGCTTTATCATTCATTATTGAGTCTCTATTGTAATTAGAGAGTTGAATGTATTTATAATTAGATTTGTAGACTGTGGCAAACTAATACGTACTAAACTAATCAATTGTATGATTTGAAATATTTTATGGATAAGTGATTTTAATTTGATAAAATTAACTTGTAATTAAGGGAGAGAGTAGGAATGAAGACAAGATTATCGAGACAGATAAATGTATATGTGGTGATAGACGGTGTTTTATTCAGGTTGTTGCGAATGCTCAGTGCACTCGTTAGCAGTCAATCTTTGAATTTCACAAGGTGAAAAGGAACATTTGTTTATTGTAAATGGATACGCTTTGGTTTGTAACATATTATTGATATTTTCATTTAATATATAGTCAAACCATTATTTAATACGTAAAACGGTCTGTAACCCACCCGTCACCTATAAGGTTGTTCAGAGCTCGTACAATTGTACTACCTAAATACGTCATGATTATAAAACATTACCTATCTCTGCAACACCAATTTACTTTTCTAAGAGTGCGTTTACAGTAGGCAGCTCTGTTGCTAGAGGTAGGTTGCAACTCGTGTAGGGCAAGAAATATATAAGTAACTTTAGTCATCGATTTTGGCTCCGCGAGTGCCACCAGATTCCGCATTATTGCGTACCGCAGGAATAACATATTAAATGAGTTTAGTTTAAAACTCATTTAATATGTTTAAGCATTTCAAGTTTAAGAGTTTGCAACTAAAATATACTGTATTCGCAGTTTACTGTATTAGGTTTAATTTTTCTCGCTCGCAAATAAAGCCGCGGAGCTATACCGTAGTGAAACACGAGCACATTACTGCACGACGTCCCAATAAATACAATCACCGGTGATACATCGCCGCGGATGATATCATCGGTGCGATCTAAACGACGTCGACGAGGCAGTGGGTCAGTTTCTGGAGGGGATGGAGAGGGGTGAATTCGAGGGGGGAGGGCGGAGGCACGAGCGCCACACTCGCGTCGCTTCCCAACTCAACTGGCATCAGACAAACCGGCACTTCGAGTCTAGCGGTCGAGGGAACAAGTGGCGTCTGTTAGTGCAGTGCTTTATAGAATATACGCGCCGAAAGGAATAAGTGTTTGTGTGGTGTTGTGAAGTGCATCAGCTACATAGTGGAATACGTAGTGTGGATTCGTACAACTCTAGTGGGAAAATTCCTCTTCGTGTTGTTGTTGTGTCATGTGTGTTTGTTGAAAGATTTTAAAAACATGGTAAGTTTTTGGAAAGTTTGAGCCGACGAAATAAATGGTTCTCAGTTTGTTATTAATTCCCTACATTTCCGGAATAGTTAAATCTTTTGAGTTTAGCTAGATAAAAACAAAATGTAAAAGAGATAAACAAAGAGGTCCAATCCATCGCGTCCAGTTGCTGTTTTTGTTCGAATCCCTGAGACGTTATTGCACACAATAAATGAAACTGTGCTTTCAATAAATTTCACGATCAATATTATGTTAGTAATGTCTTCAATATATTTTATCTGATAAAGTTTGCTTGATAACGTTATTATTCCACTTTTATCGGTTTTAAAACGTTTCCCGCGCAAACCGTAATTAACAAATTACATCATAAGCTGCAATGAAGGCTAACAATCTCATTGGTTAAATCTGGTACAATCCTCGTCCATGGAATGAAGGGAGGGGGCGAAATGTCAAGGGGGAAAAGAATCGACTGAGACATCCGATTTCTACTAATTACGAAGGAGCTAAGCTAATAATTCATTCCGCCTCCGCAAGACATAGGCTAATGTAATTCTCTTAACTCGCTTTAAGAAGGGATTATTCAAAATAAAATACCTGCAGTGTCATTATATACAGTATTCTTATTTAATAAGGGTTCCAAAAGTTCTAGCGGGGATATGTAACTGGACAATAGTGAATCAGTATCTACAACATGGGTTCTTTCATACAAGGAAATCCCGGAAAACTGAAATAGTAAGGCAATAAAAAAAAGAAAAAAAATATTATTACAAGTAATATTTAACAAATTCTACAATGTTAATTTGTGTCGTACGTTATGAAATAAAATGATCTAATCAATTTCAAATCGAGTTTCCATCGATAGCGTACAATTTAAGACTACGGTACAGTTAAAAAACATTTAATTAATCTTGAGGTAAAATGCATTGCAACTTACAACGTATTTTTTATAAATAAATATGTTTGAAAGTAAAGTATACGTACTTTATTTAACTTCAGATTTTGATTAAATATTAGGGGTCTACTAAAAAATTCCTTAGTTGTTACCTACTAAATGTTCAAGACATCAAAGCAGTACAATGTCGAAGACATAGGTAAATGTTAAATCACTTTTAATCACAGTTCTGGACCAGTCAGTAATGAAACTAATACATGTGAAGTACCGAAAAAGAATTACGTTTACAAATATATATATATATATATATATATAAAACGGGTCATTTAGTAAAATATACCTATCCAGAGATAGGCTACTGAATATCTGTGAAAACTCTTATTCACGATATAGGTAAACCTAAATTATCTTTACTTTTTTAAGGAATTATTTACAATTACAAAATTATTCACCAACAATGGGTTAAGCGTATTGGAGCTTATAAGTTTATCATTAAAGACTGGAAATTTGCGTTACGCTTATGCCCAAAAACCAAATAAAACTAACTTTTTCCTGACTACAGTTACGCTTAAATGTATTAAACCTCAGAAAAGTTATAAATTTACAGTAGTATTAATCCCTTTATCACTTAATCACTGTGTAAGACGCCGACGCAACTAGGGCGTAGGGCCTATTTTAAGGCGAATACAGTATGAATTAATGATGAGTGTAGAATGGATGAGATGCCTTGTGGAGGAGCCTTGTTACTGACTGCGACTGATTCTTCAGCCAAGATCATTAATTAATGACAGCCAGTGACCAATGACAGCTGGGATCCAGTATCGAACCTCAGGATCGATCTGGCAAACTTCAGATTGTGAAGCGAGCATACAGGCTAATAGGCAACAGATTTTTACGCAATATAAATGTGCGAGTAAGGTATAAAAAATATAAAATCTTAGGAGTAAAAACTGAAACAATTACACGCGGATTGCCGTTATCGCGTTATCGCTCCCACGATTATCGTGCTCGGTCCCTTCACGCCTGACTGCTCGATATTATTAGGAGGGGAGGGGTTGGGTGGGGGGAGCAAAAACTTCCCCTTCATCTATCTGTCTGTCCGTATTGGGTCCCGACCACCGGCACCGGGTGAATAACATTATTGATGTTGCCTAGTCACCGTGGCCTGTATTTTACCAACGTCCACACTCCCTTTACTGGTATTTCATACAAAATTGAAATTTTAAAAGCCATCTAATCGCATTGTAACGCCTAGTTGGGGCTGTGAAAACTCTTATTCATGGATTCTCGTATCCACTAAACCGTAGCTTTTAATACCTTATTAATATTGGCCTGATGGAATTTGGTAATTTGCGAAGCCTATCTAATAACGTTTGCTACGGTTTGTCATTCATTCCAAAGATAAAATTGTAAGGTTCTTTTAAACACTTTCGTCTTGCAATGTGATTTGTAAATATCTTGAAATTCCCCAAGTTAATTATGAATTTGTTTACTAAATACCTATGCCTATCGTAATAAATTAGATGCTATTGATAGCATACTCAAAGGCACTTCCGTTAACCATATTCAATGCCAACTATCTTGGCAGTAATCCCTCTAAAACTTTAATTGGAAATTACCGTTTTATTTTTCATTATTCCCTTTTTGTTTTTTATTTTCCCTTTACCCTATTCAATGTCTTATTATAACAGTGATCTAAAATAACAATGATCAATTTCCAGTACCGGTAACACTGGGATGGAAAAATATTCCATTAGATATATGTAAAAAATAAAATGTACACGTAAGGGAAGGCTCTAAATTTGGTTATTATTTACTGTTACATTAAACTTAGTAGCACGTGGTAGTAGTGAATGGAATTTGGAATCTTATTTTAAAACATCCACAAATAGCCTGTCGCTAGAAGTCAAAATACCACTTTAAAGGCGTCATTTAACTCAACTGATTCAAGTCTTTGTTTTGACACCATACTGTAACATAATATAAATAAGTTCTCTGCGCTGAAAGAAATACCTTAGATTCAAAATCACATGTATCTGACACCGCGTCGCGTCGCAGAGGATATTGGAAGTATATTCCCTGCGCCTGCAAGTAGGTAAGACGTTTTGCGCAGCACAAATGTGCCGAGCGGGTTGTGCCTAAACGAAGCAGGCGCCTGAAGTTTTCTATAAAAACACTATTCACTATTTTAAAACTCTCAGTTTTGAAGTCTGTATCAAAAGTAAATTTAATACTGCGTTATACCGGTATTGCAATACCGTGATATCGAGTTTATAAATAATTATCATAAAACGAAGATTGATAGAGTTTAACAACTTGTACATCACCCGTCATCATATGGACAGATTAACACTCCCAAACTAGAGATAAATTTTATGTTGTATACTACTATTTCATGTGGATTACATATACCAATTTTCTTCCTACTTCTAAGCAATTCACCTTTCCTACGCAAATTAAACATTTTTATAAAACTACACTCTGTCCCATTAAATTTACTAATACTAAATTTGATCCCAGTGTCAACGATTCAAATTAATTCGGTATAGCTCCTGTGGCTTTTATACGGTTTTTTACTAATTCAAAATTGTATCACAATTTAAAATATACCTAGATATAAACATTGGAGAATCCAATGTTACCCAATTTTACTCCAGTTTTCCCTAGGTAAAAAATTGGAGAATTAGCCTAATTTTTATGGCAATCACTGATCTCAAGGTTCTTTCCAAGGTTGGATTATAAATTGTAAATACCAGTAGGGCCTAACATTCTGTAGTCTACTTCTTCATACACGATAACACGAACCAATACGATTGTACAGTGTCTAAAAATACGATGCAACCTTCCATCAGATTGATTCTACATGTCAAAACAAACAATTCTTGGAGGAGCCTCTTATGTATCTTTAATATATATTGACAACATGATTTAAAATTTAAAGAACCCTGATTCTATCTAAAAAACCAAAGCAGCCAAGGAATAGAGACCAATTAATGCATTTTAATATCCCTACTGGACACACAATCAAATAATAAAATTAGTATAGACCTTCAAATAACCACAGAGGAGACATTGTATATTTTGACCTAGAATATGCTTATTTCTTTACTAATCTTCTAACTTTTCAACCTAATTCTGTTTGAAAATAGCAACAGTATAATTTAAATATTGAATAAATATAAGCCTAATTACAAATATATACTGTACACCAAACACCAATAACAATTAAACTCACAACTCGATACAAATTAGAACTCAACGAAAATAACTTTTTTAACACGCAAAAAGCTTTTTAACTGTGGGCTATAAGACTACAAGACATGTCAATCCTTATTTAATGAGTAGAGAACGCCGAAGACAAGACCGAAATGGCCAAATTTAGGGGTTCTTTGTGCAGGAGATTATAAGAAAATCGAAAGATATTGTGAAAGTTCGAAACTGGATGTAGCTTCCGTTCGTAATTGGTTATTGTGCTATTAATTAATGATAGTCTCTTAAGATAATTGGAGAGCTAGCATTCTGTTATTATTTTACTTTAGTTTCCATAGAGTGTCTGTAAGAAGCTCATACAGAGTATAACGTGGTATAACCAAAACAAAGATAATTGGAGAGCTAGCAATAGGCCTATTCTGTTATTATTTTACTTTAGTTTCCATAGAGTGCCTGTAAGAAGCTCATACAGAGTATAACGTGGTATAACCAAAACAAAGATAATTGGAGAGCTAGCAATAGGCCTATTCTGTTATTATTTTACTTTAGTTTCCATAGAGTGCCTGTAAGAAGCTCATACAGAGTATAACGTGGTATAACCAAAACAAAGATAATTGGAGAGCTAGCAATAGGCCTATTCTGTTATTATTTTGCTTTAGTTTCCATAGAGTGCCTGTAAGAAGCTCATACAGAGTATAACGTGGTATAACCAAAACAAAGATAATTGGAGAGCTAGCAATAGGCCTATTCTGTTATTATTTTGCTTTAGTTTCCATAGAGTGCCTGTAAGAAGCTCATACAGAGTATAACGTGGTATAACCAAAACAGGACACAGGCTATAATACATCGTCGTGTTTCATTTTATCAATAGAACACCTGGAAATCTTAAGTCTTTAATTTTGGCCACCCTAAACCCAATCATTGCCTAACCCGCACGTTTTCCCCACGGCCAGATGCCACGGAGAGGCGCCGGCGGGGTCCTGCTGATAACGCTGGCGACCTTGACCTTGATCTCGGCCAGTGATAGCAGCGTCCACATCTACAACCAGTACCCCGACCTGCACATCACGTCGTCCACCCTGCGCTGGATCGGCGACCAGAACGGCAACCGCCCCGATACCGCCGTCGTCGCCACCGTGGAGATAGTCGCCGGTGAGTAGGCTGCATTAGTACCACTTAAGAGTATTCCTTATAAAACTGTATGATCTGTTATTCCTAGCTATCTAAGCACCTTAAGACTTCGGTCTACCCTACGGAAAAATCTGCGCCATCGCGTGAAAATACATTGTTAAGATAGGGAAAAGGAGCGTTGCAGATGTCCGCAGGATTTCGGTCTGGGCTATGATAATTATGTTATCAACATACTATAAATGGGGTTTATAGAAGAAAGATAATTCTACTCATGCTCTTTTCTAAATTTTAATATAATGATTCTGTCTTGTAATTGTAGTTTAAAAAGCTATTTTTTGTATACATTTAAAAGGGTTTGTAAATGCGCGGAATACAAGGGTTTGCAGGATTTCACTAGAGCGGCCGCATAACCTTTAAAACCTCTATAATGCTAATATTAAAGAGGATTAAAGTATTATCTACTTATTATTGGTGTATCATTTTCTTTAATAATTTCTGAATTAAGACAAAGACCTATTAAATAAAAAAAAATGGTATTTTTAAACTACATCAACGGCGGAAACATTATTTTGAACTAGCGTCGGTAGAATGAACTTTTTCCTATTCAATTCCGCGTGTGTTATAATAACATCCTTTTTATAGCCAAAGACTGAAAACCTTCGGAAATCTGCGGTAATTTTCAAGTGGCGACGCAGATATTTAAGAAGGGTATTATGGAAACCTAAGCCTATGAACAAGGAAAGGATCAGTGCAGACGAAGCAGAATTATTGTTATTGCTTACAATGATCAGCCTACAATAATTAAGTTACTCACTCTAAACTCTGAACGACATATTAAAAAACAAAGTTAATGATCCTAGCGTTTACAACAACAAATAATGTTCTTTTATATTTCTGAAATCCTCACTTTTCTATATTAAATTGTGTTTGTAATTTATAACTTATTAGGCCTACTGTATATCCGAATTTAAATAAAAGCAATTACAAACGCGAAGAGAAGTTAACGATCCTCATTAATTTGACACATCTACACTTTAAATTCGTGGTTTATACGTATTTAGCCGCAGTAAAGCGTAGACCTGCAAATCCCTTGCATAGCGTGGCCGCGCAGCAGGAGTAGACGGTTTCCAATTGTGTTCAGAGGTTTAAGAAAAAAACGTATGTTAAAAAATTGTCAATAATTGTATGATATGGTTCATACGGCCAATTAATTTTGATTACTGTAATACTAAACTTTAGTTGAATTGGGTTTCTGTAACGTAGAGCGCTCTTGGTATTCTTATCGAGAAACTGTGAAGTCAATCTGTAAACATTTAGTTTACTTGGTTATCACAAATTTACAAAAATGTAAACTATTCAACGGTACAATAATTCATTGTTACTTCTATATTCAACATTATTATGCCATTACACTGAAAGGCATACGTAATGTCATTGTTTAAAAGTGTTGTTAAGCTAAAAGCTACGCTGTAAAGAACGTATTTATTACATTAACCCCAATAAAGTTGGTAAAATACTAAAACACACTCTAACCTGGGGTAAACGAGGGTCGTGTTATAAAAAGCGCTCCACGTGTGGTTAATGCGCGCAAAACATCATCCGGCCTTTTGATGCGACGTCGTTAAGCGATAAAACTGTTTGTAGGGGTGCATTACACTTGTTAGAAGAGCTTTTCAAATATCCTTTAAAGGCCTTTGCAATTTTACTCTTAACATAAACAGTTAAAAGTATGCTGACATGCGAATTAAGAATAAACAAATACAAAATACCTAACTGTTGAAAACATGTAATATCGCGTAGGAAGGTTGATGTTTGGGTAACACGACAAACATGCCCTTTGTAAAAGTCACCCTGACACTTCAGCCCCGGTGAACTAGTTTAACATAGCGAACTGCATTTGTCAGACATGTAACCCTAGCGGAAATTCCAAACTGTGTTTTAAAGATTATTTTGAAATTCATGTTGAGTAGGAAATTAAAAAATATGAAGTATAAATAATAACGTAGGTGTATCAAGTTTGTTTTAAGTACATGAAGAACCCCAGTGGTTGTAAGTAAAAAATATTTTACTCTACTATTTTAACAGGAAATTATTAAGAAGTCTCTATCAAAACTTAATTTTCAGTTTTTTTGTAAAATAAGAACAATTAAACTGAGAACGCTGCTTTTTATAGTAATAATAATAATAATTTATATATTATTAGATGTTATTACTTCATTGCAGCTTGCATATGTCTCTTTTCCATATCTCCACTCCAGCTAAGCATACATTAATTTCCCCTAGTTTTAACTAACCAATGGTTCAGCTAACAATAAATTTGTCATTCGCATGGTTGAACTACACTGCAACTGTTACCTTTGACTATAGCTGTTACACTGCAACTGTTACCTTTGACTATAGCTGTTACACTGACATGGTTATTTAAGGAAACCCAGTTACTGTAATTTATATTAGGAAAATCATTGAATACATCCACATTACATTGTACATCTACATTGTACATTAAAACCACTTTAATGTACACGCAATTACTAAGTTCGCATAACGTATGTGTTGTATAAAGTAGTTAACACATTTAATGCTTATTAAATATATTTGTTGTTTGCATGCACAAAACTACATTTGAACTACCTAGACAAATACTCATTCATCTTAGGTTTATGGAAGTCAACGCATCCTTAAATTTCCAACTTTGTATGAAATTGATTTATAAATTGAGATAAAAAACGTAAAGTTGTTTTAATAACAGCTTTAGTTATTTCATTTTGAACGGACGCATCCAAACAGAACAACTGCTGAATTGAGAGGTTTAAAATGAATTTTGCAATCAAAAGCGAATACATTTCATATTGTTTAACCAGCCGGATCACAAGCCAGGGTGTATTTGTTCAATACGCGACGACCCGACAAAGGCAAGGCGAGTTTATTGCGATGACTCCGACTCGCTTCGATTGATCGCATTCAATTTGCTCCCAATTGTGATCCTCAATTATGCAACAGGCTTGTGTAATACTGCATAGGAAGGAACTTATGATTACCGTATCGCGTGACGTTTTAAATCATCACTTCTGCTTTCCTTCGCTTCTGATTAGCTCTCTGTTTATACCGTTATCTGTTGTTGATTGCGCCTGTAGCGAGGGCTTGAAAGGTTCTCGCAAATTAATGTGTATTTGTATAATTTTCTCATAAATAAATTATCACTCGATCTCATCAAATATTTTGCAGTTGCGACATCTAAATCTAGTTTCTCCAGGATTTTACCCTTTCAGTATGATGGGTAATTCGTATGTAACACACAACCACGGCAACAACGAGAGCTGAACGTTGTAAAAGTGGTTACAAACTTGTCATAAGGAAAGCTACAATATTTTTAATTTTAGAACCTTCCGTTCTTTTCTCCTTTTTTTAATGAATGCCGTAAACCATAAAATTAATGAATTTTCTTTACAAAGTAAAAACTGCTTTCCGAATTCTATCTAGGCTAAAAATAATTTAATTGCTGGAGCTGTGATTCAGGGAATAAATAAACATTTGCTATTAGTTTATTAAACTACAAGTTAGAAATACAAGTTAGAAATATTTCCCAGCATTGGCTCCATTTGAGTATCACTGACTGAACAATTACCAGCAGATTTATCCATTTCGATTTAAAATAATTTTACAACATTTTGATATCCTGATTTTAGTTAGATTTCATTCAGAGTGTATGATGTAATCATAACATTAAAAATAATTTTAAAAACTTTGAGCACTCGGTAACAAATAAAACATGGCTGTAACAGAAAAGATTTAGATTTCTTTCCTCCTAGTAATACAAATTAATGCAGACTCCGAACGCAGGAAGAAAATGTGCTAAGGACTCCCTAGAAGGAGCAGATATTTTGTGTAGTCTGTAACTTGTCGGGGGATTTGGCCGGTCGCCATCTGCGATTCATGAATATGAACCAAGAATCCGGGACAGCCGGCCCGACAACTCCCTTAACAAGTTCTCACAAATATATTCCGACTGCTCAAAACTTTCCATTGTGCCCTGGAGTTGATCAATACTTGTTTCCGAGTTGTGGAAAAACTTGTCCCCGAAGTTTCTCCGCATTGAACAATAATTCTGACACACATTATATTAGAACTCTGGGAAGTGAGAGTGAAAGAGGGCAATTGTCTTCCGACAGTGCTGTGATTGCTGTGACGAATACGAAACCAGCATGAGTTCCCAGCATGCAACCTATGAGTTGCATAGTGAATCAATGTGCTTTGGATGCATTCGCGGGAAGGTTAGCGACTCTGCGTGAAAACAGGAGGACGGCTATTTTGGACGTCATAAGTTAAACGTATAATTTTGTACATGTACAATCGCAATGTCGTAGATAACATTAAACGATGTTCACGTGGCAAATTCAACATCCAAAACAAAAAGAAAAAGTTTCTTGATACTATGTAAAGCATATTGCTGTACGTAGGCCTACACAGAAACTGTAGGCCTACTGGCTTATGTGAAATATATTTTGATTTGGACTTGATTAAATATGGCGTGAATTGGTCGTGAGTGTAATTAGTATACGCGATATTGTAACGTTGAAAATTTAAATGAATGATAAACATATCATGCAAATTAATAAACCAAGATTACGTACATGAAAACTTCACAGTCTCTTTCACCAGGACTCACCTGTAACAGAAAAACAAATTTTGAGAAGTTGTTTTAATACAAAATTGTGGTGACAAGAAATATAATATATTACCAACATAAAAAAACAGTTAGGAAATTAGATAGGCCTACTATGTTAGCCTAGCCTACTAAGGAGGATATTATGAAAATAGTATACAGAGTGTCTCACGTAAGGTGTCTCAAACAGATTTCAGACGAATTACTTCACCTAGAAGGATGTACGCTTACTATATGTACATCTTGCTATATGTACAGCTTGACAAATGTTTATATTTTTTATTTTTTATAAAATTCAATACAAATATTGACGTTATTCCTCAGTTTCTTCGATGACGTCGATTTCTTCGAGGACAGTTTTGTTTTATCCTTCTAGGTCAGCTTGCTGTATGTATACTCTGTTTAAGTCATCTTACGAAATACACTGTGTGTATAGTCGATACTATGTTTTAACCACGCTTAACCAACTGTCCTACATTCGAGTAGCCAAATTATATTTTACCAAGTCATTCTGTCGAGTGACCGTGAATGAGAAAACTTTTTCGGCGGATTCTCTCTGACAATTCTGGTCTCGGTGTACAACCACGGACTGTTACCTAACGGAGGGTCTGACCTCTGGCTTCTGACGACCTTCATATTTCGGCGTCTGCCACTTTAAGAGTCCGCCCAGGTTGATTGAGGCAACCGGCCCGGAAGATGGGGGAGAGGCAATAGAAGTTACGTCCATTCACCTCTTTTAATGAAGAATCAGAGGCGACTTCTACGTTGCATCAAAGGGTGTCTAGTGTCTAGTAAGACTTGCATCTTACATCTTACATAGGTACTCTTCATCACAGTCGTGGAGACCGGAGAATCGTCAGATTTGGGTTTGGTGTTAACATGGGTGTGCGTTTAATGTATTGTGAGTTCCTCTTTTTTTATTTGAGCCTAGTATGGCGATGAAAAGCTGGATAAGAAATCCCCATCCCTGCTTCAGTGATGATGCTCAACGTTCAAAAGTGAGAAAGCGTAAGAAATAACCCTGTAGCGTGCCTGAGACTCGACTTTATCTGCAATCTCTACCGTTTTCTGTGCCATCATCATCGACACAGTCCTATCTCGATCTTGACATTTCTGGACATAACGCCAGTGGATTTAAAAGATACGATCTAGCGGGAATTTTGATAACCCGCATCATCAGGACATACTGGAAAATGACTCCTTTTACTGTTTTGAATTAGTCAGGCAAAAAATTAAGATTTTAAATAATGGATTTTTTTACGGATTTTAAATGGCACTTAATGTAAATGCAGTAGGTACTTCACGAACTAATTTTATACACTCATGTAAATAGCCTATTAATTTTGTATGGTTCGTCAATCTAAAGAGATAATTTGTATTGTTTAGTTAAAAACGCTAAACTTACTATCCTTGTTTGTAATTTGATTTGTTGACATATTTATTCAATTTTTATAGCTTTTTCTGCAAAAAGTTACTTGAGGCCTAATCAAGACGAGGGAGCTTTTGTTTTACAGCAAAAGCAACAAATAAAAAACACACTGTGCAAGCCAAATTGGAATAAAACGTGCAATACAAATACTCCCTGCACAAAAAAAATAATTTCTGCACAGAAAATATTTTTTTCACAGTTTAAGTAGCTTGTCTAAAAGCAAATGGATCAAGGACAAACCTTTAAGAAACTGCTTTACTAATAGATTCCCAATCAAGAGGAGAGCACTCAGCTTTGATCTACTGTTGTCTGTTAATCAACAAGGATTTAATCTAGCTATCGGAATAATCAATCAGTCTTTGGGGACCTAGGTTTAAAGATAACTAATTTAACTAGATCAAAATGTAATGAGAAAGCGTTGTAAGAGTTCACCAAGTGTCTTGAAGGCTAATTTTGTTTAGTTTTTGTTGAAGGCAAATTGATTAGTTTTATTGTTAGTTGTTTATTATATTAAAAAAATACTGCATTTCTGTTATTTCTTAGTGTTTTGTTCACAACTCAAAGAACAGATTCGAAGATATAACTTGACGTTTTGTAGGATTATATTAATCATACTTTTTTAGACTACGCACTCGCTACGGATTCATGAATTTGTCGATCATTCGTCCTTGTGAGGACCCTATACCACCTTATGTAGGCCTATGTAATAATGAGATAAAAAACATAGTATTAGCGCTGAAAGACATGTTACATAACATATTTACACACTTAACATTATAAAAGCAGAGAACATTTGACTGTACCTAAAAGGAAAAAAGGTTCACGCATGTTTTGTCACTTTGAATTCGACACTTAATATTTAACTAAGGGGATAAGAGGTGATATTTTAAAATTAGTAGAAACTAGTAGTAGAAATTATTAGAATTACAAAAGAATACTACAGATTTTTTTTCAGTTTGTTTCCCACAAAAATATAAATAAAATATACAGGCACAACATTTCTTATGGTTATTGTGAAAAGCAAGTTTTATAAAAAACCTAACTTCTAGCAACGAGACTGCAAATCTAAGATGTTTTTTTCCAGAATCACGCCATTTATGAGATCTAGACCCAACAATAGGAAATCATTGGGCCTCCTTCCCAACTCTTCCCCACCTGCAAAGTTCCTCTCAGCAATATAAACACACTTTTTGCGAACACGTGTTCCTAGTAGGTAGTAGGTAGGAAGAACTGGTAATGACAATTCAGTTTGAGTAGGAACTTCCTACTCAAACTGAATTGTCATTACTAGTTCTTCCGCCTGCAATGTTTCTAGACACCCATTTCGCGCAATGCGGTTGGTTCAATCTCTTAGTTTCTACTCGTACTAAATTGTCATCCCAAGTTTTAGTATTAGCATTTATACACCACCGAGATAGTTAAGGAAATTATTTGAAGGTCCTCGGTCGGCTCTTGCCCACCCCTGATCCTATGTCACCAATCACCCCTGACCTCATGTCTGTTGCAGCCACGGACGGCCCGGTGGAGGACGGCGCCGTGGACGCGGTCAAAGAGCGACCCGTCCATGTCTGCCGGGCGAGACTCAACGGCCTCTGGGTCCCGGGGCGGCTGCCCTCCAACGCCACGGAGTGTCACGTGTCTATGCTGGGCCGCGTCTACAACTATCCTCAATACGAGGTGAGGAGGGCGGCAACAATTAATCTTTAATCGGCAACAATTAATCTTTAATCTTTAAGTATCAATGATAAATGATCAATGATATGTAATGGAACAGTTATGCTTTGAACATAAATTTACATAACATGTCCGTTTTATAGCATCCACCAGAGGTGACGATTCTCTACTTAAAAATATGCAAGGCCTTTAAAACATTTGTATCTTATAAGTTGTTTAGAAGGAAGGCATACTATCATACAAATCTGTATTAATATTAATTTACTTACCTGTAAAATATTTAAAATTCTGCTTTTCAGAATTCCTTGCGTTTTACCAAGTAATTTACTTACTGTCGCTAATAGGTGTTTGGAAAGTTATTTTTTATTATATTGTTACGTTTTGTTTTGCAATACGTTCTGTCAATGAGGTTTGCGGTCTCTGTTACACTTTTTATGTAGCAATTGACGATCTATTTTATCCATCCATACTTCGCCTAAGGTCTGTGTTTAGGACGTATCCAGGAAAATAAGGGATGAGACGAAGCAGTACAGGATTGACGGCACTCAAAAAACTACTTGCCAGGATAGGATTCCGCTGCCGCGCCTAGACCTACGCCGTTACAAGTTGCTCCTCAAGACGTGCCACAGATCCAGAGCGCTCATACATTCTTGTTTGTTACATTACACAGCAGTTGTTATCCATCTAACCCCCGTTATTCTCTCAAGGTGCTAGAGAACATGGAGACGGGCGCGCGCCTGAGCTGGGTGCAGTGGGGCCGCTACAACCCCACGCTGCAGAAGGGTGCCGTGGCGGGGGGCGACAGCATCTACGTGGCGCGGCGGAGGGTGGACGCGGACGTGCCGCAGGACTCCGAGGTCAAGGTCCTAGGGCCGCGCCACCACGTGGGCAGGTTCGACCCCAAGGAGGGAATCGGCAGGATCATCGTCGTCGAGGGCGTGGGGAGGGTGAGTGGTGGATTAGCGTGTAGTTTGGCACCCGCAAAGTGGATGCTTCAGTGTTCTTGTAGTCGTAGGTTCAGTATTTGATGGTAGTCATTAAGCTAAATAAACTCAAGAAACAGCAACTAGTCAAGCAAAGTGCATATTTATGTTTTTAATCAGCTTTTGCTACTATTTGGAAATAAATTAGTGTAATTGCGAAAAAAATGCTTTACTAGTTGCTATCCCGTTCACCACGCGGGTATCTTGACAATTAAAGAATAGGCCTACCCTCTATTTAAGGTCTCAATTGGAATTATTAAATTGATTAGAAATCATTAAGACTAAAATTCGAACCTTAAAAAATGGCCTTTGGAGCAGAAATATTCCAGATAAAAAAATACGGATCCATACTTTACAGTGTTGCGAAACCTACACACATTAACTTTCATTATGCAAAATTACACTGAATTTGTTTTGTGAAAACAGAACAGAAGACGACGGCACCCTCTATTTGATATGTATTGCTTGACCAAACGAAATTGCAGTTTTCTTAAATGTAATTTTAAATGTTTACCATGTGGGTTTTAAAATGTAGTTAAGAACTGAGTTGCCATTTTGGGTTTCCTTGAAAAAAATCACAGTGTCAGAAATATTAATGAAATATAAACATCTTTGTATGCGGTAGCCAACAAAATATCTATATTATTTGAAAGTGTCATTTACTACTCAAATATCCGGTAGTTATCGAGTTGAACAGTTCGACAAGCAATTGCTGCCCTTGGGATTCAGTTACAAGAGTTTCCGCTGCTCATCTGGCGTATCGCGCACGCGCAACGGTTGAATGATCAAGAGCCCCCGGGCGCTCACGAGTTTCCCGCCAAGTTCACGTCATCCATTGCCACAAATCAGCTGACGATTCCCGCCAACCCGCCCCCGCTGGCTGCTCCACAGCTGACTGCACGGCATCGAACCGTGAGCTCGTACGTCTCGAGTCTGCCACGCCCTCTCGAGTTGTGTAGTCCGCTAATGTGCTTTTGTCTGGAAACGATCTTGGCAACAGTATGTCTTCGATATTTACTGTTCCTCTGCAATTTTAGATTCCTAGTAAACGTATAATTTCTGCTGTGAGCTGTTAAGTATTTTTTACTAGGGAAATAAAATGGTCAAAATTACTTTTGGTAATTTTAAAGTATATTTGCTTAATCATTGTTCTCGGTGGCAGCCAGTATTTTCTAGAAAATTAAAGTAAAGCCATGTTCATTATAAAGTTTGATGTTGATTCCATGAACGAGTCTTTATATAAAGAACATAGTGAGAACAGTGATCTGTGATATTTTCTGAAGCAACAAACAACTTTCTGAATGAATAAAAAACTTTTTTTAATCGATACTACAAAAGTAAAAAAAGCCTAACCAGATTCCTAACAATAACAATTACGAAATTTTTTTAAAATTTCACAAGTAACTGAAATGCATGAAGTTACGTCTTGATAAAGTGTTATTCATTTACCATGCAATACATCCAATAAAAGTACTTCTCCTGTCCACTCTATAACGTTTTATAGTTAGGACTCTGGGTAAAGAACCAGTTTGGATGCTGGATTTTGCTGGCTTCATAATTCAATGTTCATGATTGGTATATTTGCAAAAGGTTTTTTCAACAATATTTATGAATTTACTTTTGCTTCTGTCTAAAAGCTAAAAAGTGATTAACATTATCTCTCATATTATGAACTTGTTAACCGTTTTCTACAACTCCCTAATTCTTCCAGGATCTAGTGGAAAAGGAGTATCACGACGGGGAGATCCTCGTAGAATCAGAACCAACAAACTACGAAATAACCAGCCTCAAGTTTATTGAAAAGCGGCGCAAAGAGGGCAGGACGCTGAAGGAGCTTGGGTCGGCTACACTGAAGAATGACCAGTCCCAGCAGACTGCCAAGGTGGACACTGTAGTGGCCTATGACAACCTGGTGTCCATGTACTGGGGGCAGGGCCGGGCCATGCTGAAGGGGCTCAACACCATCATCCGGCTGCCCAACGGCAACAGGGAGGAGATCAAGTGGGGCATCCCCTTCACCGAGGAGCGCAAGGATGTGTACAAGTGAGTTATGCTCTGGATAGTTCAGAGATAAGAAGCGTGGCCTCAAGTCAGGATAGGTTAGATCCTGGCTATCCCATTCAAAAGCAATCTTAACTGGTTTAAGTGTGACTATTAAAATCACAGTACTTAAAATTTTGAAAAATATCAAGAACAAAAAAATATTTGAAATATTAACATTATTGAATAAAATGTATAATAAATTCTGAAAAAGTGTTAAATAAATTGGGCTTTGTCAGTGGGCCAGAGCTTTTACATAAACACATTTCAAATACCGTACCTTAAGGCCTGGTTATGAAAATAAAGCCTGAAAGGAATATGTGCTTTTGTAATGGTATCAAAAAGCCAAATAATCTCTCAATCGAGAAAAATCTAAATATTCTTTATTGAGAAAATATTTTTGAATTTTTTCGATATAAAAAAATATTCTAGAACTAAAATATTGTCTTGTTTATAAGTTTATCGTGGGGCTATGAGCTATCCTCTTAGAAGGCTAGTCACATATTCACACTTTCACTTAATGTTCATTGAATGTTATATAACAGCTTTTGTGATTCTTTTGTATACATTTGGAAGTCATTAGCCTACTGTTAACATTTTCAATTCTCAAATGAATATTTCTGAATAAATTGATTTGCCTCTGTTTAAGAAGTCAAAAGCCCCTATTATTTTTAGTTTAAGCAAACTCTTCTTCGGGATATTGACAAAATTTTGGAAGACAAACATTGCTTGTACGTGTTTATACTTAAAAATTAAAACCAACATAAAAAATTAACATGAAAATTGGAAGACTCTCTTATGTCAAGTTCAATTATTGATATATATCGAAAATAGATTTGTATTTTATTGTTAATTGCCAAATCCCAAGAAACAGTCTGACAGTGAATACCTCAGAGAATATGTCCGGCACTTTTTGACAGGAACTTTTATTTCAAGTCTTAAAGGAAAAAGGTTAACTTCAAACAAATATTTCTCTCAGATGTAAATAAATCAAAATTCAAGTAGAAAATCACTATTTAGTTTACTGTAAATTAGAAGAAAATGTAATGATATTCAAAACTAATAAAATAAAGAAAAGATTTATGCTTTCAGTTAACCTTTAATAGATAAGTTAAATTGGAGCTTAGTAACTCTGCTGGTATTGTTGTTGAATTGTTTGTCACATTAAAAGCACTCTGACAAACTTTGCTCTCTGTCAAAGATAACTGGGAAACTTTGGATGTAAGATTTGTTAAGTTATTGAGATAAAATTAAATTAATTGACAAGGTTAAATGTCTTACAGTCGTTAGGACACTTCACAATTCTCCAGTTGGGTTTTTCTCCCTATATTATTGCAGTTACAGTTGAACTTGAATCATTCTGTAAATTCTTCTCACTACTCGCAACATTTTCCAGAGTGGAAGCCCATCTGGAGCCAGGGACCGCGGTGAACGTTACAGTGTGGGGGAACCAGACGGAGAGTGAAGTACCTTACTCCGGTCAGCTGGTGGCGGTCTACGAAGACCTTCAGTCAAGGGCCCGCGGAATCTCCGGGATTCTGAAGGAGGAGTCCATGAAAGACCTCAAGGCAGTGTTTGGTCCCGTTTACTGGCTACACAATGACACGCTGGTACCGACAACAACAACCACCACCACGACAACAACAACCACCACGACGACAACAACAACAACCAGGCCGCGAGAGAACTCAGAGACCAACAACATCCAAGACGACCAGAGTTTGCCCGACAACTCTGCAGCCCTGAGCAAGAACGTGTCCAAGGCATCAGTGGCCGACATAGGCTCAGGTTCCTCCCCTCTCCCTCTGGGATCTTTCTTTCACATTTCAATCATCGGGGTCTCCCTCTCTCTCGTTCTTAGGATAGCGTAAGTCTCTGTCCCTTGTTGTTGTGTGAATGAAAGAATGAGAAACTCCTTTGAGCATAACTTCCAGTCTTCAAATTTGGTTGTTTCTGTTAAAATGTAAGAAAGCGTAGGTGTTCACTATACTATTCATTTATGATAGGCCTAACATATTTCCTAGAATCAACCATAATTACCTATATTATGGAGATTCTTTTAAGATGTGGTGTGGTAAAAAAAAAACTCTTGAGTAGCTTACAGTATTAAGTTCGGTTGTTAGATATTTAAAATATTTACAATTATATTTTTATTACATTATTTAGATTTTAGATAATCTTTGTTTCTCATTTTAAAATTCTGATTTAAAAAAGTGTGATTGATTGTGTGATTGTTACTATCTCGATACAGATGTAGTAAATTGTTATTTTTGTTGATTTTATATGTACCATCGACTGTAATGTAATGTTAAAGTAGTTGAAGATGTAGCCATTACAATATGTGGTGTTTCCTTATAGATCTTCTCAAATAAAAGCCTGACTATGTGTAAATATTGCCATAGCCTCCTTCTAGATCTTATAGAGAGTAATTCCAATTGCCCAACTCCCAGTAACACAGTCAAGCTTGTCGTTTCAAACATTCTAATGTTAGCTTTAGTTTTTTTTTTTTGCCTCTGTACAATACGAGTAGTGTATATACCGGATATGTAAATAGCTAGGGGTCCTGAAGCGACAGTTTAGAAATTATATATTTGTGTGATAATCGATTATATCATTACAACTAATTTTATTGCATTTTATAGTTGACACGATGTAAGTTCTGTGGATAGCCTCAGAGGTCTGTAAGGTACTAGAGTACCGTCATGTGATGTATTAAGGGAGATATTTTATTTTTATACTGTTAAACTCGGCACACTGAGTGACTGTTAGTAGTAATGCAAGCATTTATATTGCAATTTATTTTTATATTTACTTTATACCATTGTATGTGGTATACAATAGTTTTGTTTGGGCTCCAGACATTTAGACTTAAATAAGTAGTCAAATACAATTCCTAATAAACTACGAAATTTTACCCAGTAAAAGAATTTTTCAAAGTAAAGGTTATTAAATCCTGTTTATTTGTAAAGTGAATTTGTATACAATTTTTTCAATTATTTATCAGAGCTTAGCGATATATCAATTTAAGTTTTCATTAAATTAAATTAAAAACAATACTTTTTTTATGTGAAAAAATATCGGGAGGAGATCTGATGTAAAAATTGTAGATAGTATAAATTCTATATTTGAAATTTACATTAAATATTAAAGAAAATCATGATTAATAGTATAGTTGAATTAGTATAGTCTACCCACATTACAATTACATAAAACACTTTTTATTCCTTGTGAAATATTTTACTGTAAAATATTACTCGAGTCATTAAAAAATAGTTTATTGTTATATTTAATTAACATTATACATTTTAATATCTAATACCGTAACTTTTTTGGGATATACTCAAAACTAAATGATGAATAATTTTGTCTGGAGCTCTAAACTTCAACTGAAGCCTAGCAATTAATGTTTCTATGTCATTAACTAGTAAAAAACTTTCAATTACTGTGTGTCAAGTTATAATTTTTTTCTGGAAAACAAGAATCTCCGTATCACCTAAAACTAGTTTAAAATCAAATTGGTTAATTTTTAAGTGCAGAATAACTAATTTTATCGAAATGTTTAATTTTTTGGAATAGATAAAATGGTTGAAACTGTTCATTAACTAAGATAATCACAAGTAAATCTTACATTGCCGTATTTGTAATGTATATAAAGCTGTGTATAGATGAAAATAAACGAAGTGGGTTAGAGGATGACAATAATGTTGATCATTTGATGTATTCCTGGCCGGTTACTAGTGGTCTCATATACAATGGCTGTATATATGTGGTCTAATTATACACATGACAAACAAGACTATAAATTTATCAGCCCTTGTCTTCCACTTCCATTCCTGGAGATCAACTCCCCTTAGTATGCTGGGAAACTTATTTTGTCATAGTTTGAATATAATTATACCAGATGTTTGTTGTCATAAATTGACAAGAGTAAACTTTTAAATCCTCCTAAGTATGCCACTGAGAAATTAGAAGAAATATTTTAATGTTTAAGACTGACTGGCAGAAGAAGAGACCATTGCATTTAAACAACGATACAAACATAAAAGTTAAATGATATCTGATCTGCATACATATATACATTTCTAACAAAAAATAGCGTCTACAAAATTGTGTCTTTGGAGGAGGTTTAGACATAATGACTGACCAAGAAGTAAAATGGAGATGACATGTTTTCCTTTTAATAAGAAAACTCATTTCTGTGTGATATGTATTTCAATATCTTTCCGACTCAGTAAGATTGAAAACATCAAATAAACTGACTGCACCCATTTTCTAGGAGCATGGATTTCTAGTTTTAGCAAATTTCAACTATAGGGAAGAAGCTATTCCCGTAGTCGGCATGACTTAGGCCCGGGACCATGATAACTTTTCGTTTTGAAGCCCCCAGATGCCAAAAACACCATTTGTTCGAATTCATATATGTGTCCGCAGGTACGATAACTTTCGTAAAAATGCTCAGCTATTGATAAAATTTGGTATAAACGTGTAAGGCAGCATCTATTTTTATGAGTTCGAAAACCAGACAGGGGTCCCTCTATTTTAAGGGGGGTTTTGGGGAGTTTTTGAACTTTTTACAAATAATTCTTTTTAAACCCAAATTTTGGTTACACCATTAAATTCAGCAAAAACAATATAATTTGGTATTTTGATCGTCGCTCTTCATCAATTGGTTACCGAGATATTGACGTACCTTGTCCAATGTTAATTTTATGGAGAATAAGTAAAATTTTATATCTCGCTTATTAAAGAACATTTATTAATGAAACTTGTTATGTGGCTTTATATTGTTGGGATTTACTGATGTTTGCAAATGGGTAAACCAAACCCATTTTTTGTGGTCCCCATGTCAGCAAACCTGCGTACTCAGCATTTATAATGTTATTCTTATGGAGGAGAGTAAGGAACACGTGATATCTTACTTGTTTATGAACATAACTTGGTAAAACTTGGCATGTTGCTTCATCTAGTGGTGATCCATTGGTATTTGCATAAAAACCTGATTTTTGTGGTCCTTGACACAATAATCCTGCATACTCAATCCTAATGCTTCTTAGAAGAATAAATCAAATGTCATATCTCGCTTAATTATGAATATGCTTTGATGAAAGTTGGCAAGTGGCTTTATGACATAGTGAAGTACCATTTGAAATTCGCTGAGTATGCAGGATTGCTGCGACGGGGGTATTTGTATTTTTCATATTTCAAAAAACCTTCAGTACCCATACACAACAGTACTACATGTTTGTGCAGGTTATTAAAAATTTGATTTAAATAATACTTATTTAAACGTGGATAAAATAATTTGTTTTTCGTTAATCAATAAATTCTAAATTCTCCCATACATTGTTATATTTACATTGTTTTTAAGTTATAATTTAAAACTGTTAAAGTAAATTTTTGCTAAAACTCAAAAATATCATAATTCTTAGTGTTTTTGTAGTGTCATTATGGTTATATTGATTTTATTATTCTTAAAATTTAAGGAAATTGTAAAAATTAGCCTAATTGTGTGTAGCATGAAACCTCAAAATCATGGCAATATATTCACAAGCAGTTACAATTTCCAGCGTGCGTCTGGAGTCGTCCAACACATTAAACTGCGCCTACATGTTATACTGTCCAATACAGTAGGTCAAATTTACTTCATTGCCATTACAACATTTTACAGTCGGTTACAATAAAATTCAATTTAAAATAACATATTTTGAATAATTCTTTCATAAATATTACAATTATCACTCGCCTATATTCTTTTTTAATGTTATAATTGACTTAATTGTGGAAAAATAAGTTCTTCCCCAACAAAAGAGTGCATAACCCAACCTGGATCCCACTAGAGCGTGATATACGTTAATCATGATCGTGATATAAGTTAATCGTGATATTAGTCCATATTAATATTGGCCTAAAATATTGATTGAATCTTATAATTATAATCATGCAAATTACATTTGTTTAAATTTACACTTACAACGTGCAAAAATCGTGGTTTCTAAAATTTAAATAAAAGGAAGAGTAAGTAAATTCATCTTTTTAAAGGCGTCTCTTCAAGAAAAAAAGATGAACCAACAAATTCCAGTGAATAAAAGGGTTGCTTCTAGGCCAAAGCCCGAGTGAGGTCTCCTCACTTAATACAGATAATAAGGAAGGAAAGGAAAAATATGCGCCAAGCGATGTACAGTATTAAGTCATTAAACTTTTACAAAGTAATAAAAAATAATAAAAAAGCAGGATTGCTGCTGAGGATTACAAATACTGAGCTTCCAAATATTTAGACCTATTGCATAACATAAGAACTAGAATATAATGGATAAAACACAAAAATAAATAACCAAGCTAAAAGTTCAGTTGTTCAGTGCACAAAATATAAGACTGTCACAATTCAACCAAACACAAGTTGAATTAACTTAAGTTTGGGGCTTCCATAATTATTCAGTTTCAGTGATCCACCTCTTTAAATTATTGAAATATCTAGTTATGTCGTTATTTTGCACAATGTTTCAAAAAGTGGTATTATACAATCTACAAACACTGTTTGTGTAAAATTGTTGGTACATTGTCATATAAGGTTTTGGGAGATACACAGTATGATCAAAGCGCATGTTATGGAGTTTTAAAAGATTTACACGATTTGCAACACTTCTTGTAAAAATCATTTTAAAACCTTATAAATATGCAAATTTTGTAAAGGTAATATTCTTAACTGTTTGAATAAAGGCAGAGTATGTTAAAATCTGGATTTCTTCATTATCAGTCGCACTATGTTCTTGTGTAATGTTATAATTGGCTTTATTACGGAAAAATAAGTTCCTCTCCAACAAGAGAGTGCATAACCCAATCTGGATCCCACTAGAGCGTGATATAGGTTAATCATGAGCTCTCTAGGACAAAAGTCACGTAAAAATTGAACTTTCGGACCGGTACATACATTTCCCTTTTTAATATTTTCACTTGGCTCTTCCATGACAGATTAGAATCTATAACAAGCCCTAAATATTTTATTTCATTAACCTTCTCAATCCCTATATATTCATTACAATTGATATCCCTTAAGCAATCAGAATTATGGTAAACTACTTTGTTGTTAGTGTCTATTTCTTTTTTAACTTTGAAAATCATGTATTTTGTCTTATCACTCAATGTTAACAAATTAATCAAAACCAAAATTTCAATCATTTTAGATCTTCTTTCATCATAATAAAGAGGTTATTTAGATTTTGACAAGTATAACTTATTGTCGTGGCATCTGCAAACGCTGTTACGTTACCATTGAGCATTACAAAGATCGTTTACGTAAATTAGGAAAAGAATCGGTCCTAAAACGGACCCTTGAGAGACTCCGTAATTAACTGAACCCTCCTAGCTTAAATAGTCCGAGACTCTTACCCGTTGGGTCCTGTTTTCAAGATAACTTGAGAACCATTTAAATGGCAACCCTCTAATTCCAGCTTGCCACATTTTATCTATGAGTATTTTGTGGTCCACTGTGTCGAATGCCTTAGTACTGCTCCACATATTGATCCACCATTTACACTCTCATATATATTTTCAAGAAAACTAAGTAAAGCGTCTTCTGTCGGCAATTTTTTGGAAAACCCATATTGGTTTTTGCTAAAGAAACTGTTTAGTTTAAAAACATTAACCAATCTTTTTTTACTACTTTTTCGATAACTTTTGAAAACACAGAGAGGAGAGATATGGGCCTATAATTATAAAGACAGCTTGTACCCCGCTTTTTAAATAATGGTATAACTATTGCTGTCTTGTTGGGAACTCGCCTTTCTGTAAACTTAGGTTGATTAATACGTCAAAATATCAATTATGATTTCCAAAATAAATTTAAGAACATAGGAAAAATCCAGGTGCTTTATTGCTACTGCTTTAAGATTGCGTTCTTTTTAATTTAAATACTACCCGCAAAGCCTTCTTTTGTAAAATAAATAACCTTTTAAATTCTGTTTCTATACGAAACCAAATTGATTGCTTGATATTACATTTGTGTAATTTTTAAAATCAAAAGTAATATTTTAAGGAATAATTTGTTATAAATTTTGCTAAAAACCGGTAAAATAGATATCGGCCTGTTGTTTTCTTGATTTTTGCTTTCTTGAAGACAAGGTACCACTCTCGCACACATGTCCGTCAAGGTCCGTCAAGCACTCTTACTCCAAATGCACCATTGTTTTATTTTCCTACAGTGTATTCAGTAAGCTGACCAGGATGTGACGAATAATTCCCGTTCAAAAACATACCATCACCTAGTAAAAAATACATATTTTTCACACAAATTTACTTCTTAAAACGGTTGCCCAGTAAAACGATAACAACAATGTAAATTTAACACAATAAATGAAAGAGACCTAGGGATGCATGGAAGTGTTACGCACATTTGTTATTTAACATGCATTTCATAAAAAAATGCAATCATAGAACATTTTATGCTTCAGTAATTGCAAAATTTAAAAGAGATACAAAGTTGAATTGAAAGTTGCTATGATTTACAATACATTTCTATATATTTAACGATTCGACTTTTTAAAATTTTGGGCTTTTAAACGCCTTTGGAGTTTTGTTTTAAAGAGATTTAGAATTATGTACACCATGACATGATATGATTGCATTTAAAAATCCAGAGAAATTATGCCAGTGACGTTCGGCTTTTGCAGCAACTTATATTTAAAGATAGTTAAAATATTTGTTCAATATTCCTCGGGATAGATTTTTCCACAAAACATTTTACTTGCAAAATAGCAATGAATGTCATCATCGATTTATGAGCAATTTAAGAATATTTTACTGTAAATCGTAAACTGTTATAGCCTTTAAAGTTCGGATATAAAATGGAACGAAGCAATAAAACGAAAAGTATTTTGCGAGGATCACGAATGATCTTATTTGTTCTTATTACAGGTTATTCTTTGAACGTAACTAAAAAGTAATTTATAGTTTTACCTGGATTGGGTATACATGTTATTGGGTACGTAGGGTAGTCACATTCATCCGAATTTTTAATTATTTGAATATATATATTCGTAAAATAAATAAAGAACAGAAGAAGTATATTTAACTAATTCGAGAGTCTAACTTAAGAAGATTAATTAGTTGAATTTTAGTTTCTTAATCATTTGTCGTTCTTGATTTTAATAAAACTGTAAATTATAAACGTTAAGGGTTTCCGGTATTTTAAGACGTTGTTCCTTATTCCCTCAGCAACATGCAACTACTCACATATCTTTATCAGATATGCGAGTTAATAATCCAAATACAGTTTTAGATCCTTAAATATTGAGTTATTTTTAAAAAAGCTAATTAAAGTGTTTAAGATTATACAGAAAACACACTTTGTTAAATTACAACAGTTGAAAGTTAAATCTTGTTTACAATAGTCAAAGGAAAAACAAATCAATGAGTGCTAGGCAGGATAGATATCTAGAACTATTACACGGATAAATGAAATAGTTAATAATCTGTAATTACAACATACTAGTGGGTAGTGTGGCTCTCTTACCTCTAAAATTGTGCGTTTCTGTATGTGAAATATATTTACTTAATGCATGCTGAGAAAAATTAATACATGTGAAAGTGTGAACATACGTTAATCCGTAAACAAAGCAGAACTTTAAATCACAATAATAATAATAATTACAACTAACCATTAGTACATTATAGAGCTTCGACAAGTTTCTTTTTGTTAAATTAACTTTAAGGTAATTTTTAAGTAAAAATAAGGGAAAACAAATTTAGATACCGTTAGGTCCATTCCTAACTAATTATCTATGATTAATCCGAGTTTCAGCCGCCTAGGTCTTACGACAGCTTCAGAATCCTGCGCAAAGACACAAATTTAAACTTGTTTCCTTACGCCATAATGTATTCGGATATCTACGTTAGTGTCCACGGGGTGTTCCAGTTTACATGCTGTTAGTCAGTTTAACATATTAAGATAGGCCTATGAAGGTGAGGGTGAAGGTTCCCTAGGCAACAGTGTGCCGGGGAGCAAAGCAAACACCTTCCAGATTAATTGAGATAGAATTAATCTGCACCACGTTCAAATATATGGGATATTATACCCTGAAAATATATCGATTCAGATTAATTTTAACCTGTTAACAGTGAAATATTTTATTGCGCGATAAATATTTTTTTGTGTAGAATAGAGAATTTGCGACACCTGCCTTCAGTGATCAGAAAGTTGCCAACATATTTCACTATTTAATGAACATGATATATTTGATCCCGCACGATGCAAAATTTTATTGAAACATAGACGTTAGTTAAATATCAACGACTCAAGCACTACTAAAATGGCTCCCAATGTTAATCTTATCGGAGAATATAATTAAATATAATAGAATAGATTTATTTTCTCAGAAATAAAACATTGCAGATTACAATTTCATAAAAACAAATATACAACAATTTGTCTTCTTCAAATGGATTTGTCTTCAAGATAATTTGTATAACTACTGAACAAAATCATTCCAACATCGAACACGACCCAGATGTTACATTACAGCATTTATCTGCAAAATTATATCTGAGAAACGTTTTAGAGCTATCGTTTGCAAAGCGACTCCAGTTTGAATCACTTTCGTTCGCAGTACAAGCATTGAAGTTGGGTATGAGGTCTCACTCACTTCGCGAGCTCAGCTGGTACCCGATACTACGAATACGGGGCTTTCGTAATTTCCGACACCACTAGAATGCGCTTTTAAGTTGTTCATTGCTTATGCAAATGTCGTTGCTTAGCCGTTATGGTATGTCGTGATAGCTCAGTGGATTTGGGTTTAAACTTCTGATCATGAGATCCTGGGTTTAAAACAAATCATGTTTATTTACTTTTGTATGTTTGAAAAATAGTTTGTAAATGTTTGATATCCTGTACACAAACCATGTAGATTTTAATCGTAATCGGTTGAATGGTACAGAAAAGTAATACCCCCGTAGCAGCAAACCTGCGTACTCAGCGAATTTCCAATGCATATATATGTATCTCAATACCACATAAAGCCACATACCAAGTTTCATCAATATACATTCATAAATAAACGATTTATGACATTTTAATTATTCTCCATAAGAATAACATGGCAGCTGAGTATGCAGGTTTGCTGAAGCAAGGAACACAAAAAATGGGGTTTTATACAAATATCAATATAACTCATGTAGGTAAAGGCACATACCAAATTTCATTAATTTATTTTCATAATGAAGGCAGATAACACGTTACTTATTCTCCATAAAAATAACATGGGGCTGAGTACGCAGGTTTGCTGCTACGGGAGCCTTGGGTAAAAAAGTGTCTTTTTGAGCAAATATCAATGGTCCACAACCAGATGAAGCCGTATACCAAGTTTCGTCAGTATAGGTTCATAAATAAGCGAGATATAAAATTTTTATTTTTCTCCATAAGAATAACATTAGACAACGTACTGTGTTTAGCACTTTCAATATCTCGGTAACCAATTGACGTAGAGAAATGATCAAAATACCAAATTGTGTATTTTTTTAAGCTGAATCCAATGGGAAAAAATAAAATTTGACTATTTCCAAAATTATATGTAAAAAATTCGAAAAACCCATTTTTGGGGTACAAAACCCCCCCAAAATACCCCTTCGGATAGAGCGATCTGGCTGGTTTTCGAACTTAAAGTCATAAATGCTGCTTTACACGTTTATACCAAATTTCATCAAAATCGGATAATTTTTACGAGAGTTATCGTGCTCACGGACACACACACACATATATATATATATATATATATATATATATATATATATATATATATACAGTTTCGAACGAATGGTGTTTTTGGGGTCTGGGGACCTCAAAACGAAAAGTTATCATGGTCCCGGGCCTAGGTCTTACCATGCCGACTACGGTAATAGCTTCTTCCCTATAGGGGAAATTCGCTAAAAGGGGCACAGAAACGTGATGGATTAACTTTCCCCTCACTCCCTTGTTTTTAGCTCGCAATCAAGTCTTCTCCGTAGAGTTTCAAATAACCTAAACCCGCTATGCGGCGGGACTAAAGCTCTGTTGATACGCATAAACAACGTTGTGCCGCACGAAGAGCCTCGTGATATTCCGGCCACGAGTGTACGCTAATATGTAATGATAGCGGGGACTGGCGGCGGCGGTGCGATGCAAAGGTGCCGTGACTGCACTACCTAACTCTCAAGCTATCTGCAGGGACAAGGACGACATCGCACCTGCGTTTATACGGAGCCTTTCTTGCCTCAACATATTTTAAATTTCCGGACGCTATAATGTTTAGTCTGGGGTGCCAGTCTATTTTAAAATTTTGAAAACTTGCATTAATAAATTAATACAAATGGAGAAAATTATACTAAGGATAACACATTTGATTAAGTACTGCACTGACTAAATGGAAATAACACAAATTATTGACTTCCACAATACTATCATTCCAACAAATACACAATTGGCCTGAAAATAAAAAAATATTTCATCGATGTCTAAAAACCTCAGGATAAATTTGCTAATTTTTCAGATTTCATCGTATTTTTCACATTCAGATATCGACACTGAACTAACCCTTAGTTCTATATTGAACAAATCTGCATAGGCCTGACTGTAATTTTAATTTGGTTTCAAGTTTTGATTAATTACATATAAAAAATACTCGATTTGCCCAATAATTTCTCCAAACTCCTGTTATTTACATTAGGTTTTTAGTGAATTTTCTTTTGAAAGTGAACTATTAGCATGACCCGCACGGTGAAACTTAAGCCCGGGACCACCATAGAAGTTCCTATCGTGACCCCCTGAACACGTTTTGGGGGTCATTCAAAATTGTTTATATATATATATATATATATATATATATATATATATATGTTTATACATATGTGTGTGTGTTTGTGTGTGTGTGTGTGTGTGTGTGTGTGTGTGTGTGTGTGTGTGTGTGTGTGTGTTTGCACTCTAGCGGTCGAATTTTTGTCCGATTTACTTCAAATTTGGTAGGGACGTTCCTTTCTGTAATGAGTTGGACAAGTTCGTTGGGCAAAACAATCGGAAAACTCTAAACCCCTTTTTTACGGATTAATCTTTCAAATTTCGAAAAGCCCCGGATGTAAAATTAATGCATGTAAAAAGATGGGAATTATTGAGGCGAAAGTTTTAAGCCCTCCCTCGTCATTCTAGCATTCCAAGAAAATTAGCAATTCCAAGAAAATGTGTTTCGACCAAACACAGTACGTTGTCTTATGGGGGTTTTCTAATAGAAAAGCCTGTTATTCCTTTGCTAGAGTACTTTTATCATCCCCAGCAACTCACACCTACTTTCAAGCTTGTCTGGATCTTCTCCTAACATTATAATGCGGAAAATTGTACTCCCAGCTTTGCAGGTAAATGAAACCAGGAGCATCAGAACAGCCAAAAAATCAATGTTTTCAGAATTCAATAAAAATTGGAATAAATGTATGTTTTTACACTTATTTAAAAGTTGTTATGTGGAAATTCACTTTCCTCTCGTCAGCGTGATGCGTGCGAACTCGTTTTAGAAAAAAAAAACTAGTCAGGTTATTTTTTTCAGGTTATTATCATTTGTAGAGGCCGAAAAAATAATATTGCATATTCCAGGTATACTGAAGTTTTAAAGTAGCTCAATTGTATTATTAGCACGATATTAAAACCTTTCTAGTATACATCCTGTTATAAAATAAGGAATTCTGCTAAAAACCTACAAAACAAACAAATTAGAAGTTGTTCTCAAATATACAAAAACACCTAAAATTAGCAACATTTGTTAGATGTAAAAACACTGTTAATGCAAAGATACGCCACAAAACAATAATGGCAAGCGGTCAGGCTTTTTGTTATGCCGGCGACATTAGTGAAAGTTGATACATTACGAGCATGAGAACAAAACCTACGTGGCATTTGCGTGGAGTTGTTTCTTATCTTTGGTTTCTTTCCTCTCAAAGGGCACATTATAAACGTAAAAGTCCACAAAACTAAGTTTGTTATTATAAATGTCCAGAGAGATACAAAAGACAGAAATATGTATACTTCAGTTTCACAACGTGGATTTAGATAAATCATTAATATGATTAAGAAGTTATTTAAATAGGATTGAGTAAATTTAAGCTGAATCAGTTAATTATTGGTAAAATTAGCTTATAATTGATATACTCTCGATACTTAAACGCTTAAATGAGGACGTTAAAATCAAAATAAACAACGGATTTGACTAAACTTACAAAAATATGGATTTTAATAATTTAGGATATTTTTTCTTTCTAAAATGTGACGATTTTATAGCGTACAAATATCTAGCGACTAATTTTTTTCTTTTTTTATATTTTGTAATACAACAATTTTAGGCATAAGAAATTAGTGTAGTAGTCTAAATAGGTTATAGCCAGGAACTTTTGAGAAAACTATAAGTCAGACACCCGTAAAGTATATACTTGAATTAAAAGTTATCGATGAAAACATCTGTGGTTTAATTTGATATAACCTATCAAATAAGGCCATAAATTAAATCCAAATGTCGAGTTAACAAATGTTTACATCTATTTTTAAATTGTTAAACTAGATCAACCGTATATGATTACTTTTTTGTATTTAAACGCCAGCGGCATTTTTTTAACACGTAAACGCTTTTAGGCAAAGTGGTCCAAACCCCTCAAAGTTTTGACTTTGACTCCACGCAAATTTTACTATAAAACTAAAAACAAACGAAGAAGCTGTTGGGCAAAGCTAGTTTAAAGGGGTTAACTGCATACTTAAAGGTTACCCTTTGTATGCCAACCTTATGAATTTCAAGTACATTCACTCAAACCTCTGATGTTTATATGTATGAAGTAGATCGTTCTGTAATTTTATAAACAAGTAAAAAGAAGTAGAAGTAAAGTTGGGTAAATAACTTTTTTACATTTTTGAAAAATATCATTCCTAAACGGGTTTTTATTCGAAATAAAGCAGGTTAATCCTTTGATACACTAGCAGATAACTAGTTTCGGGACTACTGTCCCATTATCAAATCTGGCGTCGATAAATTAAAATATGAACATATAGTCATCACAATATGACGCAACACAAACGGACGGTACAGTTACAACAAACATATTTGGTTTGGCCGGTCAAGGTTTTTTATTGATTTTGGAAGACATTTCCATTTTCTAATTCTTCTCCCAGGGGCAGAGAGTTTTTACCGAAGGATTTCATGAGATGCAGTGCGCTGCGGAGTCTAGATCCAACCTGTTGCCCTAATGAGTCTCTTGCCCGCATTGTTGTAACAAGCTTACGTTTACTTTGATTTCAGCTTAAGATCTGTCAGCTTTACAGCAACTGAAACCTTACAGCAGCTTTAGAGTAGTTGCGAAAAATATAAACAATCTGCAAACAGGATTTGTGTACGTATACAATGGTTCCACCGTTATGTCTTAAATAGTTTAATTTTGTTGCGTTTCAAAAACTGGAAAAAACTGGAGATAGGATAAAAATAAGAAATGTATATTTTATGGTCTAAACATTAAGTAATTAACTCAGTAGATATATTCAGATTAAAGCCAATTGTTTATTTTTTACGTACAAAATGGCGTTCATCATGTTTATTAAGAAAGGCCTAAGACGAAAATGTTCTTAGTACAAATCTTGGTTTAGGCTGATAAGAATAAAATGCGTAGAAAAAGTATGATCGAAATATAATTTATTCCCCAGTGTTCTGGCGGTTGTTAATGATTGCAGCCTAGTTTATAATTTTCTATTCTGTGTGTATTACATGCATATAAATAAATAAAAAAATGTAGTTTTCAACTGTAATTTTTATAGACCAAAAAGAAGAAAATTTGTATGATCTCAAAACCAACGATTTCACAAAATATGTACTACAACAGTAAATGTTATACTCTCGCTTGTTTTATAGTGCGAGTGTCACTAATACCTTCACTAGCTTCCGTCTTTCTGGATTTGCTAACTTTGATTGACTATTTGCAGGATTTGAAGATCTTATAACACTTTTGAGTTAAATTACTTAGATCAATAAGGTGAAATTATAAAAAAAACAATAGCTCATCCAACCACTTATGGTTATAAACACACTAATGTTTTATTAATTTTGTAAAATCGTATATTTTTCTTCAATATGCAATAATAAAAAGAAACTAGATTTGAACTCAAGACTTGAGACTTAAGTCATTTACTACGGCAAAAAACATATATTAAAAAATTAAATACTGTTCGTTAGCAAGCACATCACTTAGAATAGAAACGGCTGGACCGATTTGACTACTTTTTGTATTCAAATTTTCGTAATAATCCAAAGAAGGTTTTTAGGGCGAAGAAATAAGAAAAGTCCTCAGGGATTTGCCCAAGAGGCTTTCAAAGTTTCCATATTGTTCTTATGGACGAAACATTGTGTTTAGTAAAACAATAAATGAAAATATTGAGTATACTTGAAAGGCATAAACATATGTTCAAATCAGAAATAACAAATCTACTTGAATGGCAACTCAAACTCTTTTTTCGATCCCGAAGTTAACTCTATATAAAAAGTAGACGAGTGTAGGCCCTACGTAGCGAAAGAGCTCATCTTAAAAATGAACGAGCATTTTTGGCATAAAATCAGTTTAATGACATTAGGACAGGACAACGCTTGTCGGGTCATCTAGTTGGGAATAATAATATTACTACCTATTCATTTGCATCTATTAGCAATATTTCGTATTATTTATATTAATTTCATATTTGAAGAGGTACTACGTAAACATTCCAAAAATGTTCGTTATATCATACACTGCCGCTTATTTAAGACAAAAGGAGTCCGGATGTGATATTAGCTGCCGCACGATGCGGTTGTAGCTGTAGCGCGGCGCGGCTGCGGCACAGGGCGGAGGGTGATTTAATTTCCCTCCCTTTGTGAGCAACTTACCCTCCAAAATAACAATAGCACAACACGAAGCTCCCCCTCAAGTCTAGTGGTGTGGGTAAACCTCTTCTTGAATGTGTGCGTTTGTAAACATCAACTGGAAATTAATTAATAAATAAAAATAGTTGTTTATGCGGTACACCAGGAATATATTTAACTTAGCCTTAAATTAAACCTTGGTTGGTTTAAAAAGCTACATGACAATTACTGAAATGTGTTAACATACGGGGAGGAATATACATTCCTATAAAGTTTAACAGAAACTTAAGGATAAGTTAAATAAGTATTCATCAAGGCTTGTAATCTATTACAAACATCTAAAATCCCGCAACGCAAAATCATATTATTTTATTTTTTATATATTTTTGCAGATGGTGCATGCCAAATCGATCTGCTTCAATAAAATCGTCTTACCTATAGCAAAATTGCTTTCGATGTGAATAAAATATTTTTGAAACTCATAATAGCGATGGATTTGAATTTATTTATTTATATTTGTTTTTATTTGAACTTTACCTATCGCGAAAAATCTTGTTTCACTTTCTTGTTTCGCCAAAAACCGTTAAACACTAGAAGCAATAGGTTCTTATTTCAACATAAATCAAAAATAAATGTACAAAATAGTAAAATATAATGATAGCTTTAAAACATTAAACATTTTAATAGATGAAAACGGTGGACGTTGCGTTGCGTTTAGTGTTCACATAACTTTATTTGGTCTTCTTTGGTTCAAAAAGGACTTTACCGTCTGAACCCAATCACTTGCTTTCTGTATACTTATTTGCTATCGTAAGCCAAATAAAATTATAATTGTTGAAAAACACGTAAAAATGCTGTAACAACTGTTTAACAATATTACAACATATATACAAAATAAAAATTAACAACGCTTTAAAGTTTTTACCAACCGCTTTGAAACAAAATTCATATAATGTTGTCCTCTTGATTTCTTCGTTGTTTAACAACTTCCTAATTTAAAATACCATTCTTTGTCAACTAAAGAGAGAATAACAACATGAAGTGTCTCTATTTAAATTAGTCCCCACCATCTATAAATAATCCAAGCTTCATAAACAAGCTACTTATTCGCTGTTATCTAAGGTACGGTCAACAGCCAGCTACCACCAACTTGATATGTATAAATAATGAATATGTACAAATCGAAAGATGCGATCTTACTTTAGAGGATCGATTGCATATTAAGCGCATTCATGCATTCATTGAATAACGAACAGTCTATGACGTAGAAATAAAATAAAATGTTTACGACATTATAACTAGTAAATTTTCAAACAAATAATGAACTAAACAACAACGAAAACCTTCGAAGGAAATATATTTACTTTTTACTTGGAAATACACCATTTTGCAGGTTTTGAATCTATTAATTATGATGATTTGTCACTGTGCTAACAATAACACAACGCAGAACAGAAACAATAATAATAAAAATAAAAATAAAACACGTGTCTAATAATACAATTGGTTATTAAGAATAAATGATTCGCAATTTTTAAGTAGAACTCAAGAGAAAATTAAAAGAGAAACTGGTTTATAGCGTGGGGGAAAAACACTTTGAATTTTTGCGTAATATGTAGTCTTGTAACTTGTAGTATTATCATTTATTTTGTTTCTCAAAGGACGCATTACAGTCCTAAAACTTAAGGTTGTGCTCTCACGAAGAATTTCCATATAAACTGTTTTAAGACACGTTTAAATCACGTTTATACTGACACGTTTAAACTGTTCAAATATACGTTTTTCTTAAATTGTATATCAGTGTTTTGATTATTTCGGTCTCGTGACAACTTTCAGTTGGACACGTGAAGTTACCTAGGGCAAAATAGGCATTCGTAAAAGTGGATAGCTATTTTAAGAAGAAGCTATTAAGAAACACAATTGGTCCAGACAGATTTGAATTAATGAACAATACGAATCTCTAGATTTTTATCTCAGTTCAAGTTAGTTAAGTCATTGTGCAACTGGCTACAATGTTCGGACCCTCGACGAATATTTTTAAGAAAGGCTATATACAATGTATGACTGTCTTTTTATCTTGTTAGTCGAATTAAAAGTTGGGGTAGAATGCAGCAAAGATAAACGTGAGTGTTGTATACCAGGTAAAACATGGTTGAAAAAAGGTGCAAGCAGTCAGCCCACATCCAGTCCGCTTGTTTTTACCACACGTTTAATTTCTTGGTGTACGCATTGACAAAAGACCCAACTAGATGAAGTCGGTGAATAAACAAAATTAGTTACAAAAAAAGCAATGATACATTTTAACTAGTACTATTAATGTAGATATAATAGAGTTTTAGCTCATAAATCAAAGCATAGATATAATTTCGCTAAATTTATTTAATAAGCGACAAGTATGTTCAACTTAACATTGACTAATATATGTTTCAATAATAGTATTTCCTTAGTATGTATGTACAGTCCCAAAACAAAGCAAATCGACACAATTGCATACTGATTTAAAAGTGATTTATATTAGGCAGGAACTAAAGTCATATATTCACTAAATTACGAAAGATGGAAAACTAATACCACCTGCTGTTAATAATAGCATTAAGCACAATAATAGAAGCTGTACTTCGCACACAAGGGAAAACAGTTACAAAAACAGAAGGCTGTTTTTAGATAATTTCCTAAGGGAAAGCGAGTTATTGGCATGGTCCGTATAATAAAATGTAAGCCTGGGACTTAAAACGTAAGTTTTTAACTTTATCCCCTGGACACGTTTTAGGGGGTTGCTAAAAATGACAATTGTGTTTGCACTCTAGTGGTAGCATTTATTGTCGCTTTACTTACAACTTGATAGTCATTCATTTTTATTATCAAGTTCGTTGGCCTAAACAATCGGAAAATTGTAACCCCTTTTTTAGGGGTTGAACATTTAAATTTGGTATTTTAGGGTTATAAAAGTAAAAAATCCCCGGATTTAAAATATATCTATACAGGATACCAGTCACCCTCAAAGTCCCCCCCCCCCCCCAATAGCATGGAGATAATTTTAATTCAACTGCATTTTAAAATAGTTACCTATGCAACAAAACACAGTTTTACAGAATAAACTATGTTAAAAGCTGAGAACACGAACTACTGAAATGGCATGACAAACTCTTTTAATCAGACACGAGATTGAACAACTTTGCTCAATTTCTAGCAACAGATCCACTAGTTCAATAGAATGTATTCAAACCAAAGTTACAAGTTACAATACATATTACGCTTTAGTTAAATTTACTCCTGCCGTGGTAGACAACACAAAAATACCTCTATAAAAATCACCTCTATAAAAACAATAGAAAAACGCCTAATAAAAATAAATGAAATGATTTTTAATCCATATCCACAAGGTGAAATAACAACCCGTCTCCTATTTACTAAAACAAATCGTTTTATCTCACTATTTCCAAATGGAAACGCTGTCACACGTTTTACTGACTGATGCCAACGCGTGTGTATGTGTGTGTCTGAGATAGAGAGGCTGTGTGATCGTGTGTGACCCAGTAACCATGCAGGGTAGTCGCAGGGGTGGTAGGGTAGGGGAGGGTGGCGCCTAGACACACGGCGTCGCCAAGTCTCCGGCCTTGAATGTCCGCAGACCCTCGCTTCGATCCGTCCTAGGGTCGATGCTACACGGCTACACGGCATGAGGCATGAGGCCTGACGGTAATATGTTCGTGGATCACGTCGTAATACAAATTATAAGGGAACGTTAGTTTTTATTTGTGATGGAGAATCATAGTTTTAATTAATTTAAAACTATATTGTACTCCAAAAGAATCCCTGAGCTAGTTTTCAATCAGACTGAAGATTTGTAATAAAATGTATTAAAACAATTAAAGAAAAGATCGGTAAAGTACATTAGGTTAGATTGCAAGGGAGCTGTAGCCTGTCTAACAATGATTGGGCGTCAGGGATTGGGTGGCAGATAAAAAACTCATTTTACCAACAAAAACGAAAACTGAGAGGGCACAAGTTAAAGTTAAATAGACTCGAGTTACTAAGAAGACACAATTGTTGCATCAATTACCATATAAAACATTAAAACTTATAGTCCTGCACTATTAGTGTGATACAAGAAATGAGTTTGAAATCAATCAGGTGTTCAATCAAAACGATTTAATTATTCAATAATTTATGAAAGTCCTTTGTGCGTCATTCTATAAACATTTGTCCACATTGTCAGAGAATTGAACTATCGTATGTGTAGATCCCGTGTGTATACTACTTTCAAAATTCAATAATATTAGGACTATACTATTCAACTTTGATACCATTTTTCGAACATTAGGTAAAGCGGGCAGTGAATTGTCATAAAAACGTGTAAATTTATAAATTTAGATTCATTAGGAGATTCTATGACTAAAATACTTTTACCATACTTTTAATGTAAAGATCGCTTTGGCGAATTTCCCCTATAGGGAAGAAATTACCGTAGACCCATGGTAAGACTTAAGCCCGAGACCATGATAACTTTTTGTTTTGAGGTCCCCAGATGCCAAAAACACAATTCGTTCAAATTTATATATATATATATATATATATACATATATATGTGTGTGTGTGTGTGTGTGTGTGTGTGTGTGTGTGTGTGTGTTTGTGTGTATGTGTGTGTCCGTTACCGCGATAAATTTTGAAAGAAACGTCCGATTTTGATTAAATCTGGCACAAATGTGTATACATTAACATTTTTGACTTTAAGTTCGAAAACCAGATTGATCGGACCATAGGAAGGGGGTTTTATGGGGGTTTTAAATTTCCAAAAATCAGTTTTTTGAATTTTCCCCCTAAAATTTTTAAAACACTCAATTTTGGTTATAGCCATTTTAAAGAGCTTAAAAAAATAAATAATTTGGTATTTTGAATCATTAACCTAGGTTTAGTGGTTGTAGAGAAAAGTCAAAAAACGCGTCCATTAAATTCCCCATTTTAATCTTATGGGAAAATGGTTTTTGGATTTTCCACAAATAATTTTACTAAAAACTCCACATTTATTTTTTAGCGAATTTCCCCTATAGGGAAGAAGCTATTACCGTAGGTGGCATGGTAAGAGTTAAGCCCGAGACCATGATAACTTTTCGTTTTGAGGTCCCCAGATGCCAAAAACACTATTCGTTCAAATTTATATATATATATATATATATATATATATATATATATATGTCCGTTACCGCGATAACTTTTGAAATAAACACCCGATTTTGATGAAATTTGGCCCAAATGTGGAGAGTAGCATTTATGACTTTAAGTTCGAAAACCAGATCGATCGCACTATGGGAAGGGGGTTTTATGGGGGTTTACAATTTTCCAAAAATCGGTTTTTTGCAAATTTGACCCCAAAATGTTAAAAACACTCAATTTTGGTTATGGCCATTTTATAGAGCTTAAAAAACAATTTAATTTAGTATTTTGAATCATTAACCTAGGTTAAGTGGTTGCGGAGAAAATCCAAAAAAACGTGTCCCACGTTAATCTTATGGGAAAAAGATTTTTAGATTTTTCTCAGATAGCTTTACTAAAAACTTCACATTTCTGTTTATTGATGTGTTTAGCTCAACAAAACAAACATTTTGATATTTTAATCGTTGTTCTACGTCCAACCGTTGCAGAGATATTCAAAGTGCTAAACACAGTACGTTGTCCAATGTTATCCTTATGGAGAATAAATCAAATTCTATGTCTCGATTATTTATCAATGTATATTGATGAAACTTGGTATGTGGCTTTAACTAGTTGTGGTATATTGATATTAGCACAAAAAACAAGTTTTTTGTTGATAGTCTCCGTAGCAGCAAACCTGCATACTCGGCCCCCATGTTATTCATATGGAGAATAAGTAAAGTTGTATATCTCCCTTAATTATGAACCTACATTAAGAGAACTTGGTATGTAGCTTCACCTGGTTCAGTTGTATTGATAAATGCAAAAAAAACACATTACTTATCTTCCTCGTAGCAGCAAACCTGCGTCCTCAACCCTAATGTTATTCTTATGGAGAATAAATAAAATGCTATATATCACTTATTTATGGATGTATTTTTGTGAAACTTGGTAAATAGCTCCATGTAGTAGTGAGTCACATATATATGCATTGGAAATTCGCTGAGTACGCAGGTTTGCTGCGACGGGGGTATTTATTAATCAGTTTAGCTTTACAAAACAATCATTTTGGTGTTTTAATTGTTGTTCTACGTCCAACCGTTGCAGAGATATTCAAAGTTCTAAACACAGTACTCTGTCCAATGTTATCCTTATGGAGGATAAATGAAATTTGATATCTCGATTATTTATTAATTTATATTGATGAAACTTGGTATGTGGCTTCAACTAGTTGTGGTATATTGATATTTGATCAAAAAATGTATTTTTTTATTTTCCCCGTTGCAGCAAACCTGCATACTCGGCCCCATGTTATTTATATGGAGAATAAGAAGTTTTATTCCTATCTTAGTTATGAACCTAAATTAATAAAACTTGGTATGTAGCTTCACCTGGTTGAGTTATATTGATAATTGCAAAAATACAAATTTGTATCTTCCTCTTTGCATAAAACCTGCGTACTCAGCCCTAATGTTATTCTTATGGAGAATAAATAAAATGAAGTATATCAATTATTTTTTAACTTTTTTTGTGAAACTTGGTAAGTAGCTCTATGTAGTAGTGAGACACATATATATGCATTGTAAATTCGCTGAGTACGCAGTTTTGTTGCGACGGGGGTATTTTCTCACTTAGCAAGATGCATCAAAGGTATAAGCGACAATTCTGTCCGTACTCTCCCTTCCATCTGCACATTACCAACTGAAATGTATTTCCTTTGAGGTTTGTCGCACATCGTAAATTTCACAGCGCTTGATTTGAATGGGGGAAGAAAAATCAGCATTTAAATTAAATGCCGATAGGGAGAACTTCTAAGGTAAAATCACTTTCAGTTGTATAATGCCGTTCTTCCTTTCATGTTCGCGGAAGTATTTTATTAACTGATCGCTTCGATAGTAGCAATCAACCATATTACTACTTTGTATTTACTTCAGTGCATATTGTGCATTTGAAAATTGTAAACATGGCATTCTATATCCTAGAAACTATCATGCATGTTGAAGGAGAAAATCTGCTGAGGGGCAACAACTTACATCATTGGAACATAGGGAATGCTACTGCGTTCATTCTCCCCAAACACCACCTAACAAAGTGTGAAAATAATTCAACGAACATGGGCACGCAATTCGACAACATCCTGCCAATAGGCAAGACGCTGAAGAAAGCACTAAGCGAATGGCTTGTCAGAATACCACAGTCAAACACATCCTCCAAACGGACGCTTCCATAGACTAACACACCAACACAAATAGCTGCAAACACGTATTATATATTTGATACTATGTATGTTTTTTACTGTTTGCAATAATGTAGCTTGAATTAACACCGTTACTGTTCTTGATGATCGTGGAAATAAAATATATTTTTAATTAAAAAAAAACAAAAAAACAGATTTCGTTCACACGGTCAAGAACAACTTACAAAATAATTTTGGGCGCCAACCAGCCTGAGGAAGTACGCAAAGAACAACGGTTTACTAGTCATACAGTGGAACCCACAAGTCACTAGATTGACGTTGACAATTCCCTACGTGGATGTACAGAAGTTATAATTTAGGAGGTAAAGACTCTTTGACTCAGTGATTCAAGGTAATATATTTCTGGGTAAATATAATATTTAAATGGGAAGAGGTGTTTAGGGGTTTTACACACATTTTGAAAGGTGTTAATTTTATAGTCTTGCCTACAGTTCTAACAGAGTTATCGTGCAAATCAGTGTTATAAATATTATATTGGTAGCTTCAGTTGGTCTAGATATCTACGGTATATTAAATTTAAACTGGTCTTATGTAATGGATTTGGTTTAATATCCTATATTAATTAAAATTAACACGTAATGATTCGGCAGAACACAGGTGTGGAAATAACTCATGTAGCCTAATGATGTTTAAAAACTTGCGGTCAAAATAATAAACAAACGATTACTGTAATAAATAGAACTTTTTATTGTAAACTAAACTGTTCAGCGTGCATATAACTCCCTCATAGCAATCCCTCACGTTTCTAAAAAATTTTAAAAAAATATTGCGTTACCAACACACAGTGAAAAGGCTTAAAAATATCGTATTTAAACCATAATTATTGTTTGAAATAAAATATTCCGAAAATTTTTCGCTTAATAAACAAAAACTAATTAAATGCATTTGCAAAGGCGGACAAACACCTATTTTTAGTGCTGAAAGCAGATTTTACCCACTTCCTAAATTATTAACACTTACTTTTCAAAAATACTTCCCTCATATTTTCCTGGTAAGTTAAATAAAAAAGAAAAATGTTAATAATTTGCACGTAGATTCGTCAATAACTAACGGAAGATAAAGGTTTGACGTAATCATGGCTTGCAACAAGCGTTTATGTTGTGAGTTCAATATTTAAGACATCAGTCGGTTTATTTTCCCACAAGAAGTAATATTCTCTGTTTCGATTCAAGCAGCAGTTGCGGATTTATATTTGATTTATTCCATGCATCATAACATATCCGCTAGACATTTGGTGACTCCAACCCTCTTATTCTCGAATTATGCCACCCAGAAATATAAAACAATGGGAATTTTAGGAATAAAAATGATCTTCCCATGTTAATATTTTCAGCAAATGAAACATAATGAATAAAAATTGTCATAAAAAAGTGATTACATTTTTAAAAGTATTTGTTTTAAAATGTTACAATATATTTTCTTTGTGTATCGTTTTACCAACCTCTTTTTAATAAAGATATAACATATTTTCCACACATACACATTTTATATATTTTTAACTACTTACCCTAGTACCCATTAAACATTATTTTATTACTACAATGGTTTAAACCAACTTCACAAAAATCTTCAAACCCTTACCGAATATTTGACAATGCTTTACTCACAAAACTCTCCATAATATGTCGAGCCAATGAGGATAAATTGATGGGAATTATAAAAAAACAAATAATGCGATTGGTCCACAGTGAATACGATAACATAAAACTGTAAAAATTATATATTTATGATAAACATGTTGTTTTAATGTATTTACTTTTATAAAAAATCAAATAAAACATAACGATAATGCCCTAACCCTGCGAGTCAGTTAATAAAAAGTAGAAATATGAGACTCTGTAACTCCATTTGATTAACAAACATCGATCAAACTTGAAAAAAATTGGGTCAAAATTTCCCCCCAAAAATTTCCCGCTTGGTGCTTGCTTTGGCAAAATGAGCAATCAACAAAAGAACATTCTATATCGCCACTCCGCCAAACAACAATAATCAGTGGCAACCGCAGCACTTACATAGGCGATGAATCAAGTTTTCTTTGCAAATGTTATGTTTTTCCATGATGGAATGAGTCGAAGTGAACATGTGTCATTATTGGAGTAAATAACATCCAATGTGGGCCAAACGCGTGGGAGAGGCGTTGCCAAATGTGGTGTCGCGAGTTTCAGCTTCCATTGTTCAGATTTATTGACATAGTTTGGCGACAAGAGCTTCTGCCCCGAATGCATAATAATTATGTGGAAATTGAGCTATCAGAGGGTTCCAGCTTGACACAACAGGGTTGCTGTAACGATCAATGTTTACTTTCCGATCAATATGAATTCAACCATGGACAACAAACCATTGTACTTAAACACTCGTAACTATAACGTTGTCTGTGATTTGTGCAAGCTATAGGACGGATAAAGTTGAAAACAGGCTTAAAGTCATGCAGCGAAATATAACTGAGGCAAATTTTCGTTTTGAAAATGCATCGAGATTTGTCCAAAACGGAAAAATGTTTATCTAGTTGGATAGTCAAAGCAATTCCTTTTTTTGCAAATAGTGAGTGACAGAAAGCGTGGGTTGTAATTAATGTAAAAACGGCTGCACTGATTGTTTCTAAATCTTATACACGTATTCCAGCACAATAATAAATATGAGTCGGATTATGAAAGAAACTCGTTCATTAATGTCTAAGGTTTAACAAATTATTTGTTTTTCTTATGGCAATTGATATCTGTTAATTTGTATTCTCATAGATATTTAATAAAAACAAAATTAAATTAAGATAAATTTGTATTATGTATAGTTATATGTAAGGTTATGAAGGGGTCACCCATGTCATGAGACCTTTGGCGATTCTATCTTCTGCCACCATAAAAGCAATGTTAACTCTCAAGTGGCGCCCAGTAGTTACGTGTGAATATATATATTATTTTATTTGTTATGAATATGGTACTGGTTTTTATCTAGAAATTTTAGTGAAACATTTTCGATTTAGTTTACTTTTTAAAAGTCGGTAAGCAAATTATTTAATTTTTAGTGTTTTGAGGCGAAATTATCAATAAATAAAAATAAATTTGAAACTTTGCTCACTGACATCGCTTCGTCATCTTCTCCTCTTTAAAACAAGCCATATACCAAAAACCCGACCACCTGTTAAGGCTGGACGGAACGTGAAAGATTACATTGCTCTTATGGGTTTAGAAATCTACCTGGATTTACTGGTGCCCCCTCTTAAATAAAAAATCCTAGCAACCCCCTACAATATGATCTTGAGTGCAGGAGCAATAATGACTATTCAACCAAATGGATTTTTAAAATTTCATGTATAATGTGAAGAATGTTTGTGATCATCTTTCTTTGGTTTATAAGTACCTAATCAACTAGCCTGGAATTCCTTTTATTAAGAAATTAACAACAATTTTAGATTTTTAAATGCCTACCTTTTGTACTGGAGCGTGATATCGACCTCTGGTTTGTGCAATTGTGTTTCTATTGAAGAATCCTTTAAAATTAAAGGTCACACAATAGGGGTTTACATTTACAAATTTGGGCTAACCCCCAAAATCGTATTTTTGGAGACTGGGCGTATATGGCATATACAACTTAAAGTAGTTTTTGTTACCCAAATTCGTAAACTGTATAGCAGAAACAGCTTGAAACAGGAGTGAAGCTTGAGTAGCATATTTAACAAATTTTCTTAGTAAATGTCTACTAACTTTATTTTTCAGTTTACGTCAAACGTTCCAAGTTACAAAACAACAGTCCAGATACATTGTAAACGCATTACAACGAAACAAACCCTCGCATCGCCTCATTGTCAGTAGTGCATGTTACGGGCCCTGACATTAACAAGTATTAGTGTACTGTACAATGTCAACCCTACAGTCCACGCTAACGTTCCAAGTTACAACACAACAGTCCAGATACAGTGTAAACGCATTACAACGAAACAAACCCTCGCACCGCCTCATTGTCAGTAGTGCATGTTACGGGCCCTGACATTAACAAGTATTAGTGTACTGTACAATGTCAACCCTACAGTCCACGCTAACGTTCCAAGTTACAACACAACAGTCCAGATACAGTGTAAACGCATTACAACGAAACAAACCCTCGCACCGCCTCATTGTCAGTAGTGCATCTTACGGGCCCTGACATTAACAAGTATTAGTATACTGTACAATGTCAACCCTACAGTCCACGCTAAAGATCCAAGTCACAAAACAACAGTCCAGATACAGTGTAAACGCATTACAACGAAACAAACCCTCACACCGCCTCATTTTCAGTAGTGCATCTTACGGGCCCTGACATTAACAAGTATTAGTGTCCTGTACAATGTCAACCCTACAGTCCACGCTAACGTTCCAAGTTACAACACAACAGTCCAGATACAGTGTAAACGAATTACAACGAAACAAACCCTTGCATCGCCTCATTGTTAGTAGTGCATGTTATGGGCCCTGACATTAACAAGTATTAGTGTACTGTACAATATCAACCCCACAGTCCACGCTAACGTTCCAAGTCACAACACAACAGTCCAGATACAGTGTAAACGCTTTACAACGAAACAAACCCTTGCACCACCTCAATGTCAGTAGTGCATGTTACGGGGCCTGACATTAACAAGTATTAGTGTACTGTACAATGTCAACCCTACAGTCCACGCTAACGTTCCAAGTCACAACACAACAGTCCAGACACAGTGTAAACGCAATACAACGAAACAATCCCTCGCACCGCCTCAATGTCAGTATTGCATGTTACGGGCCCTGACATTAACAAGTATTAGTGAACTGTACAACGTCAACCCTACAGTCCACGCTAATGTTCCAAGTCACAACACAACAGTCCAGACACAGTGTAAACGCATTACAACGAATCAAACCCTCGCACCGCCTCATTCTCAGTAGTGCATCTTACGGGCCCTGACATTAACAAGTATTAGTGTACTGTACAATGTCAACCCTACAGTCCACGCTAACGTTCCAAGTTACAACACAACAGTCCAGATACAGTGTAAACGCATTACAACGAAACAAACCCTCGCACCGCCTCATTGTCAGTAGTGCATGTTACGGGCCATGACATTAACAAGTATTAGTGTACTGTACAATGTCAACCCTACAGTCCACGCTAACGTTCCAAGTTACAACACAACAGTCCAGATACAGTGTAAACCAATTACAACGAAACAAACCCTCGCACCGCCTCATTGTCAGTAGTGCATGTTACGGGCCCTGACATTAACAAGTATTAGTGTACTGTACAATGTCAACCCTACAGTCCACGCTAACGTTCCAAGTTACAACACAACAGTCCAGATACATTGTAAACGCATTACAACGAAACAAACCCTCGCATCGCCTCATTGTCAGTAGTGCATGTTACGGGCCCTGACATTAACAAGTATTAGTGTCCTGTACAATGTCAACCATACAGTCCACGCTAACGTTCCAAGTTACAACACAACAGTCCAGATACAGTGTAAACGCATTACAACGAAACAAACCCTCGCATCGCCTCATTGTCAGTAGTGCATGTTACGGGCCCTGAAATTAACAAGTATTAGTGAACTGAACAATGTCAACCCTACAGTCCACGCTAACGTTCCAAGTCACAACACAACAGTTCAGTTACAGTGTAAACGCATTACAACGTAAAAAACCCTCGCACCGCCTCATTTTCAGTAGTGCATGTTACGGGCACTGACATTAACAAGTATTAGTGTACTGTACAATGTCAACCCTACAGTCCACGCTAACGTTCCAAGTCACAACACAACAGTCCAGATACAGTGTAAACGCATTACAACGAAACAAACCCTTGCACCGCCCCAATGTCAGTAGTGCATGTTACGGGCCTTGACATTAACAAGTATTAGTGTACTGTACAATGTCAACCCTACAGTCCACGCTAACGTTCCAAGTCACAACACAACAGTCCAGACACAGTGTAAACGCATTACAACGAAACAAACCCTCGCACCGCCTCAATGTCAGTAGTGCATGTTACGGGCCCTGACATTAACAAGTATTAGTATACTGTACAATGTCAACACTACAGTCCACGCTAAAGATCCAAGTCACAAAACAACAGTCCAGATACAGTGTAAACGCATTACAACGAAACAAACCCTCACACCGCCTCATTTTCAGTAGTGCATCTTACGGGCCCTGACATTAACAAGTATTAGTGTCCTGTACAATGTCAACCCTACAGTCCACGCTAACGTTCCAAGTTACAACACAACAGTCCAGATACAGTGTAAACGAATTACAACTAAACCAACCCTCGCATCGCCTCATTGTTAGTAGTGCATGTTATGGGCCCTGACATTAACAAGTATTAGTGTACTGTACAATGTCAACCCCACAGTCCACGCTAACGTTCCAAGTCACAACACAACAGTCCAGATACAGTGTAAACGAATTACAACGAAACCAACCCTCGCATCGCCTCATTGTTAGTAGTGCATGTTATGGGCCCTGACATTAACAAGTATTAGTGTACTGTACAATATCAACCCCACAGTCCACGCTAACGTTCCAAGTCACAACACAACAGTCCAGATACAGTGTAAACGCATTACAACGAAACAAACCCTTGCACCACCTCAATGTCAGTAGTGCATGTTACGGGGCCTGACATTAACAAGTATTAGTGTACTGTACAATGTCAACCCTACAGTCCACGCTAACGTTCCAAGTCACAACACAACAGTCCAGACACAGTGTAAACGCAATACAACGAAACAAACCCTCGCACCACCTCAATGTCAGTATTGCATGTTACGGGCCCTGACATTAACAAGTATTAGTGAACTGTACAATGTCAACCCTACAGTCCACGCTAATGTTCCAAGTCACAACACAACAGTCCAGACACAGTGTAAACGCATTACAACGAATCAAACCCTCGCACCGCCTCATTCTCAGTAGTGCATCTTACGGGCCCTGACATTAACAAGTATTAGTGTACTGTACAATGTCAACCCTACAGTCCACGCTAACGTTCCAAGTTACAACACAACAGTCCAGATACAGTGTAAACGCATTACAACGAAACAAACCCTCGCACCGCCTCATTGTCAGTAGTGCATGTTACGGGCCATGACATTAACAAGTATTAGTGTACTGTACAATGTCAACCCTACAGTCCACGCTAACGTTCCAAGTTACAACACAACAGTCCAGATACAGTGTAAACGAATTACAACGAAACAAACCCTCGCACCGCCTCATTGTCAGTAGTGCATGTTACGGGCCCTGACATTAACAAGTATTAGTGTACTGTACAATGTCAACCCTACAGTCCACGCTAACGTTCCAAGTTACAACACAACAGTCCAGATACATTGTAAACGCATTACAATGAAACAAACCCTCGCATCGCCTCATTGTCAGTAGTGCATGTTACGGGCCCTGACATTAACAAGTATTAGTGTCCTGTACAATGTCAACCATACAGTCCACGCTAACGTTCCAAGTTACAACACAACAGTCCAGATACAGTGTAAACGCATTACAACGAAACAAACCCTCGCATCGCCTCATTGTCAGTAGTGCATGTTACGGGCCCTGACATTAACAAGTATTAGTGAACTGAACAATGTCAACCCTACAGTCCACGCTAACGTTCCAAGTCACAACACAACAGTCCAGATACAGTGTAAACGCATTACAACGAAACAAACCCTCACACCGCCTCATTTTCAGTAGTGCATCTTACGGGCCCTGACATTAACAAGTATTAGTGTACTGTACAATGCCAACTCTACAGTCCACGCTAAAGTTCCAAGTTACAACACAATAGTCCAGACACAGTGTAAACGCATTACAACGAAACAAACCCTCGCACCGCCTCAATGTCAGTAGTGCATGTTACGGGCCCTGACATTAACAAGTATTAGTGAACTGTACAATGTCAACCCTACAGTCCACGCTAACGTTCCAAGTCACAACACAACAGTCCAGATAGAGTGTAATAGCATTACAACGAAACAAACCCTCGCACCGCCTCAATGTCAGTAGTGCATGTTACGGGCCCTGACATTAACAAGTATTAGTGTACTGAACAAAGTCAACTCTACAGTCCACGCTAACGTTCCAAGTTACAACACAACAGTCCAGATACAGTGTAAACGCATTACAACGAAACAAACCCTCGCATCGCCTCATTGTCAGTAGTGCATGTTACGGGCCCTGACATTAACAAGTATTAGTGAACTGAACAATGTCAACCCTACAGTCCACGCTAACGTTCCAAGTCACAACACAACAGTCCAGATACAGTGTAAACGCATTACAACGAAACAAACCCTCGCATCGCCTCATTGTCAGTAGTGCATGTTACGGGCCCTGACATTAACAAGTATTAGTGAACTGAACAATGTCAACCCTACAGTCCACGCTAACGTTCCAAGTCACAACACAACAGTCCAGATACAGTGTAAACGCATTACAACGAAATAAACCCTCGCACCGCCTTAATGTCAATAGTGTATGTTACGGGCCCTGACATTAACAAGTATTAGTGTACTGTACAATGCCAACTCTACAGTCCACGCTAAAGTTCCAAGTTACAACACAATAGTCCAGACACAGTGTAAACGCATTACAACGAAACAAACCCTCGCACCGCCTCAATGTCAGTAGTGCATGTTACGGGCCCTGACATTAACAAGTATTAGTGTACTGAACAAAGTCAACTCTACAGTCCACGCTAACGTTCCAAGTTACAACACAACAGTCCAGATACAGTGTAAACGCATTACAACGAAACAAACCCTCGCATCGCCTCATTGTCAGTAGTGCATGTTACGGGCCCTGACATTAACAAGTATTAGTGAACTGAACAATGTCAACCCTACAGTCCACGCTAACGTTCCAAGTCACAACACAACAGTCCAGATACAGTGTAAACGCATTACAACGAAATAAACCCTCGCACCGCCTTAATGTCAATAGTGTATGTTACGGGCCCTGACATTAACAAGTATTAGTGTACTGTACAATGCCAACTCTACAGTCCACGCTAAAGTTCCAAGTTACAACACAATAGTCCAGACACAGTGTAAACGCATTACAACGAAACAAACCCTCGCACCGCCTCAATGTCAGTAGTGCATGTTACGGGCCCTGACATTAACAAGTATTAGTGAACTGTACAATGTCAACCCTACAGTCCACGCTAACGTTCCAAGTCACAACACAACAGTCCAGATAGAGTGTAATAGCATTACAACGAAACAAACCCTCGCACCGCCTCAATGTCAGTAGTGCATGTTACGGGCCCTGACATTAACAAGTATTAGTGTACTGAACAAAGTCAACTCTACAGTCCACGCTAACGTTCCAAGTTACAACACAATAGTCCAGACACAGTGTAAACGCATTACAACGAAACAAACCCTCGCACCGCCTCAATGTCAGTAGTGCATGTTACGGGCCCTGACATTAACAAGTATTAGTGAACTGTACAATGTCAACCCTACAGTCCACGCTAACGTTCCAAGTCACAACACAACAGTCCAGATAGAGTGTAATAGCATTACAACGAAACAAACCCTCGCACCGCCTCAATGTCAGTAGTGCATGTTACGGGCCCTGACATTAACAAGTATTAGTGAACTGTACAATGTCAACCCTACAGTCCACGCTAACGTTCCAAGTCACAACACAACAGTCCAGATAGAGTGTAATAGCATTACAACGAAACAAACCCTCGCACCGCCTCAATGTCAGTAGTGCATGTTACGGGCCCTGACATTAACAAGTATTAGTGAACTGTACAATGTCAACCCTACAGTCCACGCTAACGTTCCAAGTCACAACACAACAGTCCAGATAGAGTGTAATAGCATTACAACGAAACAAACCCTCGCACCGCCTCATTGTCAGTAGTGCATGTTACGGGCCCTGACATTAACAAGTATTAGTGTATCGTACAATGTCAACCCTACAGTCCACGCTAAGTGTGAATGGTATACATCGAGACACGTACTAGAGGGCAGAGCCAGATTTATACGTTATAGGACCCTGCCTAAGGATGATGGTAACGTGCTTCACTGATACGTATGACGGGTACAATGTGCAATGCCATACATACTGAGAAATTACGGTAGGAGAAATATAGTTTTGGTCATTATCAATTTGGAAATAAGTGTCGTTGAACAAATGTTAAAACCAACTAGGAGGAGGTTGTGAATCCGGATTCACCTACATTAGTCAATATTGCAATTACATTTTTTAACTAAATACAATTGAACTTGTTTTGTGATTTCGGTATTTATTCAAATTCATAAATAATTATTACAAGTTGAAATAATTAATCCACATATAAGAATTTTTAACAGGCTGCAATATCAATACAAGATTTAAAAACTGATTCAATAATGGATAACTTTAAAATAGTCTAAGGAAGGGTTTGGATTAGGTATAGATCTATTTCGGTTTCCATCAAACCCCAGGATCTAAAACAATAAAACGCTCAGTAATAGCCCATTGACCGAATTGAAGTATTAAAAGTCTATCACGGTTTACCATAAAGCAGACCGAAAGCAATAAAGTAAGAGTACTTCACTGAGTCTCTATTGTTCTTCGTCTTTATATCGTGGATTCATTGAACCTAGATTGGACCACTGTTTAATCTTAAGCAAGTTTTAGGATTAGAAAAATGTGTATGTATATTCATATTTTAATCTCGCGTCCTTTGTCAAGAAATACATTTTGATTAATCGACTGACTAGTGAGAACTAGACATTTTTATTTTAATAAACATCAAGCATTCAAATGTTTTGTAACTACACAAAAATTACCTATCCATTTATAACGGGTTTAATTAAAATAATTTTATAGTAATCTTAAACACATACACTATATCTTTTATTACTCATATTGAATCTTAAATTATGTATGTTTCGCTACTTTAAATAAGTAATCCAACCACGACTTGTGGAGTATAAACATTTAAAGGTAATATCAATTTTTAACGATTGCAAGAAAAAAATCAGAACTTCCAGGGTACTTGGAAATATTTCAACCCTTTAATTTGATTGATTTTCTTACCCAGCTGGGAATAATCGTAGTTCGAAAACATTTGTGAAAGGGGATCATAAGACATTTAGGAGATAAAGCTGAGACGCACAGTTCTCAGTTAGTTAACAGTTAAATTTAAAATCAGTAACACATCACCTGTTGGATTTATACGTTCGGCGATTTTTGATTCTGGCACTATCGTTTTATAATAAATAAATTTAATATAAGAAAATTATATAAACAAAACTGCTTGGGGATGATATAATCCCACTGGCTAGCTCGACCTTTCTTAGAAACTTCTCACTTCTGAACACCCGACAAACCAAGCCTTTATAGGTTTATAATTAATAGTAAAACGAACAATGTAACCGCAAGCTCCACATCTTACTATAGATTCCACTTGTATTTCACAACGCCCTCGAGCGTTAACAATACTCCAAAAATCCTCTCTCGAAACTCACACACGAAACCTTCAGGAAAATAACATACTCTGAAAGATAATAAAAACATAATCGTTAACATAAATAATATTAAAGGAGTATCATTATTTTATTTATCGTAAACCCAAGACGAGACCATTCCATAAAATCGTATTTATCTAATAATTAGTAGTTGTTCAAAATAATTTCTAATGTATTTGTCTTGTCATCCAACTTATATCAATTTTTGTATGTATTGGAATGCCGTTGATAGTTTACACCCTGCAATTTAACATTGATTTCAATGCGTGAAACGATAACATTGTTTATGCAACTTTGCATTATTTGTTCTGAATGTTAGAAGTAAAAAATTAATATTAGATCCTCTTAATACAATTTGGATGGTTTTATAACGAGTGCAGGCAGAGACGGGATACAGGTACTTACAAATCATGCAGAGCGGTCCGTCGGGAAATTACCAAAACACCCTGAACGTGCGACAAAACACTCACATGCTTACGTCTTGTGTCGCCATTATGTTATTAACTATCATGTATTTGCGTTAGACCATTTATGTTAATAATTATAATCTTGTTATAAAATGATTACATAACTCGGTATTAGAGTCAAACATTTGAGCGCCAATTCGAAGAAAAGTAAAACATAATGAATGACAAGTTATTTGGTTGAATGATAAATTATAGTTTCTCCAAATTTTTATTGTTTATAACCAAATTATACAACTAATTAATCAAACTTAAACCACGATCTAAAAAAATATTAATACATTAAGTGATAAATAATTTTCTGATTGATGAAATTTATACTTCACTCATTAATACAGGTGTCCCGCGAGAGTATGGCACAGAGGTATAGGATCTGGTGGAACTCATTGAAAAGCAAAAAAAATACATTTAAACTTTTTTCTAAATTGCTTCGTTTTCCGTCAGTCTGTCTATATGTGATGTTTAATTAATACTGTACAACGTATCTTGGGAACCACATGAGGTACTGACTAGAAACTTGGCACGTTTGTTATACTAGTTTAGGGATAATTTGGAATGAAACTTGGCGTTTTTAGCTACGACTTCAAAATGGCAGCCATTTTAATTTCTCAAAGCTTAATATCTTTAAAACGGCAAATGTTTCAGTAATTTAATTATACATTTATAATTTGTGAAAATTTAAGCAAAGAAAAACGTATAATGTTGCTAAAGATCTTTCAACCCATAGCCGAGTAAGTGCAATTTTTATGAATAAATTCATGCAAATTATATGTAAATTACCAGGAATTACAACAATTTAATTTTTGGCTTAGTTTTACATTGTAATGTGTAGTTGTAATACTACAGTATTTCCCAATTTAAAGATATTAAGCTTTGAACAACTGTTAAAGATCTTTAGGTTAATACAAAATTGTCTGTAAGCTACAATTAATTACCACGATTTATGCTTAAAATTTCACATTATTTTAATGTGAAGATATACTACTCAAACATTTTCCGTAGAAGCTTTTAAGGCCGCCATTTTGAAACGCTTAAAGCTAGAAACGCCAAATTTAATACAAAATGATTCCTAAACTATTATAATGCACGTGTCAAGTTTAGAATCAATATCTCAAGCGATTTGTATTATATGTTGTATTGATTAAAAAATCACATACAGGCAGTCAGACGGAAAAAAGCGAATAGCACAAAGTTTACAAGATGTTCATTTTATCCTTTTAATGAGTTCTTCAAAATCATACATTTGTGCCACACTCTCGCGGGATGCCCTCTATAGGAATTGTAGTTTTATTTAACATTAGGATAAACTACGTCTCAGAATACTTCACAATATACACTTATAGTCCCGAATGTTTCTCTGATTGTTTCTCTGATGATCGGAATGGCTGGTTGAAATCTATCACCTTGTACCATATTTTTGTATATTTACCGTCTTGTTTGTAAGTACAGTATAAATGTAAATATTTGTTGTAGTTTTGTGAGAGGTAGTATATTTGATCCTGTTTAACTGTAACAACACGTATTATGCTACCGGTGCTCAATAAATTATCGATTCATAATATAGGCTAATCTTTGGGTTATATTTTTATGATTACTTCTTTTTCTGCAAAATGCATTTACATTTTCCTACTATGAAGTCATCAGTTGGTCATCATAGTGTAGCGAAAGATCAATACGATATAAGTATACATCGATAAATATATATGGAGAGAGTGGAGCAGAACAATACGCATGATGTGATTCGCTTGTTCCAATTCCAATTAATTTCTCGCATAGAGTATCTATACACGGGTAGTAAACTAAGTGCTGCTTGAACAGAGTGTTTCTATTTTGTCCACTCAAATTTAGAACCATTTTTAATTACTTAGTTATTACAGGCGAGAAGTATGATATTCACCTAAAGATAGTGCTTTATAATATTACCTCAGCTGACTATTCATCGGTGATCATTGGTTATACTTTACTTAGACATTTTTACAAATATACCTTCATGTTCAATATGATAAACTTTTTTTGTACTATGGACACCCTCAACTGCCCTTCACCAGGGGCCAAAAGGCCAGTGGAAGATAAAAATAGCGAGATACCGGTAACGGAAATAGTCACATGGTGACCGCTCGTGAAAAGGTGTCATAGCAGTCAGCCGGGATCGAACCTCCGCTTGACCGCGACTGATTTGAGAGGCCAGTGTTCTTCCTCTGAGCTACCACGTCCGGTAATAACAATATATATTATAGAATAACGTAAATAATGTTTAAAAATAAAACATAAAACACCTATTTCGAGTTAGTTGAACTTGTTGCTATAAGATGGGGCATAGCAAAACAAAACACTCTTGATAAATTGTATATCAAAATTACAATAAATTGCAAAGTATTATACAACATTCATAATTATCGAAAAAAATTGATATGTAGACAGTGAAAATGAATCCACGCCTTAGCGAATCACGTTTAGATTTTTACTTTCTCAGAACTACAAATATTGTTTAATTCTACGAATCTTTAAGCTAAATAATCCCCACTTATCTGAGATGATAAATTATAGTTGTACAAGTTAGTGTCCTACTAAAAATACTACCATGGAACTTGTCGGTTATTTTAGGAAACCAATAGGAGGCATCCCACAGTTATATCGGCGAGAACAAGGAACATAAATCTTCCGGGAAGGTCCATAATCGATGGAACGGACATGCGCTGTATCTTTATCTTCTTGGACGTTTCCCTACTTCTTGACGTCATCAATTTTACACTAAAGTCGATTTTACACTTGAGAAGAAAGAAATTTGTACGCGTTAAACGAGGTCGAGGTCCTCCGTTTGGCGATTTACAATCAAGCCGTTCAAATCCTAGGAAGGTGCATCGTCGCGGCTATACTTTCTTCTTAGAGGATATACAACAGGTATTATCTAATACAATGTTAACTGATTAGGTAACTATAAATTTACTTCAGCTATTTACCCATGTTAAGATGTGTATTACGCTATTGAGCAAACAACTGATTAATTTGATTGTGGAGGAAAGTCAGAATAAACAAAATATAAACCGTTTATAATGCAGCTTTTTGATTGTAACTAACTGCAAAAAGTTATATAAAAAACCACTGATTGTCTTTGTTCGTCAAAGTACAGACGATAACAATGTACAGACGAATTATTTTTCTTACTAGACAAGTAAAACAAGACAAAGCAGAAATGAATGATGGATTTGATTAAGTGTATTACTAGAATTATCTTTGGAAAACGAAAATTCCCAAAACTTGTTCGAAACGTTACCATCAGAATATTATATAGGCTACACAGAAAAATACAGGAGTTGCTTGAATTTCTTTGTTGAAAATATTCGTTTCATTGATACCGGTCTTTGCCTTTTACTTCAGTACAGAGTCGCTTTGAGTATACACAAGTATGGAATTTAACGAGTTTGTATACTTAATGGTAGTTTTTATAAATAAAATATACATTGCCTTACGTCTCTTACAAAATAAAAGCGTTTTGAAATCCAAGCGACTTCTAGCGAAAGCGCGATTTCAAGTTTAATCTTCATGCGATGAGGCGATGAATGATTTCACACCAAACCATATCAGTATTGACTTTAATAGCAGTGTTAAATACAATATTCTCTCTAATATATACTTCCAGCAAGAAATAATTACGAACAAAAGGTTTTCAGTAAGTAATAATAATAAGATATAACATATTATTAGGCTATATACTTTACTATCACATATCTCTATATTTGGTCAAAACCATCTCTAAAAAGTGTTGACCATAGAAAAAGACGCCAGCTATTTTTTGAAAAAAAAAAATACAACCGAATGAGAATATACGTGAATAATCATGTTACCATAATCTTCAACCAATTATGAGAACAAATGTAAACGAGTTTCACCACAGTTACGTTCTAGTCACCGATTTTAAGGTTCCCAAGTCACTACACGTCACAAAGTGACATATTTCACACAAACACGGCGCTAGTGAGATGCGACGTGACGTTTGCCAGCTGGAGACAACCTCAGCCAATTACGACGTGCCGTCCTGCCCCGCCGCGAGCACCGTCGTTGGGTGATTTGGCACAGCCTGGGACAAGCAGTTCGATGGGCCCGGACAAAACGAATGTAACATTGAATAAACAGGGTCATCCGACACTACTTTATTAGTGAATTTCCAAAAGAAAGTGAGCTATTAGCATGACCCGCTTGGTAAAATTTAAACGTGAGACCACCATAGAAGTCCTAAACTTTACCCACTAAACACGTTCAGGGGGTTTGCTAAAAGTTATACCTTCCTATAAATTGTTGGGCAAGTTCACTGGGCAAAACAACTGGAAACCCCAAACCATTTTTCAGAGGAATGAAAATTCAATGTGGCATTTTTTTGCCCGAATGAGGGAAAACAAAGTCCCGGAATCCTTATACAACATTGGAATACAAAAAAATGTTTCGCCCTCTCTCATAACTACAGCACCATTATTTACCGAGCTAATGAAGAAAATATAAATTGACTAAACACAGACTACCTTGCTCAATGGGGATTTTAGGTTAGAAAAGGCCGTTTTTCATACATTGGCGTAGTTTTACCATCCCCATACTCCCATACGTACTTTCGATCCTGACCGGACCTCCTCCTAACCTTATGATGCACGACAGAGCTATCCAAGCACTGCAGAAAGCATTGTAAACTAGAGACCATCAGACCACTAATCAAATAACATATTTTCCAATTCCCACAAAAAATTGAATAAGTGTATTCTTCATTTTATTTTTTACGCGGAAATTATCTCCCCTGATGTCACCGTGCATGAGCCGTTGTATGGTAATAATATTTTCATTGATCACCTCCTAAAACAAGTTATAAGGGAACGTTAGTTATTATTTGTGACGGAGAACCTTATTTTTAATTAATTTAGAACAATTATGTACCCCGAAAAATCCCTGAGCTATTTTTCAATCAGACTGCAGATTTTTACTTTCTCCCCTTATACATAGTATATGGAGAAAGTATTGTTTTCGTAAAAATTTTCGAATTTGAGTTGTTAGTGGAAATATTCGTTTTGGTGCTCCCTGAACCCAAAAAACTGGTTTTTACGTGATGTCTGTCTGTGTGTGTGTGTGTGTCTGTGTGTGTGTGTGTGTGTGTCCGTGTGTGTGTGTGTGTGTGTGTGTGTGTGTGTCCGTGTGTGTGTGTGTGTGTGTGTGTGTGTGTGTGTGTGTGTGTCCGTGTGTGTGTGTGTGTGTGTGTGTGTGTGTGTGTGTGTGTGTGTGTGTGTGTGTGTGTGTGTGTGTGTGTGTGTGTGTGTGTGTGTGTGTGTGTGTGTGTGTGTGTCTGTGTGGATGTGTACAGAGCTAGAGCCTTAACCAATAAGCCGATTTTTATGAAATTTGGCATGTAGGTACTAATCCACGATATCTCCAAGCGTTTTTTTCATTTTTTTGAATTTTTGATTTTTAAGGGTAATTATCCCCCCAAAACCGCCAAAAAACATGAAAAATCCAAATTCCTTAAAAACGGCTCTAACGATTTTGATTAAACTTTAGTCGTTTGTAGAACTTTAGTTTTCCAACAAAATGGCACCACCCGCATTCCTGTAAAAATTCGGGTTCAGAAATTACAGGACTTAAAACATCAAAAATTGTGTTTTTTGGATTTTTCGTAAAAAGACATAAATATAAAAAAAATTACTATTCACCATTAAAAAGAGCTCAAAAAACTAAATAATTTAGTATTTTGAATTACTATTCTACGATTGCTGGTTTCGGAGAAAATTGAAATTTTCATTTTGCGGTAAACGCAGTACGTTGTACCCATGTTATTCTTATGGGGAATAAAAAAATTACTATTTCTCTCTTATTTACTGATAAATTTCATTCAAACTTAATATGCTTGTCAAGTTAGTATTGACCAACAGAGGAAATTCGAAATATGTTGCCCCTTAATAACCCTGGGGGGGAATAGGGGGCATTTCCCCTCTTAAAACCATGAGTGCAGCAATGGATTCTGTAGTGCCTTCAAAGCAGGGATCTGGGTGGATGTTTTTTAAAACAACTTGTTTACAAGATTTTCTGTACATTCGACCGGGCTTTGTATTCTATATTTAGTAAATAAAAAGTAATTTATTCATTAAAGTTGGGCTAAAAGGGAGAAAGTATGTGTCAGTTTCCTGATACCGTTTATTAATAAAATGCTATTAGCGATGCGAGGGAAAAAAGACATGAAGCTGAAGAAAGCCCTAAGCGAATGGCTTGTGAGAAGACCACAGTCAAACACATCCTTTAAACGGAAGCCACCATAGACTCACATACCAACATTAGATACGATATATGGTTTTTACTTTTAGAAATAATGGATCTTGAATTAACAGCATTACTGTTCTTGATGATCGTGTGAATAAAAATATCCTTATTTGATAATAAAATAAAAAAATAAAAAACAGATTCCGTTCACACGGTCAAAACCAGCTTCAAAAATAATGTTTAAGTAAACATAACACATTATTGTAAACTATTAAAATTGTTTTAACCACCTTCACAAAAATGTAGAACTTCAAACCACACAGAATATTTGACAATGCTTTATTCACAGAACTCTCCATACGATGTCGAGCCAATGAGGATAAATGTGAATTATACAAAAAAATGATGTGATTGTCCTTTTAACTTATAGATTTAACAACTTGGCACTAAAAATGGAATTACTACAGCAGAAATATGTCGTTAGATATCAGAATCAAATAAGGGTTGGTCAACCATCTTACTTTCATAGGCGAAATATTGTGAGATTTTCTCAGAGCCTTTGTTCATAATTAGTTTTACTTTCTCCCAACTATCATACAATATCGACTTTCCGCAGTAAATGCGTTAAGATAAAACTGTACAAATAGAATATAACTGTTTTTTTTTATTATTTTAGTATTTACTTTTATCCACAAACAAAAAGAAGCATATTAATAATTCCCTAAGCCTGCGAGTCAATTATAAAAAGTAGAAATGTAACTCCATTTGTTAAAAAGAAATTTACTAAACATAACAAAAATTGCACAAAGATTTTTCCAAAAAAGGTTAGCTTTATAATGATTCTTCAACGCAACCCTAGTTTGATGCTGGAATACATACTTAGAAGAAAACGCAGCGTAAATGTTACATGACGGCCCGGTGGGTTTCAATGAATTTTACCTTAATCCCAACACAATCATTACACGCTGCCGGCGCACGGCGCCAGCGTTATGTGAACTGGAAACACTGCAGCTTAATTTGTGTTGAATCCGTAATAATATTTTTCTAAAAATATACAAACTTTTGCAATATACCACAATTTACCCACTTTGATATTTATTGGAACAATAATAACAAATGTATTTTAAACAGGAAGGTGGAATTGTTGTAATACTAAAAGTGCTTCTTCAATTTTAAATAAATCTGTCAATATTTAAATTAAATGTTTACATAAATTTAAAAACTATAGATTAAATAAATAATAAATATGAACAAAAGTTGACCTTGTAATTAGTATAGATTAGAACTGATCAATCCATTCAGAGTCTTCCCTAATAATCATCTAAGGACAATCCAATTACTTGTTTCAGACTGACAAATGTATTTTTAAGACATTCATTAAGTTAAACAATCAACTGGAGTGGTCGAAAAACGCTCGACGGTGTGGCCCGACTCAATTAAGTTGATTAAAACATACCTTGGAGATTGCTTTGATAAGATGTGCAATCGAAAAAAGAACATTTCAAATCACCACTCCGCCGAACAACAATAATCAATGGCAACTGCAGCACTTACATGGGCTATGAAACACGTTTTCTTTGCAAATATTATGTTATTCCATGATGGAATGTGTTGAAGTGAATAACACCCAATGTGGGCCAAACGCGGGGGAGAGGCGGCGCCAAATGTGGTGTCGGGAGTTTCAGCTTCCAATGTTCAAATTTATTGGCATAGATTGGCGACAAGAGCTTCTGCCCCGAATGCATAGTAATAATGATGTGGAAATTGAGCTATCAGAGGGTTCCAGCTTGACGTAACAGGGTTGTTGTAACGATCAATGTTTACTGTATGGATTTAACTATGGACAACAATCATTGTCCATAATTATTTCTCGTAATTATGACGTTCCCTGTGATTTTCACAAACTATAGGACGGATAGAGTTGAAAACAGGCTTGAAGTAATGCAGCGAAAAATAGCTAAGGAAAATTTGTGTTTTGAAAATGCACCGAGATTCGTACGAAAGGTCAAAATGTTTATCAGATTGGATAGTCGAAGCAATTCTTATTTTTTGCAAATGGTTTGTGACAGAGAGCGTGGGTTGCAATTAATTTTAAAACGGCTGCACTGATTGTTTCCGAATGTTACACACGTATTCCAGCACGATGACAAATATGAGTCAGATTGTGAAAGAAACTCGTTTATTAATGCCTCGCCCCTATGTTTTAACAAATCATAATTTTTCTTAAGGCAATTGATATCTGACAACTTGTATTCCCATATATATGTAATATTAAAAAAATTCAATTAAGATGTATTTTTGTTATGTATTATTATTTTTGAAATTAAGGTTAAATTACTGTCCAGTTCAGTCCAAGTTCCGTCCAGTATTTACGTGTGAATATATTTTTTTTATGTTTTATTTTATTTTAATTTTGTAGGAATGTTGTACTGGTGAGTATCTATCGATTTCAGTTAAACCAATTTAGATTTAGCCTACTTTTTAAAAGTCGGTAAGAAAATTATTTAATTTTTAGTGTTTTGAGGCGAAATTATCAATAAATAATAAAAAATTCGAAACTTTACTCATTGAAATCGCTTCAACATCTTCTCCTCTTTAAAACAAGCCATAAATCAATGATCCGACCACCCCTTAAAGCTGGATGGAAGATTACGTCGCTCTTATGGGTTTAAAAATCTACCTGGATTTACTGGTGCCCCTCTTAAATCCTAGCAACCCCTTACAATATGACATTAGGTGCAGGGGCAATAGTGACGTATGCAACCAAATGGATTTTTAAAATGTCATGTTTCACATGACGTATTAAAATGTCTGTGATCATGTTTTTGTGGTACCTAATTGAAAAGAATACTAATTCAACTAGCCTAATTCAATTAAAAAACAACCAACACTTTAAAATTGTTAAATGCCCACCTATTTGTAAAGGAGCGTGATATCGACCTGCGATTTGCGCCATTGTGTTTTTATTGAAAGGCCCTTTAAAATTATAGGTTACACGATAGGGGTTCACAATTAAAACTTTGGACCAATCCCCCAAAATCGCATTTTGGAGGCCAGGTATATATATCATATTGCATAACGGCATAGCGCTTTTCCCCCCAAATATGTATGCAACATATCTTTCATCTGGTTTGGTAAGTTACTAAACCGTTCCAGGACCTTTGGGACAGCTTGTACGATAGGAAAATAATGTAATAGTAATAAAAGCTAAAGTAGCATGTTTATCCTTTGTATTTTATGCATCTTTCTCGATGGAGAAGGAAGGTAGTTAATTTATTATACATATCATATGTATAGTAAATGTGTTACTAACTGTATTTTTCAGTATGTAAACGTTCCGAATTTACAACACAACAGTTCAGTTACAGACTAATCGCATTACAACGTAACACAACCCTCGCATCGCCTCATTGGCAGCAGTGCATGTTACGGACGCTGTCATTACCAAGTACTAGTGTACTGCACATTGCAATGCAACCCCTTCGCGTACCAGAGGAAATAGTAACGTGCTTAACCACTACGCGTGATGGATACAATATACTGGACGCACACTTCTCAGTTCGCAGTTAGATTTAAGATCCGTGTCACATCAGCTTTGAGGTTTGTGTTACATGCTCACTGAGAAATTATTATAGGACAAATACGATTTTGGTTTACATTATGTTTTGGACAAATTTTAAAAACAACCTAAGGGGAGGATGTCATTTCAGATTCACTTACATTACGTAATATGTAATAAAACTGTTTACCACTGAACTTTATTTATGATTAGAGAATTCATCCACATTCATAAATAATTATTACACATTGAAATTATTTAATCAAATAATTTATCCACATAAAAGAATTTGTCTATAATACATAACTTTAAAATAATCTAAGGAAGGCTTTAGATTAGGTATAAATCTATTTCAGTTTCCATCAAACCCCAGGATCTAAAACAATAAAACGCTCAGTAATAGCCCATTGACCGAATTGAAGTATTAAAAGTCTATCACGGTTTACCATAAAGCAGACCGAAAGCAATAAAGTAAGAGTACTTCACTGAGTCTCTATTGTCCTTCGTCTTTATATCGTGGCTTCATTGAACCTAGATTGGACCACTGTTTAATCTTAAGCAAGTTTAAAGATTAAGAAATTCTGTATGAGTATTCATAATTTAATCTCGCGTCCATTGTCAAGAAATGTATTTTGTTTAATCGACTGATTAGTGAGAACTAGACATTTTATTTTAATAAACTTCAAGCATTCAAATTTGTTGTAACTAGACTAAAATTACCAATTCATCAACGGGTTTTAATTTAAAGAAGTTTATAATAATCTTAAAAAACAGACATTACATCTTTTGTTGCTCATAGTGAATCTTAAATATGTATTGTTTTCCTACTTTAAATAAATAGTCCAACCAAGACTAAAATGAAGATTAAAAGGTCATGAAAATATTAAACAATTCCAATAAACAAAGGAGAACTTCCAAGGTAGTAGGAAAGATTTCCGACCTTTAATATGATTGATTTTCTTACCAACAAATAATCGCAGATCAAAAAGATTTATGAATCGTGGCTTCATTGAACCTAGGTTGGACCACTGTTTAATCTTAAATAAGTTTAAAGATCTGGAAATTTTTTTGTATTATCATATTTTAATCCTCGTTTTTGAAAAAAAAAACTATTTAAATTTAGATGAATCGACTGATTACTAAGAAGAATTATACATTTTATTTTAATAAACATCAAGCATTCAAATTTGCTGTAACTATACAAAAATTACCAATCCATTTCTAACGGGTTTAGTTAAATAATTTTATAGTAATCTTAAAATCACAAATTATATCTCATATTGAATCTTTTTAAATATGCTTTATTTTGCAAATTTCAATAAATAATCCAACCAAGACGAGTGGAGTATAACAATTAAAAGGTAACAACAATTTTAAACGATTGCAAGAAACAAAGCAAAACTTACAGTGTAGTAGGTAAGATTTCAGATCTTTCATGTGATTTTTTTCTTCCCAGCACATAATTGTAGTTCGAAAAAATTATGAGACAAGTGATCATCAGATATCTAGGATATAAGCGTAGACGCACACTTCTCAGTTAGTTCGAAGTTAGATTTAAGATCCGTGTCACATCAGCTGTCGCATTTATACGTTGCCTTAGTAATGCAGTATTTTTATTTTATTGATACATTGTGAGTCCATATGAGTCCTGAGTCTGTGCGTGGAACGTATCACCACAGAGAAACGAATCTATATAGATTCCCTTGTCTGTGGTATCACGCAAAGCAAGGGGTAAGCTGGTACAGTACAAACTAGACGGTTCTGGTAACATTTACTTGGCAGGACGGGATTCGAACCCAGACAGACCCACCGAAATGTGGTTTCAAAGCCTGTCGCCTACTCTTAATACGCCAGTGACTCGCTACAAAAAACTTAACCCTCACGTAAAGTTACGTTGAATTATTGTATGTATCCTGTACATAAATACAAAGTTATCACCGAATATATAGTGACCGTTATTTGCTTGGTTCAACTAGTAAAGTGAAAATCAAGAGCATCAATCAAGAGTAGTGTAGAGTAGAGTAGAGTTCAATCAAGAGCATGTCACTGTCGTTTCCTAATAAATCAATTTAATGTAAAATCATGATTTAAAAACTTGCTTGTGGGATAATATAATCCCACTTGCTAGCTCTACCTTTCTTAGAAACTCCTCAGTTCTAAACAACCAACAAACCAAGCCTTTATTGGGTTTTAATTAATAGTCAAACGAACAATGTTATCGCAAGCTCCACATCTTCCTTCTGATTCCACTTATATTTTACAACGCCCTCAAGTGTTAACAACACTTCAAAAATCCTGTCTTGAAACTAACACACGAAAGCTTCGGGAAAATAACATATTCTGAAAGATAATAAAAACATGATCGTTAACATAAAATAATATTAAAGCAATATTCTCGTATTTTATTTATTTCAACCCCAAGAGGAGACCTTATTTATCTAATAATTTATGCTTGTTCATAAGAGTGTCTAATGTATTTGTCTTTTCCTTCATCTCAGATACATTTTTGTAAGTATTGTCATTGCCGTTGATAGTAAAATAATATAAACATTTTTGTAAGAAGGTTCCAACTATTTTGACGTTCCCAGGCTCTTGGGATTGGGCGGAGGCAGTGATTCTTGTGTCGACTTGTTCAGAGGCCGCAGCAGTAAAGGTTCTGAGTTCAGTATGCAGTAAATTATGATGTTGCCACTCGATAACTCAGTTCTGTGAACACCTAGTACTAGTTTTCGTGTCACAAATTCCTAACTCGGCCCTCGTTGGAGGTGCATTTAAAGCGCCACACACCAGTGTCAGATTGATGCAATTGATTCCAATTGTTACCAGCGTGCATACACACACCTACACACAAATAACTTATATCTCTCTCTCTTATATATAAACGTGTTATATAGTCTTTCCTTTGTCTGAAGTTAAATTGCAAAAGAGCTGTTGGAGAGTTCATTGCTCATGCATGCACATATTTATACAACGTACAATTATTTGTTTGTATTATTAATATTTTAGATTAGATTGCGCATTAGAGTATCGTTAATATTTCAATAAATGAATTATTCATATAAGCTTACACACACACACACCTACATACAAATAACTTATATATCTCTCTTATATACCAAACGTGTTAAATAGTCTTCCTTTTGTCTAAAATTAAATTTTTAAGCTTTTGTGAGTTTATTACTCATCCATGTACATATTTATATAACCTTCATTCAGGTGGTTTATTATAAATATTTTAGTTTAACTGCGCAATATAGTACGTTTAGTATTCGATCAAATTAATTATTCATATAATTAGCCTGCACACACTTTGTATAAGATGTGATATTTGTTAAACTTATATGTTTTAAGGGATGAGGCATTCATATTACTGTTTGTTTTAGCGAATTTCCCCTATAGGGAAGAAGCTATTACCGTAGTCAGAATGGTAAGACCTAGGCCCGGGACCATGATAACGTTTCGTTTTGAGGTCCCCAGATCCAAAACACCATTCGTTCGAAAAGGTATGTGTGTGTGTGTGTGTGTGTGTGTTTCCGTGAGCACGATAACTCTCGTAAAAATGACCCGATTTTGATTAAATTTGGTATAAACGTGTAAAGCAACATTTTTGACTTTCAGATCGAAAACCAGCCAGATCGCTCCATCCGAAGGGGTATTTTGTGGGGGTTTTGTACCCCAAAATTTTTTTTTAAACTTTTTTATATAGTTTTTTTATTAGTAAAATTTTAGTTTTACCACTAGATTCCGCTTAAAAAAACACACAATTTGATATTTTGATCATTTCTCTAAGTCAATTGGATACCGATATATGGAAAGTGCTAAATACAGCATGTTATGTAATGTTATTCTTATGGAGGCAAAGAAAAATGTTATATCTCGCTCATTTATGAACGTATACTGACGAAACTTGGTATATAGCTTCAACTGGTTGTGGTCTATTGATATTTGCTAAAAAAAACAATTTTTTCAAAGGCTACCGTAGCAGCAAACATATGTACTCAGCCCCATTTTATTCTTATGGGAAATGCTATGTCTCCCTTAATTATGAACATAAATGAATACAAACTGGTATATGACTTCGCATAGTTGTGTTATATTGATATTAGCATAAAAACCCAATTTTTGTGTTCGTTGATGCAGCAAACCTGCGTACTCAGCCCCAATTTTATTCTTATGGAGAATAATTCAAATTTGATATATCGCTTATTTGTGAATATATTGTTATGAAACTTGGTAAGTGGCTTTTTGTAGTATTAAGACATTTATATCTCCATTGGGAATTTGCTGAATATGCAGGTTTGCTGCGACGGGGGTATTTATAATTTTCGTGTTTTGCTTTTTCTGTTCCAGTTATCTTTGTTATGGTAGGCCTACTCGTCTTATCTTAAAAGTGGTAGACTGAAAAATCGTAACTACATTGGAGTTTACTCTGGAAATAAACAAATCTACAAGTCGATTAAACATTAAGCAATATCGTCGTTGGAGCACAATAAGGCACGGAAGACTAATAATCCAAATACAGTAATCAGTTTAGGAGCGTCTCGGGACGGTAACCATGGAGACGTGGTCACATCTTGAGTCAACCGGCGGCCATTTCATCCCCCAACCCATCCGACACTGCCAGGCCACCACCGCAACATATATTGGACTAACCCTGGAGGACGTTAGGTTTGGGATTTTAGTGCAGTTACAGGTTAGCTCGTTGACAGTCCGCAGGAACAGCATTATCTTAACGTGGGTCGAGGTCGATATTGCGTGGTAAATCGAAAGAAAAAAGTTCTATAAAGACTTTGTCATAATAATAATAATAACACATAATATCTTTAAAATACATAGCAATACATTAAGCCCTTACAATGCACTTTAAAGTTCTTTTTTGTTCGGGGTGTGTTTGATAAGTTGTACAACTTGAGGTAATTCTTACAAATTTATTAGAAAGTGATAGCTCCTACACTTAAAAGTCCACTTCATTCGACTGAACCAGGCGAATGATGGTTGTAATATAAATTCGTACATATACAAAAGCTCTAGGTAACTTTATGATAAAGGTTAGTTTATTAAGATAAGTAACTGGCGTAGTAGTCACGGCGACGGGCTTTGGAACTACATGTCAGGGATTGTGTCTTGGTTTCGAATCCTAGTTCTGGCTAGTAAATGTTACCAGAACCGTCTAGCTTGTACTGTAGTGGCTGTAGTGGTAATTGATTTGCTTGATTCGGTACAAGAACTATGAGGCTATGTAGACGGGCAAATAATAAGGGGAAAGACCGTCATTCTCTTTTTTGTAAAATATAAATGAAAAATAAATAAAACTACATTAATAAAGCAAAGCCCACAGTTGTAACAGGGATTTACAATGTAATTGTAAAGAATTTGAAACATGTGCATATATTTTTTTTATCTTATAGATTTCTAATGATCCACTTTTATAGAAAATCAATTGCATTAGGATCTCAAATCGTTCCCACCACCTTGGACTTTTGCAACTTAAAAAAAACCTTTTCATGATAATATCTTCATAATGCGTTTTTCATGATATATAATGCCAATGTACTCCACACTGCGTCCAAAACGTCTCACATTTATTGCGGTGCTCCCCGATTACGAAAAATACTTATATAAATTTTGAAATATCATTGTTGTAAGACCAACAACTTTTCGTTATATTTCGATGCAAATCTATGTTTTTATACATGACACTCATTAATCACCAATACTTGTTCACTTCCTTCCTTGTGCAAACACATTACTTCTAGACCGTTTACTACGTAAGAACCATTTGCTTTTTTGTCATGACGAGCAAGAGCGGTTTTTTGTATAACTTGCATTTTAACTTTAACTTCAAACCATGAACTGAAAAATTGTTTATTCAAATTTACATAATTTGTTCTCAATGTTATAAGTACAACATAAATAGTGGATTCTGTTAATACACTTTGCATGGTTTTATAACACGAGTGCACGCAGAGACGGGATACTTAAAAATCATGCAGGGCGGTCCATCGGGAAATTACTAAAATTCACTGAACGTGCGACAAACCACTCACATGCTTACGTCTTGTGACACCATTAAGTTATTAACTATCATGTATTTGCATTAGACGATTTCGGTTAATTAATTAACCTATTTATAAAATTATTACAACAACGAATTTATAGACAGTATTATATATCAACGGGGAACTGAGTTTCTTTCAACGCTTGACCACTTAAAACAGCTTAACCGCTTTTGAGAATATAACTCGGTATTAGATTTAAACGGTAATCAGAAACAAATGTATGAACCAAAACATCATGTATGACATTATCTGGTTGAATGATAAGTTATAGTAGCTCCGAATGTTTTACTATTTATAACCGAATTAAAAACTTATTAATCAAACCTAAACCACGACCTAAAAAAGTATTGATAAATGATGTGATAAATGATTTTTTGATTGATGAAATTTATACTTCACTCATTAATAAAGGTAACCCGCGACAATATGGCACGGATGTAGGATTTGGTGGAACTCACTAAAAAGAAAACAAACCTTTTTCTAAATCGCTTAATTTTCCGTCTGTCTGCATATATGTGATGTTTAATCAATTTGCACGTTTGTTATATACTAGTTTAGGGATAATTTGGCATGAAACTTGGCGTTTATAGCTATAACTGTTTCAAAATGGCGGCCATTTTAATTTCTCAAAGCATAACTTCTTTAAAACGGTAAATGTTTTAGTAATAAATTTAAAAATTTGTAAAATGTAAGCCAAAAAAGATGGTATAAAGTTGTTTAAGATCTCTCAACCGATAGCTGAGGATTTGCGATTGTTATGAGTGAAATCGTGCAAATTCTAGGTAAATTTCCAGAAATTACCACAATTTAATTGCTTGCATTAATGTTCAGTAACTAATGTAATATTATTCAAACATTTGCCGTTTGAGTGTTGCTCCTTTTGATGAGTTATATAAAATCCTACATCTGCGCCATACTTTCGCGGGACACCCTATTTATGAATTGGTGACAAATGTAAATTTTATACCGATTCAAAATGTAACCTTCGGGTAAAATCGGCAAATACACTTAATTCTCCTACTACCATGTCATCAGCTGGTCATCATAGCGTAGCGGAAGATCAATACGATATATATGTAGAGAGTGGAGTCAACGATTAACGAGTAGAACAATACGCATTCGGCTATTCCAATTTCAATTAATTTCTCGCATAGAGTATCTGTACAAGGACAGTACACTAAGTGCTGCTTGAACAGAGTGTTTCTATTTATATCCACTAGAATTTAGAACCATTTGTAATTACTTAGTTATTACAGGCGAGAAGTATGATATGCACCTAAAGATAGTGCTTTATAATATTACCTCAGCTGACTATTCATCGGTGATTATTGGTTATACTTTACTCAGATATTTTTACAAATATACCTTCATGTTCAATATGAGCAAAATAATTTTTTGTATTATGAAAACCTCAACTGACCTCCACCAGAGGCCAGTAGGCCAGTGCGGCGATCAAAAGACAGCGAGGTACCGGTAACGGAAATAGTCAGATGGTGACCCTCGTGAAAAGGTGTCATAGCAGTCAGCCGGGATCGAACCTCCGCTTGACCAAGACTGATTTGAGAGGCCAGTGTTCTTCCTCTGAGCTACCACGTCCGGTAATTACAATATATATCATAAAAAGACGTAAATAATGTTTAAAAATAAAAAAAATATTAATAAAATACAAGAATTGCCTATGTGCATCTTGTGAATTGAAACACCTATTTTCAGTTAGTTGAACTTGTTGCTATAAGATGGGGCATAGCAAAACAAAACACTCTTGATAAATTGTATATCAAAATTACAATAAATTGCAAAGTATTAAACAAAATACATAATTATTGAGAAACTTGAAAAGTAGACAGTGACAATAAATCCACACCTTAGCGAATCAAGTTTAGTTTTGACTTCCTCAGAAGTACAAATATTGTTTAATTTTACGAATCTTAAGCTGAATAATCCCCACTGAACAGCAATGATACATTATAGTTGTACAAGTTAGTGCCCTACTAAAAATACTACCATGGAACTTGTCGGTTATTTTAGGAAACCAATAGGAGGCATCCCACAGTTATATCGGCGAGAACAAGGAACATAAATCTCCGGGAAGGTCCATAATCGATGGAACGGACATGCGCTGTATCTTTATCATCTTGGACGTTTCTCTACTTCTTTACTTCTACAATTTTACACCAAAGTCGATTTTACACTTGAGAAGATTGTCATTGGTACGCGTTATACGAGGTCAAGGTCCTCCGTTTGGCGATTTACAACCAAGCCGTTCAAATCCTAGGAAGGTGCATCATCGCGGCTATACTTTCTTCTTAGAGGTATAATAACAACAGGTATTATCTAATACAATGTAAACTGATTATGTAACTATGCATTTACTTTAGCTATTTACCCGTGTTAAGGAAAGAGTATTACGCTATTGAGCAAACAACTAATTAATTGAACGGTGGAGGAAAGTAAACAAAATATAAACCGTTTATAAAACAGCTTTTTGAGTGTAACTAACTGCAAAAAGTTATATACAACTTTGATTTTCTGATTGGGTTTGTTCCTCAAAGGCCCGGTATCATTAAAACTTTTAATTTAAAAGGAATTATTTTTTTAACTAGACAAGTAAAACTAGACGAAGTAGAAATGAAGGATGGATTTGATAAATTGTATTACTAAAATTATCATTGTGAAACGAAAAATTCACAAAACTTTCTTGAAAGGTTTTCTTCAGTATATTATATAGGCTACACAGAACAACAACAGAAGTTTATTGAATTTCCTTGTCGGAAATATTCGTTTTATTGGTATTTGTCTTTTATTTCAGTGCAGAGTCGCTTTGAGACTAAACAAGTTTGGAATTTAACTCGTTTGTATACTTAAAGGTAGTTTTTTATAAATAAAATATACATTGCCTTACGTCTCTTAGAAAAAGCGTTTTGAAAACTAATTGATCTCTAGTGAAAGTGAATTCAAGTTTAATCTTGGTGGGATGAGGTGAAGGAATGTGATTTCGCACCAAACCATATTAGTATTGACTTTAATAGCAGCGTTAAATATAATATTCTCTCTAATTGGATAATTGAACGAAGTGAAAGTATCCTTATACACAACTTTATTGCTTACACTGGTAAGAGAATCAACTCAACTGGCGTGTCTGTGACCCCAATAACTCGAGAATGCCTCCACAGTTAAACTTAAAATTTTCCAGAAAAACTTAACAGGTCAAAATCTCGGTCAAGTTCGTTATTCAGATAATTTCGTTTAGTCCTAATCAAATTATCTTAAAACCAAATTTATTTTTTTCTCCATAAGAATAACATTGGAAGCCATTTTAGTGGTACTTGAATCGTTAAAATTTAGCCGACGTCTATGTTTCAACAACAGAGTAACAATAGTTAGTTTACTAGAGTATACTTTGTTATACTGGATAACAACAGTTTTTTTACCAACAAAAAACACACAAGAGAGATAAATCGAAGTATATTTTTAAGTTGTGAGCATATTTATTATTTTATAAATTATTAAGTGTACGTTTTAAAAAAAATTTCCATACAGTTAATATTCCCTTAGTACGCCTACTCTGTGTAAATATCGTCACTCGGTCAGAGGCGACGATTGTAACGGTGGCAGACGACAGACGACGCGTGTGGCAGGTCGAAAAACTCTAAATAACTTTTTGATGACTGTAGATACTAAGATATTAACTTAACTTATAAATTAGTTTGTTTTATTACATTTTCTTAGACAATTGGTAATATTGTGATTGTCATGTGTAAAAAGTATATAAAGCCTCAATTTGTCTTGAAAGCGTTGATGAAGTTAGTCACAGTAAGCGAACAACCTTAAAATTTATTTTGTAGGACAATTATTTGCTAGGTTATATTTTCACTAAATTAATAATAAAAATTGTCTACATTACCTAAAATACATTACCAGTAATGTAGTAGGTAACCACAATAAAAGCTATAGATTATTCTAACCAAACAGCCTTTTTCGGAAGGTTATCTTGAATGATTTGACATAGCCTAGGGATGGATTACAGTAAGAGTAAGCCAACATTAAACTGGTAATACAACTTTTGTAAAATACTTTAAACACATTACCAGGAATGTTGTAGCGAACCAAAATACAAGCTTTAAACTACTATAACCAAACTAAGCCTTTTATACAGGTTATCTGAAATGATTTGACACATCCTAGGTTTGGATTACAGTGAGCTGTTTTCATCATAAACTTGGACCTATGGCTATAAATGTAGGCCTATACACTTAGGCTACTTGCCATTTTAGAAGTTTCATGTACGGTCTTGGACCAACCCATGTTTATAGAATTTAGTTTCCTGATAGCCCAGGCAGGCTATTGAAACAATATATTGAAATATCATTTTGTAAAATACAACTGCTGTTAAATACTTTAAACATTACCAGGAATGTTGTAGCGAACCAAAAAAAAAAGCTTTAAACTATTCTAACCAAACTAAGCCTTTTTTACAGGTTATCTGAAATGATTTGAAATCTCCTAGGTTTGGATTATATTGAGCGGTTTTCATCATAAACTTGGACCTATGACTATAAAATGTAGGCATATACACTTAGGCTACTTGTCATTTTAGAAGTTTCATGTACGGACTTGGGCCAACCCATGTTTAGCATTTAATTTCATGATAGCCTAGGCTATTGAAACAATATATTGAAATCTCATTTTTTCATCTAAATAACTGGGCCTGACGATTTATTGTTAATCCTTAAGGATATTTTGACTTGGCCTATAGAAATTGTTAGCATTAGTTCATATAGGAAATTCGCTGTTCTCTTAAAAGTTAAATTAACCACACTGCTAAAGTCACTGCTTAGCCCAAAATGCTCTGTTTGTTCTAAGATAACTCACCCATGCCAATCCTAACAACAAACCATGCCTGAAATCTTCAATTTATTTTAAAAATAAATAGATTTACGTATTTATACAACATTTACTTTGATAAAAACAAGTAATAAATGTATGTATGTTTTTCTACGGATAAAATGTTAGGATGGCGGCGGGATCCGAACCTGCGACCTTTCGCTCCAAGAGCCAGTGCGATATCCCTCAGCTACCGCGATAATTGATTCTTAGATAAGTGACTAAAACTATAGCTATACAGACGTAAAATCCGGATTCTGGCGGCAGTTAAATGATAACGGAATGTATTCTGATGATGTTACTCAAATCAGATATTGAATTTTTTATGAGACTCGATTTAAGTTTGATCATGTGTTTCAATTATTATCCTTATACGCGAGGAATGAGCGTACACCTAGTATATACTTCCAGCGAAATTAATTACAAAACAAGTTAAGAGTGTAAGTGAGAAACATCAAACATATTAGTAACCTATATAATTTACTGTCAATCCCTCTATATTTGGTCGATACCATCTCTATTAAGTGTTGACCAAATAAATGACGCGAGGTTTTTGTGATAAATACTAAATCAAAACTGAATGAGAAATGAGTGAATAATCATGTTACGATAATCTTCAACCAATTATCCGTCCTAGTGTAAACGAGTTTCGCCACAGTTACGTTTTAGCCACCGTTGTGAAGGTTCCCAAGTCACGACACGTCACAAAGTGGCATATTGCACAGAGCCACGGCGCGAGTGAGAAGCGACGTGACGTTTCCCAGCTGGAGACAATCTCAGTCGCGTGTGCGCCTTTTGCTCTGCGGTTTAGGGTCATTTCAAAACACATCTTTTGCTCCGGGGGTATAGCAGGTAAAAATTGGGGCCGCTGGAAATACCTCTTTTGCTCCGCGAGGGCAAGAGTAAGTTACTATTATTATATCATATAGATTTATATCATAATAGTGTGCTTTTACATATAGAGAAAGTTAAAAAGATATAGTAAGTTAAGTTAAATTAGAGATAGTAATTTTCCACTTAGTCACAATCAAATTACTATGCATAGAACATTTATGTTGCCAATTATGATAATTATGATTCAATGCAAAACCAAATTAAGAAAAACATTTTGAGTGGTGCAAATTAAACATTCAGAATCAATTCAATTAGTTTTTAGGATACTGAAGTAATATTTTTACTGAACCAAGTTATTTGTGGGAATTTAAAAAAGGAAGTGGAAATGGTTCTCGGGTGGATCGACGCTCGGGTTCGCAACGATTCCAGTGTTTTGAACAAACAGGATTATAGGGCTGGCCAATGTACACGAACTTAATAATTTTTGTAGGTTCTCCACGATAATTAAGAGAATCTAGAGTAATTCGAAAGAAAGTTCGGATTAACTTTGCACCTCCAGTTAGACTGATGGCGAAATAATTTGGGAGAGAGGGAGTGTTAGCTACTCTCCCCCTCGCGGAGCAAAAGAGGTGTTTCCAGCGGCCCCGATTTCTACCTGCTCTACCCCCGGAGCAAAAGATGTATTTCGAAATGACCCTAAACCGCGGAGCAAAAGACATGCAGCCTCTTAGTCAATTACGACGTGCCTTCCTCCGCCGCGAGCACCGTCCATGGTGATTTGGCACAGCCTGGCACAAGCAGTTCGTTTGGCTGGAATAAACAGGGACACAAAATTGACACTACTTTATTAGCGAATTTCCTATGGATAAGTGATCTATTAGTATGACCCTAATGTCGAATATTATAAACATAGGTAATTAAAAACACTTGAAATAAATTCACAAGAGGAAACAATGAGAGAGAATTTCGAAAATAAGGGACCTAATATCTAATTAAAATATTTAAAAGTGATAGAGGAAAAAAAATGTAACTCAAATTCTCCGAAACATCCGAAGCTACGCAACATAATTTGGATAAGCAGTCAAGTGTTCGGCGACCGAACAGTGACTCAGCAGCCCGCCAATAGCAGAAACGATGGGATGATAAAAACTGAGTGAAAAATCAATAAAAACAAAGCCTTGTTTAAAATCTTTCGAGTCCCTCTCTAACCCTCTCTAGCATTAGGAGCACTAGTTTCTCGATTAAGTTCCACATACTTTATGTGAATGGAAATTATTGACCGCTCAGCGATTAAATCTATAACGTTTAATTTTCGCAAGTGTTTTAATTGGAACCTCTCAGTTATGAAATCTATAAAGCCATAATACACGCCGATGAGACGAGTGGTGTCTTGGGCCACACTATCAGCGCGATGTAACGTGCCACGTGACATTTGGCGGGGCCGATATAAGTGTATCAGGGGAGTGACTACCCTTTATCACACCCCGCGCTCCCGTCAGCCCCCGGCGATCTTACCAGGACGTGCTTCGATATAGGAATGTACCTGACAGAGGAAAACACGTCATACTGAGGTAAACAATATACACAGATATAAATACTTCTTCTACTAAAATTAAAACAACCGTCAGATCTTCGATACGTAATACATCAAATTAAGGATATAAAACTAAAATTTTGGATTGAGCAGAGAAAATAACTCAATAACTCATGTTTTACCTAAATTAACTAAATACATGCATTTGTAATGTCATAAAAACTGATGGCTACACTATATTTTTATTCTTCCCTATAATTATAATTATTTTTATTCCCTATAATTATTTTTATTCTTAAATGTTCAAATACATGATTCCGGCTTTATAAGTTGAAGAACGAACAAAATCCACTAACAATAAAACTAAAATAATATAATAATTCACATTGTTTTCACATTCAACGTATCAAAAATAAATAAAATGAACCGACTGATTCTCAGAATGAAAAAGTACAGTTAACTAAACGTTATTTAGATTTTGCAGTAGGAAAGTTGAAATGGACAGTTAAAAAACCAAACAGTTTAATAAACTAATAATAAATTAAAATATTTAGTAATATGGGTTTGCTCGATATAACAGTTATGGTGTACGCTAAGTCAGTCTATTGTATGATTATGAAATCGCTTTAACTAAAAGGAATCAACAGACAAACTATACGGCGCGCCGCCGGCGGTGGCATACATAAGTCATATAATACGAATACGGCCGTTTGGCTGGGTGATAATGAGAACCACTGAAATAAGTCAACCGAACAACATTCGATCGTTATTTGTGTAGCAAACTTCTCTCAACATGTTGCCAGGGTTGAAAACACTTTTAAACAAAAAAAACAACTAATTTTTGTAAGTAAATGGAGGCGGCGTCAACTATTTTGATCCCGCCTCCATTTACCTTTTATAAGTGTAATTTATAAAGCTTGACTTTGAGGTTTCTAACCTAATATTCTAACACGATGATTAGGAAAAAAATGTAAGAAAGGAAAAGTTTTGGAATTCAGCCATAAACTTCTATCTTTGAGGACTTGAGTCCATTAAACTTCACCTTTTGTAATTTTTCAAGAAATGTCTTATATTCTTGCAACGAATTTCGGCTCGCCTTCAATGAGAATTGATTATTTTATCATTTATTTTGATAATGAGAGTGTATGTGCATGTGTATATAATAATGTTATATATATGTTAAATTTAAGTTAATATGTATATGATATATCTCAATAAAGCGACATAAAGTTAGAACATACTACATATAATCTATGCGAAAACAATATTTTACTTTGCGAATTTCCCCTATAGGGAAGATGCTATTACCGTAGGTCTCATGGTAAGACTTAAGGCCGAGACCATGATAGCTTTTTGTTTTGAGCCCTCCAGATGCCAAAAACACTATTCGCTCAAATATTATGTATATATATATATATATATATATATATACATATTATATATACATATATATATTATGCATGTGCGCGCGCGTGTGTGTGTGTTTGTGGTGTCCATTAACACGATAACTTCTGAAAAAAAAATCCATTTAGATGAAATTTGGCACAAACGTGTGAAACAACATTCATGATTAAGTTTGAAACCAGAAAGATCGGACCATGTGAAGATGGTTTTATGGGGGTTTTAAATTTTCCAAAAATCAGTTTTTGACATTTTTACCCTACAACTTTTTTAACACTCAATTTTGGTTTTGACCATTTTATAGATCTTAAAAATCAAATAATAAACCTAGGTTATGTGGTTGCGGATAAAATCCAAAAAACGTATTCATAAAATCTCATGTTAATCTTATGGGAAAAAGGTTTTTAGCTTTTCCACAGTATATTTTACTGTAAACTTCAAATTTGCTTTTACCAATCGGTTCAGCTCTACAAAACATTAATTTTGGTGTTTAAATTGTGATTATACGTCCATTCGTTGCAGATATATTCAAAGTGTTAAACACAGTACGTTGTCCAATGTTATCCTTATGGAGAATAAGTAAAATTTGATATCTCGATTATTTATGAATGTATATTGATGAAACTTGGTATGTGGCTTCAACTGGTACTGGTATATTGATATTTGCACAAAAAATGAATTTTTGTTGATTGTTTCCATAGCAGCAAATCTGCATACTCAGCCATAATGCTATTCTTATGGACAATAAGTAAAGTTTTATATCGCCCTTGATTACGAACATAAACGATTAAAACTTGGTACGTAACTTGACCTGGTTGATTTGTATTCGCATAACAACACATTTCTTATATTTATTGTTGCAGCAAACCTGCATACTCAGCTCTAATGTTATTCTTATGGAGAATAAATAAATTGCTATATATCACTTATTTATACATGTATTTTTATGAAACTTGGTAAATGGTTTTATGTGGTCGTGAGAAACATATACATTGGAAATTCGCTTAGTATGCAGGTTTGCTGCGACAGGGGTATTTATTAACTTATGTCTGTAATTGTGATCTTCCCCGCAGAATTGAACTACAGTATTTGCGGAGGCGTATGTAGGCCTAATACATTTGCTTATAGGTTTTTTTTGTAAACTAATATCAAGATTATTTGCTAAAATTTCATTACAATGGCTTTGGTACTTAGATATATATTCAACCGTACGTTAAACACGTACGAAAAGCAATTCTGAGAACTTATAAATTAAAGTTTCAAAGCCTATTCATACTTATGAATCATTGGTTTACATTTTTAATGTAGAAAATTGGAACAAAACTTCAAATGGAAAACAATTTTACACACATTTTTAGAATTACTGAGTAGGACTGAGGCTTGAGGGTTGGAACTTGAGGCTCAAGTATTTCAAAACTCTATTGCCAGAATAAGCCAAGTTGAAACTCACGCGCTCACTTTTCAATATTTTAGTTACTGTATCCCTCCGTATGGAAACAGGATCTCTGAGGAGGACATGGCAAGAATTCAAATTCAGAATTCTGCCAGATTCATCTACAATCTGAGATTTGTAGATTATGTGTCTTCTCGAGAGGCTTCTACAATGATCCCGATGGATGATCTATGCAGACTTGCTGTATGGTCCACAAAGCTCAAGTGCTGCGTGAGCCTCAGTACCTTTGCGAGAGACTCCAATACCGGGAGCAGGTCTCTAGCCGGAGAATCCGCTCCGATAAAAAGCTGCGATTCCCCTAAGTGAGCCTGAAATTTGGATGGGAGTTTCTTCTACTTCGGCTCGCAGCTGCACGTCGGCCTCCCCCAGGAAGTAAGGGGTTGTAGCTCTTATATTGTGTTCAAGGCCGCATTAAAAATGTCTTGTGCAATATTTCTTAAACAAATATATATTTAGTTAAGTGTAAATATTATAGGTATTTTATGTAACTATTATTTTTTTAGTTTAGTAAGTAATTAGTTATTTGTACAATGACTTGAGTTTATTTGGAAATCATTAATGTATGAAATACGCTAATGAAAAAAGGTCTTTTAATTTATTCAATTAATTGCCAAATAAATAAAATAATAATTTTGTGGAGTTTTTAAAATATATATTTTGTCCATAGATAAAGACTGATGTAAAGAGTTGTAACGATTAGCAGGGTTTTTACTTTGATTACCGCTTGCTCAATAAAGACGTTATTAATTTATTATTTATTCATAATTTATTTTTTAATTATTCATTTATGTCCTTAATTGAGCAACAATTAATTTTTCAATTGACCATTTTCGACTTTCAAGCAAATTATAAATAACCCCTTCATTGTTGAGCTATGCAATATGATGGCAGCATCTGTTTTGATGCGCTAGTAGTAACGGCGCTGGCTATCGTAACCCAAAAGATACAAGTAAACAAAAAGGACAGTGTTATTAATAAAAAATTAAACATTGTAATGATGTACTTACTAATTTAAAGCATAACGTTCAATATGTATTTCTCTGTTTGTTTATAATTTAATTAATCTTAACATAACTGAACCTTGTCAAAACTTATTAACTCTCCTTCCCAAAAGCGTGAGGCCAAAATTTTTACTATTCCTAAATTACTAATAATGTAATAAATAACATGTAGTATACGTGTAGTAAAATTCTTATTTTAGGGTAAATTATCCGCGACAATCGACAGCTGGTTAAAATATAATCCCATAAACAATCGACAACTTTTTACTTACATCAATGAACAAATTATTATTGATAATTGAAAACTCCTGCTACAGTAACAAAAAACAATGGACGTTTAAAAAAAAAACAACTAAATATTTCATATAGCTGCAATCGAAAACAGTATGTTTCCGGCAGAAACATTGTAGCCTAACTCAATTAATTTGCATACTCTTGTATGGACAAATAATTCAATTGATAAGCTTCACGAATCATTACGCAAGTATATAACCTATTTTAAATTCAAAGCCCAATTCATTTGAAGAGAAACGAGTTCGCACGCAGCACGCTGACGTGAGGGAAGTGAATTTCCACGAACAAACTTTTAAAACTCAAAATCTGTGTAAAAAAATAAATTTATACCAATTTTCATTGAAATCTGAAAACATTGATTTTTTGGCTGTTCTGATGCTCCTGGTTTCATTTACCTGCAAAGCTGGGAATACAATTTTGCGCATTATAATGTTAGGAGAAGGTCCAGGCAGGCTTGAAAGTAGGCGTGAGTTTCTTGGGATGATAAAAGTACTCTAACAAAGGAATAACAGGCTTTTATAGTGTAAAACCCCCATAAGACAACGTACTGTGTTTAGTCAAAACACATTTTCTTTAATAACTCGGTAAATATTTATGCTAGAATGACGAGAGAGGGCTTAAAACTTTCGCCTTACTAATTCCCATCTTTTTACACACATTCATTTTACATTCGGGGCTTCTCTGACCCTTTTTGGGCCCAAAAACTCGAAATTTGAAAGATTAATCCCCAAAAAAGGGGTTTAGCGTTTTCCGATTGTTTTGCCCAACGAACTTGTCCAACTGATTACAGAAAGGAACGTCCCTACCAAATTTGAAGTTAATCGGACAAAAAATGCGACCGCTAGAGAGTGCATACATTATATATATATATATAATGTCTATATATATATATATACATATATATATATATATAACATTTTGAACGACCCCCAAAACGTGTTCAGGGGGTCACGTTAGGAACTTCTATGGTGGTCCCGGGCTTAAGTTTCACCGTGCGGGTCATGCTAATAGTTCACTTTCCAAAGGAAATTCACTAATAATTTACGCCCAATTTGCCAAAATACTTGAATTATATTTTGCCTAGCAAATACATTTAATTATCTGCATTTTCTGCAGTGTACTATCTTTAGATTTGCTAAGTAGGCTAATATTTAACGTTAAGTAGCTGGCGCGATACACGTTGTCCTGTCCTAATGCCACTGCATTTGTTTTATGTCAAATACTCGTTCATTTTCAAGATGAGCTCGTTCGCTTCGCTCGCTCGCCTATCGAAGAAAGAGTTCGAGTTGCCATTCAAGTAGTTTTTTTCCATAATGAGAGTTGCCCTTCCAGTAGTTTTTTATTTTCATGATGAACATATGTTTATGCCTTTAAAGTATGTTTATATATAATCCTTGTTAACAGCTGTTTGGTGTAACTAACTGAACTTTGATCAAATCAATGGGAACTTTGAAGGACAGTGGGACAGAGCCCTTAGGTTGGATTAAATCTTTTTCTTTTATAAGAACCTTGTCCTGACATTAGCGAACACAACAACAAATTAATTATTCAATTTCATAATAATGATCAAAAAACTCAATAATTTGCCGTTTTCAAGATATTAAGCTTTAACAAATTAGACTTGCTGCAAATCTGAAATGGTTTAAGAAATAAATGTCAAACTTAATAACTAATTAGCCATAAACTATTTTAATACATGCGCAAAGTTTCGAATCAGTATCTAAAGTGGTTCCTAAGATATTCTACAATGATAAAAAATCGCATACAGGAAGATAGAAGGAAAACAAAGCGATTAAGGAAAAACTGTATTGGAAGATTTTGCTCCTTTTAAAGAGTTCTATCAAATCCTGCATTTGTGCCATGCTCTCGCGGAACACCCTGTATTTTCTTATAGGTTTTTTTTTTTAATTAACAACATAATTGTTGGATTTTGTAGGCTATTTTTGAGCTCCATACTGTTCAAATTAAATTAAGGATATTTATAAACTTCGTAGACCAACCAAATTATGGTTAGCAGTTTGGATTTGTCCGAAGCGCAAACCAATATCCTACCAGTGAGCCGCAAGTTAAGCCTAGACAAGTGTAGATGTACACTTGGCGAGCCTAAGGCCTAGGTTGTTGGCGCCGCCGATAACTGGTCACAACGGGCTCAATAGCTGCAGGATATTGTGGGTTTACACTTTACTGCTGTTCTGGTGGCTTTAACTCATGACTCTGTTTTTCAGTAGGTTCGACAATTCAAGAATACAATGCGATAATAATGTGGTTAAAAATATGTAAGAAATATTTTGTAATTACTAATTCGAGGCTATAAAGGCTTCACACTAAAATAACTCAACTATAGTGAGTGGTGGAGATTGATTGATTGAATTTTATAAATTAATGTAATAGTAACAAACCAACGTTATCTTATACCTTTTTAGTGAATTTCCTTTGGAAAGTGATTTATTAGCATGACCCGCACGGTGAAACTTAAGCCCGGGACCACCATAGAAGTTCCTAACGTAGTTCCTAACGTGTTCCCCTGAACACGTTTTGGGGGGTCGTTCAAAATTTTATATATATGTATGCACTACTCTAGCGGTCGCATTTTTTATCCGATTTACTTCAAATTTGGTAGAGACGTTCCTTTCTATAATCTGTTGGACAAGTTCGTTGGGCAAAACTATTGGAAAACTCTAAACTCCTTTTTGGGGATTAATCTTTCAAATTTCGAGTTTTTAGGCCCAAAAAGGGTCAGAAAGCATTAAAAGGGATGTAAAATTAATGCATTTAAAAAGATGGGAATTAGAGAGGCGAAAGTTTTAAGCCCTCTCTCGTCATTATACCATAAATATTTACCGAGTTATTAAAGAAAATGTGTATCGCCTAAACACAGTACGTTGTCTTATGGGGGTTTTACACTAGAAAAGCCTTCCTTTGTTAGAGTACTTTTATTATCCCCAGCAACCTCACGCCTACTTTAAAGCCTGTCTGGACCTTCTCCTAGCCTTATAATGCGCAAAATTGTATTCCCAGCTTTGCAAGTAAATGAAACCAGGAGTATCAGAACAGCCAAAAAATCAATGTTTTCAGATTTCAATAAAAATTGGACAAATGTTTATTTTCACACATATTTTGAGTTTTAAAAGTTTTTTTTGTCGAAATTCCCTAACGTCAGCGTGCTGCGTGCGAACTCGTTTTTATTTTATATCTATACCAAATTATTTTTGTTAATCGCTTGTGGGCACTTAACTAATACAATTACCACTATAAACATCACTTCTACCATAACCCAAAGGTAAGAACTAGTTATACCATCTTGAAATATACCTGAGAGGAGCCAAAAGGACAGTGCAAGGTATTTAATATTACATTAGATGTAGTGCTACATATAAGCCTTATCATTTTATTTTCCCTTAAACCAATGATTTTGAGTTACAACTAGCAAAACCACGACATTAACTATTAGTAGCTGTTAAAGAAGACAAAAGTATACTGAGCTATAATTTATACAGTAGTTGATTTCCTTTCGTTAGATAAATAATATTACAAGTAGTCCTATTCCCAACCGAATTCATAGTCCTTTTATAACATATCCTAACTTCTACGTGCATAAGTTAAACACATTTGTATGTTACAACACTACTTTCACTGTACGTATCCGTATGAAATTTGATCTTTAACTTAATCTATTTTTACTGAACTTAATCTGTATAAAATTTAACTTGAGATCTACAATACGCCAACATTAGTATTAGTACTTTCCATTCCAGTACGTTTAAGTAACAGATAAGCCACTAATTACCAATTAAAATACAATTAGCCTGGCACAACGGACAAATGACTTAATTATAGGTCTGCTGGCTGTTGAAAAAAGAGCGAGGCGGGGCAGGTGGAGGAAGGCGGAATAACAGCGTGAATAAATAAATGAGGGGGATTACGCGGTCAGGTTTAGTATGGGGGGGTTAGAAGGGGTGGGGGGAGGGAGAGGGTCGCGAACGGCAAGGGTGAGTTTGAACTCCGACACAGTTGTTGTGAAACTTATTACAACACACATGACTTGCTGCCCTTTCTTGACTCTCAGTAAGGATAAATATATTTCCGAAACGACGAACTTATTACTAAGCAAACTTTTTATGCGAGTTGGTGGCGCAGTGGTCAAGGCGACAAACTCAAAAACACGGAAGCGGCTCTGGCGTGGGTTCAATTCCCAGTACTGTACAACTGGTACTGTAACGGCTCCCCCCTTGCTTTGGATACGTTCCATGCTCAGATCCGTAGTCTACTTGGAGAATTAAGGCAAAAATAGGCAGCGAAAAGCTTGTTACAAAAAGGGAAAAAATGGTAAATTACTTGTCTGGGAACATTATAAAGTTTTATTACTTACATTTTCTACATTAAAGATAGTTTTAGTGCAAATAAGAGTAATATTTAAAAAATAATACGGTATTTTAAATATTTATCAGTCCTCAATTAGCTTGGTTATTAAAGTAAATGAGTTTCGCCTGTATAAATAACAGTACGTGGACATACAACGAACCTGTCTTGGCGTGTACCTGTCTTGTTATCTGTAAGTGTCATTATAACTTACAGACAACCCCATCAATGTTGGGATGAAGGTCTTCAAGGTAAAGAATGCTTAAGTCAACGCTTTAATATACACCCCAATTTATACCAAATTTTGATTGTATAAAGTACAAATCAATAATATTATAAAAATGAGTTGGAGTCTGTCTGTCTATCTTGATCAGCACGCCAAAACCACTGGACCAGTTCTTCTTAAATTTAGCACAAAAATAGTCAATATGTACCAAGGAATGTCATAAGCCTATATTGCCGGTAAGAAAAATCCTTACCCCTTGTTATTCATAAGGAGGAAAGTTATATTTTGTTTATGTCACACGTGTTAATTCAATTCATTAAAAAAAACAGCTGATATAGGGAGTATATCGAACTTCAGTTTGTCAATGTTTTCTTTAAAATTTGTCTACTGCGAGTTTTCACCCCGTTGCGAAGCAAGGGCACAGCAGCTAGTATATAATTAAATGTATGGAAGGTCTACCAACAAATTATCAGACAATCGTGCAAATTTAGAAATAATAACATGGCATTGTGTCTTATCTACCTTAGTTACAACAATTATTATCATTAAGTATAAACCAATTTGCATTACGTACTTACAAAACAGAAAGCAGATTACTTCACCTTCCGTACTCACCTACAACAATAAACACCTTATAATAATATTAGTATGTGATATTTATCTAGAAGGTTAAATACATCATTTTACTATACATTCTAAGGGTTGAACCAATGAAGGAAACTTATTTAATATTCAACCCTCGGTGTGCGCTAGCGTATAATGAAAGCTGAAGGGGATGAATGGCGATACGAAGATATTGTTACTTCAGTGTCAAAGTTGGATCAGCTGATGCCGCATCATACTAGCCAAGGAATATACCAGTCATGGTGTACGTTAGTGTGTAATTACAGTCTTTAGGGCCTGTCGAGGTATATATATATATTTCAGTTGGCATCCGTTTGATGATCTTTGATAGTTCATAGCACGGCGCTGGGTTGGACCATATTTTAGAAACGGTGCACCAGTGGCTAGTGTGTAGTATTATTTCGCAGGACCAAGTTGGGTCGGGTTGAAATTCAGACACGGTGCCGGCGTCCGCTTTACGATTAATGATAGTTCATAGCACGGCGCTGGGTTGGACCATATTTTAGACACGGTGCACCAGTGGCTAGTTGTGTGATATTATTTCGCAGGACAAAGTTGGGTCGGGTTGAAATCCAGACACGGTGCCGGCGTCCGCTTTACGATTAATGATAGTTCATAGCACGGCGCTGGGTTGGACCATATTTTAGACACGGTGCACCAGTGGCTAGTTGTGTAATATTATTTCGCAGGACCAAGTTGGGTCAGGTTGAAATCCAGACACGGTGCCGGCGTCCGCTTTACGATTAATGATAGTTCATAGCATGGCGCTGGGTTGGACCATATTTTAGACCCGGTGCACCAGTGGATAGTTGTGTAATATTATTTCGCAGGACCAAGTTGGGTCGGGTTGAAATCCAAACACGATGCCGGCGTCCACTTTACGATTAATGATAGTTCATAGCACGGCGCTGGGTTGGACCATATTTTAGACACGGTGCACCAGTGGATAGTTGTGTAATATTATTTCGCAGGACCAAGTTGGGTCGGGTTGAAATCCAGACACGGTGCCGGCGTCCGCTTTACGATTAATGATAATTCATAGCACGGCGCTGGGTTGGACCATATTTTAGACACGGTGCACCAGTGGATAGTTGTGTAATATTATTTCGCAGGACCAAGTTGGGTCGGGTTTAAATCCAGACACGGTGCCGGCGTCCGCTTTACGATTAATGATAGTTCATAGCACGGCGCTGGGTTGGACCATATTTTAGACACGGTGCAAAAGTGGCTAGTTGTGTAATATTATTTCGCAGGACCAAGTTGGGTCGGGTTTAAATCCAGACACGGTGCCGGCGTCCGCTTTACGATTAATGATAGTTCATAGCACGGCGCTGGGTTGGACCATATTTTAGACACGGTGCACCAGTGGCTAGTTGTGTAATGTTATTTCGCAGGGTCAAGTTGGTTCTATTTACAATTCAGACACGCGTCCGCTTGATGATTAATGATAGTTCATAGCACGGCGCTGGGTTGGACCATATTTTAGACACGGTGCACCAGTGGCTAGTTGTGTAATGTTATTTCGCAGGGTCAAGTTGGTTCTATTTACAATTCAGACACGCGTCCGCTTGATGATTAATGATAGTTCATAGCACAGCGCTAAAATGGACCACATTCCAGATATTTTGTACACTAGTGGTTATATTGCTAATGCCAATGTGTTAGCCATAGATGCCGCACAAGAGGTTCGAGTTACCCTTTGTCACACATCACTCATCCGTATCAAAGTTAATCATATTTTAGAGGATATAAGTTGACAGAAATATTCAAAACCATTCTAAATATCACAGGCACGTAATTAATTGTTAGTAATAGGTCCTGTTCGAAAAAAAAACAAATACAAAAAAAGTCATCTTAGTACGAACAACGACTAAATGCATCAATAAACCTGATCAATTACCACCAGGACTTTACTATTATCATACGAGAAAGATAAGTACTGTACTACGAGTCTTTCAGTAATAATTCGTAATGGCTATACAAAATATGTCATCAAAAGAAAAAAAAAAAAAAAAAAACAGATTATAACAGACAATTTTATTACAAATTGATTTGTTTCCCCAACATTGGTAAATTAATTGTTATGTAATTACTTAACTTCTCGAAAGGTTTGATACATATCAAAGCAATGAATCAGTGTAAAAGTAATCTTCTTAAGATGCCTACTCGGATTAGACTCAATATTTGAAATATGGAGCTCGCTTTGATAAACCCACCGCCCGCATCCAAAGACTAATTCTGCTTTGATCTCTGTAGGCTGAAGGTGATCTTTAGCCTGTAGAGGAATTCCATTAAGCTATCGGTAGCCACCTACGTACAAATCTCTATACTCCAGTCTTGCAATAATCTAGTGGACATCTGCCTTTTAGAAACATCCAATTTTACGTACAAAAAATCACTATATATACTATAAACATTTTAAAATATGGCAAAATAGATTAAAGACAAAAATATGGTGTGTTTGTGTAGGGCGCTATTTTAACTATTAAGGAAGTAAATTTTAGGGCATTATTTCATTAAATTGTTGCAAACGTTGCTTACACGACGAGACAACCAACATCAGTTTAAAATTATTTCCCCTCAAGTTTAATGTTATGTTTGTATAGTCAGTGTATTAAACGAGGGTCCTAACAAGAACTAAAAACAAATTAAAAATAATGCATATCCGGTTTGTTATTAATGTACTTGTGAAATGGGTGTGGGATTTCATCACATTTCACAGGATGCCGAGAATCATTTACCCTCGAGGGTCGATGTAGTACTGTGAACAATTTATGTTTAAACCCGTATTAATCTAAATCTCACAAACGTGAAATACCTATAAATACTTATTTATGTAGCAAAATGTGGAAAAATAAATATTTAAACTGTTTACTGTTGTATCTGTCTCGAATTGAAGACTGAAGAAACGGATTACGCCGTCACTAGTAGTTTTATCGCTCCGAAATCATGCGAAAAAATCTCAACTGTCAATACCCATGGGAAATGTGATTTAGTAGCAAAGTAAGCAGTACTAATTAAATTCAGGTAAAGAGATAACCGATTAAGTATAAATAAACAAAAACATGTTAATATTATTCATATCAGGGGCCATACACATATTACGTAACGCACTTAAGGGGGGAGGGGGTATGGCGTAGTTTTATACTGCGTTATGTGGGGGAGGGGGGTTTTGATCAACGTTACGTAACTCACACATATTAAACCTAAGACACGAGGTACGGCGAATTCCCGTATCTATTGATACTGTTATAAATCTTTCAAAATAAAAAATCAAATTGATATCTAAATCATGGTTACAGTTAGTTATATAAAAAATATCTCTGTCACACTATTTTAATAACAGTTAAACTACAAATAAATACATTACGTATTTTGAGTAAGTTCTGTATTTCTTTACACCTATGTTTTGTGTTGTTTTAGAGTGTAAAATCACGACTTGATACAGTACTGTGCAAGCGACCCACATCTTCAGTTTTAGCGAATTTCTCCTACAGGGAAGAAATTATTACCGTAGGTCTCATGGCAAGACTTAAGCCCAAGACGATGATAACTTTTATTTTGAGGTTCCCAGATGCCAAAAACACAATTCGTACAAATTTGTGTGTGTGTGTGTGTGTGTGTGTGTGTGTGTGTGTGTGTGTGTGTGTGTGTGTGTGTGTGTGTGTGTGTCCGTAAGCACGATAACTCTCGTATAAAAGGTCTGATCTTAATGAAATTTGGTACTGATGTGTAAAGCACCACTTATTTGAACAAGTTCAAAAACCAGACCAGACGAATCGCACCATCTGAAGGGGGGTTTTGTAACCCAAAAATGGGTTTTATGAGGTTACCACATGTAATATTTATTTAAATAAAATTTTAATTTTTACCAATGAATTCAGCATAAAAAATTTGGTATTTTGATCATTGATTTACTCAATTGGTTACTGAGATATTGAAAGTGCTAAACACAGTACGTTGTCTAATGTTATTCTTATGGAGAAAAAGATACATTTTATATCTTGCTTATTTATGGATATAAACTGACGAAATTTGGTGTATGGCTTCATCTGGTTGTGGTTTATTGTTGTTTGCACAAACAAAATGTTCGCCTATGGTTCCCGTAGCAGCAAACCAAGGTAATTGGTCCCCATTTAATTCTTAGGGGAAAAAATTTAAATCTTATATATCATATCTTATTTATGAATGTATATGGATAAAACTTGGTATGTGACGTCATTAAGATGAGTTCTATTGATATTTTCATAAAAACCCATTATTTTGTATTCCTTGTTGCAGCAAACCTGCGTACTCACCCCTAATGTTATTCTTATGGAGAAAAATGAATATTTTAAATATCGCTTGATTGTGAATATATTTCTTATGAATCCTGTTAAGTGTTTTAATGTTTTATTTTGAATATTCATTGGAAATTCACTGAGTATGCAGATTTGCTGCGATGGAGGTATTTTTAAATTGCTTTGTATTTGTTTCAGTAATAAATTAAATCTGTTAAATTTTAGCTGAGATGTACATATATTACGTTTATTTGGTTATTTATATTATTAGTTACAGTATAGTTGGTTTATTTGTCATGTAATTTCCCTTTGAAATAATTTATGAAACATCTAGTTAAAAGAGAGTTATTGAAAGTTTAATGATTCGTTAAAATCTATATTCCAAATTTCTAATAAAACGACGTTTAAAAGGATTAAACTGTTTTAAAGCCTACTACGATTGAATTACGTAACACATTGGGGGTGGGGGGTATGGTCATTGGGGGTGGGGGGTTTATGTGCGTTACATGGGGAGGGCTGGTCTGAAATGTCTGAAAAATGCGTTATGTAATATGTGTATGGCCCCTTGGTAAAATGTAAACATAATATGTGATTAGCCTTCAATTAAAAATATTGTTTTCGATTATAATAATGATTAACGACATAAATGTAATTTCTTTGACAATACCTGTATGATAATATCATATTTTATAATAAAATGTCAACCCCGTAGGTGTCACGGTAATTTACTAAATTTACTTCAACTCGTCCAGTCAGCCGCACACGCGGCTCGTGATGGCTTCATTAGTCCCATAGGCGGATATACCAAATCATCCGTCGTTCACCTCTGACTTTACACTAGCCGAGCGATTCCAGAATTTTAAAGGTGACGAGATTTCAAGAGAGCAAAAACTTTTCCAAGAGCGTTCGGTGTAGTAACAGTTCAAACTTTGGGGCTTCCCCAGTTTAAAAGTTTAATTTAATCGATACCCAACCTAACTTAATATATCTCACCGGCTTTAACGGTCGACTTGAGTTGATTTCTTGCACTTCCATGATTGTTAACTGTAAATGCTTTGCATTGAGTGACTTGTAAGAATTAATTACCACCCAATTTATTCTAATATTAAGAGTGTGTCAAAGAACAAACAACTGATTGGCATTTAATTGTGTAATGCAAAAATCTTAATTATAGCAGTTTTATTTGTTCAATACCCTTTTTTCGTTCATGTTACTACATGTTTTGGCAATGTAGTAAACCGCATGGGTAAAACTTGTATAAGGTGTCCCCAAAAACTTCCATCATATCTTTTCCTGACTTTCCACGAACATTTCATGTATATTTCCCCGATTCACGTACAGTAATTTAAAGTTGTACAACAACACATTTGATAAAGCATTACAGCCGAAAGAACTAGTATTGCGTAAAAAGTTGTATAAACTATAAAATTAATAATTTAAACAAATACACAAAAGCATACAAAAGCATTAAACTGTTGTACACTTGTGAAAAAATAACTGAAAAAATTGCTACAATAGTCAGTGGTATGGCCGATAATAGCATGAAAAAGTTCCCTTAAATCCATCATAGCGATGAATTTCCCTAACTTTTAATACATTTTGCCTACTTCCATAACCAAAACTGTATCCTTGACTTTTCAGAGTGACAACCTGTGAATTATTTTGAAAATAAATATCAAAATAACTTAAACTGTAGGCAAATAACTTAACAAAATCATAACAGTAGAACACGCTTCGCACTAGCATAACAGTTATCGTCTTGGACTTCGGTTCAAGGGGTCACGAGTTCAAATCCCGAGGTGTTCAAACAATTTGAGGGGTTTGGGCAGCTTCTCCTAAACGCGTTTGTGTACTCTATTAAAGAAAACACCGTTGGCGTTGGAATAAAAAAGACAAAAAAGACGATTTCATAATACTTAATACAAGAATAAAAAAGAAAACCGATGCACCTCGGTAGTTTATATCCCGAAATTTGCCAGGGACACGGAAGTAGATATGTTTTATGTGATACAATAAACGACAGTTTAAGTAATAATGTGTGTTTTTTGTTTAAGTTGCAGGATTTGGATTCTGATACATATTTTTAAGAATGTGAACGTCATTTTGATAAATTCCGAATTTTGATATTTTTTAATATCACTGATAATAAATCTATAGTGCAATCCATTGTTTTAGCGAATTTCCCCTATGGGGAAGAAGCTATTACCGTAGTCGGTATGGTAAGACCAAGGCCCGGGACCATGATAACTTTTCGTTTTGAGGTCCCCAGACCCTAAAAACACCATTTGAAACTGGATATATATATATATGTGTGTGTGTGTGTGTGTGTGTGTGTGTGTGTGTGTGTGTGTGTGTGTGAGCACGATAACTCTCGTAAAAATTATCCGATTTCGATGAAATTTGGTATAAACGTGTAAAGCAACATTTATGACTTTAAGTTCGAAAAACCAGCCAGATCGCTTTATCTGAAGGGGTATTTTTGGGGGGGTTTTGTACCCCGAAAATGGGTTTTTTGAATTTTTTACATATAATTTTGGAAATAGTTAAATTTTAGTTTTTACCATTATATTCAGCTTAAAAAAAACACACAATTTAGTATTTTTATCATTCCTCTACGTCAATTGGTTACCGAGATATTGAAAGTGCTAAACACAGTACGTTGCCTAATGTTATTCTTATGGAGGAAAAGAAAAATTTTATATCTCGCTTATTTATGAACGTACACTGATGAAACTTGGTATACGGCTTCATCTAGTTGTGGTGCATTGGTATTTGCTCAAACAAATTTTGTCAAAGGCTCTTGTAGCAGCAACCCTGCGTACTAAGCCCCATGTTATTCTTATGGATAATAATTAAATGCTATGTCTCCCTTAATTATGAACATAAATGAATAATACCCCCGTAGCAGCAAACCTGCGTACTCAGCGAATTTCCAATGCATATTTATTTATCTTAATACCACATAAAGCTACATACCAAGTTTCATCAATATACATTCATACATAAACAATTTATGACATTTTAATTATTCTCCATAAGAATAACATGGCGGCAGAGTATGCAGGTTTGCTGAAGCAAGGAACACAAAAAATGGGGTTTTATGCTAATATCAATATGACTCAACTAGGTGAAGTCACATACCAAATTTCATTAATTTATTGTCATAATTAAGGGAGATAACACGTTACTTATTCTCCATAAGAATAACATGGGGCTGAGTGCGCAGGTTTGCTGCTACGGGAGTCTTTGGCAAAAAATTATTTTTTTGAGCAAATATCAATGGTTCACAACCAGATAAAGCCGTTTACCAAGTTTCGTCAGTATATGTTCATAAATAAGCGAGATATAAAATTTTTATTTTCCTCCATAAGAATAACATTAGACAACGTACTGTGTTTAGCACTTTCAATATCTCGGTAACCAATTGACATAGAGAAATGATCAAAATACCACATTGTGTGTTTTTTTAAGCTGAATCCAATGGGAAAAACTAAAATTTGACTACTTCCAAAATTATATGTAAAAAATTCAAAAAACCCATTTTTGGGGTACAAAACCCCCCCAAAATACCACTTTGGATAGAGCGATCTGGCTGGTTTTCGAACTTAAAGTCATAAATGTTGCTTTACACGTATATACCAAATTTCATCAAAATCGGATAATTTTTACGAGAGTTATCGTGCTCACGTTCACATATATATATATATATATATATATATATATATATATATATATATATATATATATATATATACAGTTTCGAACGAATGGTGTTTTTGGGGTCTGGGGACCTCAAAACGAAAAGATATCATGGTCCCGGGCCTAGGTCTTACCATGCCGACTACGGTAATAGCTTCTTCCCTATAGGGGAAATTCGCTAAAAACTGGTATATGTCTTCACCTAGTTGAGTTATATTGATATTAGCATAAAAATCCATTTTTTGTGTTCCTTGATGCAGCAAACCTGCGTACCCAGCCCCAATGTTATTGTTATGGGGAATAATTACAATTTTATATATTGCTTATTTGTGAATATATTTTTATGAAACTTGGTAAATGACTTTATGTAGTATTAAGACATTTATATCTCCATTGGAAATTCTCTGAGTATGCAGGTTTGCTACGACGGGGGTATTTACATCCATTGCAATCTGTTATCCATTGCTTGTACAGTCGTAGCGAAAATACGGTGTAAAATATTATATTTTTGGCATAAATATTTCAGAATATTGCCTGGCGTTGCAAGAATTGTATAACACATTGTGTTCAAGCAAGCATTACGTATATACAGGTCACACGTAATAACAAGACGGCGAAGCTAACACAGGTAACAATTAGACGAAGTTTGGAGATTGGACCTAAGTTGTCGACTTAACATGTGCCGAGTTGAGATTACTAAGAAAGCTGAGATAACAGACTACGCAGGATCGACTTGGGAGGTAAACTCAAATTGACTACATGAGGTAATATGTCACAAGTGATTAACTATTTTAGTACTAATATTAATTTCTGCTATTAATTTTACTTGCAATTTCATTTTGATTGAAGAAGACATGTAAGTAGATTAAACTGTCGGCAAAACAAATTTTTACACATAAAACATCATTGAAACATAATAAAACACAAATCGATTATTTCAATGTACTAAAAATATAAAATAACAAAATGTAAAATCATAGGAAATCATAGTGTGGGCAATCAAATAATTTTTTAAATAACAATCATCGTATATTAAACACCTAACTAAAACTTAAAAAAACGCATCCATAAAATTAACAACGATTTTATTATTGGGGTTACCTTCAGTTCCATTTTGACCCAGAGTATTCACACTTTTACAATTTTCTAACGCGATAAACCCAAAATTATTCAGTGTCAATTCAAACAAAGACTTCCTTACAGACAACTATTTCAATGTAGGAATAAAACGTAAACATGCATTTAAAAAAGTTAACAAATATTGACTTAACATTCTAATACCTGATTACAAGTTATGATGACGCCACGCGACAAAAACTATTAACAAATTGAGCTAATTTTAACATGTTTTGCAGTGTTCATGAGGAAATAATACGTCAAAGTCTGTGGAACTGCAAACTGGAAGTTGTAATAGGTGAATCCATTTTATTAGTCAAAAACCTGGAATGATAAATTTGTGTACTTTTTTGTACATAAATTAAAATTATTCTACTTATTGACACTTCTGGGAACCTATTTATGAACCAGGTGAGTAACCCACTCTCTCAAAACTATTAACTCAATAAATAAAACTACCGATATTATTTAAGTAACCTGTCAGTTAATTACATCCAACCATTCAAGATTTATGTTAGCAGTTAATTACATCCAACCATTCAAGATTTATGTTAGCAGTTAATTACATCAACCATTCAAGATGTATGTTAGCAGTTAATTACATCTAACCATTCAAGATTTATGTTAGCAGTTAATTACATCCAACCATTCAAGATTTATGTTAGCAGTTAATTACATCCAACCATTCAAGATATATGTTAGCAGTTAATTACATCCAACCATTCAAGATATATGTTAGCAGTTAATTACATCCAACCATTCAATATTTATGTTAGCAGTTAATTACATCAACCATTCAAGATATATGTTAGCAGTTAATTACATCCAACCATTCAAGATTTATGTTAGCAGTTAATTACATCTAACCATCAAGATTTATGTTAGCAGTTAATTACATCAACCATTCAAGATATATGTTAGCAGTTAATTACATCCAACCATTCAAGATTTAGTTAGCAGTTAATTACATCCAACCATTCAAGATTTATGTTAGCAGTTAATTACATCCAACCATTCAAGATTTATGTTAGCAGTTAATTACATCAACCATTCAAGATATATGTTAGCAGTTAATTACATCCAACCATTCAAGATTTATGTTAGCAGTTAATTACATCTAACCATTCAAGATTTATGTTAGCAGTTAATTACATCCAACCATTCAAGATATATGTTAGCAGTTAATTACATCCAACCATTCAAGATTTATGTTAGCAGTTAATTACATCTAACCATTCAAGATTTATATTAGCAGTTAATTACATCTAACCATTCAAGATATATGTTAGCAGTTAATTACATCCAACCATTCAAGATTTATGTTAGCAGTTAATTACATCTAACCATTCAAGATATATGTTAGCAGTTAATTACATCCAACCATTCAAGATATATGTTAGCAGTTAATTACATCCAACCATTCAAGATTTATGTTAGCAGTTAATTACATCAACCATTCAAGATATATGTTAGCAGTTAATTACATCCAACCATTCAAGATTTATGTTAGCAGTTAATTTCATCTAACCATTCAAGATTTACGTTAGCAGTTAATTACATCTAACCATTCAAGATATATGTTAGCAGTTAATTACATCCAACCATTCAAGATTTATGTTAGCAGTTAATTACATCTAACCATTCAAGATATATGTTAGCAGTTAATTACATCCAACCATTCAAGATTTATGTTAGCAGTTAATTACATCTAACCATTCAAGATTTATGTTAGCAGTTAATTACATCTAACCATTCAAGATATATGTTAGCAGTTAATTACATCCAACCATTCAAGTTATATGTTAGCAGTTAATTACATCCAACCATTCAAGATTTATGTTAGCAGTTAATTACATCAACCATTCAAGATATATGTTAGCAGTTAATTACATCCAACCATTCAAGATTTATGTTAGCAGTTAATTACATCTAACCATTAAAGATTTATGTTAGCAGTTAATTACATCTAACCATTCAAGATATATGTTAGTAGTTAATTACATCTAACCATTCAAGATTTATGTTAGCAATTAATTACATCAACCATTCAAGATATATGTTAGCAGTTAATTACATCCAACCATTCAAGATTTATGTTAGCAGTTAATTACATCTAACCATTCAAGATTTATGTTAGCAGTTAATTACATCTAATCATTCAAGATATATGTTAGCAGTTAATTACATTCAACCATTCAAGATTTATGTTAGCAGTTAATTACATCCAACCATTCAAGATTTATGTTAACATTTTCAATAAATATTTATATTTCACAGTGACATATTTACCACAGATAGGTATTTTATTGAATCACTCGCCGACTCACCCATTTCTATCCACTAAGCAAAATGATGGTGACTGGAAATTGATGAATTGACCAGAAATATAATTCTCCTTCTTTTGCCTGTTAAAAGGAGATAACAGATAAATAATCGAAAACAATCTCCCTAACTAGGATATGTATACTTTTCAATACAACATTCGTAAATACACTGTAATAACCTATAATTTGCCATTAAAATGTTCAAAAAGTTTGTAAATTATAACATGTGTCAATGATTACATTTGTATATTTGATTTGACAGATAAATCATCAGTCAATTCAAACCGCAAGTGGTGAATTCATCCAATGCCAAAATCAGCTGGTATGTGAGATGAGTTGATTAGCGAAAAACTACTTACCCGTTTTAAAAATAGGCACCCATGACTGTGAATACCTAAAGAAGACGTACACATTGTTTTTAAAGTTGATAAATTTATTTTCTTAGAGTTCAAGAATCTATGTCCTCTGTGACATTAGATGAAAGTCCATATTGTTGTAAACAGCCCCAATAAAGGTGAGGGTGCGGTCGCCTAGGCAACGCGTGTAGGGGGAGCGAGGCCCGAACACTCGCCCGAACAAAACAGCGATTCAACTCGATTACCTTATCAAAACTGCAACGGATTACACATTGCAACACAATGCCGAAGGAAACACTGACTTTGCTATCGTTGTACAGTCTGATTTAATAAGCGTACAACCCGGAAGTCCCACACCACACGCGATTAACAATGAATATTCGGGCGAACATTCTACCGAAAGTTCACTGAACATTCGTCACTGCTTAGAACAATGTAAACATTACGTGCAGCACTTACACTGCTCGCGAACATGCCGAATATTCAGGCGTATTCGCGAGTGGTGTAACGGGCTGACAAAATTACCGACACGGCTTTTTAACGAATATCGTTTCCCTGCGTTACCTCTAGTAATACCAATAGACGTTATTGATTCTATTCGGTTCGGATTTATATGCGCTTACGGGTAGAGTTGATTGTCAAAATTATTGTTGATTGTCAGCATATATTGAGAACCGGCTGTAATTTCTAAGTTAGTTTGCCAATAAAAATACTCATTTTTACGTTTTAAAGGTAAACAGTAGCGCGCGCAACGGGAGCACCGTGAATGGTAGTGTCATTCAGAGCTATTTCCCCATCTAAACTTGGGGGGGATACTAAAATAAAACGAATTCGCACGCAGCACGCTGACGTGAGGGAAGTGAATTTCCACATAACAAACTTTTAAAACTCAAAATAAGTGTAAAACATCCATTTATTTCAATTTTTATTGAAATCTGAAAACATTGATTTTTTGGCTGTTCTGATGCTCCTGGTTTCATTTACCTGCAATGCTGGGAATACAATTTTGCACATTATAAGGTTAGGAGAAGGTCCAGTCAGGCTTTCAAGTAGGCGTGAGGTTGCTGGGGATGATGAAAGTACACCAACAAATGAATAACAGGCTTTTCTTATGTAAAACCCCCACAAGACAACGTACTGTGTTTGGTCAATACACATTTTCTTCTATAACTTGGTAAATAGTTAAGCTAGAATGACGGGTGAGGGCTTAACAGTTTCGCCTCACTAATTCCAATCTTTAACATGCATCAATGGATTAATTTGACATGGATTAATTTTACATCTGGGGATTTTATGACCCTTTTTGGGCCCAAAAACTCAAAATTTGAAAGATTAATCCCCAAAAAAGGGATTTAGAGTTTTCCGATTGTTTTGCCCAACGAACTTGTCCAACTGATCACAGAAAGGAATGTCCCTACCAAATTTGAAGTAAATTGGACTAAAAATGTGACCGCTAGTGTGCAAACACACACATATATATATATAAAATTTTGAACGACCCCCAAAACGTGTTCAGGGGGTCACGTTAGGAACTTCTATGGTGGTCCCGGGCTTAAGTTTCACCTTGCGGGTCATGCTAATAGTTCACTTTCCATAGCAAATTCACTAATAACATGGGGTATTCCTACTTAGCCTATTTGGTTATGTAATGAGAATTGTTCCTGGAGAGCAGAACACATTTGTTAGTGATGCATTCTGTTGTAGGACTTGTGAACCTTTTCGGCTAGTTAAGATGTGATTGTACGATGTGGAGCGCGCAGCAGAAAGCTCTCTGTGTGCTTTGGTTTGCGGAGCTAAACTTAATTGTGCGTGTTCAACGTATTTTTTGACAAACTTATGGCTGTCGCGATATACCTGACAATAAAGCCATTCTTACTGGCTGCCATCGCTACTGTTACTCCAGACATGCTCCAGTATACAAGACGATAAATCAAATATCGTTTTGATGTCTGTCGTACATGAAACACATATCGAAACTTAAAAATACGTAAAAAAACTGTATATATTTCGTTGTTTGCAGTGTTAGCATAAAATGTCTGGCAAATGTGATCCACTTCTAAATTGATACCAATATCCTAAGCAACCTAAGTAACATATTCTATCAATTTAATTTATATTAGATAGTAGAAGATACACAGTTGCTCCATAACCATGTAGTTAAAACTGGCAACATTTCCTCAAGATGTAGTTAAATTTAAGTATATCTCATCATGTTTATCTTACAACACTGTACAAGTTATATGTACCTAATATTTACTCGCATAAAAGGCTGTAAATAAACGTTAACGATAACACGACTAACTTAATTCAACCAGCAAGTTTGTTCAAACTGTTGTAGAAACTTTGCAATTCAAACAAGAGTTAATTCTTAAAAAACATTTACAAACATTGTATGAACATACTCTACACATACACGCAGTACTCCAATACATTACACATTCCAGCCACGAAGCGTTGAAGTTCTGAAGTATGTTGTAAGAGCCAAAACGCCATATAACTTAACAGGGCCGTGACTGTTGTGCGAAATATCTTATTAACTCGCAATCATAACTCCAACAGAAGAAACGAACATTTTTATATACCTGGCTTCAAAATATACTGAGTGTTATCGCTATTTTAACAGTATATTGGTTTTAAAACGCATATATTTTTGTCTACAGTGAAATTCTACTGTTCGGTTTACGATATCAATAAAAGTGAGAAGAGTTATTAAACTAATAATTTAAATTAAAATCTATGCCGTTTTTTAAGTGAATTAACACTATTCAATAACGTTTTAGCGAATTTCACCTATAGGGAAGAAGCTATTACCGTAGGTCTCATGGTAAGACTTAAGCCCGAGACCACGATAACTTTCCATTTTGAGGTTCCCAGATGCCAAAAACCCCATTCGTTCAAATTGTGTATATATATATATATATGATATATAAATTAAAATTTGATTTAAATAAAAATTATATATGGAAACCCTAAACGACCCAATTTTGGGGTACAAAACCCCCCTTCGGATGGTGCTATTCGTTTGGTTTTCGAACTCGTTCAAATAAATGGTTCTTTACACATTTGTACCAAATTTCATTAAGATCGGACCTTTAGTACCGAAGGGGGGGTTTGTACCCCAAAATTGGGTTGTTTAGGGTTTCCACATGTAATTTTTATTTAAGTCAAATTTTAATTTTTACCGTTGAATTCAGCATAGAAAAACAAACAATTTGGTATTTTGATCATTGCTCTACGTCAATTGGTTACTGAGATATTGAAAGTGCAAAACACAGTACGTTGTCTAATGTTTTTCTTATGGAGAAAAAGACAAATTGTATCTCTTGCTTATTTCAGAACATAAACTGACGAAATTTGGTATATTGGCTTCGTCTGGTTGTGGTTCATTGTTGTTTGAACAAAAAACCATTTTTCGCTTATAGTTCCCGTAGCAGAAAACCTAGGTACTTGGTCCCTATGTTATTCTTATGGAAAATAATTCAAATGTTATATATCGCTTATTTATGAATGTATATTGAAACTTGGTACGTGATTTCACTAAGATGAGTTCTATTGATATTTGCATAAAAACCCATTATTATGTGTTCCTTGTTATGTTGCAGCAAACCTGCGTACTCATACCCAATGTTATTCTTTTGGAGAATAATTAATATTTGAAATATCGCTTGTTTGTGAATATATTTCTTATGAATCCTGTTAAGTGTTTTAATGTGTACGTTATATATTCATTGGAAATTCGCTGAGTATGCAGGTTTGCTGCGACGGGGGTATTTAGATTTAAATTGGTAAAATCTGCTTACAAAAATACATAGAAATTTCGACAATCGAACCCGGAGTGTCACGAGTAAGAGTTACACACAAAAATAGATTATAAACATATCGAAAAAATAAATAAATATATATATATATATATCTTTATAAAACATGTAAAAGCAATCATGCAAAATGATCATGGATTTACATAAATCCATTCGCTCTCAGCACAACACAGCACCTGGGCATGACCACCTTGCCGCGCCGTGTGTGGAATTAAAGGCGGGAAAAGTCCGCGTTGGTGAAATCCCTCAAAGGGTTTCCTCTCACATGTGTTTTTGATATTCGGTCAGTAAACCCGTAAATTAGAATTTTCAAACATATCTGGGTTTTCTCAGCTTTCATTAAAAGTTAATATATAAACGCAGCAAAAAACACATAATTAATACAATTATATTTATAAAATACTACATTTAATCTACTAATCAACAATAAGCCTTTGAAATCCTTTTCGCAAAGGTATTCAGGTTGGATTTTCTATCTAATATAGTAGTATACCATTGGCAATGCATTGAATATATGCGCAAAAATGTAGGGTTTTCAAATTAAAATAAAATTTTCACATTATTTATTAATTTGTGCATTCATTTTATCCACTCATGTTTTCAAAAACCCTTTTGTAAACTCCATTTTAATATTTATACAAATCAATTTTAACGTTATATCGATATTGTAACATTCATATATGAAACTTAGTAGAGGCCTTAAAAAATAAGACTTAAAAATATTAATATATATAATATATATTGTATAAAATATATATATATATATATATATATATATATATATATTATATAAAATATATATTATATTAATTTATAAGATTTAAATAATAAATACATACATACCAATGTATGATCTTGTATAAAAAATGTAAAAAAAATAAAAAAGGTCAATTGTATAGTAAAATAAAGTTTTACTCTTATAAAATAAAAAATAAAAACTCTTAAATGATAAACAGAGTGGAAATTCTTACCACAATGAAGTAAAACAAGTTCCGGATAAAAAGAGAACTGTTAGATGAGTTAGAAGAGGCTCCTCAGGGGGCGAGTGACAGCCACTAACAGGCGATCTGGCCCGACACAACGACGCGCCTTGCAATACAGAAACATGTATGATATTGCACTCGATAAAAATACAAGTCCACTGAGAAATAAAATGTTAGTCATTACCTAAGACTGGTTTAACTATAAACTGTCCAACCGGACAATTGTTTACTTTGTGGTTAACAATATAATTTACCCTTGTACTTTTAATTTTGTACTTAACCAATGTTATCGTAAGGAGTCCTTGTCGCGTAAATAAAAAAAAATAATACACAAAATTCATTACACGTGAAACAACATAGTTGTAACATTGTTTTACTTTCATTACAGTTACCATTATTCTACATCAAGTGCCAAACGCGGCCTGGGCACATAATGAAGACCCAATTTTGTTGGGCAGTGTAATTTTTATATGAAGCATCGAGCTACACTATGTGACCACGATATATCCAAATAGTAAGACAACTTACAATGTATAGATATCGTTATATTTATTTAAGTAAAAAAAAAAAAAACAGCAATATTTCGATTTAGTACATTTATCTACCTTTGTAAATGTACAGTAGTTACACTATGAAAGAGCAATTAAGGGGATGGATAAAATATATTTATTTTTTAAATGGGAATTATAATATTTTCTTGCTGAAGAAAGTGTCCCTAAAGGTAAGTGAGCTGCCTTAAAAACAATGAACCCTTGCCAACCACTACAACTAGTGTCAACAATGCCGTGTGTTAGCTGAGGTGGAATATGCAACGTTCACACAGCTAACCTGCTAACCACTAGAAATCCCAACTCCGGTAAAAAAGGCTCCAGGCTATCATTAAACAGCCTTTTTAGTGTTTATGCAACTTTGTGTTACCACTTGTGGTGTGAAGCTGTGCTGAATGCTCTAAAGATAAATCAGATGTGAATTCGTATGAAGTTTCGAAAATACAAAAGTATAAGTGAACTTTTAATCCAGGTACTCACAACACTTTATGCAGACGGATTCAGGAAAAAATAGACAACCATATTTTATCCTCGAAAGTGAAATAAAGTACATAATAGCGCAAGTGGAACTTAATGGCATACGTTTAAGTTTATTAAGTTCACACTAGCTCAGCCATAAAAATTCGTTTTATAGTTGTTTTTGGGGCTAAAAATACACATTCCCACCATTTTTAACAGTAAATGTTAATCAATTTAAATTCAAGAACTGAATACCAACATAGCATTTTCTGTATACCACGTCTTAAAACAATCTAGGTTATCAATATATCATTTATTTATTGAAAAAACACTCACAGAAAAGAAACATATAAAATAATCTAAGTAGTAACAATAAAAGGTCTCGAATTAAGCAAAATCATTATTTGTCTCGCGTATTCGTTTCTAATTACTTATAAATTTTTATATGGAAACTTTAAGTTCTATTACCTGTCAATAATTTAATACAGAAGATCGGGATTTCCCAATATCACAGACACGATGTCCTATGTGGGTAACAACTGATGGTAACTAGCAACAAAAAGTAATTTAACTTGCTACTCTAATTTAATTTTAAACAAAACCACCATTTTAGTCATATTGACCACCAATCCAATAAAAAACATTATTGTAATGAGTGCTTAAAGTTCCTATTGGTTTGCGATAATTGATTTTGTTGTTCCATTAGACTAGTTGGATCGGGGCGGCTGTTAGCTTCGTTTACAAGATCGAAAGTGCTTTATGCTTTATGTTTGAAGCTTTACATTCACTATATATTTACGTACCAATAACCACAATTAGCAGTATATTACTTGAGGCGGAAAGATACATCGGATTAAAAGTACATTGTATAAAATTATTATTATTATTCAAATCATAGGTTTATGAAGTTCATCATTTAGTTATTTCTGATGCAGAAATTACGTATGCCAGGCTGTCATAACAAATTATGTACAACGCACATAAAACATAAAGAACGTTGGTATTCAATATATTTATTCCTTTTGCTGTAAATGCCCCAGGATTGAATAGAATATTGGTGGTTTAAATACTTTTCGTCATCAATCCTAAATGTAACACAATGGTAACCATGGTTTCAACACCTTCTGTGTCATGATCACACCTTCAGTAAAGAATATATCTTCAAAATGTCAGTTCATAGATCTTCGTCAATTCATGTTAAAAAAAAACATGAATGTATGATTTTTTAAACAAGTGATGAAGTTCTATGAACTGAAATTTCGAAGATATATTTTCTACTGAAGGTGTGACCACGACACAAAAGGTGTCGAAACCATGGTAACATCCATCCATTGTGTTACATTTAGGATTGATGACGAAAGGTATGTAAACCACTAATACAATATATTTATTGAATTTGGGCTTAAATGGTCGTACTTCATTCTAAATTGATAAATTAAAAGATAAACAGAGGCTTTATATGCCTACATGAGTCGTACGCAAAACTCTCATTGTAAAGTCCACTTAATCACAAAGTAATAACCTAAAACAAGAATTAAGATTAAGAGTTGGGGATATACCACGCACTAAGAAAGCTTTGAGGTAAGGTTTTATAGTAAAATCAGAAGTATACACGTTCTATGGCATTATATATTGGTTAATGAACTGTGAATGGATTAAAATATTGAATGTTGATACGAGACAACTTAAACATAATCGATTAAACATTATTTGCCCAATTAGAAGTATAAATTCAACGGATAAAGTATAATATTAATGTAATATAGACAATTTCTAACCGACTAAGAAAAAAACAATAAAACCGAATTAGTTGCTTGTTTATCTATCTCTAAAGAAGAACCCTATAACAATAATTACGACATATGAAAAATTATATCAGTTTTTATGATTTCAACTACCTTTTGAATTCTTCGTTATTTCTACCTCCAGCAAAGCCGTAAAATACAAAGGTTAAATTTATCTTGCCGAAGAGTCAAACACAGGGGATCCAATCACACGCGAGGCAATACCTTTGTAACTTCCGAAATCTCAAGCTGAAATTAAACTGGGTATAAAGGTTTGCTGAGGTATACTAATAAGTCTAGATCCATAACTCAATATAGTAGAATAAGTGCTATTGAGCTTACCGGCGTTAAATTCCCTATTAAAAAAAAAGACTGGGCGTATTCCCAGTGGATATCATTTACACTTTATACTCTTTTAAATACTTCTTAGGTTGAAAAAGAATTATACAACTTGCTTTTTACACGCATGTTATTCATGGGAGTTATAAAACCTATCAGATCTGAACCGATGCAGCGTTGACGTGAACATCTACATTGTCGCGTAACAATGACACGGGAACAGCGATACTGGATTAAGGGATTAGACTCAGCCCAACACGTTTTACCTGCGAACGGATATACGCTGTACTAATACTCCGTTGTCAAACTGCATCATTCCCGCATCATAAACATAAGCGTATTTTTATTTACACGTACTTTTTCCTGTTTTTAGCGAATTTCCCCTATAGGGAAGAAGCTATTACCGTAGGTCTCATGGTAAGACTTAAGCCCGAGACCATGATAACTTTTTGTTTTGAGGTCCCCAGATGCCAAAAACACTATTCGTTCAAATTTATATATATATATATATATATATATATATATATATATATATATATATATGTGTCCGTTAACACGATAACTTGAGTAAAAAACGTCCGATTTCAATGAAATTTGGCTCAAATGTGTAAAATGACATTCATGACTTTAAGTTCGAAAACCAGAAAAATCAGACAATGGGAAGGGGAGTTTATGGGAGTTTTAAATTTTCTAAAAATCAATTTTTTGCATTTTTCACCCTAAAATTAAAAAAAATTTTGGTTTTGACCATGTTATAGAGCTTAAAAAAACAAATAATTTAGTATTTTGAATTATTAACCTAGGTTAAGTGGTTGCGGAGAAAATCCAAAAAAACCTGCTCATAAAATCTCCCATGTTAATCTTATGGGAAAAAGGTTTATGGCTTTTCCTCAGTTTATTTTATTGTAAACTTCACATTTGCTTTTACCAATCTGTTCAGTTCCACAAAACAATCATTTTGGTGTTTAAATTGTGATTCTACGCCCAACCGTTGCAGAGATATTCAAAGTGCTAAACACAGTACGTTGTCCAATGTTATCCTTATGGAGAATAAATAAAATTTGATATCTCGATTATTTATGAATGTATGTTGATGAAACTTGGTATGTGGCTTCACGTAGTACTGGTATATTGATATTTGCACAACAAATTGATTTTTTGTTGATTATTCCCGTAGCAGCAAACCTGCGTACTCAGCCCCCAATGTTATTCTTATGGAGAATAAGTAAAATGTAATGACTCCCTTAATTATGAACATAAATTAATAAAACTTGGTATGTACCTTCACTTGGTTGAGTTATATTGGTAATTATATAAAAACCCATTTTTCTGTTCCTTGTTGCAGCAAACCTGCTTTCTCAGCCCCCATGTTATTCTTATGGAGAATAACTAGAATGTTATATAGCACTTATTTATGATTGAATATTCATGAAACTTAGTATGTGGCTTCGCCTAGTTAAATTCTATTTATATTTACATAAAACCAATTGTTTCTGTTCCTTGTTTCAGCAAACCTACGTACTCATTACCAATGTTATTCTTATGGAGAATAATTAAAATCGCTTATATGTGAATATATTTTTATGAAACTTGGTTTGTGGCTTTATGTGGTATTAAGACATATATTATGCATTTGAAATTCGCTGAGTACGCAGGTTTGCTGCGACGGGGGTATTTTCATTCCGATGAAAATTCCAAACGAATTGTTTAATTAAATTAGATGACTAACAGCATCGCATAGCCCGATATAACCTTTTTAAGTAATAAAATTGAAACTGTAACAACCCCAGATTAGGGTGTACTGCAAAACTTGTATTATTGCATTGAAAATACCCCCTTAGCAGCAAACCTGCGTATTCAGCGAATTGCCAATGCATATGCAGGGTGAGTCACTACTGACTACATTAATTTTAACAGTTGATTCTACTCATCAAAAGGAACAAAAAAATTTATATAAGCCTATATCTGACCTTGACCGTTTAGCTGTCATGGCGTATTTTGTGATTTTTTTAAATTAAACGACTTGGTACTATTAGTTTGACGATAAAAGCCAAACTAATGTGGTTGTGACATGGAAAGTAATACCATTTGAGAGAACATTCAATTTCTTATAAATTAAACGTAATACTTCAATAATTACTCCTTACAATGTTTTTAAATAAAATAACTTTAAATTCAAAATTATTGTTACCCACTTTTTTCTTTAAATTTTAAGGCTCAATTAAATTAGTTAAATATTTCGTATTATTATGTCCAATAACATAACAACTTCCTTATTTATTTATCTTTAAAATGATTCATAAATATTAAGGGGTCATACGGGGAAAAAATGTTGAAATTTCATAAAAATATTGTTAAGGTTTTCATTAGGATTCATCGTATTGGTTCTAAACACCAAACTAATTACGGTATATCTGTAATTTCTTTACCAGCTGAATCTTTAGACTAAATCAGCTGATTGGGAATTACAAAAGTTATAATCATCTGATTTTGTATTGTTGTATTATAAAACTGTTTACTTATTTTATTTTCAATTGCGCACTACAAGTAAAACGTAACTGATGCCGTTAATGCTAGATATCATTGCTGTTTTGAGTTTTCATGCTGCTACGGGGGTATTGAGTTTTCATGTCGTTTACCTTTGAAGAATATGTTGACATTATTGTGGTTTACGGGATCTGTGACTATAATGCAGCGGAAAGCCGCAACGAGGATAGTCACCGCTATTCGAAGAGAAGGCTACTGAATTAACGAACCTTTGTCAACGTTCATCGATGTCTGTGTGAAGGTGGAAAGTTTCCTACTAACACTCGTTTGGTTGGGAATGTTATTCAAGATGTAGGAGTTGAAGAAGCTGTTCTTAATCGCTTTGCAAGAGACCCACGACCAAGTTGAAGAGCAGTCGCTCGTGATTTTGGGGTTTCGTAACCATATGTTAGTAGAATTGTACGTAAAGAAAAGCTACATCCTGACCATTTTATTCGAGTGCAAGCACTAGAACCAAGAGATCCTCCCTTAAGAGTTCAGTTCTGTCGCTTGATTCGTTTTAGAGTTTTTGACATTAACAAAATAAAAATATTGTAACTTCAAAATGGAGAACCATTTTCCCGTACGGATAACAAGTAAACTGTGAAAGCCAAAAGGGCATAGCTCAAACACAATTTTTTTCAATCAGACACATCTCCTAATAGTACTAAATAATTGTGTCAAGTTTCATAATCCTACGATGCCTCTTATGCAAGAAATCGGTACCACAGAATGTCCTTACTTAGCCTATTAACATATCCTAGTGACCGCCCAATGCTCAAAATTCGACCAAATATTATTCGACGAATAATGGCTGTTTGCGTGAATGTGTTATCATACTATCCTGTATTAGTAGTTAAACAAAATCACACGAACCAGTGCCATGATGCTTAACTTTATGAATAACTAAATAAATTAGTTTAATATCTAGTGGGTCCTGTTGCGCGCACTCATTAGTTTCATAATGAGTTCATTAGTTTCATTGCGATGCCGCATTTTCGAGAAAGTGGCACCACAAACATTTTCTTAGCCTATTAATGTATGGATAAAAATGCAGCGCAACTTGTGTTAAACTCCGAAAATTTAATATAAATAAGTAATACGTCTGCTTTATCCGATAGTATCAGCAGAATGTTTAGTGTGCACATAAATTATATAACCGCGAATTACGTGTATGGCAACTCCTGCGAAAAATCAGTTTATTGTTATATAAACTAAATGACATTCAAATTTCCACAGAATTTATGATACAGGACGAAGTCCGGTGATGGAAAACGAATGTTTAATCCACCTTGCTGAAGATCCAAATAAAAGCAAGAAATTACTTTTACAAAGTTAATAAGGAAGGTGATTAGCTCTAAACGTTTTAAGGCGATAAAGAACAATTAGTGGAAATTCAATTAATTTAGCTTAGTACTTAAAAATAGCAAAAGCTTATAAATTAGTGGCACAGTTTAAGTTTAGTTTATTGGTTAGAAATTTATTTTATGACACAGAAAACAATTTGAACAGTTTATTTATTTTAAAACATGATTGATGATTACGATATTTAAATGAAACTTAACATTACAAGACTAAATAAAAAGCATTAATTTATATTTGAAACGAAATTAAGGAAAAAATAAAACTTTTAATATTAATAGTAATTAAAATAGATAAACTATCAAATAAAGCAAATATAAAGCATAATTTAATATTTAGATATTACACATTGTATGTAATCGTATACAACTAGATGAAATAATGTCACGATATACAATTAATTAAATGTATATTTAAATAATATATTTAAATAAACATTATAAGTAAACAGACCGAACAACATATTACATCAATTTGTAACGAGTAGAGTCTATCAGTTTCCAATAATTACTTTGTTATTGGTTCGAACTTCAACAAAATGAATCACGTACTTTCTTTGGCACAAACTGAAGCACTACAACGATACGATCTACATTACACGAAATAAATTGAATTGGGTGGATGGAATTTTTAACTTTCATGATCTGATAAAGCCTAAAATTTAATATAGCAAAATGTCAAAACCAAAAAGTGTAAATATGCCACGTGAATTGTATAACACATAAGGGAATACTGCGTGACATTTTAATAAAAAATAAATTATGATTATAACAACTGTTGCTAGGACAAAATAAATTCCAAAAATATATTTTCCCTCATTCGAAATATTTCCTGTTAAACAAATGAATTTAATGTTTATGTTGTTTCCTTGTAAAACTCAGGTTTAGCTTAGAGAAAAAGAATAATTAATTACGACTAAATTTTACCACTATTAACAGCACAAACAACAACAAAATAAAAATAAAAAGAGAACTGTTAGATAACATAATAGACTCCCAGGGGTCGAGTGACAGCCACTAACAGGCGATCTGATCCGACACAACGACGCGACGCGCCTTGCAATTCAGAAACGTATGATATTGCAGTCTATTGATGAAAATACAGAGAAATAAAATGTTTGTTACGATCGGATAAGAGCTTTAAACTGAATTTCTCATCCGTGCGGGTTTTCAAATTAAAAATTAAACTTATCATTTACACATATTGCTGTAATACCCCCAACAATTGCAAATATATTTAAATAAAATGTAACAAAACGCATTACCTTTCAATACTGTAAACCCTTTTATTTTAATTAAAATTGCAGCTGTAAAAAATAAAGGAGAAACAAAGGAACTTATAAAATACATTTATTCTATTACTAAATACTTATTTATTTATAACTCAAGGAAGTGTCCATGCAAGTGAGTGAGTTGCTTTCAAACAATGAACCCTTGCCAGCCACTACAACCAGTGTCAACAATAGCCGTGTGTTAGGCTGAGGTGAAATATGTAACGTTACCACAGCTAACCTGCTAACCTCCAGAAACCTTAGCATTAATACGATAAGGTTTTGTTTGAAATTTCCGTATACTTTTCTGCTCTGCAACTTCATTATAACAAAAAGTGAAGTTGCACTAAAATTGTCCCAAGGACTTAATATTAAAACATTTTGAAAGTAACCACAATAAAGATAGTCTGAAATTAAAACATGAAATGCTTGGATTTAAACTTGTACTTCTCGCTCACGCAAGTAATACAGACTAAGAACTCTGACAGTAATAAATTATACAAACATAAGAACTTTGGGGCAAAAACCTTGATCTTTGAAAGTGGGATAAAGAAGATAACTTATAAAATGTTCAAAATGACTCTACTATTCATCACAGATTTACCTGAAAAATTATAAAAGCTGATGGTCATGATTTTCTTTCTAAAAACTCAAAAGTTTCGTTATAAAGCTTTATTTTTACGATTATATGTTTAAGAAAAAATCACAAATTCAACTAATTGATGAATTGATTGAATTCAACTAGGTTGTGATGAAAAAGTTGCATTGTAAGATAATATTTGAACAAGAACACCTATAGAGAATCCTGAAACAGGAAACTTCTTCGTCTCATTTTGTCTTCGTCATTAACTTCATTGTCTTGAACAATACCTGGTTAAAGGCGGAAAAATACAACTTTTAAGGGCAAAAGTCAATCCTACTTTGAAAATATAAATTCTCATGTTTAATAAATAAAAAGACAACGTTTACGACGTTTAGATAATTATTTTTTTATTTAAATCCAATGGTTACCCTAACCTAACTCCTTTATCTTCAACATATAGTTATTGTTCGCCAATAATTACATCAGTTTACTATTGTATATATCAGAGACACAGCGATTCGCATTATCGTAGTTAGCAAGTTGTTAAGTACAACACCAGCTTGACAACCTAACAAGCTGAAGTTATTGCTGATTACACTCCCGAAAGAGAAGTTATTTCTTAATAACTTCAAATCACAGGTGTTAATCTGAAAGTAATTTAATACAAATTTTCTTAAATCGAGTAAAACTTTTGCTGATACAAAATTATCTTTTTTGGGTAATTATACTAGCTAGATTATTTGTCAAAACGTTAATACTATTGTCTTCATAAAAATTATTTCTGTTAAAATATAAAATTTAGCTTGTTACTACATGCTGTGATAGATAGATTCCTTGGTGGAACATCATGAGGTAAAAGAACCTTTCAAAATTAAGAATCCTACAAAAGAGGGAATCCAATAGTCTTATTATATCTCGATGCTTATTCGCTTTGTCTCAAAACTGTACTTAGTTGGGACAATAAAATGAACAATGTTACATGCAACCGTTAATATAGTTCACACGAATTCGTTTTTGAACTAAACACATAATAGTTCGCAGCTTTTAGGCGCTTCTTTACTAATTATTCTAGTACACCGAAATAAATGTTATACACAAAAATAGCTTTACACAGAATAAGCAAAATAAAATAACATTGCTATTTTAGAATAAACAAAATAAAACAACATTGTTATTTTAAGATTATAAACAACTTGAATTATTGCAATTTGCATTCTTATATAAATACTTTTTTTAATTGATCTAATACTGAATAAGTCAACAACTCATTAAGTTGATGATCAAATTAGTCGAACGAGTCATCTGATAATCATATTTCATTTTCAGTTTAAAAATTTAAAACCAGTATTATTTAAAGTTAAATCGTTTTATGGCGTAGGAACTTGAACCAAACTTTGATAAATAAGGTAGGAAGGATAATTGAATAGATTCCAGCCGATGCACGGTGGTATACGAATCCGAAGAGTTAAAATATAATGAAATATAATTAATCTGGTTTATTTTATTCCTAACTATCCCACGTTATACTTTTATTTTGTCTCACAAAGTTAATGTCATGTTCAAATTTATACGGTTAACCATCAATTATTTGAATATGAAAGAACGAACTTTTCTTAGATATATGATGTGACGTTCTATACGACATCGGTAAGAACTTTCGTTGCTCACATTGTACACTGATTTTACAACCCAATTTACACACTTGACATAATTTAAATTCGAACGAAACCACCAATTTGGTCACACTGAACGCCGTCCAACAGATGACATTATTGTGACGCGTGCTCAAGGTCCTATTGGTTTCCGATAATTGATTTTGTTGTCCCATTACTAGCTTGATCAGAGCGACCGTGTAACTACATTTACAAGACCCTAAAGTGCTTTATTGTGTTTGAAGATTAACATTCGCAATGCAATTTGCATTCACTAAAACTAAATGAAAAGTAGAAATATATATTTCCAAAGATTATATCTCCTGAGACTAAAATATCGGTAGTGAGACAATTAATGTAGTACATTACTCACGTTTTTATTTATTATTATAGTTTTTGAGTTATCAAGTTTGTCACTGAGGAATGAGTTACGAAATATAAATACAGTTTGAAAACATTCAGAAGACAATTGTGTACAGCATGTATTTGCATGCAAAAATCGTATAGGAAGCTGGTAGTGAACACATCCATCGAGTTTTAATTCATAACCGAATAGTAGAGTTTACTTCACTATCATTCAGAAAAGTAAAATTAACATTTCAAAATAAAAAAATGAATAAACAAAAACTAAATACTCTCAGATGAAACCGGAGCCAGAAACAAAATTCTCATTATAAACCCCCATCCAGCCACAATAGTAATATCCTCAAACTTTGCAGTTATACTATTTCGAAAGTCAAAGTAAATCACAGGTATGATAATATTACATTTTAAATAAGCCATTTCATGAATAATATGCGTTTAATACTATTACAATGATATGTTTCCAGTATTACAGGAGACAGTGTAATTGATCGCTAAACAAAGTGCCTTAATCAGAAATATAAGGACGGTTAGTATGCTCGAGTGAATTTTTAATTATTCGATAAAATTATAACATAAACTTGTTTTAGTTAAGATAGTGTTTTATTTGTATTTCATAAGTAAAAATTAAGGCCTTTAAAAAATAACATAATGATGAGATAGAGGAAAACTAACTCAATTACGTTTTTTGTTGGCTTCCATTTGTGTTTGTCGTTTTTAAGCCCCAGGGATGCCGTGGTAAAAGGTGTAAAGTTATCTTGCTGAAGAGTTAAACAAAGGGGGTGAACGACTAGGGGAGGAATACCTTTGTGAGTTATGAAATCTTTAATATGTATGTATGTACTAAAAGCTCTTTAGTTGAAACCAAATTGCTTTCCATTTAAACATTTCTGTGAAGATGCAAACCTAGATATATTTGTAAACAACGTTTAGGAATACAAAAAGGGGTTTCAAAGTCAGCTCAAATTGAATTATTTCTCTATCAATGAAACTTAGTTCATATTAACGAAGAGTGACTAACAATAATCAGGCATATAGGAAAGTGGTCGTTTTTTGTAAATTAACACCTTGTAACCTTAAAAATAATATATAATTTGGTTTTTCTCTACTATCATCGTAAGGTTTAGTATGCGTATATGTCTAACTATTATGCCTAGTAAAGTTAATTAATTCTTGCTTTCTGTAGTTACTTATCATTATTCAGCTTAACTCTAAACGTAGGGGAATAGATCACATCAGAAAAACTTTCTGAAAGCTATAACTATAACGTTTGCTATCCATTATTGTTATTTAATAAGACAAGTTTTAAACAAAGAACAAAGAAGACAAGTTGTTATATTACTTTTCAAACATTTGAATTTGCTATAATATGCCAACAATAACGAATGCTGTAAGGAAACGTTAATCCCCCTAAGGAGGGTAAAATATTGGTTTGCATTTTATAATATGTTTCCCTCTAACAACAAACCGCTTGATATAAAAGAGATCAGCCTATCTAATGGACTTAGAAGAGATCAGACTATCTATTGATACGAACTCAGATGTGCACAAACGTAGCGTTTATAGAAAAAAACAACATCAATATCCTTAGAACCAAACAAAATATTTGTAGGGCAAAAATTAAACTTGTGAATCTGGAACACAATACCTTAACCAGTGGTTATGAATATGCGAATTTCAGACTTATAAAAAACCTTGACAAAGCTTTGTTGAAACAACGGTTTGTACCGCTAGTATAAACCACAAAACACATTATCACTGACCTGTAAAGTGTACAAGGCGTTTAACTAAGCTAATGGCATTTATAGTTGCTGTGTCATCTGTTATCATTGACTGAAGATTCGGATTTCACACCGATAGTGAATAAAGGGTGATTGTTTATAAATACACAAACACGATTTTCAATTAAAAATCATCATCGCTGTTACAGAACTAAGGATTAGAAAAATAAATAATACCACCAGAACCGAAATATTAAGCTTCTAACAAATCTACTAGGACAAATCAATTAAGTAATCACAGTTGATTAAAAACTGCTGTATTGAGTAATTTAAGATTTGTATCTATAACTGGGTGACCGATTACAACTCGTTATACAAGTATATCAACTTGTTTACCAAACTTTCGTTTAGCTCTCAAAAAATCTATTGTTTCGGCTTCAAGAATTATTTATTATCATATATGGCGCCGTTCGGCTAAAGACTATTTCTGCGCAAAATAATATGAGAGGAGTCAATGTAACCGTGTTAAGGGGAAAACACATTCCGCCATGGATAACGTAACGGGGATTGTAACGCAGAGAAATATTAAATTACGAGAGGTTTATATCTGTTTCAAAGACTAATCCATTTGTTTTTCAAAATGACCTATATTTTCAGTGTGTTTTGAACTACCCAGGTCACGGCGATGTCATATAGCTAAATCATGACATGTAGCCAAAAAGAATACTACGTTTTCCACCATATAAGACGTTGATTTTTATGTTTACAAGTCATTAAAAATCAAAAACTAATTAATTACAATAAAGAATATTCAATAAACTAGTGAAAATATTGTAACAGACAGGCCGCATTCCGGGGGTTGAAAACAAAGTTCCAATCTATCTTACTGAAAACCAAACAAAAGCGCGGAATAACTTCTGCTGTTATTCAGGAAGGTTAGGGAGTGCAGGGTGGTTAAGGAGAGTGCAGGGTGGTTAAGGAAAGTAAGTTTTTTAAACGCTTTTATAGTAATAATAAAACAACGACTGGAAATTTGTATTACTTAGCTTAGTAATTTAGAACTTCCCAAGGTTAATTACTTGTGCAGTTTGAGGATAGATATGCTTCTTAAAATCATTTATGTGCGGATTACTAGTTGTTAAATCTTTGGTCTCGAATTAGCATAAATATGACACCTTTGATAGGAAGAGATGGGTCTAGTGAAAATTGAACATTAACGCACCTACACAATAATAAAACATGATCATCATACAAATGAATTATTATCATAATTCATGATGATCATTCGGAGATTACAAGGATATATACAGCTAAAAAAATAAGTGGTTGAAACGTGTTTTTCTTTAATAATACACTAAAAACACTTTTCGGTGTTATTGTAAATACCCCCGTATCAGCAAACCTGCGTACTCAGCGAATTTCCAATGCATATATATGTATATTAATACCACATAAAGCCACATACCAAGTTTCATCAATATACATTCATAAATAAACGATTTATGAAATTTTAACTATTCGCCATAAGATTAACATGGCGGCTGAGTATGCAGGTTTGCTGAAGCAAGGAACACAAAAAATGGGGTTTTATACAAATATCAATATAACTCAAGTAGGTAAAGCCACATACCAAATTTCATTAATTTATTTTCATAATGAAGGCAGATAACACGTTACTTATTCTCCATAAGAATAACATGGGGCTGAGTACGCAGGTTTGCTGCTACGGGAGCCTTGGGTAAAAAATTGTTTTTTTGAGCAAATATCAAGGGTCCACAACCAGATGAAGCCGTATACCAAGTTTCGTCAGTATACGTTCATAAATAAGCGAGATATAAAATTTTTATTTTCCTCCATAAGGATAACATTAGACAACGTACTGTGTTTAGCACTTTCAATATCTCGGTAACCAATTGACGTAGAAAAATGATCAAAATACCAAATTGAGTGTTTTTTAAGCTGAATCCAATAGGAAAAACTAAAATTTGACTATTTCCAAAATTATATGTTAAAAATTCGAAAAACCCATTTTTGGGGTACAAACCCCCCCAAAATACCCTTTCGGATAAAGTGATCTGGCTGGTTTTCGAACTAAAGTCATAAATGAAACTTTACACGTTTATACCAAATTTCATCAAAATCGGATAATTTTTACGAGAGTTATCGTGCTCACGGACATTATATATATATATATATATATATATATATATATATATATATACACACACACACACACACACACACAGTTTCCAACGAATGGTATTTTTGGGGTCTGGGGACCTCAAAACGAAAAGTTATCATGGTTCCGGGCCTAGGTCTTACCATGCCGACTACGGTAATAGCTTCTTCCCTATAGGGGAAATTCGCTAAAAACGGTACATTTTTAAACTGACCGAGATTAACGGGTTTTTATACCATCTAAATAAAAAAACATCGATTTTTCATTGCGTGCCTCAACAAAACGTTCACGTTTCCGATGAGAACAGTACCGACAATCCTCTTAATGCTTAGCGAGGGCTCTAACCATCCTGCACCTCAGAAGACACAGTGAAACACAATCGATTAACTGACGGAACAGCCAGTTACGTAACACCTACCTGTTTTTCCCATAAGCCCAATTGTTAACTTTCAAATCGCGTCCCTCCTAACGGATTATTTACAATCGTTGATTCACGGCTCATTTTAAAGAGCCAAAATAAGACTAGGCGATGTGAGTGAGTAGACTTTTGATAATGGTTCAGTAAAATTAGAAAATATTCAGTATTTGCGATTTTTCTATGGGTTAACTTTTTTCTGGTAACAAAATTCTGTTCCCTGAAATACGTAAATTGTTGCTCTATAAAATTAACTATCAATCAACAATTTCGGATATTCCGACGAGGGATAGGAAATAAAGGTAATAAAAGTCTTATGGGAGAAACAGGTAGAAACAGGTGCTTGGAGCCCCCTCTTAAATAAATTATTACAATCTAATTTAAGCCAATAATTGAGAATGCGTTGAAGCGAATTATCGACGATACTCTCCTACGATTGAGCTTTGAAAGTAAAAACTCAAATAACAGGTTAAGTGTAATGGTGAGAGAGCAAACTAATAATTCAGTAAACCTGCACAGATGAAAAGGATAAACCGATAAACACCCGGTATAAATTCTCGCTCTTTGAAGCGCTTATTGCAAACGCCTAATACGTTATCGATAACCTATAAAGTGCAAAATGCTTTAAATCAGCTTGCAATTCATTGTTACCGCGCTCCCAGATGATCCACGAACTGCAGTTTTAACATGGTTATTATGAATGAAGCGACATTTAAACCCTCGAATATATCACCTAATATATAATTCTGTAAGCGAAATATTTAAGTCAAAATTGTGGGAGTTTGGCAAATCGCAGGATGATGGGAGAGGGCTCAAATTAAATAACCCCAGGGACTTGACCCCAGGGACTCGGGAAAAAATAACAGTATCTCCAAAATGTTATCAGCAAACGAGAAATAATGTAAAAAATCCCCCATAAGAAAAGCTTGGGGATATAAAAAACGACTGCTTTGTTTACATTAAAACATGTGTTTGAAAATGTGATTGTGTGTCATACTTTGTTTACGAACTCGAACTGACATTTGATAATTTTCCTCAGCATATAAAGAGTAAAAGAAATAAGAAGAGGCAGAGTGTTGGAGCAAGGTTAGGGCTATGGCCCCTTTAAGCCACTACTATGTATTATATTTCAATAAGCCTTGACATTTTAAAACACTTAATGACGAAAAAGTAAAGGTATTTATGGGTATTCATATAATAAATGCAATTATTTGCGGAGAAGTAAATGAACAATTGGTGACAACAATTTGTATTATGAAATATACCTCTAACAATATATTCATTAAAGCTACCGCGCATGGCACACAAATATGCTAGAGGTTATAATATATGTATGGTAATTATAAAGACGTTACAAATATTAATAATAATCCATTATTAACACATCCCTCACATTACATCAATTTAAAATTGAGTCGGCTCCATTTTTGTTGGTTTAAACTGAATTAATCACGTGCATGCAAAAATATATCCGTCGCAGCAAACCTGCGTACTCAGCGAATTTCCAATGCACAATATATGTCTTAATACCACATAAGATAAAGCCGCATACCAAGCTAGAAAAAAATATTTTTATATATAAGCGATTTTAATTTTTCTCCATAAGAATAACATTGGTAATGAGTACGTAGGATTGCTGAAACAAGGAACACAAACAATTGTATTTTATGCAAATATAAATAGAATTTAACTAGGCGAAGACACATACCACGTTTCATCAATATTCAATCATAAATAAGCGCTATATAACATAATATATATATATATATTAAATACCATGCAAATTCAATCAAACAACCAATTTTTAATCAAATTATAAATATAAGAACAGACTCAAAACGCTTGCACCAATAAGAAAAAATAAAACAGCTGTCTATTATCATAAGCTTATATTTACTTTTTTGTTGATAACACCAAGAGTTAGGTTAGCCCATTATGAAATAGCACTGTGATCATGACTTAAGTCGAAACATGTTAGTGCAAGTATAATTTTGTTTATGTTTTTAACAGGGTACTCATGGTTATTTTCATGTTTTTATACTTATACTATAGTAGCCCTTTACTGTGAATTTGATTCTCGCATATATACACATATATATAAATTTGAACGAATAGTTTGTTTGGCATCTGGGGACTTCAAAACAAAAAGTTATCATGGTCTAGGGCTTAAGCCTTGCCATGAGACCTACGGTAATAGGTTCTTCCCTATAGGGGAAATTCGCTAAAAACTGAATTACTTTTTTTTCGGATCTGAACTACGTACCGGGCAGTTACAATTGGATTGCCGGCCGTCACAGACTGCAGTGATCAGATCAGAGACTGATTGGGCCTCGTTAGCCAGCTGGCGATCCTGCCACTGGCGTGTTATTGGCGTGATACCTGTTACTGGCGTGATATGGACCGTGTTATTAGTTTTGAAAAAGATCAGGCCGCACGAATAATACTTTTTGTTGATGTTTGTATATAATAATGAAACATATAATTTGGTACGTACTAATAGAAATACTTTTCACCACACTACGCTGTAATCACCTGTTTTCGGAACGTCATTTGAATACCGAAAGTAGAGTTTTTCCACCCAAAAGCCCAAGGGCCGAAAGTCAGCTGATCTATTTAGCCAGTGTTGCCAACTTGTTTTCAAGCGTACACGACGTTACGTGCATACTATTATGTGTTTTTTGGTTTAAACACTGGAACAAATAACAGTAAAATTCAAAACATTGCTCTATCGATGATATGTTTATTGTTTAACTGTTTTTAGTCCGAGATTGCATGAGGCCGCTCGTGTTTTATGACTGATCACATTTAACCCGTTAATAATTAATTGTAGTATGGTGAAAAATAGCGTTCACACCTCTGCCGAAAGGGTTTTGCATAGCCCTCGAACGATTTATGACCTCGACTTCGTCTCGGTCATAAAACACGATCTCGGGCCAGCCAAACCCCACTTTCGGCCCGAGATATATACTATTTCGTCATACTGCTTGGAAAACGGCTGTTTTCAATACATGCGTTGCGGGGCGAAAGCAGTTCTTTTCAGTCCTAGGACGGAAAAGAATCAGCTGGTGTCGAGGTCATCAGCTGTTCCAATTCTGCCGTTTATATAGTTTGTAGTAAAACCGAAAACGTGTGTACGTCAATTGAATCGAGAGTAGTTATCGATTTTATCGATTGTAATTCATTGTTGCATTGTTGTCGGTTTAATGATAGTCCACAGCATTAGATATATCAATCGTTATAGTTAGTCTAACCTAACACCAACACAAACTAAACAGACGGTAGTTGAATACATCTGTAACAGCTGTGTGTTTTAAATAGCGAGAACAAGACGCAAGTAATTTAGGGAGACAACTTTTAAAGGTAAAAAAGTTGTACAATTTTAGGTTTGTGAAGTAGTTAGCTTCATATATTGTGCAGTATGACGAAAAATATAGTTCATCTCACGGGCCAAAAGTTGCTTTTCGATCCTCGCTCATTTTCCGTCCTCGGCTTCGCCTCGGTCGTTAAACTCGAGCTCGTATCGGAAAGCGTCACTTTCGGCCCTAGTGATGAAATATACTATTTCATCACACTGTACCGAAAGTAGCTATTTTCGGTATCATACCTATGAATACCGAAAGTGATACTTTCCCATTCTAGTGCTGGGAAACAACTGGAGATATTCCCGCAAATATCATTAGTTATTATGTCATTAGTCTCGCATTCTGTCCTAAGTTTCTTAATAGCCAGTTTGTTGCAACAAGGTTAATATAACAGTGAATCCTACGTGCTGACCACTATTTTCCTCAGGTAACTACTCAAATCCTCTCTTCACAAGTTAAATATTTACTTACTGACATATAAACCGTGAAGAGAGGTTTTTCAAGGTCAAAATCCGTTATGTGCCCCAACTCTATTTTTCCCATATTAACTTGTATAACCAACTGGTAGGAAATGAAGGTGCTAAATAATGAAGAAGACCAATTTTAGAGTAGTTTTATATCTACACACGATGTAAATTTCACAGAAAAACACACATAGATTGTAAGACATTACTGGAATGGCTACTAAAGTGACCAAAATGCCGAAATGTCTTTAAGTATTTCTTCAAATACATTTGCTTGTTGAGGAAGCCTGCGGAGTTAGGTTAGGTTGGGTTACGTTGGAAATTAAACTAAATATAATTGAAATTACTAACCAAATAATCGGCTGGACTGATTAGAAGCGGCCGATAACACGAGATAACGCCGTGAAGATTTTAACCTTTTCCGAGGGTCGCCCAAATTTTAAGTTGACCCACACAATAGTTAGAACTACCCTGTCTAATATACCGAGTAGCTGAATGACAATGACTCGTTTTATTAGTTGAGGTAGGTCAGTCACGGGCCGCTGCCGGCGATGCTACGGCGAACCGTTATCTCTCCGAGGCAGATATGATAAGAGCGACAACAATACCAACCGAAACACCTTTTAAATGTTTCCGTTTTACTTCATAAAACTACTCAGTCTCTAAAAAACACTGTTTTGTACAGTTTAAAGTTAATAGGAAAAGGTTTAAGCGTTGGGGGGCACATAACGGATTTTAACCATTTTCATTGGTTGCAATGTCGGTTTCCATGGAAGCAGAGTTGATAGACGGGCAAATGGCGGTCGACTATGTAGGCTGCACTTTTCTTACAGGAGACGAGATATCTAGATATATTTAGCCTCGTTGGGTTTTCCGGCACTAAAGACGGAAAGTGTCACAGCTGATACCGAAACTACTTTCGGTACAGTGGGATGATAACACTTTATTTCTTGATTTATTTGGACTTTACCTATCTTCTTCTATCGCTTTAGAAGCGATGGGATGAAGTCCAAATAAATCAAGAAATAGATTCAAATCCATCGCTATTATGAGTTTCAAAAATACAGATGATAACACTATTGTCTTCATTAAATAATTTAAGAAATATCACTCAGCAAACTTGATCAAAGTGTCGGAAAAGATGAGTCATTATTTTATTATTATTTACAGTGTGATCAAATGTATCGTTCATAACTCGTATCTAAAGTAATATTCCGATACTCGATCGAATTTCCATGAAACATACCACTTTCGGGTTTGATGAAATTATTCCATTAATTGATGAAATGTCCCATTGCATATTCAAAATATATTTCAAAGTGGAGATTTCAAGGATTATTTTGATAATTGTCTTGTGTATACAAAACAAAAATAAATCAAATCTAGCAAACAATCAACCGCGAGTAAAAAATCAAATTATCAATTCCATTGCTGTGTGATAAAGCTAAGAGGAATTTATGAGCTTTGCTACTTAAAAGCTGAGTTTTTAAGCTTCTCTCGTTTACCCCTATTTGATTAGTTATCAAATAAAATGACAGCCCATTCTCTGAGTTACAATATTTTAAAATGTGTTTAAATTTGGCAATGCACGTACGAGGGATTTTATCGGACAAATTATATTTTCTCTAAACATTCCTCATTAAAAAATGGATACTACCAATATGTATACTACTAGGACTGTATTCGAATAATTAATTAAAGGGCATCAAGAAATATTGTTTTCTCAAAAGTTACTAAAGCAATTTACCGCAAAACTATGCACAGTGACAAAGGAACTTCAATAACTCTATCCAATGTGCTTTACATACAGTTAACTTATCACGTATAATTTCTAAACTTTTACACAATACTTTGAAAATATTAAAGACCAAAACGTCTTAATTCAAAATATTGCAAAAATTTTGGTTTGTTTTCTAAAGATTAGTTATAAAAATTGTTACTTGCGTTAGATCGTTTTGTTGAGCAATTTAGATCTACATGGACAAATCAGGATGTATAAAATGTGTTTAAAACGTTAAATGTATTTAAAACGTTATTGCGGACATTTAAAATCACTGAATGAGAAAAATTACTCAATTCAACGAAGCAACAACTGATTACTATCACTTGCGTGAGATGGAAATTACCGAATAACTGTTTTACTGGCTCCCAGTAAACCTGTTCGACCATATACTATACACACACCTTCTTAATTTATTTGAAAGGTTTTATAACAGGTATCGTAATTTATAAAATTTAAAAATATTAGGTAATGTTTACATGTATACGAGTTTAACAAGCGTTGTTTCTTTGGCTCTTACAGTATTTAAATATAGATAACTAGCTGACGTACCCGTTCTTCGCACAGGGGTTTTCCTTACCCGTTCTTTAGTCAATGCAATTTTCATTTTAGTTAGCTTGAAACAGCTGTTCTTGCTTCTGCTCTTTAAGCTGCCAAATGAAAGTGTCCACAGCTGTTCGCATTACAGTTTCTGAATGTTTACTTTTTTTCTGAAATGTAAACATTGATACTTAGGAAGTTCACGGGGCGTAACCCAAGGGAATTTTAAGGAAGTGAATAGACCTATGTGTTGTATGGGTTCAAGGTCTACCTTTGTGTAAAGTTTCAGCCCAGTCGGTTCAATAGTTTTTGCGTTCACCCGGAACATCAGACAGACAGACAGAAACCACCTCTTCTTTATAATATTATCGATTTACTCCGGCAGGACATTTTGCAGAGAGAACCAACAATTTTGTGTGTTACTGAAACACAAGAGAATCAAGGTTAAACTTCATTACTAGTTCTGGAAGGTGTATATACCTTAGTATTTCCACAGATTACCTTAAGTTAATATCTTACTCTCATAATCTACTTTGATTATGATAGGCCAGAAGCTTAAATATTTTTAAATATTTTTCAGATAAAAAAATGTTAGAATCAATACTTTTTTTGAATATTATCAAAAAATAAAAATCATTAATGATGAACGTAAAGTAAACACATTACATTCACTTTTAGTTGTAAAATTGCGGTAAACAAACTCATTAAAAAGACATTTTGTCTAAATTGTATATAGAGTATAGTGTAAAGTAACTATGTGCATTTTATTTCAATTTAATCATCTATTGTAGTTAAATATATATATATATATAATTATAATCACTCTAGCTAAATTTAGCTGAAAAAAGTATTGAATAATTATTGTTTTAATTATCAGCAAGGACAAACAATTATAAACGTTAACTGATTCCTGTATGTTTTTTCGTGATGGTATTCATAATTATCATAACTCAATTCGTTTCTCATCACTAGTGCAAATAAAATACCAATTATATTCCAAAAGGTATATTTCAAGTTCAAATCTGAACTCATCTTCAGCCTAGTTCAACATGTTTGAAAAAGTAAACAAACAGACTATATATTTTTCATGTATACAATTAAAAACATAAGTTTAAAATTAAATTACTTATAGTAAGTTGGTAAGTTGAACCTAAAGATTGAATATATTTAATTTTGAAAAGTTTTTGCGTTTTCGATTTTTTCTTGAACTTCTTCTTTGATTAACGGAATGAAGATAGGGCTTATGTATCACTGGGCTGGGAAATGCTTTTTCTATCTATAGCCATGCAAGCTGCCTCTTTGATGTTCCGTTTTTTTCCAGTTTGTTTTTTGGCAAATTTTATTTTCTCCAGCCCACTACCTTGTGCTCCTGCGTAAAAAACATTTCCACTTAATTTTGAATAATTTTCTAATTTATTGTTCATGCTACTTATATGTTCCACAATTATCTTTTTTACTGATCTCGAAGTGTGTCCGTTGTAACTTTTGTTACATTCGCAAGAGATGTTGCATACTACATTTTTTGTTTCTATTCCGTATTTTTGGGCTTCTGTCTTGTGAAGTGACCTCTAAGTGTCAAACTAGAGGGAAATACCGTTCTAGTATTAAACTTCTTATTAATTCTTCTCAGTTTTTATGATTTACCTTTCATGTATGGGATGGTTAATGTGTAAACCGGGTTTTCTTCCCTTTCACTGTTTTCTCCCATCTTTCTAAGGTTATTATTTGCACTTTTAACACTTGTACTGTCGTCAACGAGTAGTTATTACATTTTAATTCATCTTATATTGCTTTGTTTTTTTTATTTCTTAATTCCTCGGTCGAAGAAACTTTAAAGGCTCTGTAAAACAATCCTTGAGCTATCCCTACTTTAACATGGTTCGGGCTGTGAGAATAGAAATTCAAATACTATCCCCTGTTTTTAGCTTTTCTGTAGACGGAAGTGCTAATATCCGCTTATTTTTTCACTAAAACATCTAAAAACAGCAGATGGTAGTTTTGTTCTTCTCCGACAGTACACTTTATGGATTGACGAAAAGTATCAATGTGACTTAAGAAGCTGGTGTGATCTGTAAAATTTGCTTTCCACAAACAAAATATGGCGTCCAGATATCTCAGCTAGATTTTAGGTCCATTTTCCCATGTTCTGAGAGCATAACATTCAAAGAAATCCAGATTGCCCAGATATAGATATTGCTCAGAATTGGACTGAGTCCTCCACCTTTTACTCCACGGGTAATCCTGAATGTTGTAAATAAAACTACGAGTTGTACTGGAAGTAACTGTTATCGACACATACTCTTAACAGTTCCATAATCGAGGACACGGTCAAATTAGTCGTTTCTCGTAAATTAAGGTAATTTTCTAGCTTTGTCCGAACAACACTGAGAAGTTCATCAAATGATATGGTTGTAGTAAATAAGCCAGATACATCGTAACTTACCATATTGTCATTTAAGCCTATACTTATTTCTTTTATCTTCTCTATGACATCTAGAGAGCTGTTAATAAATGACTTTCTGAGCCAAATAGAGGCTTTAAAATGGGTAAAATAAACTTGTGATAGGGTTCAATTATGAGATTTAAATTATGGTTGCATTAAATATTAAATATTATGGTTGCATTAAATATGGGTAAAAAAAACAAGAACATTTTACTTTTATGGGACTGAAATAAATTTAAATTCTAAGAAAAAGTATAAAATACTTTATAAATTCATAGGTATTGACGTTCAATAATTTTAGTTTCGCTTACTTCAAATTACTATTCAAATAAAAAACAGTAAGTTATTGGTTTTAACCAAAGATACGAGAGAATATTAAAATATACTAAATCATTTGTGAACTTAGGAGCAACACTGTATAGCGGTAATGAATAAAACACTGACACATTAACAAATCCAATACAACAATTAATATTTACTGTAAGAACTTTAGGCAATTCAAATATATCCTTACAAAGTATTCAATATTAAGATAAATATTCAGTTCCGAACTTGCAGATATGCACTGAATCTTAAAAATTGTAATTATAACTTCCGCACAAATTAAAACATAATAAAGAAATGAAATTTATATTTGTAGTTAACACAACACGAGTCCTCCACAACATAAGATAAGACAGTGGACCACTTGGCTGAATAGGAGGCTTAATTGGAACTGACGTTAGGGTCCCTAAATGGGCTGTCTTGCCTCTCCGCAAAGTCTTGCAACGCCAGGCAGCGAAACTGAGTTTAGTTAGCTTAAAAGTGTGCCATAAAAATAAACAAACTTCAATTTCAATTAAAATATCCTTAAGAGTTTCAATTTATGCCTCATCTATAATGAACTTCGATTCAAAGGGTAATACTCAGTGTTTCAAACTTGCTTTTGTTCTCAACGGCTTCGTTCATTATACTAAGTACATTATTAGCGCATAATTGAATAGAAACTTTCCAAGCAGTTACCATAGTTACACTCCGATTCTCGATAACCACATATCAGCTAAGTAGGTTTTATTTTGAACATAACATTTTTTAATTTTATTTAAACTTCTGTAAAAACAACATACAAACTACGCATCGACAGCTAATTTAGGCAATCAAAAAGAGAGGCAACTACAAAACGACGGTTTTTAACTACAAAGGCCGGTTGTTATTTATATTTACAAATATAAAACCGGCAGAGAATGCTCAACTATGTTTCAGTTAAGCGTTTAATATTTTATTAGAATACAATTACACCCCCACACAATACCGGGGGAAGGGGTTACTTTCAATTTAAATTGCACTAAAGGAAACAGTAACTTAAGGGCTGCATAATATATTTTAGTTATATTATTTTTATAATTTATAAAAAGTTTAGCCTTACTAAGTCAAAAGGGTACTAACGAAGGTGTTAAGAAGTCCATATCATTTTGTAATTACAAATATCGCAGCAATTCAATCTTTAATCCAATGTTGGTGATGTTTGAGGTTCATCTCCTAAACAACATGTAATGTGTATATGTAAACAAAATGCAACAAATTCAAAATTCGTGTATATTCCAATATGCAAAAGAGCTTCCGGGTCGGGGAGCAAGTGGATTAATAGTTTATAAATGGTTAACGTATACATCAAGTACATGCAATTGTGGTTTTCAAAAGAGAATGTCATTGTAATCACAAAATCATTATCTAAATGGAACTGCTAGTGTTTGGCACGTGGCAGGCCGAACACTAATTCAAATTAAGAACAACAAATAAACCAAGTAAAAATATTACATTTGCAAATATTACAAATGCAGTTCTTTTTAATGTAATTACAGTTTTGTTTTAAGAAAACCCAGCTTAAGATTTCGAATTGATTTCGAAAATACTTGCGTGAGTTAGTAGTTAAAAACCTGTAGACCCATAATGCGATTAATACTTTTCAGTTTAAGTAAGTTTGATTTGGTATACAAGTGTATCACGTGTATTCACATTTTACTAACAGCTTGGTTAATCTAGGCATAATACGAGATTTACGTTTCCCTAAGCATATTCCAAATATTTAAAATGTTGGTTAACAATATAACGCTAGGTTACACCTATACTACCATTCATATATTTGTCACGTATTATTTAATAAACCTGTTCTGGAAACTAAATAAAATACTCATGTTTCGAGTATATTTGAGCAATAAATAAACCAACTGGCAAGAGGCAAATGAACAACAAACTACTAATTAACAATAACTATATCTGACGATATAACCAATCAAAACATGTTGTATCAACTAAAAAATATTAAATAAACGCTGATTTCTCTTTTAGATCAAGTTTATTAAACACTATTATTTATTACTTTGGTTTTCTTGTATTTTCTGTTTATAGAGAATGCAAAGTGGAATGTAAAAATGCATGATTAAGAAATATATTTACTGGAATAACTATTTTGTATACAAAAAGTATATGGATTTTACGAAAACTTGTTTAAGTGAATTTCTCATAGAGGAAACAAGCTATTACCATGGTTGGCACAGTAGGACCTAGGCCCGGAACTGTGATAACATTTCGCAATGATTCACCAAATGACAAAAATATTTAGAATTTGTAAGTACGCATACATTTTAAGTTCATAAATGTGTCCGTTAGCAAAATAACTTTTAAACGAAATATCCGATTTCGGTTAAACTTGGTATGAAGCTTCCACACCTGTATAGCAGCAACTACTTAACTAAAACTACTTGGATATATTTAATAACTCGTGATAAACCCCTGCAACATCTTCCAGTCGTGGTTAGGCGCTCACCTCGATTAACAAAATAAATAGCAGTTTTTCTCAATAAACCCTAGATAACGGAACAACTTTTTAAGGTTTTCCGAAACGTCGCGCGTCGGTGTTTTAAATGTGGCGTTTCGTTGTGTTCATTTACATTTCGTGGTAGTTTTTTTTTTTTTTTTTTTTCAAGAGGACTTTTTCAGAATCGTCGCCATACTGGACTAACGCCGCATAACCTGAAGGTGGGGGAGTGCCCAATAAAATTAAGGTGTTCGCATCGAAAAATCCCACCTAAAAAATGTATTTTAAAGAACGTAATAATTAGCAATAAACAATTAACCTAAAAGTAAAAACATACAATTACTAATACAGTCTTAAACTAAAAATAATATGGCAAATCTTATTGATCGACAGTTCATCTTCAACAAATCTGACGATAAACTGCGTATTTTCATCATAATAGAAACTTTACGCGTATATTATGGGGTGGGGGTTCAACTACGCAAACCTTTGCGTAGAGTTTATGGATGGGAAACTTTTGCCTATGGATTCATCATGCCTTCGTTCTTCGACTTTAATCATGGATTTATGGTGACTCTACAAGTTCAGAATAACAAAAAAACCTTGGATTATTTTCTATCGTGAATAAATGTAGCTCGATCATTACTATAGCGTTATTGAGTTAAAGTGAAATTTGTTTGTTTTGATGTAAATTATTCTGCAACGTCATCTAATGGCCACAAATAAGTAAAAATAAGTTAATAAGAACAGATTAAGTAAAGATATAGTTATAGATATGAGTAGGATTGATTGGTATAGCCGGATAATAAAGGAAAGAACGTATCTTTAAAGAAATAAGGCACTACAATTATATAAGATGCGTTTTAGGTGTTAAATATACATATATTTATATATACTATAAAACTATAACACTCATAAGGGATTTACACCTGAGATGGTTTTATGATTATTGCGAGTTACAGTACAATTTTGAACTTTTAATAGCTGGGATCATGAGCTCTGCTGCTTTTATCTTTCGCCTGTTTTTAAGTTTAGATTTATTAGCCTAAGAAGATGTGATTCATGACGTAAAAACACATACAGACAAACATAAAATTAATTCAGACGTAATAGAAACCTTTTTCTTCGTTTCTGCTTAAGTAATCATTTCCCGAAGTCCTGAAACTTTGTTTGAACACCTGTATATTATAATCATATAATCTTATTGTAAGTTACAGATCCGTCCCATTACTATCAAAACCACTTCCTTTAATTCTACAACTGGTTACCTTGATTACCCCCTTACTTTAACTACATATCTGTGGACTGAATGGCGTGGCAACAGTATTTGTAAAAAATACACTGATCTACAAGTAGATGGGAAACTTACTTCATTATTACTAGCTCTTCGGCCTCACCGAGATCAACACATATGTTTTGAAAAGGAATCTTAAACCTGGAGATATACGATATAATCCACCGCATCTCCCAGACGACGTGTCAACGCCTGGAGTGTGACAGTGTTCGCGGCTGGGGGTGACAGCCCTTGACGTCTCAAAGTCTCTGGGTCGAGGTATTGCCAGCCCTTGACGTCTAACGTCTCAGAGTCGAGGTAATATCTCCCAGCACGGAAAACTGTGGGAGTGGGGTTAACGCCGCATTGCGGGTGTGAGCTTTATACAACATATACAGGGTATTCGGCAAATCCCTTCAGTAGACTACATGATTATTCGTGAAAAAATTTAAACATTCTTATAAAGGTATGACCTAGTAATTATCATATGTGGAAAGTTTCATCCTTGTATTCGCAGCGATTCTAAAGTAAAAAATTCCAATTAAAATTACATGCAGACCGATAGTTGGAACTAAGCATTTTTAGGACACACCTTTATATGGATACTTTTTTCTTACTTATTTACATACAAAAAATATTAACAGGTTTTTCCGAACATCTTGTACTTTGACATTTAGTTCCTGTGTTAATTGCCCGTAACCAAGCGCACGCAACTGGAACATTCATTTCAGTTGAAGTTAAGAACGTTTATAAATGTATTTTGTGTTTTTACTTTTTAGTTGTGATAACCAAATGCAACACATTTTTATTTGTATCCCTTTTTTCTTATAATACAAATCACAAAAAATGGGAAAAATACATTTCGTACCATATTTTTTCGAAATCACAAAGAAGCGAAAATGAAATGATCTTAGTACAGTCTAGTGTAAGATTAAAGAGTACATTATGAGAAAACCACCTTTATATTTTACGTTTGCCTTTGACTTCTGTGCCAAGGATTGGTGATTTCTTAAAAGAACAATCCAACTTTGAACGTCGATTTACTTTCCAGGAATGATGAGTGAGGTATAAACCAAGAGAAACATTGTTAAAATGTTATGAACTCGGTAAAACCAGTCCCTTCCCTGGGGGAGATAAAATATGAATGCATATTTTAACACTGATATACACTTCCTTTCGTGTCTAAAATACACAACATTATATTTTAATCAGTTTTCTTAGGTTACAGAGGAACATGTTATATTTTTGGTATTAATTTCCTTATATATTAAGTGTTACAAGTTTTAGGCAGACGTGAGCCAATAACAATCACTGAGAGTCGGGCCACAGGTAAGGGGATAATATATTTAAGTATACAAATAGAATTTATATCCAGTGGAGTCATATTTACAATGTAGGATTATTTTTTCCACGTTTCACTCGTACTGTACAGGTGTAAACATAGCTGGTCGATTTAGAAGATTAACAATACAGTATAAAGCAAATTATTTAAACTCACATTATGCGGGGAGATCAGTTTACGTACCTAAACCAAACACAATTATGGTAAGAAAACTGTAACAAATAATAAATACAAAAGTCTTTTAAAACAAATCTTTAAAACTTTTCCATTTTTGCATATGTAAATGAAATAATAAAAATAATCTAAGTATAATGATAATAATAAGGCCCCTTAGAGATTTTACTAGACAATTTTGCTAACGGTAACAACTTTTTCGCCGTAAAAACAAAAACCTGTGATTCCGATTAACCAACCAGACTCAACATAGGTAGGCTTATAATATGTTCGCTTCGCTCGATCACTATTCGAGCAATTAACCCCGTCTTATGATCTGTAAATCGTATTGCAATGTCAATCGCTTGAATCTATATTCGGCGCGTGCACCTAGCAAAAATACATCACGTGATGAGTTTTAATTCTCGTTGTTAGTGCTACATAAGGCGTTTACTGTTATAATTGAGATATGTTTTAGCAAGAAATTTATCTACATTTATTACGCAATTATATCTTAAGGGGAAAATGCATACTTTGACGGTCTTACAGCATACGTGTTTTGGATCAAAAACTCAAAAAATTTAATACCATAATGGGAAAAAAACAAACCAAAGTCGGACAAAGTCAAAGTCGAAGCCGGGCAGCCTCAAAACAGGACTCTTTAGAAACTGTCCGGGTTTGTCGGATGCGTAAGGCGTCAAACCCGGACACTTTTAATTCTGTAAAGATGCGTCAAAGTCGGACAGCAACAAATTGAGACTAAAAATGTGTCCGGATTTGACGCTGTCCGACTTTGGCACGGTCCAATGGATTTTGATTAATCTATTATTGTAATCTTGATGAATGACAGAGGGTTTTCTCAGAAAAAATGTTGCCTTCACGTTATAAATATAAGTATTATAATAAATATGAATGTATTACCACGGCCGACCCAGATTAAAAGACGCGACTTCGCAAATTTAATAAACTGACAATCGATCTAAATCATTGTATATGTTTTTTTCTGTTTACAACTTATAATTTTGAATTGTTAAGCTATTTTGACGTTTTATACATCGGAACGTCAAAACTGAGTTTAAATATGCCCAATACGCTCATAGGTCGATTATTTCCGATTTACGCATGTAGAACTACATCAAACCTCTTTCCCATTGTCTTGAGGAACCGTGGCAACCAATTACAATATTTGTTAGTCGTCGTACGTCATTAAAGCATTACCCTATAGTCCGTCATAGCTTCGATCGTATTGGGTTTGATTTAGCTCAAGATCATCATGGTAACACTATAATAAATATAAACAAGATTTTTATTTACGTGCAGTCACCAGTTTGTTTAATTTACATTTTTTTGTGAGAAAAATTATAATACAATTATGGTGAATGTTCTAGTTAACACGAATTCTTCCATTATACAGTTATAAGAAAAGCACAGTGATTATAAAAAAAAAAAACACCTAAGTCAACAATTGAACGAGAATCTTCAATCACGGTAACAAAACATTTAATTTAATGATGAAACGGTGACGAACCGCAATTTAGTTAGTTTTACTCCTATGTACTAAAATAGATTTACATTAAAAATAAAGTTTCGATTTTCAAATAAAATAGGATTTTGTAAATATAAACATCTGTTTATTAAATGAGAGTCCAAACACGTACTTAGAAAAAGGTCATTTAATTTTCCAGAAATTAGTTTAGAAACATCTGATTAGACTGTAACAAAGTAGCATATCTGCGAATTAATATTGACGTTGTACAATAAATAAAGCCACTATTAAGCACTTATCACATGAAAGATTACAGTCCCTGATGAATTTGGAAATCTCCTAATGACTTCAACGTTTTCAGTATTTAATCGAGAACGACATAAATCTGGCCCGGAACCGTAGCACTTATTGCCCTGGGAACTGTTTGCAAAGACATCGTTATGTTAAGGACCAATTTATTGCTTCGCTGAGCGAATAATTTAAATACGTCGGCTACACTGGTTAGTTTAAAGCCAACTGGTTATATTATGTATAATGAGTTGATAAGAATGCATTATGAATTTTCCTGTGATTATATAATAAATTAGTATCAAATGGATAACAATTTATCGAAATTTTATAGATGGCAAAGTTATCAAACTCGGTCTTTTATTAGATTTTACACATTAGGTACAGTCAACTTAGGATGTTGAAAAAACCGGGCACAATTAAAATCGTAACAAAGGAAAACTCCAAGCAGTTCAGACAGTTGTCAGAGGAAAATTAAATCCTAAAAGGCATTGGAATCCATGGTCTGATTTGTAATCAGGGTGAGAAAGAAATATGAACACAATGGACAAATATGATTAAATAGATGTATAATTAAGTAGAATGTCCTTTGCCAGGTGAAGAAAGAGTACTTTAATACTTTAATACTGATATGTCGTTAATCAGAAAATATGATTTCCTTATTAACAAACCTTACAAATATTTAAAGATAAGATATTATTGAAAGTTAAGTTAACTAAATGATAAACAAAAACAATTTTAACAATAAATTCACCGTTATTTAAAATAGTACGCTATTGATTAATTACACACCAACAAAATCAAATAAAACTTATAATAAATAAATACCCCCGTCACAGCAAACCTGCATACTCAGCGAATTTCCAATGAATATATAACATAACACATTAACACTTAACAGGATTCATAAGAAATATATTCACAAACAAGCGATCTTTAAAATATTAATTATTCTCCACAAGAATAACAATGGGGATGAGTACGCAGGTTTGCTGCAACAAGGAACACAAAATAATAGGTTTTTATGCAAATATCATTAGATCTCATCTAAGTAAAGTCACATACCAAGTTTCATTCATATACATTTATAAGTAAGCGATATATAACATTTAATTATCCTCCATAAGAATAACATGGGGACCGATTACCTAGGTTTGCTGCTACGGGAACCATACGTGAAAACTTTGTATTTTGTACAAACAACGATAAACCCCAACCAGATGAAGCCATATACCAAATTTTGTCAGTTTATGTTCATAAATAAACGAGATATACAATTTTTATTTTTTTCCATAAGAATAACATTAGACAACGTACTGTGTTTAGCACTTTCAATATCCCAGGAACCAATTGACGTAGAGCAATGATCAAAATACCAAATTGTTTTTTTATGCTGAATTAAATGGTGAAAATTAAAATTTGATTTAAATAAAAATTATATGTAGAAACCCCAAAAAACCCATTTTTGGGGTACAAAACCCCCCTTTGGATGGTGCGATTCGTCTGGATTTCGAACTCGTTCAAATAAATGGTGCTTTACACATTTGTACCAAATTTCATTAAGATCGGACCTTTTTTACGAGAGTTATCGTGCTTACGGACACACACACACACACACACACACACACACACACACACACACACACACATATATATATATATATATATACATATAAAAAAATTTGAACGAATGGTGTTTTTGGCATCTGGGGACCTCAAAAAGAAAAGTTATCATGGTCTCGGGCTTAAGTCTTACCATGAGACCTACGGTAATAGTTTCTTCCCAATAGGGGAAATTCGCTAAAATCTGAGTTTTTTTACTGACACGTTTTAAAATGAAAAGTATATAATAGAGAAATACACCAGAAAACATAAATACCTAATGTGTGATTTTAATAATAAGTTTTAAAGGAATACATTTTGCTAGCCGTCTCTTTAACTTTAATACGATATAAACGAAAAAAGTTGTAAGAAATAATTATTAATGACAATTTGAAAAGATTTTGCCGTCAGCCGAATCTGTAGCATAAGCCTAGAACACTTTGACTAGCTATTGTCAAGCTAATCACTATAGCAAAGCAATACAGAAATACAAATTAAATCACACGATAATCGTGATATTCCTTACAAGAACAATTGAAGCTTTATGCCTATTTTCAAAGCGGGTTAACAGAAGTAACAGATTTGTAGTAGCTTTAATCATTTCTGGAGACTATTGAAAGTAACTTCTGAGATCAAAGTGAACCTTTGATGGAGGATTAGGCAAATATAACTCAACCTGGAGCGCAAGCTTACGACAGGCTAAATTAACATGTGCTAATCGAGTAACGTGATTAACGCATACTTCTGAGAGGCAGAGAAGACAGTAATTACGTTAGTTTTAAGTTCAAAATTGCTTGTTAAGGGTAACGATAGAAAAGATTGTCAGAAAATAACACAATCCTTCCATTTAATTATCAAACAACAGAGCTATTTTAATGCTTTGACATATTTAAACATTTTAGTATAGCTGAAAATTAACTGAAGACTGTCAAAAGTAAGATCAATTAGAAAATGTAAAAATAAAATAAATTTTAGTAACGAATATTTACTGATTTCTCATCAGCACATAGAATGCATTATTAGAAAGTACCGGGGAGACCGAGTCTTACTCGGTGATATTTGATTCGTTTCGTCGGTGAAAAAGATGTCCACTCTATATGCAATCTTTTTCCGTGGTTTTAGTTACCGTTTTCAAAAAATCATTTGATATTTTACGTTTTACTTTACCGTTTTTTTTGTTGTTGATAGGCCTACTTTATTTTGTGTAACTGCTACATTAGCAGAAAAAATACTGAGCTAGACCAGGAAGCGGACTGGTCGGAGTCCTGAAGAGTAGAGAGGGTTTTTTACCTGTGTGCGTGAATGTATTTCCTCTCCCCCTAAACACAAAACAAAAAATCACTGACGGTTCACTGGTTACTTTACTCACAGCTGTTATGATTAATTTGCTTTGATTTTAAACTCCATAAGCCTAATTAAAACATTTCAAAGGAGATTTAAACAAATATAAAAATTTTCCAGGGGTTGAGGTTTTTACCAATCGACTTTTTGGTCCAAAGACCTAATTTCAAAGTTTATTCAAAATCGATCTGATGGATTCCGCGATAAATTTTGCAAACAAACATACATTGCTCGTATTATAGTCCGGGATTGATGGAAGTATTACGTAAACCGGTTTAAAAGGAAGGATATAAAACATATTTGCAAAAGAATTATACGAAACGTTTGGAGAGGAGTTTCGTACGGGATTACATTCAAATGGGTAAATTTGACTTTTTACAATAGAACATAATCAAACTACAATTACAGTAACTGGTACCAATGGTTGTGGCTGGAGTGTTTCCCCTTGATCTGCTCACCGCTGAGAGGCAGAACATCTTTCGCCGTGCTCCTGATCTCGGAAGAGACCAAGCTGCTGTGGAAGCCAGACTCGAAACTCTGCGAGTTTGGTAAGAGCGTTGGAACGGTGGGCTGGAAGGGCGATGGACGTTTCGTCTCATCAGAGACATAAGCCCGTGGTTGAGCCGTGCATTTGGGGAAATTGACTTTTTCTTGTGTCAATTCCTGACGGGCCACGGGTACCTCAGGGAATACCTTTTCCGCATGGGGAAGGTGAGGTCACCTCAGTGTAGTTACTGCCCGGAGGAGGTGGATGATGCTCATCATACTTTCTTCCGGTGCAGTCATTTCGCTGAAGACAGGAGGAGGCTCGCCTCTGCTGTCGGCGATCTGTCCCCGGACGTCGTGGTGGGGGCGATGCTTCGAAATGAAGACTCCTGGAGAGCGGTTGCGCTCTTCGTGCAATCCGTTCTTCGGGGAAAGCGAGACGAGGGATGCTTAGGTGACCTCTAAGTTTCCCGAAACGGTGACGTGACCCGTCTGGGCGCAGGACACGCGGGCCAGTGCCGAAGTTGTCCGATAAGGGTTCCGGCCTGGTTTTTCCCCCGCGGCTCCGTATGAGGTTTAGTGGGTATACCTCGTAAGAGGGAGTCCCACACTGTTCCTTTGGGTTCGCGCATTAAGCGTTCCTCCTACGTAAAAAAAAAAAAAAAAAAAAAAAAAAAACTGGTACCACTGTGTAGTGTATAACGGAAGTCAGTATTATAATACAGAGTAGAAATACCACACTATATAGTCAGGAAACAATAATTGGTAACTTGAGTATTTTTTAAATATCAAAATTTTAAATTATATTGTAAAATAATAATCTATGAGTAGAATATTCACAATATTACATTTCATAAATAAACAAAGTGTGCGAAGCTTTCTCATTAAAATAAATGGGGAAATATTGAATTGTTTCATTTGAAGAATATTACAATTAGATACCTATGCAAACTTGGCACTTCATCTGAACCAGTGACGAATCAATCGGTAATACACAAGGAAAACTCTGGCCTAAAATATCGGAAATATTCAAATTTTTGTTTTCATAATAAATGTTTAAAAACATATCACTAAAAGTATTACTATTAATATAATATTTTTGCTGTCGGGGATTAATATGTTTTTAGTGAATTTTCCCTATAGGGAAGAAGCTATTACCGTAATCGGCATAGTAAGGCCTAGATCCGGGACCATGATTACTTTTTGTTTTGGGTCCCCAGACTCCAAAAATACAATTCGTTCGAAACTGTGTGTATATATACATATATACATATATATATATATATATACACGTGTCCGTGAGCACGATAACTCTCATAAAAATGATCCGATTTTGAAGAAATTTGGTATATACGTGTAAAGCAACATTTATGACTTTAAGTTCGAAAACCAGCCAGATCGCTCCATCCAAAGCGGTTTTTTTTTTTTGAGGGATTTTGTACCCCAATAATGGGTTTTTGAATTTTTTACATATCATTTTTGAAATAGTCAAATTTTAGATTTTACCATTGCATTCAGCTTAAAAAAACATACAATTTGGTATTTTGATAATTTCTCTACGTCAATTGGTTACCGAGATATTGAAAGTGCAAAAAACACTGTACGTTGTCAATGATATTCTTATGGAGGAAAAGAAAAATTTTATATCTCGCTTATTTATGAACGTATACTGACGAAACTTGGTATATGGATTCATCTTATTGCGGTAGATTGATATTTGCTCAAAAAAATTGTTTGCCAAAGGCTCCCGAAGCAGCAAACCTGCGTACTCAGCTCCATGTTATTCTTATGAAGAATAATTAAATGCTATGTCTCCCTTAATTATGAACATAAATGAATAAATACCCCCGTTGCAGCAAACCTGCATACTCAGCGAATTTCCAATGCACATATATATATATATATATATATATATATATATATATATATATATATATATATATATATATATATATATATATATATATATATATATATATATATACCATATGCAGCCACTTACCAAGTTTCATAGATACATATTCACAAATGAGCCGTATATTAAATTTTATTTTTTCTTCATAAAAATAACATGGGGATTGAGTCAGGTTTGCTGCAACAAGGAACGGAAAATATTAGGTTTTAATACAAATATCAACAGGCCACAAACAGGTGAAGCCACATACCAAGTTTCATCCGTATCCATTTATAAATAAGCAATTTATACTATTTTAATTATTCTCCATAAGAATAACATGGGGGGCTGAGTACGCAGGTTTGCTGAAACAAGGAACACAAATTATGGCTGTTTATACGAATATCAATGTAACTCAACTAGGTGAATCTACATACCAAGTTATATTAATTCATGTTAATAATTAAGGGAGACATAGTATTTTAATTTTTCTCCATAAGAATAACATGGGGGCTGATTACGCAGGTTTGCTGCTACAGGAACCTTTAGCAAAAAATTGTTTTTTTTTGAGCAAATATCAATAGACCACAACCAGATAAAGCCGTATACCAAGTTTCGTCGGGATTCGTTCATTAAGAAGCGAGATATAATTTTTGTCTTATTCTCCATAAGAATAACATTAGACAACGTACTGTGTTTAGCACTTTCAATATCTCGGTAACCGATTTACGTAGAGGAATTATCAAAATACCAAATTGTGTGTTTTTTTAGTTGAATCCAACGGTAAAAACTAAAATTTGACTATTTCAAAAATTATATGTAAAAAGTTCAAATAACACATTTTTGGGGTACAAAACCCCCCAAAACACGTACACCCCTCTAGATAGAGCGATATGGCTGGTTTTCGAACTTAAGTCATAAATGTTGCATTACACGTTTGTACCAAATTTAATCAAAATCGGATCATTTTTACGAGAGTTTCGCACCCACGGACACACACACACACACACACACATATATATACATACATATATATCTATATATACAGTTTTGAACGAATGGTGTTTTAGGCATCTGGGGACCTCAAAACAAAAAGTTATCATGGTCCCGGGCCTAGGTCTTACCATGCCGACTACGGTAATAGCTTATTCCCTATAGGGGAAATTCGCTAAAACTGGTATATGACTTCACCTAGTTAAATTATATTGATATTAGCATAAAACCCATTTTTCGTGTTCGTTGAAGCAGCAAACCTGCGTAATCAATGTTATTCTTATGGAGAATAATTAAAATTGTACATATCGCTGATTTGTGAATATATTTTTATGAAACTTATTAAGTAGCTTTACGTATTATTAAAACATTTATATCTCCATTGGAAATTCGCTGAGTATGCAGGTTTGCTGCGACGTGGGTATTTTGAGTTTAAAAACCGAAATGCATGATATTGTTGGTAATTTTGCTTATTATGCATTAATGATATGCTTGGAGAGGATTCGTGCTGATGAGTTTGACATATTCAATTCAACATTGCACGTAACAGTGTAAAACAAACCATGCGGATTATTGCAGCATGAACGCTTGTTGGTTTACCAGATCAGATGAAATGTACAGGAATGTGTATATTGGCAGAACCAAGGACAATGAAAAATGTTCAATATCATCGACGAGGCAGAGTGGCTGCCTGCCAGACTGCCGGACTTGTTATTGTACCGTTCACTCGTATTGTACATTGAGAACCGATATTTTGCGGACATCCGGAATTGATTTGCAGTTGTAAGAGATATTGTGTACTAATTTTAAAAGAAATTATCTATAGTTTGTATTAAAAAAATTGATCTGTAATACTCTAAATATAAATTATATTAATACAGTTGCAAATGCTTTTCAACCAATTTTGGCGAATTTCCCCTACAGGGAAGAAGCTAGTCGGCAGTCCGACTAGTCGTAGTGGCTAGTCCGTAGTCGGCATGGTAAGACCCAGGCCCGGGACCATGATAACTTTTCGTTTTGAGAAAATACCATGCCAAAAATACCATTCGTTCAAATTCATATATATGTCCGTAGACAAGATAACTTTCATAAAAATTGTACGATCTTGATGAAATTTTGTATAAACGAGTAAGGCAGCATCTATTTTCATGAGTTCGAGAAACAGACATTTCGCTCGGTTTTAAGGGGGTTCTGGGGGATTTAGTAACCCAAAAATTGTTTTTTTAACTTTTTACACATGATTATTTTTAATTCCAAATGTTGGTTTACACCATTAAATTAAGCTTAAAAACAAACAATTTGGTATTTTGATCACCGCTCTACGTCAATTGGTCACCGAGGTATTTAAAGTGCTAAACACAGTACGTTGTCCAATGTTAATCTTATTGAGAATAAGTAAAATTTTATGTCTCGTTTATTAATGAACATATTCTAATGAAACTTGGTATGTGGCTTCATGTGGTTGGGGTTTACTGATATTTACATAAAAGCCCTTTTTTTGTGAGTCCCCATGGCAGCGAACCTGCGTACTCAGCTATAATGTTATTCTTATGGAGAATAAGACTTGTGATATCTTGCTTGTTTATGAATATAAATTGGTAAAACTTGGTATGTTCTTTATCCAGTGGTGATCCATTGGTATTTGTATAAAAATACGATTTTTGTGGTCCTTGATGCAGCAAACCTGCATACTCAGTCATAATTTTTCCCCTTAAAGGATAATAAATGAAAATTCATATCTCGCTTGTTTATGAATATGCTTTCATGAAAGTTGGTAATTGGCTTCATGAGGTGTGAAGTACCATTTGAAATTCGTTGAGTATGCAGGTTTGCTGCAACGGGGGTACTTTTAGATAATATTGAGTTATAACAACCACAAAACTTAGTTTTTTGTTTTAAAACAAAAAACTACGTTTTATGGATTTGATAACTAATTTTATTTTAGAAAATTGTAATAAAAGATGAACCCACCTTAAAATTTAAGTCCATATAATGTACTTTTTAGTATATTAAAATTAAAAAATACTTATCAATTCGCATTATTTCGGCTTTTGCCATCTTAGGTTTGGATATTTATATCAGGACATAACAACCTCATATCAGTTGAAGTACAATACAACATGATTTTCAAAAAATACATATCCCTTACCATAATTAACTAAACCTTTTCTCCAAATCAAAGTATAAGCGTTTCGTGTAAAATTAAATACAAGAGTTTCAAACTATAATCAATTCATTAAAATGTAAAGCGGAAATTGCAAATTAATGAGTAACTATCAATTTGGAAGTGGCTGCCAGGCACATTAACTATACAGAAAAGCTTTGTCAATGAGGTAAGTTATTCATAGGATTGTGCCTTGCTCGTTGTAATCTACTAATGAAAATGATTTGATTTTAATATTAATAGACAAATTTTCAGTGAAATTAAATTACTATGTAAAACATAATTTCCTTCTACAAATAGTATGAATTATATATTAATCTCAATAAACTTGAAAACAATGTTGAAAAATAATAGTATTTATAATGAGTTTTATAACTGTACGAAACGCTAACATGTCTACTGGATACTGTGTAAACGTTATGATAACGAATTACACGTTTGCGAACGAAATAGCAGGATGTTCGTAAAAAACGTTCCAATAATTTAAAATGTTATTGTACACATAAAAATAAGCAAAAACGTCCCCATGAACACATGTCCTAAAAGGATAGTTTTCCGTCTATCTGTATGTTTTTTTTACACAGTTTAACAAAACTTTCTAACCAATTAAGGTATCAACTTCAAACTTGGTCCATGAAAGAAACTGTCGTTTTAATAAGTTAAAACAAGATATTTTAGTCCATAAATGAAAAAAATTTTAACTTGTAAAAATCACAACTACTCAGTTATTTAAAATCCTATAGTTTAAATCTTCATATTACTTTTTGGACAAAATTACACAACGTTTTTGATTCTTACAGTTTTTTCCTAAATATTAGTTTTTAAAATATTTAGTTTTTTTTTTTAAAATGGCCGCTATTTTGATATGGTAAAAAGTAGAAACTTGACATGACATTCTAAAATGGGTCTTATTAGGTGTGACACATGTACCAAGTTTGAAGTTAATACCTTAAGTGGTTAAAAGGTTATGTTAAATTATGTAAAATACACATACAGACAGATAGACGGAAAACTATACTTTTTAAAACATATGTTCATAGAAACCTTTTTGCCTGTATTTTTGAGTACAATGAAAATCCTAAATTTTGGAACGTTTTTTTTCCGAACACCCTGAATAATGGTAACACCTTGTATTTATTCACATTAACGCTACGAAATTTCACTTAAGTAGCTTTACTTTCTTGGGAAACTTTGTTTATACAATTACATAATGCTGGAATGCGCTTTACTTCTATTTACACAAAAATAATGTCACTGACCACATGTTAGTCACAATTTTAATTAAAACAAAACATTGGGCAGCTATTTTTTTTTCCTTTTTTATGATCACGAACATAAATAACATTCAAAACAGTAATATAAATATTAGTCAGCTGTGTTCAGTAATTATAAATTGCCACCAGAATTAGGAAGAGCAGTTAAAAACAGTAACATAAATAAAATTCATTACATGTCCAGCCTATAGGTACTTTTGTATATTTAACCTAACGGTTTAGGAGATAGGTTTTGTTGCATGAAGTTCAATCCATGCATTTACAGTGATAAACAAGTAAACAAACGCTACCCATATCTCCTTAACTGATTCGATTAAGCAAAGACTAAAAATTCCTTAAAACTACGTCTACATTCTAAAAACACCAAAACAGTGGAGGTTAACAGTTAAAGTGTTTCAGTTGGCCGTATTATTGGAACAATGGCTTCCAATATCAATTGTAAAACATCACTAAAGAGTATTACAACAAGTCTACAGGAGTTGTCATTTTCTTGTTTTACCTCATATTCATTTTAACTAAAACAACTGGCACATGGATGGTACAGTGCAATCGATTTTGATCTGTGACAACGATCATCATAAGGTCAAAATACTGACCATATAAATTCGTGATAATGTTCTTATTACTAAGAACATCTTTTAATTAAATAAACGGTATCAAGAAACTGACACATACTTTCTCCCTTTTAGCCAAACTTTAATGACAAAAATATTTGTTATTTACTAAATATAGAATATAAAGTATAGATAAATGTACAGAAAATTGCCTAAAATAGTTGTTTTCAGAAATATCCACCCAAATCCCTTTTTGGGAGGCACTATAGAGTCCGTTGCTACACACAGTGGTTTTGAGAGGGGAAATGCCCCCTTGCCCCCCCAGGGTTAAATAGCAACACATTTCGAACATCATCTGTTGGTCAATGCTAACTTGACCTGCATATCAAATTTTAATGAAATTGATCAGTAAATAAGAGAGAAATAGTTATATTTGTATTTCCCATAAGAATAACATTGGACAACGTACTGTGTTTACCGCTAAATGAAAATTTCAATTTTCTCCGTAACTAGCAATCGTAGAATAGTAATTTAAAATACTAATTTATTTAGTTTTTTGAGCTCTTTTTAATGGTGAATAGTAATCTTTTTTAACATTTATGATTTTTTATAAAAAATCCAAAAAATTGAATTTTGGATGTTTTAACTGTAATTTCTGAACCCGAATTTTTCAAGAAATGCGGGTGGTGTCATTTTGTTGCAAACCTAATGTTCTACAAACCACGAAAGTTTAATCAAAATCGTTAGAGCCGTTTTTGAGAAATTTGGATTTTTTATGTTTTTTGGCGGTTTTTGGGGGATAATTACCCTTAAAAATGAAAAATCCAAAAAAATGAAAAAAGCGCCTGGAGATCGTGGATTATTACCTACATACCAAATTTCATAAAAATCGGCCCATAGGTTAGGGCTCTAGCTCTGTAAACATCCACACAGTGACACACACACACACACACACACACACACACACACACACACACACACACACACACACACACACACACACACACACACACACACACACACACACACACACACACACACACACACACACACACACACACACACACACACACAGACAGACATCACGTAAAAACCACTTTTTTGGGTTCAGGGAGCACCAAAACGAATATTTCCACTAACAACTCAAATTCGAAAATTTTTACGAAAACAATACTTTCTCCATATACTATGTATAGGGGGAGAAAGTAAAAAAGTAAAGTACGTAACAGTATTTTGCAACATTATTTCATGTTAAACCAAAGTAAATGAGTACAGTTTGATTTAGTTAACAATTGCGTAAAAACCAAACAGATTATTTTCGTTTAAACTCATTACACGGTTATTTACGGACGGATTGTAATGTATGTTTTCGTTGAGCTGTTTCGTTGAGGATTTATTAGACAGTCATTAACTAATGAGCGTTGAACAGCTGAAGTTGAAAGCTTAATTAATATGTAGAACGTTTAATACGATTTGGATAACGACGGGTTTTATTTATGTTTCCATTGTAAAAGTTAGCAAAATACATATAATTAATTCGCTGACGTGAGGGAATTGAATTTCTGCATCAAAACCTTAAAAAATCTGATAAAGGGTTTAAATCAACACTGGTAAATTTGTTCTTTTAATGAAAAAATGTTATTTTTTGACTGTTCTGATGCTCCTGGGTTCTGATTTAAATTGACCATTAGGATGGCAATTTTGTACATTATATGGTTACTTAAAGGGTATAGTCAGGATAAGGAGATGGTATAGGGGTATTGGGGGTGATAAAATACATCAAGATATAAAAAACAGTCTTTTACAGTATAAAATCCCCATAAGACAACGTTCTGTGTTAAGACAATTAACATTTTCTTTAATAACTCGGTAAAAATTTATGCTAGAATGATGAGAGAAGGCTTAAAATGTTTTGCATTTTACAAACAATAATTGAATGCAGAATAATTTTACATTCGGTGCTTTTCTGATCCTTTTTGGGCCCAAAATCTCAAACAAATCCCAAAAAAGGGGCGATTGTTTTGCCCATCAAACTTGTCCAACTGTTTTATGAAGGAAAGGTTCCTACCAAGTTTCAAGTAAATTGGAAAAAATTTCAACCGCTAAAGTGCGAACACACACACACACACACACACACACACACACACACACACACACACACACACACACACATATATATAAAGTTGTTAGCAACCCACCAAACCGTGTTCAGGGGGTCACGTTAGGAACTTCTACGGTGGTCCCGGGCTTACGTTTCACCGTGCGGGTCATGCTAATAGTTCAATTTTGCATAGGAAATTCACCAAAATCAACCTCAATACACATTATTTTTAACTAAAAAACTCAAATTTTCGGCTTAAAACATAAAACATATGAGTATATTTAAATACCACATATGATTTAGATGGTTAAGTAGTAAAATATCTATATAAATTTCATAGGAGAGTTTTGCATATTAATAATACCCCCGTCACAGCAAACCTGCGTACTCAGCGAATTTCCAATGCATAATATATGTCTTAATATCACAAAAAGCCGCATACCAAGGTTCATAAAAATATATTTACAAATAAGCGATGTATACAATTTGAATTAGTCTTCATAAGAATAACATTGAGGATGAGTGTGTAGGTTTGCTACAAGGAACAAAAAATATGGGTTTTCATGTAAATATCAATATTACTTAACTAGGTGAAGCCACATAAAAGTTTCATCAATTTACATTCATAAATAAGCGATGTATACTATTTTGATTATTCTTCATAAGAATAACATGGGGATGAATACGCAGGTTTGCTACTACGGGAATTTCCGGAATAATTTCTTTTGCAAATAACAATGTACCAAAACCAGATGAAGCCATACCAAGTTTCGTTTATGTTTATGTTTATGTGTTGTTGAAGGGACGGATTCAGAGATCCAAAGATTCAAAGATCCTCACACGTCAACCGAAACTTATTGTGTGTCCCTTCATTTTCGTTAGTATACGTTCATTAATACTGTAAGCGAGATATAATTTTGTTCTTACCCTCCATAAGAATAGCATTGGACAACCAACTGCCATCGAGCCATATAGCTCCACTTTAAGTTTTTCCCACCTTTTGTCTTTGCGTACTGTGTTTAGCACTTTCAATATCTCTATAACCAGTTGACGTAGAGAAATGATCAAAACACAAAATAGTGTGTTTTTTAAGCTGAATCCAATGGTGAAAAATAAAATTTGACTTTTTAAAATATTACATGTAAAAACTTCAAAAACTCATTTTTGGGGTTCAAAACCCCCAAAAAATACCTCTTAGGATGGGTCGATCTGTCTGGTTTTCGAACTTAAAGTCATAAATGTTGCTTTACATGTTTGTACTAAATTTTATCAAAATCGGACCTTTTTTACGAGAGTTATTGCACCCACGGACACACACAAACACACACAAAAACGGAGACCTCAAAACGAAAAGTTATCATGGTCCCGGGCCTAGGTCTTACCATGCCGACTACGTAATAGCTTCTTCCCTATAGGAGAAATACGCTAAAAGATAATTTACAGTTACGGTAATTTTAGAATAATTTAACCTCATAGATTTAAACAATTAACAATAAAGAGATAAAAATAAATTATAGTATAAATTAATTTCATTAACTTTTTTAGGCGATAAAATAAATAAGAAACAATATGTAACAATGTACAAATTATTTGTATCTTAAGTTAAGCCCTAATGGGGTTTTAGATTTGAGGAATAATTAACGGGGCTGCTCAAGTTGCCTTATCTCATTGTGGATTAGTCTCTGGATCACTTTATATCAGCAAAGGATGAAATTACCGGTTCTACTGTAAAATTATTTGATTTGGTTTGCGCAGCTACAAATGGTTTCGAACCGCTGTGGGGGTCATTTTCAAATCGAACATCAAACTACCTTCAATCCATGATGTATGGTGTAAAAATATATATATATATATATATAAATTCATTACGAGAAACACTCACAGGACACAAAAATACGAATACGAGTAACATTACACTGGCCAGTAGAGTGTCATATTTGTCTATCTTGGCAGTCAGTAGCCAATGTAATGTAGTCAAATCATATGTCGTAATTAAATAAGTCTTTTTAGTGAATTTCCTTTGGAAAGTGAACTATTAGCATGACCCGCAATGTGAAACTTAAGCCCGGGACCACCATAGAAGTTCCTTACGTGACCCCCTGAACACGTTTTGGGGGGTCGTTCAAAATTTTATATATATATATATATATATGATTAATATATATAGACATATATATATATATATATATATATATGTATGTATGTATTTGCACTCTAGCGGTCGCATTTTTTGTCCGATTTACTTCAAATTTGGTAGGGACGTTCCTTTCTGTAATCAGTTGGACAAGTTCGTTGGGTAAAACAATCGGAAAACTCTAAACCCCTTTTTTTGGGGATTAATCTTTCAAATTTTGAGTTTTTGGGCCCAAAAAGGGTCATAAAAGCCCCAGATGTAAAATAAATGCATATAAAAAGATGGAAATTAGTGAGACGAAAGTTTTAAGCCCTCTCTCGTCATTCTAGCATAAATATTTACTGAGTTATTAAAGAAAATGTATATGGACTAAACACAGTACGTTGTCTTATGGGGGTTTTACACTAGAAAAGCCTGTTATTCCTTTGTCAGAGTACTTTTATCGTCCCCAGCAACCTCACGCCTACTTTCAAGCCTGTCTAGACCTTCTCCTAACCTTATAATGCGCAAAATTGTATTCTCAGCTTTGCAAGTAAATGAAACCAGGAGTATCAAAACAGCCAAAAAATCAATGTTTTCAGATTTCAATAAAAATTGGACAAATGTACGTTTTTACACTTATTTTGAGGTTTACAAGTTTTTATGTGGAAATTCACTTCCCTCACGTCAGCGTGCTGCGTGCGAACTCGTTTATCATTTATTTTTGTTTAATGTTTTGAATCGTTCATTTGAAAATGTACCTCCCAATGAAGGATTAATCCGAAAATTTGAGTTTTTTAATACAAAATAATGTGTATTGAGGATGTTTGAGGATGTTTTTGTTAATTACATGTGCCTCTTAGTAACTAAACAAAATACATCCAAGTACATAGATAAATGTTACCTCAGTGTTCGCAAACATAAATAATATAACTATAAAACATTGCATAACTAGTACAACTAGGTGAGGCGTAATACACTTTGGTACAGCTGTTTTGCATACACTGCGGTACTAGGGACTATTGGCATAATGACGTTGGGATAGGGTCAAAAATATTAAATAGAGATCGATATTTAATTTTATTTATTTCCAAGGGATCAACCGATCCAATATTGGGCATTTATTACACGGGTTGCACAAATTATGAAAAACTTAGGAAGAGTCAAGAAGAATCAAGATGGTAACTGGCTGCAATAAAGGCATCAATTGCATCGCATACAAAAATATCAAACAGTAACAACAATGTGTAACATCAAATACAAGAAATATGTACGCATGAAATAATGTCGATTTAGCAGATGCTGGACAAGATATTTGAATCTGGCAACGTTATTATAATATGTATACATGCAAAACGTAGACAGATTAGTAATGTAAATGAACTGTTAAACTAAACATAGTATCTATCCAGTTGTACATGCTGTAATAGTGCAAGTTTGTATTTATTATTGCACACGATTGAAGCAATAGACAACTAGAATAGACAACTTGTTCTCTTAAATTATACGGTAGGCTTATCTTAAAACACGATTACAATTTAAATGCATGTTCAGACGATATGGTACCAAAATAGTGAATAGAGCTATGAAAATACTCAGCTAACTTAAACATACTGCAACCTCTCACAAATTCAACATCACAATGCAAGAAAGAACGTATAATACTGTAAAGCATTAATATTTCATGAGAACGCATTACCACTTGGTCCGTGTCTGTTATTCAAATACTTTTAGTGCTGCGTCATACTTGGTAGGAAAGGTCTTTCAAGCCTGTGTTGTAGAGTTTGGTGATCAAATGTAAAATTCCTCTTACTTATACTTAATTGCATGTGAAATTCCTATGCACAATGAGCTATGTATTTCGTAAACTGCAAACTATTAAAACTGTACTAAACTGATAATAAGCAAAATAGAGGGATAGGTTAGCAGACTATGCGTTATATTTCCTTTTATAAGTCCGGCAAATATTGTACGGCGTTTTGTAATTTTATGATAAAATAATGTTCTCCCACCTCGTATTCATCAGTGTATCTACTATAAAACAACAACAAACGCCGTTTCTCATGGAAAGTTAAGGTGTTTTATTTACTTATAAAGGAATTTTCAAACGTGTTTTTATATCAAACGTGATTGTAAAACTCAAAACACAAACAAATTACTGTAGTAATTTTAGTCAACTACCTAGATTATGCGTTTGTGGAGCAAACAAGCTAAACAAATCTTTGTAATTTTTTATCAATAGGTATTTAGCTTTTTCTCAGTATATTTAAGGTAAATTCTCAATTTCATTTTCATAAATAATTTCAGCTGAAACAAAACATGACTATTAATATTTTTATTGATATCTACGTCAAGCTACTGGCTAGATATTTAAAGTGCTAAACACAGCAAGTTGTGCTATGTTAATATTATAAGGCAGACATTACATTTTTAATCAATTTTAATGCAACTAGGTCATGTCATGATTGTGTTGTGCTTGGGCTCAATGTAATTTTGGCCTAATGATACTGACTTATTAACATCATTTTTTTTAAATCTCCTTTCAGCAAAACTGCGTACTCAGCATAATTTTATTATTATTAAGAATATTCAGTCTTATGTCTCAGTTATTAATGAATATTTTGTCAAACACTTGGTACAGTTCGGGTGACAGTGCTTGGCATCTGGTTAGCGCATGCTTTGGAATTACTTTTCGGCTCTATATGGCTTAGTATCGTTAGTGTTATAGTCTACTTTTGTCAACAGAAAGCAAAAATCACTAATTTGGTTTTAAAACATTTGTTTTGGTTATTTTTGTTAACCTTTACTTTTAATTACGAAAAGTTTCAGTAGTTTCTCGCCTTTCCCAGGTGCCAAGCACCGTGACCCGAACTGTAAGAGGCTTCCCGTGGTGGGTATGTATATTAAAATTCGCTGAGAAAGCAGGTTTACTATGACGGGGGTATAGGAATCGACAGTATTCAATGAGTGAGCCAGACAGATTATTCATTTTAATATAAAAAAGCATTTTGTTTTTGCAGATGTACCACTTATATATAGATATATCATTTTTCCTGCGAAACTTGTTATGGACCGGATAAACTTTATATTTGCCATATTACATAAACAGTACTGACTGCGTGAGTCGTTGAGTCACACTAAACATGAATGCAGCTTAATACTGGGAGACATTTAGCTAGTCGCTAGTCGCGAATCGTTAAAAATAATTTTGACATTTAAATAGTCAGTGATATCCAAAGTTTTACATACTTGCCACATTTTACACGATTCATACAATTTCATTCCTTAAAATACTGTAGGTACTATACGTAATCTAGTCCAAGCACATTTTAACAATATTTCAGTTTAGAAACACGCATTCATCGGTCTGAAGGCTCAAAACTTGGCTCAAGTGAACCAAACTTGAGATTTATAGATGGAAAACTTTGAGTCTAAGGTTTCGTCATGGCTTGGACAGGCATTGTTCTAGTTTTAAGATGAATTCCTCATTGAATTCACAATCCGTGAAAAATAACCAATCCTACATTTCTAAAATATTTACTTAAAGAGTAGCAACTTATAAAAGAATTTAATGTAAAATAAATATCGTAAGACATTTTCTCACACAATTAAGGAATACTTCCAAAATTTTATTTCAAAAATTAAAATGACATCACCGCAAGTCTGGACTGTTTTTCACTCAATATTTTAATAAGGGAGAATTTTGAGAAGTACCGACGATATTCAACGAAATACGTTTTAAATATAGTTGTACCATAACCAGGAATATAAATAACCCACACTACGTGTAAATAAAAATTATGTTACTGAAAACTCAAAAACTATTTAATTTACAAAACGACTGAAGTGCACTTGAAAAGCATTTAGTTGCAATGTTGATACAGTAATATTCATAATAATTAGATCGTACCATGGAGACGAGTATTTAGTTAAACTAGCTAAACCATTTTAGAGCAGCCTTTAAATCCCTAATAACAACACAGGAAATTTCCAGATTGTTACTTTGTTCATGTTTGGAACCAAGTTATATTTAATGGCGTTTTTAATACAGTAAAATTAGCTTTCTTTAAGAACGGTAACTTAAAATATAAATATTATTTTCAAACTGAGCAAAACAATAATAAAGTGGCTACAGGCATCAGCGACCTCGCCCGGACCAGTACAACGCTCCTTTATCTATTAGTTTTTTAAATAATCTTTACGCGCGGCACAGTTATTGTGTGTATTTTTTTTTGTTTCTTTGAATATCACAATCGTATTTTCGTCCTACTGAATTCAAGTCCCTGGATGTATACTCAATTTTATTTCTCTTTTAGTAGGCCGGACTCTAAACGGTTTGAGCATGCACCGGAAGTCTAATGCAGTTTGACATTTGATTATTTTTGGGGGCATATAGAATATGGCAAAAATATATGTCGTCGCATTTCCAGCATGGGCATAACATGGGAGGAAGGGGGGAAGTCGCGCGCGGGGGCGGTACACGTTATCGCTTCTAACTTAAAGACGGGAATGGATAGAGCAATGGTTTAAGCGTATATTTACAGTTAATTATATATCCTACGAAAAAAGATCCCCAGCATAAAAGTCGTATCCCTAACAGTTTTGTTAAAAATATAAAATTTTACAAAATTATATTTTGAATATAACTAAATTTAATTATAATTAGCATTTTCATAACGTTTACACTTCATGACGGCAATAAAAAAAATATTTGTACAATCCATGGTTTCTAAAGAGTACCTGAGTATTCAGTACATGTAATAATGTATGAAACATGGTTATGGTCTGCTTCTCCCATAAGACCAATGTTAAATTTAAAAGTCCGTCATTCCTCAACGGATCCTAAACCGATGATTATGATACATCTTAAAGATATAAAGTATATATAGCGATTTTAGGGAGCAAAATGTCTATATCACAAATAGTTAACTTGTAAAAAAATCGTAAATATTGAAAATTTAGGAATTTGTTTGATCAATAACGGATTTGTTAGGGATTTGTGATATCAAAGTTTTGCTCAACTGAAATCACTGAAAGCTTACTCACTGAAATCGCTAGATATTCTTTTGCTCTTTAAAATCTAAAATATTCTTTTGCTTTATAAATGTTCGATATTGGATAATCCGTTGAGGAGGAACGGCTTTGAAAGTTAACATTGGCCTAGATTTGTCCTCTTCATAAGCAGCGCAAATGATAAATGGTATATTTATTTCTGCTTTAAAGTGCTGCTAGCTGTTAAATATGAAAATAATTTTACGTAACGCGAAAATCACCTTCGAAAATCAAAATAATACTTCACAATAAAGTAATAAATATTGCCTTAATACATTAGTCTTTTTAAATATGTTACTCACCTTCAATTGGTGTATCTACGTGGCGCCTTATTAGTTATTATCCTTCTCCCCCCCTTATAGCACTCTAGATAGCTTTATCCAGTCAAATACATTTTAATTTTTCATCTCGTGTTATTGAAATCTTCTAATCCTATTGGGCATCGGGTCACAAGTCTCCCTCGCCTTGGCTCTCTTCGACAGACTCTTTACTTTGTAATGGGTTATACTTCTATCACTGCATTTGCGATGGAACAACAATAAAATATATTTGTTAAGCAGCGGCTTGTTTTTGGAACAATTTTTTCACTTGTAGGGCTAAACTAATGAATCTGGTGTAGCAGGCAGTGTCATCAGCAACGGCCTAAACTTATTTTCATCTTTGTAGTATCCGTAGTTTGTTAAATCTATACGTTCAATTGCCGCTTGCAATGGGGTAAACCGGGAAAGCGCCAATAATGAAAGGGTCGAAAAGGGTCAGCCTAGCACGCACCGGGAAAGCGCCAACGCTACCCCAGGTAGCCGGGTAGCTGGGTAATCAGGTGGAAGATGGAATGTAAACTAACGATCGCTACGGATTCTTACACTTATTTTGGCTCTAAAATCATTGCTCCTTTGGCGGTCCTGTGCAAGTTTTCATAGCAATTTGTTTAAAAAATCGTGTCCGTCTTCTCAACCAAACATTTTTATCTTTCTCGACACTCTGAAGGAGGCCCAGATAGATGCTTTAATTTGTAGGAATACCGCCATTTCAGAGGACCTTCGCAACGAAGAAAAAACCCTTGTGCATCAACAGTGATTAATAAATAACTTGAACAGCGAAAAACGGAGAAATGTACATATTAATTTCTTGAAGTGCGTGTCTGTGAAGGTGGGCTGATTGCAAATACGTAAGTCAAATAAGGTGGTTTTAATATTATCAAAATAAATACTGGTTGTGTATTAAACTGATTTGATTGTTTATGCCTTAGTTAAATCAAGTCTACATGCTTATTTTAGATAATCGCAGTTCAATGTATGGGTTAATTTGCATTAAATAAAACCCAAGATAAAACCATACTTAATAGAGTAACTAAACTAAATACATTGGTTTGAACTGTAAATAAGTAGTGTAAACCATTATTTACCATTATTATTGCTGGGACAGTTTCTCATAAATATTTCAGACAAAAAGGAAAGCCGCACTGGCGCTTTGCCGGTGTGCTACCTGGACCTAGTGGCGCTTTACTGGTGGACCGTTGCAATGAATCTTCCCAGAAGTGTAATTGTTCAGCACACCTGAGGATATGAAGCTATCTGATGTGCACGATAATTTATTGAGGTTTTTTACAGCAGACTGAGTTGTTTAAAAGACTACAAAAAATCTTTCATTGCATGTTGTCCTTTTTTTTGTTCGTCAGTTAAAGATAGAGTAACTGCAGTTGGTCGAACAAAACTTCATTGATTAGCCACTTAGTTAACGACAGCAGGACTTACTAACGTTACTTTGTTATTACAGTGAACTAGCTGTTTCCCGCAGGCTTCGCCCCGCAAATGATTTATAAAAACTATGACAGTTGTGTGTCCTGCATTCTGTGGTTAACCCGTGGAACTACTACGAATTATGATCTGTTTGTTTTTTCATCAGCTCAAACAAAAATGAATGTCCATAAGGAATACATGGAACTTGGAAGTCCCGTGGGACACAGCCCTATTAGGGGGTTCAAAACGAAAATAGGCCTATGTGTTTATTTGGTGTATAAGGAAAATTCCTGTAAATTTTCATGCCAATCGGTTCAGTGGTTTTTGAGTGTTTGAGGAACACACAGCAGACAGCCAGATAGACAGACACACACCATCCCATTTTTATATTGGTAAGGATTTTTTGTATGTATTTAAAGCTGTCTTTTTAGTACTTATTTTGCTAGAAGTGTCACAACCGGTGAATGCATGTAAAGTAGGGAACACTTTGGATTATACTTTCCCTAAGTTTGATGCGGCTACACGACACCACAAGCCTCTTTTTTGTCCCCAGAACGAACTCTTATCCACAACCTTGGACAGCCAAGTCTTTTCAAATTCTACTTAAAATCTAATTCCAAGGACGAATACATCTTTGTCTGACTGTGTATGATCACATGATCGACATTTACGTCTGAAACAAGACAATCTTGAACGTGTAGAAACATTATAGTGTCTGCATCGACATGATTACTGGTGCGGTTTGGCATTTAAAAGATCACTTGTATATTTTTTTAGAAAAACAATTCCCCTCTGAAAAACGGCCAGATGAAAACACTATTTTGCTATTAGCGAATTTCCCCTATAGGGAAGAAGCTATTACCGTAGGTCTCATGGTAAGACTTAAGCACAAGACCATGATAACTTTTCATTTTGAGGTCCCCAGATGCCAAAAACACCATTCGTTCAAATTGTTATACATGTATATATATATATATGTGTCCGTAAGCACGATAACTCTCGTAAAAAAGGTCTGATCTTAATAAAATTTGGTACAAATGTGTAAAGTACCATTTATTTGAACGAGTTCGAAAACCAGATGAATCGCACCATCCGAAGGGGGGGTTTTGGGGGGGTTTGTACCCCAAAAATGTGTTTTTTTGGGGTTTTCACATGTAATTTTAATTTAAATCAAATTTTAATTTATATAATTGAATTCTGCTTAAAAAAACAAACAATTTGGTAATTTGATCATTGCTCTACGTCAATTGGTTACCGAGATATTGAAAGTGCTAAACACAGTACGTTGTCTAATGTTATTCTTATGGAGAAAAAGAAAAATTGTATATCTCGCTTATTTATGAACATAAACTGGCGAAATTTGGTATATGGCTTGATCTAGTTATGGTTTATTGTTGTTTGCACAAAAAACAATTTTTAACCTATGGGGTTCCTGTAGCAGCAAACCTAGGTACTTGGTCCCCATGTTATTCTTATGGAAAATACTTAAAATGTTTTATATCACTTATTTATGAATGTATATGGATGAAACTTGGTATGTGACTCCACTAAGATGAGTTCTATTGATATTTGCATAAAAACCCATTATTTTGTGTGCCTTGTTGCAGCAAACCTGCGTACTCATCCCCAATGTTATTCTTATGGAGAATAATTAATATTTAAATATCGCTTGTTTAGGAATACATTTCTTATGAATCCTGTTAAGTGTTATAATGTGTTATGTTATATATTCATTGGAAATTCGCTGAGTATGCAGGTTTGCTGCGACGGGGGTATCTGAAATATGTATCTTATTCTTAATGAATGTTGAAATGTAATGAATTCAATTTTTTCTGGCAACAACAAATAACGGGCACTCTGAGTAGGTATTTTTGTCAAGTGATTTCTGTTTATACTAGGACTTCCGTCTGTACTATCAAGGTTCAGGCTTTCCTCGTTTTACTTAGCCAATAATCGTTTTTATCGTCTTTTCACAATTAGCAGAGTAACAATTTATAAGCCATTTACACAAATCTTTAGTTTCGTCATTCGTTTCCATTGTCTCGTCAGGTGTGCTACCTGGGAAGACTCATTACAAATGGTTATTGAACCTTTTAATGTAATAAATTACGGGTACTACAAAGGTGAAGATAACAAGTTTAGGCCGTTGTGCATACTCTACCTGCTATTCCAGCTTCGTCAGTTTCTTATTATTATGTACTTTCAGCTGCTTAACAAATATCTCTCCTTGTTGTTCCTCTCGCTAATGCGGTAAAAGATTCATAAACCCAATAGAAACTAAAGAGTCCGATGAAGAGAGCTAAGGCGAGGGAGACTATTGTCCCGATCTATTGCCGTCTATCTGTTGTCGCTCTATCTATTACCGTATTTAAGTTAGATGCGATAACGTGTACCGCCCACGCGCGCGACTTCACCCCCTCCCCCCCCCCATGTTATGCCCATGCTGGAAAAGCGACGACATAGATTTTGTTCATCTACTGTATGCCCTCAACAATAATGAATAGATTTATACAATTACGGGTTGGAAAATTACAAATAGTGCTGTGAGGTAGAAGACGGACAATAGCTACTACTGGGCCAGTTATAGATACACCAATTGAAAGTGAGTAACATATTTAACAACAAAATACCCCCGTCGCAGCAAACCTGCATACTCAGCGAATTTCCAATGAATATATAACATAACACATTATAACACTTAACAGGATTCATAAGAAATGTATTCACAAACAAGCGATATTTAAAATATTAATTATTCTCCATAAGAATAACATTGGGGATGAGTACACAGGTTTGCTGCAAAAAGGCACACAAAATAATGGGTTTTTATGCAAATATCAATAGAACTCATCTTATTGAAGTCACATACCAAGTTTCATCCATATACATTCATAAATAAGCGATATATAACATTTTAAGTATTTTCCATAAGAATAACATGGGGACCAAGTACCTAGGTTTGCTGCTACAGGAGCCATAGGCGAAAATTTTTGTGTGCAAACAACAATAAACCATAACCAGATCAAGCCATATACCAAATTTCGCCAGTTTATGTTCATAAATAAGCGAGATATACAATTTTTCTTTTTCTCCATAAGAATAACATTAGACAACGTACTGTGTTTAGCACTTTCAATATCTCGGTAACCAATTGACGTAGAACAATAACCAAAATACCAAATTGTTTGTTTTTTTAAGCTGAATTCAATGGTATAAATTAAAATTTGATTTAAATTAAAATTAAATGTGAAAACCCCAAAAAAACACATTTTTGGGGTACAAACCCCCCCAAAACCCCCCCTTCGGATGGTGCGATTCATCTGGTTTTTGGAACTCGTTCAAATAAATGGTACTTTACACATTTGTACCAAATTTCATTAAGATCAGACCTTTTTTACGAGAGTTATCGTGCTTACGGACACACATATATATACATATATATATATACATATATATACATATATATATGTACATATATATATAAATATATACATATATACAAATTTGAAAGAATGGTGTTTTTGGCATCTGGGGACCTCAAAATGAAAAGTTATCATGGTCTCGGGCTTAAGTCTTACCATGAGAACTACGGTAATAGCTTTTTCCCTATAGTGGAAATTCGCTAAAATGTATTAAGTCAATATTTTTTTCTTTATTACGAGGTATTATTTTTGTTTGCGATGATGATTTTCGCTTTATGTAAAATAATTTTAACAATTAACCGCTAGCAGTTTTTGAATAAAAGAGAAATAAGTATACTGTTCATCCTTTGCGCTGCTTATGAAGAGGTCAAGTGGTGCGTGAACAGTCTTAACCATGTTCGTTTTATACATTATTACATGTACTGAATACTCAGGTACCCTTTACAAACCATAAATTGTAAATATGTTTCTATTGCCGTAATGAAGGGTAAAAATTATGAAAAATATTAATTATAATTAAATTTAGTTATATTCTAAATATATTTTTGATAAATATTATATTTGTAAAATAACTGTTAAGAGATACGACTTTTATGATAAGAACCATTTTTGTAGAATATATAATTAACTGTAAATAGACGATTAAACCAATGCTCTATCTATTACCGTCTTTAAGTTAGAAGCGATAACGTGTACCGCCCACACGCGCGACTTCACCCCCTCCCCCCACCATGTTATGCCCACGCTGGAAATGCGACGACATAGTTTTTTTCATCTACTAAATGCCCCCAACAATAATCAAAAGTGAAACTGCGTTAGACTTCCAGTGCATGCTCAATCCTTTTACATCCTGGACTATAGAGTTAACCTTGATAACCAATTGCTCACAATTCTATCACTGTACAATTCTTATTTTTCTTTATTATTTTTTTAGTGCAGACAATTTTTCACTATAATCACGAATAGCCACAGCTATAGATTTAAAAAAAAACAATCACAGGATTTTTTAATTTTTATTTTAGATGAAATCTGACAATTGTTATTATTATCTTGTGGATTTTAACTGTCACCTGCATTATAGTTTTACTACCTTGTAGACAATTTTTTAAACTTTAGACATAGTATTTTGACAAGTTTACCATTCTTTACAATATCGTGTAAATAAATTTAAATAATTGATATGTTTAAAATAGATAAAACGTGCTTTTCATAACATCAGAAACTCATAATAAAATGACGAAATCAGAAATTGTGATGCGCCAAGCTCGGAGGCAGCGATGCTGAGATCAACGTAAGCCTTTGAGAGGGGATTAGAAAAGTGCCGCTCGACGCGTCTCGACGATAGTTAAGATTCAGCGTACGAGTCCCCGCAGGGAGAACGGGGCAAACCCAATAACGTATAAAAAAACCTACCGGGGGTTAGATCGGTTAGGAAACGTTAAAGTTGGTTGGACTGTTACTGTTACTACATTGCAATTCGCACATAAATATGTTATTATAAGCAGAATGAATAAATATTTCAATTAAATATCAGGACAAATTCGATAAAATAATGTTTAAAAAACATCCCTTAAATTATATTTTAAGTCACACAACTTTCATATTTCAAGTAAGAAGAAACCTCGCGTCAAACAACTTACACGTTGGACGTTATTATTTCGTGATTGGAATGTCATCTTAAGACACCATTTTTAAATTTGGTCGAAACGGCGTTGTTAAAATATTAATAGAATACGTACACAATCACAACATGACCAAATAATATTCAACAAAAAGACTAAGCTCGATGTATCACACGTGATTTACAGTGCCGACTGGCATTGCAGTCGAACAAAATTTGTTGTTTAATTTCACGCATTTTCTCTCCTAATTGTGGTTACAACAATTAGAGATTTGGATGAGTGGAATTTGCATAATTGAATGTATGCCTCATTCTGAAGGAAAAAAGTTTTCAACAACGTTTTATTTTTATTTTGAAGATGAAACCCTCAGAAAATAAACATCAAGGTCTCTAATTGGTGCGTTAGTTTTAAAATTTTTAATGTGACAGTGGTAAAAATACCACGGGTATATTGACTAGTGCGTCTTTTATTAACAGCCCCTTTACATCTCACCAAAGGTCCCTTCCTCCCTGTACCAATACTGGCTAATGTTAGGAAAGGGAGCGAATTTACCACGATGGTTATGGCCTTGTCTGACCCTAATTATCTTGTCTAGCATTATTCGCCAATACAAGTCATTCCTACTACATTTGAATTTGCATTTGGGATCAATTCGCCTTCTTGTCTACTTGTTTATTGTTTGTTGTGTCGGTTGTATTTTTCTTCTTAAACCAGAATTTCGGCTAGTTAAGAAATTATAAATTAAATTGCACGTAAAGGTGATACCTACAATATTTTCCTCACCGATCTCTCCTGCAAGTCATGTTCGTTGAAAATACTGAGTATACGTACAACCAATACTCAGGTTTGGTGAATAGCCAAAATGTATTCCATAAAACGTGTTCAGATAATCACTTACGTAACGAACAGAAGTTTGAAGAAAGAAACTCATATGAAAAGAGAGAGAGGAATGCAGAAATTACTTTTCGGTCTCGGTGCAGACTTACAAAGAGAAGTTGCAAAGTTTAAATTATCAACGCAAATAAAGTGGAAGAGATTCGTTAAAAATTCCAGAAACGAGATTCTCCGACGTTTTCTGAAAGGTCGGTCGCGTTTATCAGGCAGATGTAATTTCCTTTCCAGCCTTGTGATATCATACTTAGGCGGAGGACGATAAATTCTAGATAGAGTAGTGAATGTGAATTAAATTAATCTATTAAATTGGTTCGAAATAGGTTCAATGAATAAATTGGGCAAATATAAATTGACCAAATAGCAGATGTGATACATACACGTATTCATTACCCTGGATGGTTTTACCCTTAGTGAACTATAATAATTACGACTATAAATGTTAACCCACGTTTCTTAGCGTTCTCCTTCACTCAATCAAACTGTAAACGGTTTAATTTCATTAGTCAATAATGCTTGAGTACCTTAAAAAAACCTTTTCTTCGAGCCGAAGTGAAAAACCTCATAGGAAACTAATACTTAAAATATTCGTTACTTTAAAAATCATGGTAAATTTACATTCAGCTGAGAATGTGTTCAACACACACTTATAAAGGGTGTTTTAAAACTTTCTACTAATAATTCAGGAAGTTGTTCCTGAGGTTAAAAAACAAAAGCTGGCACTCAAACATGTGGTTTTATATTGCTCCATTTTCCGTTTGTATGTCTGTATGTTATATGTTGTATTGTTATATGTATCATAATTTAGGATACAATTGAAATATTAACCTAAATGTCTTCACATAAATTATTCTTATGCAAGAATAATTTTAATTAAATTAATTATTAAAATTAATATCATGAAAGATTTCAGCACATATTTATATTATTTCAGTACACTATTTATATATAGATATATAATAAAATATTACACTGAAGAACCTCTGAACGGATTTCTTATCAAAATAACACGTGGAGATGACAGGTAAGTTCCATTTCACTTTAATGACGCTATTTCAGACAAAGCGACTGTTTGTGCTTTTACAATGCGCCACGATTACTTTCTCTTCCCCGTAAGGTATCTACTTTTGTTATTATCACACATAGAGATTGTTTAGGTTCTTTTTAATACCTACTAAAATAAATCTGATAGGGTAAGGAGCTTTGGACAAGTACCACCAAAGTGTCCTTCAGAGTAAGATCAATAGTAAAAGTGTTTTATGGATTATTACAATTTAATATTTAAATCAAGTTTTCAGCTATAAGGTTCATGGTTAGAAAGTATCAACGGTTTATAAGTTCATGAAAATAAGTTACTGACACCTTCTCATGACGTTATCTTCAAGCACTTCACCTAATAACTTAATCTGTATAACTGACGAAATGTTGAGAATAGTTGTAGATTTGTTTGATGGTATCAAACATAAACATTAACGTACTTATTGTGGTCATAAGCTACATCATCTATTGGCTTCATAAGTAAGATAAAATACCAGTTTTACAAGTTTGTTTATACTAATCACTGTTCACTGGCTGGAATAACATCTTTGCCAGCAAAGGAAACAGGTAATTTATCATTGTGCACTGTGCAGCTTCTTTAATTAGACAGAGTAGACTGAGAATACAATAGGTTAGTATAACCTAGGAAACTGCTTGAAAACTATAATTAACTGCCGTTTTTTATAAAGTAAATAAAATATATATTACAAGAAAACTAAATATTTGTAATAAACTTCCATTTAAACACTATTGTTATTTTTACGAGTGTTACATATATTTGTATATATTTATTATTATATGTTAAAAGCGATTTAAATAGATGCAATAAAGAAGCAAGCAGTCACCATCGATAACTGAATATTATAATAGGTTTTAATTATAAAGCAACAAACCAGTTAAAATGCTGCATAAAAATAAACAAATAACAAAAATAATCTTAAACTATCCATAGAACACATTTATATACAAATATTAAAGTAACCGGCTATGTCTAAATCAAAAACTAGATTAAAGTTAAAACTTAAAAAGTTCAAGGGGCAGTGACCTAAAAGCCCATATTAAAAACCTTCAAAAATACACATTACAAACTACGTCAGAAAAAAGTATTTAAAGAAAAATTTTAATAATATAGATTCAAAAGTGAATGTGTTAATATTATAAGCATAATATTAAAACTAGATAGTAGGTAGATACATTTGTTATGGTGAAAAATGCACAAATACATTAATTGCAGTTCCGCTAATATAAAACTACGCAGTGTAGAAATATATTCAAATTGTTTTAATTTTTCACCGGTAGCATTCCAGATGAATAGTGTTGTTTGAAAAAAAATAGTTTAAGCTTACTCTATTAGTCAAGAAAGATATATTGACTTTTACGAAGATTACCTTGCAACTAGTTGAGCATGAAACTCAGCTTACCTGAAAACAGAAATATAATCGTTAGATAATACAGTAGGGATAGTAGATACAATAGGCAAAACATTTAGATTACAAAGAAGTAGGGTAAAAGCAATACTAAACATTATATCACAACTAAATCCAAAATCCAACCCGACTTAGGTAACTCATTCCTTGTTTTAACAAATATTTGCCTCTTTACTTTTCTTTTTTATCGTTTGACATTATTTTACATGGACTAAATATTTTCTTTAAATACATGTCTAAGCTATTTTAATGATAATTGGGTAATCTTCTTCGACTTCGAAATTTAAAGCGATGAATTATGTCAAAAAAAAAGACTCGACGTACAGTGGAAGTTACAAAACAATTGTTGCTTACAAATATTTATTTTCATGCGAGATTATACAGGGTGTTCAAAAAAGGTGGGGACATAATTTACGTAGTGATTCCTTGGGTCAAAATAAGCAAAAATGTTTTATGTATATGTCCTATCTCCTTTCGTTTAGCGTCTGTCTGTCTGTATGTGTTTTTTACAAAAAAAGTCATAACTCCTTAACGGTTTGAGCTACAGCGTTGATATTTTGCACAAATGTTCATCTTATTGGCCGCTTTCTTTGTGCAAAATGTGAATAAAAACTCTTTAACCGTTTCAAAATGGCGGTTATTTTAAATATTTGGCGCCAAATTTCACGAAAGCCGTTAATTTTACCAAAAAATTTCAAGATACATAAAATTTAGTAAATTTTATGGAGATTTCAACGATATCTTATTAAACTTATTTTGGACGAAAAAAAATAGCGGAGAAATTAATTTCTTCCTTGCTATACCTACAGTTTTTCTCCATCTAAACAATGTTAAAACTATAACAAATATCATTAATAAAATTTATTTCTCCGTTATCCGTTGTCCAAACTAAGCTAAACAAAAGGCCAAACACACACAAGGCTAAGACCAAAGGCCAAAAGCCAAAGGCCAAAGCCAAAGGCCAAAGGCCAAAGGCCAAAAACCCAAAGCTTAGGCTTAGGCTTTAGCTTAGGCTTAGGCTTTGCTAAAGGCTAAGGCTAAAGGTTGTTGGGCTGGTTGGGGGGGGGTTATACTAAATTTATTAACATCCAATCAAGAAGTAGCTGCAAGGCACATTAAATTTACGGAAAATCTATTCCTCTAAGGTATATTTGAAACATTTATGAGACTGTGAAAGCGACAACTTTGGCATATTGTTCGACGATGGCAATGAAGCAGAATTTATTACAAAGGTTAACTCACTCTGATCTGGTAAAGTTCGTAATATAAATATACGACTTTTTTCTTAACAAATATTTTTTTATATTATAGAAATCGGCAATAAAAAGCCGAATTCTAAAATTTCAAACTTCATTTTTGGTGTTGAGGCTCAGAATCACTGTAAAATGTAACTAAAAACAAAATTAAATTATCTTTTCTCCGTCGAAGTGATCCAGATATCATATGGTAATCGGATGTGAGTATTTACTAGCATGATTACAAAATAAAAATGTTTTTGGCCAAGTTAAATGTTTTCGCTCGTAACCGTTGTGTTTCATGTAAACTTGTATAAAACTAATGAAGACGTCAGATGAGTGATTACGTTCTCGTGGCCTAAAGTTGAAGCTCTAATGGCTTCGAGGTCACGTGGCAGCCAGTAGGGTTTCCCGAATATGGATCACCTCGACAGAAAAAGAGGTAATTTTTCTGAAGTCAAACCTTACTTTTTGTAATTTCGTACAATTAAAATACAGAAGTTAGTCGTGGACCTACGATATTCCATGCTTGACCCAGTGTACCACAAGTACATACACTAGTTATACTATCACAAATAACTCTAGTTATTTGAAACTGACTAGTACATTGAAGGCAATTTTAACTAAAAGATAACTAGTAATTATTTAACTACTAGTAATTATTATGCTACTTAGGAAATTATTATTATTTGTATTTATAAATAATAATAATTTTCTAAGTAGCATGATACGTGTTGTTACAACTAGACAGGATAAATAAACTACGTCTCACAACACTATAAAGTATATTTACACGTATACTGTAGTTACATACAAGACGGTAAATATACACAAAAGATGGTACAAGGCAACTCAGCAAATTCTGATTAGGCCTGATGATGACCGCTGTAACTGGTTGAAATTGATCGCCTTGTACCATCTTTTGTGTATATTTTACCGTCTTGTATGTAAGTACAGTATAACTGTAATATATTTTGTGGTGTTGTGAGACCAAATAATAATAAATTAGTAGGTTTCCATAAAAAATCACGTGAAAACAAAAGAAAACGAGTTCGCACGCAGCACGCTGACGTGAGGGAAGTCAATTTCCACAAAACAACTTTTAAAACTCAAAATCAGTGGAAAAATATACATTTATTCCAATTTTTATTAAAATCTGAAAACTGTGATTTTTTGGCTGTTCTGATGCTCCTGGTTTCATTTACCTGCAAAGCTGGGAATACAATTTTGCCCATTATAATGTTAGGAGAAGATCCAGACAGGCTCGAAAGTAGGCGTGAGGTTGCTGGGGATGATAAAAGTACTCTAACAAAGGAATAACAGGCTTTTCTAGTGTAAAACCCCCATAAGACAACGTACTGTGTTTAGTCGAACCACATTTTCTTTAATAACTCGGTAAATATGTATGGTAGAATATCGAGAGAGGGCTTAAAACTTTCGCCTCACTAATTCCCATCTTTTTACATGTATTAATTTTACATACCGGGCTTTTTTGACACTTTTTGGGCCTAAAAACTCGAAATTTGAAATATTAATCCCCAAAAAAGGGGTTTAGAGTTTTCCGATTGTTTTGCCCAACGAACTTGTCCAACTGATTGCATAAAGGAAATAAAGTAAATCGGACAAAAAATGCGACCGCTAGAGTGCAAACACACACATATATATATATATATATATATATATATATATATATATATATATATATATATATATATATATATATATATATATATATATAACCGTGCGGGTCATGCTAATAGTTCACTTTCCAAAGGAAATTCACTAATAAGAATCTCACAAATAGTACACGATTTTGGTTCCAAAGTAGTGTAAGAATATAACCACACAAAACATGATGGAACCAATTGAAAAATCAACACCACAGCAACAGCGTTATCGGTATTACAACACAACTACGTCATTTAACAATAAAAAACAACTTACTGTAAAAAAATTCAGAAAGAAAAAACATACTGAAAAGTAAAATGTAAAGATAAATACAATTTTCTTCCAATAAATAGTGAATTGCACCCCATAACAACTAAAATTACACCGATAAAACTAAATTTAAAACCTAGATCAACGCACCTTTGTGATTATAAAGTTAAGCTATAAAGTTTTTAATATAATACATTTATAAATTTGTACGTATAAATAACATCAATTCCACAATTGTGTTTGCAGTAAAACGTCTTTTAGTCGTAATTTTCACATAAATTCCATGTTTCCCTTTCTATGAATGAGGGATATTTATTTTCCCATATGGTTATAAACCAAAGATTAATGGCGTTTCTAATATTCTTGCTGCCCGGATCGCAACTGCGACCCAATTTTTATACGCTCTAAAAATGTTACAAGGAAGTTACAAAACAGTTAAAAATAAACTATTTAGATCTGTTACACCATATCACAATTATGTATTTTGTGTATTATCTGTTTGCACATAAATCACACTTAATTTTGTAATAAATGTTACGAATTGAATGACGTCTTCATACCTTTAAATAAATAATTCAATTACTTCTCAATTAAATTGCATTATTTGTAAGGTTTTACAACAAAGTCATGATGATTTTGTTTAAAATTTATAAAAAATCGCAATATTTGCCAATTGTAAATAATATTTAATCTCTTAATAAATCAGATTAAAAGTTGTAAATTAAAATACGTATTTTAAATGTTATTTAAACAAATTATTGCGTGATGTTTTTAGATAAATATAATTTTAAAACTTATTTAACTTTTTAATACAAAAATCTTGTTTTTAAATGTTAGCGTAAGTATAATAGATCACTCTGAACCTGTAGTCTATATTTAGCTTCACTACAGGAAATGCAGTTTGTTTTCTCCAAGAAACGTGAGGAATTTATTGCACGTCAGGTCAATGTGATCAAGATAAATGTATCGAGTGGGTATCAATCAAACAGTTTGACACAAAACCATGTATATGTCTCCCCAGGGTGGTTTGATGTATGGCGGAATGTCCTCGTGTACGTTTCATTTAAAGATGGATAGCGTAAGCGCCGCTCCGGTACAACTACACATGTCGATTACAACTAGTTTAGTTTCAATAGTTTTACAAAAAACCTTTGAAAAAACTCCTTGGAAAACATAAGTTTATATAATTTCCATGCAGAACATATGTAGTAATTATCAGGTTTTGCAAAATTCCTGATAGACAGGATTAGACAGCTTCTTTCTAAAGATTCACTTTCGCAAAGCAACATGTTTTGAATGTATTTTACTTATAACGCTTAAACTTTACGAAGATACGTGATCAGCTTGATTATCAGGCACATAAAACGAATGTATAATACAATTTCTCTTTTGACACTAATAGTGACAAAAATATGACTTCTAGTAAAAGTGTTCCTTTATATTCCGAAACAAAAGCAAAGTTAATTTTGCTCGTTAGACTCAAAATCAACTTCGCTTGAAAGCGATTGGTCGAAAGTCCAAGTCTTACAAACGAGTTCTAAGATACCGTAGTTTCTTAGCACGTGCTCTAAATAGTGAAAACTTTAATCAAATCTTATATTTACATCAGCCGCTTTACTTAAAAGTATATACTTCTTTAAAAAAAAATTAATCCCAGGGAGATGTTTTTTTGCTATGCGGTATTTAAATTATTCTAAATTTCTAACAAGAAATAAATTAAAAGTAAAGATACATTAGTATTTGCAGGGAAAATTAACTCATATTAAGAATTGAAAGTTAAGACTTGAATATTTATGTTCCGACAATTAACAACCTATCAAGTTACTTCAATTATCAAACTTGAGTAAGCCGTATTAGTACTAATAATAACGTTTCTGGCAATTTTATGCTTACTCCAACTTCTTAATACCGATGAAGATGTCAAAAATGGCGTTTAAACGTTTAGGAAAAACTTTATGTAAGCATGAAATTGCCAGAAATGTTTTTATTAATATTAATATCAAGTTATACTTTAGGTGTTAAAAAAATCCATTGAAACAGTCTTTCATTTGGTAGTATTTCAACGTTTCTATGTAAACAAATGATATTAACACTGTGTAGTGTGTTTACAAACAACCTATTAAAAGTGAAACAAAATGAATAATCAAAACTAGGTACTTTAAAGACAGCGAATTCCCTACACTGGATAAAATTTCTTCTAAAATCGGGTACCATATTAGCTACCCTCGTTCGAGGACACAATCGAAATCAAATTTCTCCAACACTGTTGTTTGTTCCTACAAACACTTTGCGGGGCCTTTTAGTAATTTCATTTTAACGTAGTCTTTAAAACTAACGTAGTCTTAGTTATGATCATCTGAGGATTACACAGGATGGCTCAATAATAACAACTAAATCGTTTTATCATACACAATGTTCAGCTATCAGTCAGTTATTGGTAAACAATTTTAATCGAGCGTATAAAAACAAATCGTAAAATATATTTCACAAATCTCCATCATTGTTAGGTAATCCATTTGTTAACATTGACTAATGTTACATTTACGGAACGCGAAATCCTATATTTAATATATTTTCTCTATGTACTTACATTATACGTACTGGAATTAGTAAATATAAAAATAAATGTATTATCAGGCAACAGTTGGAAGGTATGTTTATATGAAAGCTCTCAAAATAACATGATTCTATCTTGTTTGCGAATCGCGTTCAGGCTCTTGAAGAAACCTTCCGAATAGAAAAGAAACATTTCAATTCAACCTTCTATTCTCTGTGTACTCTCACAGAATAATGATCTACCCGGGACGTTTTACTGGGGTCAGCAAGAAAACAAGGATGTAAATTAAATCAGTATTGAATTAGTTTTCGTTCTTCATAACAACATTGAAAATCAAAACGACTTGTACTACGGACTCGTAATTCATACTCGCTAGTGGACGTTATTTATAAGGAAAGTCAAGGTTTGCCTACTCGCATCCATATTGACGTATTTAATTCCATTTGTTTGTTTATTATTCTCAACAAGGGGGACGAGTTTTGCTCATCGCCTCTCATGCATTGAAGGCGCGGGCGGTTGTGATCAAACAATACGGGTTAATTAGACGTGCTATAAGATCTGACTCGCGTGATTTACTAGGTCATTCCCTTTCTGTCGAAAATGATTAACCTGGGGCAACAAATGACAATTGCTGCCCTAAATGTGTAGACAAAATAAATTAAATATGGGATTTCGCGTTCCGTAAATGTAACATTAGTCGGTGTTAACAAATTGATAACCCTTCTCAAAATTGTTCTAAACTCAACTCCGCCCTTAAAGCCTTCTCTTACATAATGAAACCCTATGGTCATTACATCACCATAAGCTAAACCAAAGTGGCGCTGTGTTCATTTTCCCCGCGGCGAAACCTTTTTTGTTAATAAATAGGCGTGACTGATTATGTAACACAGAAACGTATTTGTCGGTCCCTGACTCAACTTCCATCGTGAAGGTAATTTTAGAGAACATTTAATAGTGACAAAAATAATCACATTCGAAAGAGTTTCTACAGTAGAGCCTCCACGTCGTACATTCTGTGACAGATAGTCAATGGTTTTTAATTGTAAAATCAATTAATACTTTTAACAAACGAGATACCCTAACGCGTAATGCTACAATTAAAAAAGGCATCTCATGCAGAAATACATTATAATATGGAAGCCATTTTGGGTAGTAGGTCCTATATACAATTATTGCGATTCTTACTTGGAGACAGTCTTGGGGATTACTATAATATCAGGTTCCTTCGACGTAGATGCACATTTCCTTTTTCATATGTGTAGGCTACATGTGCAGGTCTAAGTTTACAAATTACTGTAATAGTGTACAATTAAAGTATCGTTACATATCATCGGCTTTGTTTGATCTGGGACATTGTTTGTTTTATTATTTGGTTTAAATGAAATGGATCCGTCAGTAATGTTTGCTTTGGGTAGTGATTACATAACGAACAAAAAGCTGCAGTTTGTCAATATGAACATTTCGAATCGTTTGTTATTACAGTCAGCGTGGTCATTTTACTTTTACAATGAAGAGTAATTAGAACAAAAAACAAACATTTGTTTTCAAATAATAGTCAGCACTTTAATATTTTATCGCATAAAACTATTTAAGCTCTAAAAAGTGCATCTTAACGAAAAGAGGTTCTACTGATTCCACATGTGAAGAAACAAAATAATTTAGTGATTAAAAATCTATTCATGTTGAAGCCTTCCGGAATTGTTTTATTAATATAAACAAGTTAACATACCTTGACGTTCTTATTTAAAGTTTTTATAATGGCTACGTGCTAGCTAAAACTATAGTCAAAATTATGTTACTATAATGAATTGCTCACGTCAAGGTATGTTAACCTGTTTATATTAAAAATCTAAGCGAAAACTAAAATAGGTTTCAACAAAAGATATGCATATAAGAAAATTAGAAAGAAAATAGTTATTGTTTTGGCTTTTACTCGAACTGGAAATATATTTGGCGAGACAGCGATAGCAAAATATATTGACAACATAAAGATTGTATAAGCTATGATTGCATCTGCCATAGTTGAAATACATAATCAACAACTTTGGAGAAACCTTTATGTATTTAAAATCACTTAAACAATATCTCGATGTCCCTAACATCTTTCTGAAGACAAGTAATAGTGTTAAACGTGTAGAGCATAGTGTTACGAAGTAATAGTTCGAAACATGTAGATCAAGTGTTAAGAAATAATAGAGTGAAACGTGTAGATCGAAGTGTTAATAAGTAATAGTGCGAAACGTGTGGAGCATAGTGTTCAGAAGTAATAGTTCGAAACATGTAGATCAAAGCGTTAGAAAGTAACAGAGTGAAACGTGTAGAGCGTAGTGTTCAGAAGTAATAATAGAGTGAAACGTGTAGACCGAAGTGTTAATAAGTAATAGTGTGAATCGTGTGGAGCATAGTGATCAGAAGTAATAGTTCGAAACATGTAGATCAAAGTGTTAGAAAGTAACAGAGTGAAACATGTAGAGCGTAGTGTTCAGAAGTAATAACAGTGTGAAACGTGTAGAGCGTAGTGTTCAGAAGTAATAGTGTGAAACGTGCAGAGCACGGTGTTAAGAATAATGACAGGGCGAGGCTGGGAGGCTTAATGAATTCCTAGAGAACCCTCCGTTGCCGCCAGCTTCAGTTGAAAATTCACGAAACTATTTAACAACTTTGCCCCACTATTGTCCGCCGCAAGGTACAATATTACTTTAATAATCCACTAACTCAACAGGAGGACGAATGCTAAATAAATATTTTTCTTCCACAATGTTTTCTATTAGCAAACAAATTATATTTTCAATGAAAATTTATAATTTTGGGTTTGAATGTTCGACAGTTCGAGTACCTACGTTCGATTATTTTGGATATTGAGTATTTCAATTTAATAAAAAAGTACATCTTACAAATTACTTTGATACCAAAACAAATCCTCACTGAGAAAATAATAGTATTGATTATATTTAAAAGTCTTAATTTTCCAAACTTATAAATGTTAGTGATTTCCAAGAGACAATGGCCACTTACAAAAAAATTATACTATGTAAGTTAGAAAGTAGAAGTACTCAGTAATAAATAACAAGTACCGTCGGTAATTTAAGGATATTTTGAGGATCCGAACAGTCATAATGTACATTACTTTCCTATATTGGTAAAAAATATTTAAACAGATGACAAATCCTTTGCTTAAAACTCGTTGGTGATGGTGAGTTTATATTACTTAAGAAATAATACGGACACGTGTCATCACTGTCTGAGAAAAAACAGGATTCACGAATTATTATCCCAGTCGATTAAGGTTTTGTCGGGGAAAAAATTAGGGTAAAGCTGAATTTTGTACCAACGATAGACCACTACCAGAGGAACATTTTTACAAAAGTCCCCAAAAATCCCCCTGGAGCTTCGCCCCCCAGCCCCTCTTCAAGGTTCAAAATGTCAATATTTACAAAACAGCTATTATCTATGTTACTAATTATCGGATTGAGTTCATTCATTTGTTGTTCCTCGCCAATTTAAGATATTATATGGAAAAATAGAATTTTACATTAAATATTTTGATTTTTTAACAATATACTCCATTAAAAGTGGTTTTATGTCAAACACTTTACATTACAGAAAGAGCCACTCTCTTACGAGTCTACTGATATACGATTATATGGGGTTGTATGTTATGCTAAGGCTGGGGGGGGGGGAAAGCAAAGAGGTCGGCACCCCGCGGTAGCCTAATAATAGTGAGTTAAAGTGTTAGTCATATACTATGTCTTGATCCAGTCCAGTGAAATGGTACTTTTCTCGTGACAAAATTCCTGAAGTTTTCTTCTTACCGGTTCCGTATGTTTTTTGAGGTGCTGAATAATTTGATGTGTGCCACTTTGAGAAGGGTCGGCTTCACTGAGAAAAACTCAAAAAACCTTAAATATTCTGCCCTTGATTTTAGTTTTTTTCACATATATCTCAAAAACTATGCATTTTATCGAAAAAATATTAGAATATGAAATTAAAGGAGACAAAATTCCCTACAATATTTGTATGTTAACTTTGTTTTTTATGGCAAAGAATTTAGGAGTTAGAGCACGCTGAAAAGAATAAACTTTTAGGACCATCTAGCCAAAACGAGAGAAACGCCCTCTCACATATTCCTATTTAGCGAAAACAGTCTAGTCTCACTATATCATGCAAGAAAATACGTTTTAAAAGGATTTTTGGGGACTTTTGTAAAAATGTTCCTCTGGTAGTGGTCTATCATTGGTACAAAATTCAGCTTTACCCTAATTTTTTCCCAATTTCACCATTTTTAGTTCTTTATTGACTGGGCTATATCTTCAAGTGAGAATATGCCTAAAACATAACAATATTAAACAATATTTCCTCTATATTTTGACTGCCTAACAGTTCTCTGTGGTTTAGCTTTATTGGGTACTAGCTGTGTACCCGTCCTTCGTACGGGTTGTATATAAATGGTAGACTAACTAAATCAAATAACAATCAACATTATTTTACAATATTATAATTAAATTTTACACGTTTAATGTACAATTGAATTAAAGTTAACGAAATATACTGTCAGATAGTTCGGGTACTATTGCTAAGTCAAGGAACTCTGTCGGGTAGTAAACGTCATGTGGTTTGCGACTCCAAATCGGCACAAGTAATACTTTGGATTCGCTTTTAGAAATAAAAGAACTCAAGTACAAAAAAATAAAAAAATATCCGTGAGGAGAGGAGGGGGGGCAAAAATAAAAATCGGGGGGAGAGTGAAAAAATAAAATCGGGGGGGGGGGCAAAAATATAAAATGGAGGGGGGACATAAAATAAAAATATCAAATCGAAGAGGGGGGGATCAAAATATAAAATGGAGGGGGGACAACATAACATAAAAATATAAAATCGAAGAGGGGGGAGCAAAATGTTAAATTGGTGGTGGGCCAAAGTAAAAAATCGAAGGGGGGAGAAAAAATACAAAATCGGGTGGGGGGCAAAAATATAAAATGGAGGAGGGACAACATAAAATAAAAATAAAAATCGAAGAGGGGGGAGCAAAATATTAAATTGGGGGTGGGGCAAAGATAAAAATGGGGGGGCAAGTATATAACATCGGAGCGGGGCGAAAAAATATAAAATTGGATGGCGAAAAATATAAAATGGAGGGACAAAATAAAAATATAAAATCGAAGTGGGGGGGGCAGAAATAAAAATCGCGGGGGGAGCAAAAATATAAAATCTGGGGGGAACATAACATTAAAATAGAAAATCGAAGAAGGGGGCAAAAATATAAAATCGGGGGTGGGGCAAAAATAAAAATTGGGGGGGAGAAAAAATATAAAATCGGGGGATAGGGGGATCAAATATATAAAATCGGGGGGGCAAACAAATATAAAATCGGAGGGGGGCAAAAATATAAAATGGGGGGGCATAAAATAAAAATATAAAATCGGGGGGGGAGCAAATTATAAAATCGGGAGGAGGCAAAAATAAAAATCGGAGGGGGAGCAAAAATATAAAATCGGGTGGGGGGCAAAAAATATAAAATGGGAGGAATATAAAAGGGTGGGGGCAATAATATAAAATGGGGGGGACATAAAATAAAAATGAAAAATCGGGGGCGGAGCAAAATATAAAATCGGGAGGGGGCAAAAATAAAAATCTAATGGGGGAGCAAAAATATAAAATCGGAGGGGGGCAAAAATATAAAATGGGGGGACATAAAATAAAAATTAAAAAATCGGAGGGCAGCAAAATATAAAATCGGGAGGGGGCAAAAATAAAAATCGGAGGGGGGAGCAAAAATATAGAATCGGGTGAGGGGCAAAAAAATATAAAATCGGGGGGGGGGGCAAAAATATAAAAGGGTGGGAGCAAAAATATAAAATCGGAGGGATATAGGATGTATCGGTAAAAATTTGTTCTGTGGAAATAAGAATAGACCACAACCAGATGAAGCCACGTTAATATTATAGATCAATAGCTAGCTGACGTACCCGTTCTTCGCACAGGGGTTTTCTCTACCCGTTCTTTAGTCAATGCAATTTGCATTTATTTAGTTAGCTTGAAACAGCTGTTCTTGCTTCTGCTCTTTAAGCTGTCAAATGGATGTATCCAAAGCTGTTCGCATTACAGTTTCTGAATGTTTACTTTATTCTGAAATGTGTACATTGAAACTTAGGACGTTCACGGGGCGTAGCCCTAAGGGATTTTAAGGAAGTGAATAGGCCACCCATGTGTTCCATGGGTTCAAGATCTGCCTATGTGTAAAGTTTCAGCCCAGTTGGTTCAGTAGTTTTTGCGTTTACCCGGAACATCAGACAGACAGCCAGACAGACAGACAGACAGAAACCACCTCTTCTTTATAATATTATAGATTTTTCTAGCTTTGCCTGGATTGTGCTCCTAATTCTCCGTGAAGTTCTGTTATGGTCTAGGCATCTCACCTGAAGACAAGATCAGATTCCAGATTCCGAAACTCCGTGAAAATTTCTTTCACATTTAGTGACAAGAAATGTTCCAACAAACTTCAAAAATAAAACTAAATATATTACTTCAAACGAAAGAGCCAAGACGATTCTAGTATTCTTTTACAGATGGGTTTTAACTTAATTATATTCCGAATTGTGTTTTTTTCCAACAGGGCCTTCAATCGCAGTTTCAATTTATAACAGCCACTTGCTTTACAACCAGCTGCAGTCCCCGACTCAAACATGGATTGCAACAGTTGCGCGCTGTTACTGTGGCGAACCTGTGACTGTGGCGAATCTGTTACTCGAGGGAACATTTCATAACCTCCAGGTACAGAAGGTCAAGGTCCTCTTTTATTTAAACTTAGTAGTTTGGCTGTTTCAAATCGTCAATTTACTTATTTAGAATGTTTTTAATTTAGCTGTTTCAGAAAGTCAATGTACGAAAATGTTGTATAAATAAATTAGATGTAAAACAGCTAGTTTCAAAACGTAAAGCTTCACGACGTCCAGGTCAGTGTAACTCACTCGCTTATAGTCCACTTGGAGATAAAGCAAATATTGGAATCAGTTGATCCGCAAGCCATGTTTTAGTTTTTATGCAGAATACACAACGTAAAGTGTCAGAACGTCAAGTACAGTCTGATCTATATACACCACAGCCTGTATAAATCGTTATACAGCCAGCAACCAAATTCACAGTAGCCCAGAAAAGTTCTGACGTTGTATGTACATGTCGTTGTGTACTTGACATTGTGAAACAGATGTATTTACAATTAATTTAAAAGGAGTGGATCCTGATTTGGTTTGGAGTAAAATTACATTCAGCGTTTACGGTTATAACAAATACTACCTTGACGTTTTGAACCTTTACGTTTTGAAACACCTCCGTTTTTAAACTGCTTTATAATAAATAATACCTTTATGTTTTTAAACTGGAGGTCTTGAAAACGGCAATATTTTACATTTAAAATAACTGAGACTTGACTTTCTGAACCGATACGTTCTGAAACCTTGCATTATTTTAAGGTTACGTTATGTACCTTGACGTTGTGAAACGGACCCTTCCTCAAGTAATGCACCCTTCCTCAAGTAATACACCCTTCCTCAAGTAATGCCCTTCCTCTTCGACCACCTGGTCCTTTCACATTTAATTCCCATAAGCTTTACAGTAAACCTTTCAGGGGGGATTGGAACAGAATCATAAATGATTTCAAAACGTGATATCGGTGTATTACCACCGTTCTGCCAAATTTGAGCAAAATTAGTGCGTTATTGCGTAGTGAAGCACCAAACAAACAAACGTTCTGATTATTATGTAAACAGGTAGGGATGATGTCGGTTGAACAGTGTTGGTAATTACAAGAAGCTAATTCATAAAGGTTATATCATAATATGTATTAATAGGGCATTGCATCTTTTATAATAAACTAAGGATATAAATTATCTTAATTGGCGATTACTGTTAACTATGAATCATGATTAAAAAGTAAATATTAAATAATATTAACTTAAAATACACTCACATGTACTAAATAAAGTCTACATATATGATGTAACGTTTCTAAAGTCAAGTATTAAGAAATATGGATTTTAATGGTTGATAAAATGTAAAATTGTCAGATAAATTACATTTTTAGACATAACTCATGAGTCTCATGAGTATAATTTGTTTAGGAAAAGCTTCTCCTTCCTTCGTGTTTAAATTTGCATGCAAAGCTCCAACGCCAAAACACATTTTATCTCAGATAAGACGTGTCCAAGTAAACTACCAACATTTCCATATAAACTAGTTCGACTTGCTTGCTCACCCATAACTTACCTTTGTTAGTTTATTTTTTCTACCCAAGCTTTTTCATTATTAAAAGGGTATATTGAACATATACAGGCTTAAAACAAAAACCTTCATAACTTCGGGATATGATTAATTATACACAAACAAAGGTTTCTGTGAAGGTATTTCCAAAAACGCTTAGGTTTCCGTCCATCACGTGTCTGTATGTGTTTTTTACATAATTAATCATAACTAATTCTAAGGTAACTTCAAATTCCTTACCAAGTATCTTTTTGTACTATCACAAAATGGTGGCCAATTATTGTTTTTGAAGCTTTATATCTTAAAAACCATAATAATAATAATTTGATTTGCCAAAAAACAATTATAAATTGTGTAGGATTTTACAAAAAATATCTTGTCTAAAAATGCTGCAGCTTAAATTTTCTACTTTTAGCGAATTTCCCCTATAGGGAAGAAGCTATTACCGTAGCATGGTAAGAGTTAAGCCCAAAACCATGATAACTTTTTGTTTTGAGGTCCCCAGATGCCAAAAACAATATTCGTTCAAATTTATATACATGTATATATACATATATATATATATGTGTGTGTGTCCGTTAACACGATAACTTGAGTAAAAAAGTCTGATTTTGATGAAATTTGGCTCAAATGTGTAAAGTGACATTCATGACTTTAAGCAATCGGACCATGGGTTTATGGGGGTTTACAATTTTCCAAAACTCATTTTTGCAATTTTCACCCTAAAATGTTTAAAAACTTAATTTCGGTTCAGACCATTTTATAGAGCATAAACAAAATAATATGGTATTTTGAATCATTAACCTAGGTTAAGTGGTTGCGGAGAAAATCCAGAAAACGTGTTCAAAAAATCTCCCATGTTAATCTTATGGGAAAAAGGTTTTTAGCTTTCATTTTAATGTAAACCTCACATTTACTGTTATCAATCAGTTCAGCTCTACAAAACAATCATTATGGTGTTTAAATTGTGATTCTATGTCCAACCATTGCAGAGATATTCAAAGTGCTAAACACAGTACGTTGTCCAATGTTATCCTTATGCAGAATAATTAAAATTTTATATCTCGATTATTTCTGAATGTATGTTGTTGAAACTTGGCATGTGGCTTCACCTAGTACTGGTCTACTGATATTTGCATAAAAAAAGTTTTGCCAATTTCCCTGCAGCAGCAAACCTGCATACTCAGCCCCATGTTATTCTTATGAAGAATAAGTAAAATGCAATGTCTCCCTTAATTATTATGAACATAAATGAATAAAACTTGGTATGCAACTTCGACTGGTTAAGTTGTATTGATAATTGCATAAAAACACATATTTTGTGTTCCTTGTAGCAGCAAACCTGCATACTCAGCTTTCAATGTTATTCTTATGGAGAATAAATAAAATGCTATATATTCGTGTATTTTTATGAAACTTGGCAAGTGGCTTTATGTGGTAGTGAGAAACATATACATGCATTGGAAATTCGCTGAGTACGGAGGTTTGCTGCTACGGGGGTATTTCATGTTATCTTATTTTTTGTTATTTTTTCTTTTTAAAAAATTCATCCAATGAAAATAAATGATTCTTCATTATAATTTCTATGACTTTTCTTAATTCTGTTCTTCCGATTACTTCAATTTTGTGATTTTTTTAAATTTGATTTATGACTCTTACCATCATATATTGGGGTGAATTTTCATATGTAGTGGTTCTGTGAATTTGGTGTTAAACGATGAATTTTTTCTAGTGTGTTATGATTATGTTGTAATACTTTTATTTCGCTTCGTTCATTTACATATCATTTCAAAATGTCTATAATATAAAGTCCAAAAATTGTTATAATTTGTGTATTTTCAAAGAGTTTCCGACTTGGTTCGTCGTGTTTGGCATGCATATATCTGTATATTCAAATTTTAAGACACAAATTTATTTTGTAATATTATTTTATACCAACATCATTAACATCGGATGGTTACTAACTGATTTATTGCAATTTTCTGTGATGTATATTTTGAAATCACTACATACACATTTAGTAATATTCGTAGCAAATTAACATGTTTCTACTTGAAATCTGTAAGATTAATCAGTTATTAATGATCCGATCTTTGAGGTTTTATTTTTGAACGTCCTGTATAACCAAAGCGATCCACCATTGATCGAGTTTTTCTTTACTGTATAGTTTTACCCACTCGGCTTTCCAGTAAGTTCGCACACTATGGTAAAACATAGTTTTAGAAATAAACGTGTGTTCGCAATACTAAGACGTCAACATTTTTCTTTCAAATAAACTTAAAGACCTTCATTATTTCCAAAACTTGTCAGGCATCTGTGGTTTAAGAATCCACTTAATTCACATATTAAAGCTTACATATTAAAATCAATGTATGTGATTATATTATTTATTTACCTGTATATCATTCATTATCCAGGGTTTTTTAGCATTTTATTTAGCTATACATGTGAGTTTATAAAATAAAAATGTATTAATTCACGAAGAAATTAGCGAGCCTTTACCGAAGAAAACCTCGTTGAAGATTGGAATAGTTCCAGAACAGTTGCGCCGCCACCGGCGTTAATATGAGTGGTTTCTAGATAGCCTCGAGGAAAATTATCCCCCAGTCAATGAGCCAGAAATTAAAATTTCCTTATGTATTAATTTAATTACCAAATGTGTGTTTTTTATGTTTGACATTAGAATTACACCAACATCCTAAGTGAGTTTCAAATAGAGTAGGTGTCGAGGGATCAGCAAATCTACAAAAATTGTAGCATGTATGAACAAAAGTGCGAAGCGAAATTCAACTTGGGATATTGATTGTGTAATGAGCTTATATGTTAATGTACCAACAACAGTAAAACCTATTATTGCATATTCAAATGAGAAATTTGAAAGCCTTTATGGCGGAGCCACGAAGACAAGTAATTAGTAATCGCTGAACATCTAAGGGGTAATAACCTCCCCCCCCCGAGAATTAAAATTGATTCTATAGTCACTAAGTCTCGACGTTTCTAGAAATCTTTTGAAGTATTACATATCAAGACGCACCAATTCCTTTGTTTACACTTAGAATACGTCATTAAGAACAGCACGTTACATCATATTATTATAAAAGCTCCAACAAAGCAAAATAATCTTCATAAGATGCTTCATACGGTGTGTTAAAAGTAATATGAACGATGTTTCGAGTAAGTAGAGATTTATCTTCAAAGACAATTCCTCTCATTGCTGATCTAAGGTACTGAAATAAGAGACCTAAACAACTGAGACTAAACTCACGAGGAAAAATATCACTAATCGCGTCTAATTAGAGTTGTGAGAGACGGTTCTTAAGATCTTTGGATAATCCTTTTCATTCTTGACTGTTTCAAAGAATTCAGATTGGATATTATCATATTAAAAAATACAGAAGAATTATCTATAAGATTACTTTCTATTTGTTATACGTGCGAGGAACAACAAATAATTAATGGATTGAAAATTAATCATATTACAGATTCTGGCTAGTCAATGTCAATGATTATGTAGCAAACAAAAAATATTCGTAATATACAGTTGAACAAATTCAATTCATATATCTATAAAAATCAAAAATAAATGTAATCTTAAAACGTAGTTTTACAGGTTGAAACCATAACTACAGTTTACCTTTTTTTAGTTTGAATAAATAGTTAGTTTGAATATTAAAAAATTTCTAAAAACAAACAAAAATAATTGTCATTAATAAAGGCTTTTTATCAATTTTAATTTTTGTTCATATTTAAATATTTTATCTAACCACTTATTTGCAAAATATAAAAGACAGCGATGTGATTTTAAAATGCAGTAAACAACTTTGCATTTTTGCAATGATTATTGGGTACATATATTTCACTAGAAGAGCTACGAAATAATAATTTAACTAGTAAATCAGTATTTTGACGCTGCAAATAATAATTAATGCATATTAATACCCTCTGCTTTATAAAAAGTTTGTACCGTAGTTTGTAGGTTTTAATATTAAACGCAAAACTTCAACAGGCGCCTTATTTTATATTCAACGTGTTGGAGTAAACCGGTAAGATTTCCATGTAAACACTCGCAAACACTAGAGCAAACACTCGCACATAACTAAAGCAGCTTCTCCCCCAATATCGTTTATATCCACTAGAGTAGTGAACACTGGCTTTACCCGGGTGGTGCTCATTAAAGTATTTGCAGTGTTTTCATGTCCCAGCTATATTATTTAGAAGTCGTAAAAATAGATTTGATTCAGGGCGGTCACACTGGAAACTTCACCGTGGTCATGCAACTCAACTCGCATTGCGAAGTAAAACATTGTCAGCAATATCCAAGGTAATTTCGATTATATATTTCACCTTCAAATTGTACTAAACCATCCAAAAAACTTGACTCAACATTTTGTAGTAAGTAGTAATATGACCCGCAGCAATTCAAATTTAAGAAACTGGCTTTTCTGCTCGCATTTATAACTTTGGACTCTCAGCTTGGTCTATGGAAGCTTGTTCATTCAGTTAGCGGGACTTTGTGTATGGATATATATATAGCATTTGTTGCATGACAACTTTCACGGCGACGTTTCTCAGTGTGATCGCACATTCACGGGCTGAGGATGATCTGAGGCTAGCAATGTCTGTAACGAGCCATCTCGTGATGCTCACTTGTTGGCATCAAGTGGATCAAGTCCTGAATATTTTTTGATGTATATATATACAATGCATCGTTGAAAAAACGTAAGCGAAATCTGCGTCGTTGTTGTAATAGGCGTACTTTTTTCCGCCACATTTTCTCATCGGTCACTAGCTCGTTACCATATAAAATGGTGTTTTTGGATTACGACCTGTTCACGAAAACGGTTCCCTCAAAGTGTCACCCAAAACTTGTAATTATCAATATTATTGTATCTTCACGGATACTTCGTCCGTCACTGCACACGAACAACCCCGGGTTTACACTCGCGTAGTGGTTTCACCCTGAAGACGCTCATGAGAGATATAGGCCAAATTTCGTGTAAGCGAATAGTTCATAAACTAATAGCGCAATCCTGTCCAGAACCAGTACCAGTAAGTATGAGAGAAACGTGGCTCAATTGCGCAATACGCAACGCTTCGCTTTCGAAAGGAGGCTGAGCTTTGATTGTTATCCAGGTAAAGAAACATCCAAAACTTGATCATACCTAAAACTTGATCCTCTAACGGTAGGGGGACTTCCAAAACTAATCATGCGCGCCTTCGTGCCTGGCGATTCAAATAAAACTCAGCACTATTTATCACGCATTTGATGTTGTCGGGGAAGAACAAATCTCTCTGAGGATAACTGGCAGTTCTTGAATCACCTTTTCCAACTCTGTAACTAATATTCCTTTGGGTCAATTTTTAAAATTTAAAAGTACATGATTTTTGTCTTTGCCATAGACAAAATTGGACACTAAGATTTTTCTTAAAAACTGTTTAGTGAATAAACGGCTAATGGTAATAGCAATCTGAGAGACCTTCGGGAAGGAGTAGAATTAGTAAACAAATTTAATGTAGCACTAATTAATACTAGTTAGTTCAATACTTTAAATTGGAGGCTTCCATTCTTTGCATCAGGCTACTCTAACATGCTTCAATAATTAGGGAATACATCCCATTAGATAATGGATCGGTATAAACAACAAACCATTAAAATAGAAACAAAATTATTACTAAACAAAAACTGGATTTTGAAAGGGTGTTTAAATATTCTAGTAACTGGGCACTAAAGTTAACACAAGTTCAAGTGCACTTTAGTTGAAGGTGCTTAAGGGCACTAAGTAAACAAAACTACCTTGTCTATAACTACATTAGTTATTATTTGGTAGTTGTAGTTTAAATCTTCAACAGCTCTTTAGCTACTCTTCATAAATACAAAGTAACATAAATATAACAAATCATCAAATCAACCTCTTATATACTGAAAGAACGGAAAAGGTATGTTCGCTTGTAAATACATAAAATGTATTTTTGATTTTCAATCCAAAGTTTGAGAACAATACGTATAGAGAACACGAAAATATATCATAACAAATAAGCTATTATAATTTTAGAACCATTGATTTACAAATTACTTGGTAAAACTCCTCCAATTATTAAACCTGGTAATTGGATCCTCTCATGGAGTAAGCGCAGCGTAAAATTGTTAACAAACGCTCAGCCGCAACCCCGATGTTGTCTCTGACACATCATGTAGCCGCTCGGGAGAAAACGACATTTCCACCTTGTTGATTTTACGGTTTATTTTGTTGTTGACTTTTAAACGCAATATCATTTGATAATTATATTTAATATTTAAGTCTTGAAATCATCTATACAACTATTAATTGACACTTCGACGCTTTGCTGCGGCAAAATCATTTGAATCACGCCCCGCCAAGGTTCGATGATGTAGCGTCTGGCAGAATGGTTACTCAAGCATTATTTTAGCAGTACGCATTTTTTAACTTGATGTAAATCAAAACGTCTATTTAACTCCAAATTAGTTTTAGTTAACTCCAATTATTATGTTATATTACCCAGCAAACCTGAAAAAATGTCTGAAAAATACGTTTTTTTATTATTATTATTACTAACAGTGTGATGAAAAATATCGTTCATAACTAGTGCCTATAGAGTTTTACGGCACTTGATAGAAACGCAATCGCGTGCCGGAAAAGACCACTTTCGGCACTAGTAATGAAATATACTATTGTATTTGTTGTATCAATCGCATTGCTTTAAATTCGGCTCCTCTCACGCAGTTTTCGTGTCACAAAATATTGTTAGTTACACCAACAATTAAATATTATAATGCATCCAAAAATTACCTTTAAATTTCAAAGTTATAATTTCAGTCCAGTCGTTTAACATTTACGTCTACTCCTTCATAAACTAAGAATTAAATTGGTATTTAAAGGCAATTGCTATTTGCAACACAAATTTATGGAAGAGAACATGAAAATCATAACAGTAGGGGTCCCATTTTTACTTTAGTGCTATTTCATGCATGACAAGTATTTCGATGAAAGACACAACAAAACGTTCCGCGCTTTAAACAACACGTGACTAATCCCCAAACACCTAACAGTTACATCAGCAGCTTCTAAACCAATCTTATTAGATTTCTTCACCACCACTATTGAAGTCCGACATCTTCTGTTTGCTGATGGCGTTAAGCTGTACCCCTCTGCCAACTCCATAGATGACCACATGATGCTGCAGGCCAGTTAAAATAAAGTGCAATTGTGGTGGGAGACTGATGGGATGAGACTCGATAGTGGAAAATGTGCCTGTTTGACCTTTCATATCCTACATCAAACCATTAACCCCGTGTCACATTTGCCAACCCCAAGGCCAACAAAAGTCTTGGACTCATCCATCGTGTATCCAGATTTATTCAACAGCCTTAAGTAGTCCATAATGCCTATTTTCGACCTCTTTTTGGATCTTTTGACACTCCTGTAACATTCGTCCCCTCACCAAAGCTACCAAAACAATCCGCTCAGTGGTGTCGAAGTGGGATTTTTTCGTCTGGTGGGTTTACGCCATGGAGTTGAGATGCGTTGAGGCCATAGCCAGCCAACTTCAAATGCTATTTTGTCTGCCAGAATTCATTAGGCGATTGGGTATGAACTATACCGTACTATGATTCACTTTCAGAGTCGCACGATCCTTCTGCCACAATTTTCGATCTGTTGCGCACCACCATCTCTAGACTTCGACGGCAGCTCCTACCTATCACCGACACTCTTAACTTCTGCCACAATTTTCGATCTGTTGCGCACCACCATCTCTAGACTTCGACGGCAGCTCCTACCTATCACCGACACTCTTAACCTCTGCCACAATTTTCGATCTGTTGCGCACCACCATCTCTAGACTTCGACGGCAGCTCCTACCTATCACCGACACTCTTAACTTCTGAACAATATTTTGACTGCCGTAGGCAGAGAGATTTTTAAACTTGTTACGGTCATCATTTCTTCTCTCTTTTCGCAATGCACTTGGACTAAATCTGAGATACATTGTAATTCCTGCATCGAAATTATTTAATGTTTTATATACCATGTTATTGTTTAATTTGCATCGCATATTTTATGGATTCTTAAGCTCTTCAGCGTAATTTTTGTATGAGTTAAGATTTCACTTATTGTTATTTGCACTGCATCATTATGAATTGTTGAGTTTTCATCGTATATGTGGTGTACGGTTTTTTATTCATGATAGGATTTTTCTAGTGTCCTCTGTATTTATGCACCTATGATATTCACGTCATATATCAACTCTTATCCTTCAATTTATTTATTGTATCTGTAAAGAATTTTCCTTCAAAAGATAAATAAAAAAAATCCCGATTCATCCGTAAGACCTGACGTTCAAATCCGTACAATAAGTGCCTCTTAAATGGTAAAACCACTCTCACGATTTTACGTAGTAAACGTTAACTTGTCCTTCCCACACGTTTGTTATAAATGATAAATACCCCCGTCGCAGCAAACCTGCGTACTTAGCGAATTTCCTATGAATGAATATATTTCTTACTACCACATAAAGCCACTTACCAAGTTTCATAAAAATACTTAAATAAATAAGTGATATATAGCATTTTATTTATTCTCTATAAGAATAACATTAGGGCTGAGAACGCAGGTTTGCTGCAACGAGGAAGATAAAAATGCGGTTTTTTGCAATTATCAATATAACTCAACCAGGTGAAGCTATATACCAAGTTTTAATTATTTATGTTCATAATTAAGGGAGATATAAAGCTTTCCGTATTCTCCATAAGAATAACATTAGGGATGAGAATGCAGGTTTGCTGCTAAGAGGATAATCAACAAAAAATCAATTTTTTGTGGAAATATCAATATACCAGTACTAGGTGAAGCCACCTACCAAGTTTCATCAATATACGTTCATAAATAATCGAGATATCAAATTTTAAATATTCTCCATAAGGATAACATTGGACAACATACTGTGTTTAGCACTTTGTATATCACGGCAACGGTTGGACGTAGAATCACAATTTAAACACCAAAATGATTGTTTTGTACAGCTAAACTGATTGGTAAAAGCAAATGTGAAGTTTACATAGAATTGAACTGAAGAAAAGCCAAAAACCTTTATCCCATAAGATTAACATGGGAGATTTTATGAGCAGGTTTTTTTGGATTTTCTCCGCAACCACTTAACCTAGGTTAATAATTCAAAATACCATATTATTTGTTTTTTTAAGCTCTATAACATGGTCAAAACCAAAATTAAGTTTTTTAAAAATTTTAGGGTGAAAAATGCAAAAAACTGATTTTTGGAAAATTTAAAACCCCCATAAACCCCCCTTCCCGTGGTCCGATATTTCTGGTTTTCGAACTTAAAAGTCATGAATGTCACTTTACACATTTGAGCCAAATTTCATCGAAATCGGACGTTTTTTACTCACGTTATCGCGGTAACGGACACACACACATATATATATATACATATATATAAATTTGAACGAATAGTGTTTTTGGCATCTGGGGACCTCAAAACAAAAAGTTATCATGGTCTCGGGCTTAAGTCTTACCATGAGACCTACGGTAATAGCTTCTTCCCTATAGGGGAAATTCGCTAAAATGATCAACAACTTAATTTTAAAAAGAAATGTGACTGCATTTATTTCCAACCGGTGTGGGAAATTGCATTTGTTCTTCGCGCTTGACCACCCTACAAATCTACTGAAGCGAGAAAGCAAAAACCAAGAGAGACCACAAATCCAGACACAATAACTGGGTCAATGTTTCCAACCTATGCAACTTTATTCCTTTATTTATTGGTTTCTATTTTATTAATTTTTTTACAGATCCAACGAAGGTATATTTAAAAGAAAGGGTTAGGATTTTATAAAAAGTCGGAATAAAATATAAGTTTGCTATAAATTTGGAATTTTTAACTTCAAATCAATTCTCTTAAGAAATTTCGTAGCATTTAGGAACCGGACGGAAAATGAAAGTTATTTACTTGGACGATGGATAAATAGGGATTATGTTATTGTCAACAGCTGTGGAATTTGAAATTAAATGGATTTCTATTCTTCCACAACATTTCTTTAATAGCATGATACGTGATGTTATAATTAAACAGGATGGATGAAATACGTCTCACAACACTACAAATTATATCTACATTTATATTGTACTTACATACAAGACGGTAAATATGCAAAAGATGGTAGAAGGCGATCGATTTCAACCAGTTACACCAGTCATCATCAGGTCTAATCAGAGAACAGCCCCTCCCCGTACGCCCGTTTGTATGTAAGTACAGTATAAGTGTAAACATACTTTATAGTTTTGTGAGACATAGTTTATCTATCCTGTTACATAAGATTAACATTGGAACTTTGAAAGCCCGGGGGAACCCTGAAGATATATGTTTTCTAAAACCCCAAAAGGCACAAATAGATGTTAAAGGCATTCAAACAACAGTATATAAATCATTCAAGGTTTAATAAATTTGTCAGTAGGCTTGTCACAAAAATCACCCTTTTTTATTAATTAAGTATACTTTTATGTACTTATGTCTGTACGTCACTATTTAAGCAGATTTGTCGAACTTTCTGGTAGACTTTCCAGACATATACAGGGTATTTATAAAATAAGTATACAACTTTGATAGACGGATACACCTATGCTTTATTTACAAGGTAGACACAACTTACATTTTCAGAAAACACATATTCTCAAGTTTTTTTCTATATATTACAAGTGTTTAATATGTAGACCTTATTTCACATGGCAGATATCAATCCTAAAATCAAGTTCTGACCAAACTCTCTGAAACGTAGGCTGATTAACACTCCTTTCCTGCAGCTATTATTCTTTATCTTAGCTGTAAGAGGATTGATGGGAGAGGGGTACAACAACTTTGTCTTTAACATAATCCTACAAATAAAATCACAATAAGTAAAATCAAGGACTTACGAGACATTCATAACATTGACTTCATCACACAAAAACCTCTCAAAAAGAGTAGGGGCCATTTTCTTCCCCACTAAACATTGCCAGTTAACAAACAGTTGACGACAACCATCTGGATGAAACAACACTTGAGATATTTTCTTATCGATGGATACCAACTACACCGAAAACATGTAGTTATTAGTTTATTGATGTATAAAGTTGTTTACTTCTTGTATAAACACCCTGTACATGTCCGGAAAGTCAACTAGGAAGAACATAGATTTCATAGTAAAAACATATACCACAATACTTAGAAGCAAAAATAAGATTTTATCTCCTTTCAGTAATAGATGTTCACGAAAAAGAGTGATCACTCATAAATGAAAGCAGCTGAAAACGCCGAGATGGACAAGGACGAATCACCGTCACAATAATCAGTCCGCGCCAAGGACGCCAGTGGACGCGCGCTGGGATAAAATGATCAATATGTTTTTAATTTTACTTACAGCTGTACTCCAGGACTGTAGACTAGTCCTGGGTATACTCTCTGTTATAAGTTTAACAATAAGGCACACATTAACTAAAAGTGAGCAAAACTAATTTGCTAATAAAGAGTTTTCAAAATTCGTTAATGTTGATACAAAAACTACTAGACTGTACCGTTAAACCAATTGTTCAAACAATCTAACGTCATGTGTTCAATGAAATCAAAACACAGTCAAACCCATCGTCATTAGCTAACACAAAACGTTATGCAATGTTTAGGTAACAATCGATGAACAAAACTGTTTTAACCTTAATTTTATAAACAGCACTTCTCAAAAGGAGTTGAGTTATGTATGACAAAAGGTTTTTTTTTATGAAAGATGTAATATATGATTAATGTTATTTATATTGTATTATGTAACATCTTAATTAGCATGGTACGTGTTATAATTTAATTACTATATGTAAATAACAAAAAAGTCCTACAACACTTCAAAATATATTTACACTAACACTGTATTCATCTACAAAACGGCAAATATGCATAAGGATAGTAAAAGACTATAGATTTCGACCAGTCAAACTGAACATCATTATATTAGGCACAATGATAGAATTAAAAATAATGTATATTTTTTCATTGGGCCTAAAGGTGATGAGTGAGACTGGTCGAAATCCATAGCATTTTACCATCTTGTATGTATATTTACCATCTTGTAGATGAATACAGTATATGTGTATATATATTTTGTGTTGTAAAACGTTTTATTTTATTTACATCATATATAGTGTTATGAAATAAAAATAATAAAATGCCATGGCAACAAATTAGCGCCAGTTAAATAATAGGTCTATGCTCCATATTGTTCAGCAGTGTGATTTCCATAATGAAATTATAAATATCTTTATGTATCGGGAATAATATAATGATTTCAGTTGTGCGTCTAGATTTTTACATAAACCAGGAATTTAATCACAATTTTTGGCATCAACATTTAGAACAGTTTAAACAAATTAACACGGATTAATTTAGCGTAAGGTGTTAATGCTTTTACTCGTATTTTACCGTTAAACGAATAAGAATAATTATTATCTCACCATCCTATGCTAAAAAATATTGTTTAAAAACATCGTCCTGAATATAACACTATCCCCCTGTAATATGCTAACAAGAAGAGCTCCGACTTCATTATGTACAAAGTAACACTGCATCCTCGCACCTGCGGCATTTTACATCTCGCCCAGCCCAGGCTCGGTCGGAGCCTAATCTAAATAGATTTGTTAAATATTTCAGAATAAAATACCTCAGAATGACCAACAAACCCATTTTCTTTTTAAAATTTCCAAATATATTTAATAAAATTAAATCCTATTTTAAACTGTTTATACACGGATCGCAATATTTTTACAGTTCGATATTTGACGAAAAATTGTGCGCATTTCCACCTGACTCGGTGACGGCTTCTGAGTTTGAACGGTGAGTATAATAATGTATTCTGGTACTTGTTGTCTACATTGAGATTAAAAGAAGCCCCAATCTTTAACGTTGGTACAATTGTGAGGGGTGGGGAAGTATTGATGCCATTAAACTTCTATAACGGATTTAGATTTGTTCTTACTCGTAACCACAATTTCAAAAACAATTTATTGGTTGGCTTTTCTCACTTCTAAAGCTAAGTCCACTAGCCATTTCAATGTCAGTATAACTGAAGAAACCCCTTTATATATTACTGAGTCCCCTTATTTCGAGGATTCATCAGTAGGCTTTGTAGTCTGAAAGGAATTAATTACCACGCTGTTCAAAAGTACTAAGAACCCCAGCTAAATATTCTACTTGTACTTGGTTTTAAAATAAATAATTTCATCAGTAGCATTATGTGTTGTTGCAATCAAACAGGATGAATAAACCACGTCTCATAACACTACAAAGTGTATTGATACTTATAATGTACTTGCATACAAGACGGCAAGTATATACAAAAGATGGTACAAGGCGAATTCTCTGATTCGGACTGAATTCTCAATCAGGCCCAATCAGAATTTCCTGATTCGCCTTGTTCTGTGTCTTTTGTATGTATTTAAAGTCTTGTATGTAAGTACAGTATAAGTGTCAATATAATTTGTAGTGTTGTGAGACGTAGTTTATTTATCCTGATTTAAAATAAACCTGCTAAACATGTTAGGTTTTTGTCTTAAAAAGTTACATAAGTGCGATGGAACCTATGGTAGGTATGTGGAAGGCCCTTAAATATACTTTCAAGATGTTCTAGATATTATTGGCTTTGAAAAAAAACCTTTTGTAGAATATTCAATCCGCAAAATAGGTCAGAAAGAGCGAAAATCAAAACCAGTTAAGCTTCTAAACCTACAACTAAACTGCACGTGTTTTAATCCTAGTAAAAAATTAACCCTACAGCAAATCACCACAAAAAACAGTGTTTGTTAAAAAATACAAAGTTTTGATTTTACAAGGTGCAAATGGCTTTGTTAAGCTAGATGACCTAATAATAATGTAAAAGCATTTGTAGCGTTTAAACGACCTCCCCGTTTGTTGCAGTATCAAAGGATTATACTAGTTATGTTGGCAGAATTAGGGCAATATAACAAATCCTCGATGCTCAATGTATTGCCCTGCCTCTTTAGCTGTTATCATAAATAAAACAGTTTTTTAAATTCATGTATAGTGCACTTATTTCACGTAATTGAATTACAAAAAGATAATAAAAATTTATATCTTACATTTTTTCCGAATTCAATGAGTGGTAAAATTATTATTGGGAAATAAATAGTTAACAGTATTAACTCAAACACGAATTGTATATTATTTTATAAGACTAGAAAACTAATAAAAATAGGTACAACTTGTTGGTATGTACTCATAATAAGATATAATAGAGTTATAGATAGAGAGTATAATAATTAAATTTATAGCTTGGATAACTGTGTGTGGATAAACTAAAACTATCCGGTGTCCCGTTCTCCGCATGTTTTCTCAAAGGCATAGAGCCAGATGATTTGGGTATTTCACGTTACAGTCAGCTGACTGCCTAAATCAAATAGCTAAAAAAGATATCATTGGAATTTTGAGATCCCATGAGATCTGAATTTGATTGTTTTTCAAAATCCCAAAACGCACATCTAGAGAAGAATAATTTGTTAACTGCACCAAACTTGAATTCAAAATACTGTAATAGTTTTATAGACCGAAAATCACTGGGCAAAAATTAATAAATTATTTTAGTAATGTAGAATCGCATTATTAAACTTTATGATATTTTTACACACGTATAAAATGTTGTTGATTTTGTCTAATGGTGTGTATTTTAAAGCAATCAACTGCATTTTAAATCGAGAAAGATTTGCTTCATGCCAGTGTATTCTGCGAAAAATGTCTGACGGCATTACATTAGTGCACATTAAATAGGAAAAATGGCAAATGATCCTGCATAAACCCTTACGTCGCTTGATAACTTTCAAATAGTAACTTAGTTGCATAATGATAGGCTTTCAGAAATATTAAAAAAAAATTGTTTACAGTTTTTATTTTAAATTTATTAAATACCTTTTACGTATTTTAAAAGGTATTTAAAAATCGGTTGAGTAGCAAACAAATGTATACTTTTTCGAATATCCAAAAGTTACCTCCAAAATAAACCTTGACGATGCTCTATTTATTTTTTTTAACACTACAATCAATATGTGTTTATTTAGCACAGCTTTAGAACCTAGGTTTTACTGAACTAAAACTGTACAACAGGAGATTTAGGATTTTTTAAATTAAACTATATAATGGTAATACGTATTATAATATATTTTATTTTGTAAAATACATTAAGTCGCTCTAATTACAATCTCTTACTGAAGAATTTGCCCGAATCATTGACTTTTGATTCCCGTTCAAAGATGGAACGCTTCAATGGGATTAATCACGGTGTAAAACCACCTTTGTGATAACACGATTGATTATTGAGCTATAAGTAAGTTTTGATGATTTCAAGGTTACTTTAACTTTATAATATTATAATTTCAGTGGGTTTAATCTGGTAAAAACTATACCGGAGTTCTGCGACGTTATAAAATACCGTTTTTCAGTGCTACGAATTACTTGTCTCCAAAGAGTTCATCAGCATAGAAAACCATTGTCTCATTGCCATTTCTCGCGTCAAATTTAGACGTCTACAACTATAAACAGCAACTATAAACAGCATTTAATACATTTCGATTTCGATTAATATTACTGCCGGTTACCTCATAAATTAAATGAAGCGAGAAACCACTGCTTGGCGTTATTTATGCCTGAATACAACACTTCTTTATGTGCATTTCACTAGAGCGTCAATGATCTTAACCGAAATAAGATTTTAACCGTTAATTTGTTTTAAAATTTTTAATCATCACGCGCGATCAAAAAAACAAAATGCATTGACAAAATCATGTACGTCATATTGAATTAACTTACTTGGCAGAAATTGATCGAGTGTCCGCTTACCTGAAAACAGATCAGCATAAGGGTAATGGTTTGTGTTCTTTCATACTTTAAACACCATATCTGCGCATCAATCACCGAGATTTTGTATGTGTTCGTATCTCAACATGCTTGGTGAACTTAATTACACTTGTTTACTTCTGGGTTGATTTCCTCTAAGTTACTGACTGTATTTAGTAATCAAAAACAATTGTATGAACGATTCATACAGCTAAGAAGTAGTCAGAGAAACTTATTAAGATCAAAATAAAATTGCTGTAACTTTACAGAGTTAGCCTGTTTTCTTCAGACCAATCGTATTTATTCAAATTAATATACATGCATTCATGTTTGAGCTCTACCATCTAGGAGGCCTAACAAAAAAAAATCAAATCATACTTTCGTTAGGGTTTAACCCAAGAAGATTTAATTTATCCTATACTCTAATTAAGGTAAGGTTTGCTTGCTTGCTTGCTTGCGACACGGATCTCAAAAACGGCTCCAACGATTTTCTTAAAATGTTCAAAATAACTAATTTCTGGGATAAAAATAAGTTTTAGATAGGCCTCATCCCCAGAAAAAAACAAATAATGTAAAAAAACTAAAATGAAAAGATAAAAAAAATAACATTGGGCTTATGGAGTTTCAAATCAAAACAAAAGAATTGTAACAGCTGTTCATAATCAACCAGGGAACTGTCAAAGTATTACTCATGTTGTGTATGATTATTAACATGTGGTTTCCTGAGAGCAGAGATTAAAAGATTTGAGTGAATATTACATAAATAGAGTATTAAAATAAATCAAAGAGACCTTGATCTATAAATTACAACTGGAGTGACCTTAAAAATGTATAAAAGAGGCAAATGAGTTATACAAATCTGATTATCAGTACGGGGAAGTGGTGAAATATTACTCCAAGTCATCTAAACAAACTGACTGGCCTTCCCCCGAGCAAAGCTCGGCCCCCAGGTACTTAATACTAATAACAAACGAAATTCAGAAGAAAAAAATTGCCTGCCAAATTTCGCTGTTACATTAAGTACCAGAGGTGCAATAAGTTAACTGCATACCAACTGCAGGTGATAACGCAGACGAAGCGAAGTGGGACAAAAGCAACAGAGTGATTGAGGATATCTAACTCCAAGCAACCGAAGTGTGGAATAAAGAAGTGAGACAACTACACAAATGGCTAGACGATGTAGAGGAATAAAGAGGGAAACAATGTCACCATCACACAACACAGTTAAGAAAAGCGAGGTTTATATTCATATTTACCTCCAGGATTGAATTCAGACATCATTCATATGCACAAATAACCTTTCTAAACTAGGGCGTCGACAAATGCCAAGGTATGTCTGCTGCAAAACGATAAGGTGGTTCTTGCTTAAGCCATCCTTATGCTAAGTTGATAGGATATTCGCCCGAAGGTTCACCGGACATTAGCTTAAAGATTGACAAGGCATTTGCTCAAAGGTTTAAACATTGACAACAGAAAAGTGAACACATTTGCTCGAAGGTTCATAAAGCATTTGCGGAAATTCACAGATATTTCCTTCAAATTTCACAAAAATCAAAAATAGACACCATACATTCGCTTGATAGTTAACAGACCATTTGTTTGAAAGTGCAGAGGACATTCGTTAGGAGATTCATTGGACATTGGCTCGAAAACGCACAGGAAATTTTCTAAAAAATGCATTGGGCATTTCCTCAAAAGATCACAACACATGTACTCGAAGGTTTACAGTGCTTTAAAACTCACTTAACATTCGTTACTGTTTAAAATCAACATATTAAGTAATCGCGCAGCCTCCACACTTCGCGGAACATTGTAAAACGACACGAACATTCTGGCGGATTTGCGAACAGTGTGACACCAGTTACATGATTACTTACATGTCATTCATGTGGAGAAAAATTAAGGCCGGCAAAAATAACGCAATAACCCTGCGTTGTTAGCTGAGGGTTTATTGTATACTAACGATAACTCTTTGAATTTTCTTCGAATGTATTGTATTAAGCCTAGTACGGCGAGGGCCATATATTCAAATTAAAAATATTATCTGAATTCTGAATATTATTTGAATCTGTACATTTATTCTTAAAATTGGGGATTATTTCTAACTTTATTCAACTTTTGAACCTAGTAATTTTACTGAGAAGCAATGTTCTAGTGCTTCATAAATTGTAAACTTTCAAACATGAAAATTTTTCAAATGAGTGTTATTTTATTATTCAAGTGGCAATTTTTGAATGTGGACAGTAGTTTTTAATACTTAATTACTAAAAAAATTATGTCCGAGCATCGAATGGGTACAAGGCCCCCAAAAGCTTCGTATCCGAAAGTGTGCTATAACTTTTTCCACCAAATATCCGAATATAACGATCCCCGCGATGACAGCGGTGAAATATTAAACAGCGGGGACCAGACCCGCAGCCGGAGAATTATTTATGTCTAATCCCTCATGGCAGAGAAACGCGGTGTTTGAATTGGCACTGCATGTGGACTTTCAAGATTATATTATGTTTAAAACCGGGATGTAATTGAAAAGGTACAACTTTAGGACGATACAAGGCTAACGATATCAAATGGTCATAATGGTCGCAATATCGATCATCATCAGGTATAATGAGAGAATGACAAATACACGATATTAATGTTGACAAATAATGTTCTGTATTTAAACTATGGTTTGACGAGAGAAATTTCTAACCAAGGGATAGTCTGGACCCCTCGGTCCATTGTTTAATAACCACAGTCAACTACAAACCGTAGTGGAGTCGGACAGGAGCATTGGATTAAATATCGACAAACATCGACACTGGGAAGCTTCGGAGTCGAAACTCCACGATAAACACCACGGAGGCACAGAACACATAAACACGGTTACAAAACGTTATACAAGTTCATCTGAGAATACAAACAAAAAAGGAAACCTCTCCCTTGGCAAACACATTACACATTTCAACGATAACTTTAAATCACATATTTTTCTAAATTAACCTATAAAATGCTTAGGAAAGCAGGATTTGATAATAATATATCATAGAATGTGTAATGGCAACTGCTGTAATGTAGCAACCAACTACATTGCTAATGCTTGCACTTAGAATGCAGTGGTGTGCATCATATAAATAAATATCTTGTTGCATTGTAGATGGTTAACGAAATAGAACAGTTTGTTCCACGAAATAAAATTTAAACTGAGTGTAATATTATTCGCATTTACTGATATTGCTTGAAGTGAAACATTAAGTATTTTAAGTTTGATGTAAAATATCACGTAACACCGGAAAGGTTTTCGTGGCGTTACTGACGTAATACGTCACAATTTCTTTAAGAGGTGTCAGTCTTACTTTGTTTTGCCTGTTCACATTGACTACGGATATGTGCGTGGAACGTATCCAGCAAAGAAAGGAGTGGCCCGATACAGTCCGAGTTGTCCATGTACAGATCTGATACGATTTACAGACTACCATGATCACTACGCCACTCACACACAAATTACCCAAAATGATAAGATTACTACAGTTCTGCATACTAACGATAACTCTTTGAATTTTCTTCGAATGTATTGTATTAAGCATAGTACGGCGAGGGCCATATATTCAAATTAAAAATATTATCTGAATTCTGATTGTAAAGAACAAATTTCTGTCTTTTGTTTTCTTTGTTTCTTATTTATATAGTCTGTGTTTTATGGTGATGGCGAATAATCCAACGATAATGCGTAGCAGGTACATGGAAATATAAATACAACATTAGTAGCTAGAAATTAATAAGTTGGTAAAATTACAAATTGTATTCATCATTTGAACGGTTTAATGGAGAGCGTCGTTATACATGTAACAATCACGGAGTTCTAGCGGAAAGACCCAGCTGCGCCCTCGCTGTGTTTTGAGTTAGAGGCAATTTGCTGAGAGGAGAACTGCAGCAGTTCTTCACAAAGTTACCATGAAGTTATATGTTGTATACCGTTATATAACAGAGAATCGTACACATAAATTAAATGTTATAAAATATTTAATAAAACCTGGGGAACCGAGCTTTTCTCGGAGAAAGCCAGTATTTATTTAATAACAGGATAAATAAAACTACGTCTCACAACACTACACAATATATTTACACTTTATATAATTGTCACTATATTACACTTATATACAAGATGGTAAATATACAAAAAGATGGTACAAGGCGATCGATTTCAACCCGTCACACCGGTCATCTGATTCGATTCGCTGATCTGAGATTCGCTGATTGGGCCTGATGATGACCGGTGTGACTGGTTGAAATCGATCGTCTTGTACCATCTTTTTGTATATTTACCATCTTGTATGTAAGAACAGTATAAGTGTAAATATATTGTGTAGTGTTGTGAGACGTAGTTTTATTTATCCTGTTAATTGTAACAACACGTATTACGTTACTCAAGAAACTATTAATTTAATAGCCCAGAGTAATTTTTCACCACGACCTTCTCATGTCAAGCAGATTTACGTCGCTCATTTGCCTCTTGTCTGCATGTTTAATGTCACTCCAATTGTATTATAACTTAATGTCAATTTAAGCTTTAGCGTAGTATTTAGTTTATATACACATTTAATTCATTTTACATAAGTCCACTCTATATGCAATCTTCGTTTTAGTTAGGAAACTATATGTTGACATTCGTTTTTTACATTATTTTATTTTTCCTGGGGATGAGACATGTCTAGAACTTATTTTTAACCCACAAATTAGCTATTTACAACATTTGAAGGAGATCGTCGGAACCGTTTTTGAGATAGGATTTGCAAGCAAGCAACCAATCAAACTTTACTTATATTAGAGAATGGGATATGTGAACTATTTTGGGGTATCAAGATAAAAACATCATGTTACTTTAAGTCTTAACCATAAGGATTGGTAATTTTGTTGGATGATTTTAATTAAACGCAATATTACTTACGTACAGAAACCTTTTCGGGAATTTAGTACATTACCACTTTACATCTAGCCCGCAGAGCGTTTATGACGTAAACACTAAGGATTTTTTAAAGGGATTGGCAGACTCTTTTTTCTTTAGTTTGTCCGTCCACGTAGTCTACAAATATGTGCGTGGAACGTGTCCAGCAAGTCAAAGGATGAGTTGTACAGTACCGATAACATATACTAGCCAGGACTAGTATTTTAACCGACGACAGGCCCGCTGTCATTGTTCCGGAGTCCGCCAACCACTTTATACCTTGACCTTGATACGCCGACAACTCACCTCACCTTGCTTTTGTTACAATTAAGTGAATAAAAACCAAATCAAGTCGATTATATTATAATTTTGTTGGAACATCATCACCTTATTACTACTTACTAGTCCTACCAAACTGTTATAATGTATAATGGACGTCACACGGGATTATACCTGAACAATTTCACAATAAATTCAGATTGCTTATAAGGATCCTGTAAGTGAATCTGAAACTGTTTTGAAGCAATTATATCAAAACAAAGATTGAGCAGTATCACAACACTTGCCGGCGCCAACGCAGTGGCCAGAGAAGGCTGGTATCAGTTGGGTACAATCAGGTCCTTCATGTATTTTATGTTATATTTAATAAATTGTCGCGACGCGCTAAGATTTTGCACCGCCAAACAAATAGGCGCCGATTACGACCAATTCTTGCACGAGGCCCAGGACAACTGTTGAGACTTCTACAATAACTATAGTAGGATAGTAGTTAGTGTGTGGTGACGCATCATCTCGTCCAGGTATTTTTAGTGATCTTTTTTGCACTGCACGATCACGCAACTTCACCACACTCCTTTTCATTCTTCTTTGTGTACCCTTAACCGTTAAATAATAAACTTGGTTGCCCTCTAATGGTCGTAGAAAACTCCATATTTCGCTCTTGATGTAAACTGCTAGACATCAGTCTTAGAAATAACATTAAAATCTGCAACGTCTCCGACATAAACAAAGGGGTTATGGTCGGGGGGAGGGGATTACACCTCCAGGGAATCCAGAGGGAATCTCCGCAAAGGGTGACGGTTGGCTGACATTGCACCCCCACGACGTTGCTAAGTCACAGGGGTTCAGTGACCTGAATACTGAACCATTTATTTACGCTAACATTAAATTTAAAATGATATTAGTGATCCATTCCAAAACGAAACACTGTGCTCAAACACCACTGACAAAACCAACAGAATAGTGAACCATTTAGTACACGGATACCCTACAAACAGGCCACTAGCGATCCACTATAAAGCGAAGCAGCCTACTCGACCGGACTTAATCGACATATGAAAGCCATCGGCTAGCGAGGTCCATTCAACGGCGGCAAACAAACAGACCGCGGGTAACAAAGTGCGTCAAACAGCGGTATTGTGGGCCTCGAACCAACACAAATGCACCACTGTAGCTATGGCGATTCAAATATGCAAACAGTTTATTTGCGGTATATATAGACGACCAAAATTATTTTTCGAAGTTATTTTGTATAATACCAACAAGTTAATTTTCTATGGTAGCAATTGTGTAGTAACAACGCAACTGAGAAACAGAAAACAAATATAGACTAGGCCCTAATCATTGCAGTATATTTATGTTATTACAGTGGGTAGAGAACATTTTCCCCCTTGAAAACTGTTTGAAATTATGATTGTTCTAACTTGATTCTTTTAAGCATGGAAACAGCAAGATACATAATTTACTCGTTACTCGTTGGACATAATTTACAACTACACCGTCACAGCGAATAATGCTCATTGATAGTACGGGATGTAATAACAATACGTAATATGCTAATCAAAAAGTTAATCATTGATAGTGATAGTCAACCCAATATCACCATTCTCCAATGCAAAACGTGTAAAAATAACCAAACAAATAAGCAAACTTTAATCTTACTGCATCAATGTGTGGGTCAATTGTAAACTCACATTAATAGTTATAAATCCGCAAATCGTATTTAAAAAAGTATAACTGACATGTTTTTAATTAGCATTATCATATCACGAATTGTATACAATATGAACTATCCACTCTACTAGTCCAATAAAATAATAACCTTGGAAATTCAAACTATTGCCCTGGAATTCCTAATAAGCAAAAACACATGTGTAATCGTGTTTGAGATTATTTTAACCCCAAAATAAACCAGTTACAATATGATGTTAAAAAACAGAAAACCTCTCTTTAAAAAGAAGCCGACATTTTCGACCTCCTCCTGTGAATATTTTATTATCAAATAGTAAACATATTTCAGCGATGACAGCGTTGACATATTGAACAGTCCGACCCGAACCGCAAAACTGAGAATTATTGATGTTTCATATACTTCATACGGTGAGAAAATTCGTTTTTATATCCATCTGGTGACCAACTCGTTCTATACACGTCAAACCTGTTCCCGAAACTGAGTGAATAATATAGCTACACCGCACATTATTTTGTATCACCGATCCTATTTTATTTTATTTTATTTTATTTACGACATTAAAATTATTTACTATCTGGTGGTGTTGCTCGTCGTACATTGATCATGCAGTTATAAAGATAGATGTTTAAAATTATTAATATGTATGTTCTGGTACCAGGGAATCGGTAAAATACTTAGAGATAACGGTAACATATACGATGTTGTCAGTATATCAACATCAACAGCATTACAGTACTATATCCAGGATCACTGTTTAAACGCCGACCGACATACTGTTGCGTAAAGCCTTATATGAATGAACTAGCTGATGTACCCGTTATTCGCGCAGGGGTTTTCTTTACCCGTTCTATAGTCAATGCAATTTGCATTACAGTATTTTAGTTAGCTTGAAACAGCTGTTCTTGCTTCTGCTCTTTAAGCTGTCAAATAGAAGTGTCCTCAGCTGGTCGCATTACAGTTTCTGAATGTTTAATTTCTTCTGACATGTAAACATTGAAACTTAGGACGTTCAAAGGGAGTAGCCCCAGGGTATTTTAAGGAAATGAATAGGCCTATGTGTTGCATGGGTTCAAGATCTACATTTGTGTAAAGTTGCAGCCCAGTCGGTTCAGTAGTGTTTGCGTTTACCCGGAACATCAGACAGACAGACAGAAACCACCTCTTATTTATAATATTACTAGTAGTTACCCGACGCGCGTTGCTGCGCCCAAAAGTTAAAATAAAAAAGTTAATATAAATTCAAGTAACAAAATTCAAAAGATAATAAACCAGCCAGTGTTTACATTTCTTTGTTTACATTGTGTTGTTTACATTTAAACAAATGACAGTTTAAAGAAACTTTGAATTTTTTTAATTACAGCTGTTAATTTTGTAAACACTAAATTACTAAAACCTTACACTGCACCCTTGTATGCCCTCTGGGTCGGAGCCCTTTGGACAGATTTGCACCAAACTTCACACAAACCATCCTTGAAAAAATAATGCTTATTAATGCGTGAAAGTTTCATTACAATCTGTCGAGCGGTTTCGGAGTCCATAGGCTACATACATATATATACATACATACTTCCTCTTTTATAGATATAGATAGATTTTGAGTAGAATGACCCTTATCTAGGCTTTTAAGTGCTGACTTAGACCAACCGATTTTTCGGTCAGGAATATTAATGCAAGTCTAAAGACCAAAAGCATCTGGATGCACTTTCAAACTTTACAACTCTCGGGTTTTCTTAGAATTGATCTAGAAAACCTTATATTTGATGGGCTTTATAGGGCGAGCGCCCTAACCATTAAGCTGTCAATTTGATACATTTCAGATCAATGGGGAAGAGCACTAAAATAATTTTCAAAAGGGGAGATTTCGGGCGTATTAGATATTCTTAAGGCTGATTAGGTCGTGCGTTAGAAGCGACAAACATATATTCAACTTATATTACAGTCAGACTGCTGATTTAGCGACCTTCTTACAGATTTTTTGCAATATATATGCGACAAACGGCGTGAGTTGGAATTTACTGGCCCCACCACCTCTTGGTTTGGCTTTCCCGATCAAAGATATTGTGAACCATCTTACTTACACAAAATGGGAAACATATCTTACACAAGATTCGTAAAAAGGTCGTTTGTTTGGCGGCCTAACTGTAGTTGGTCCGTATCTATGCATAGTTGGTTTGAGCTGTATTGGTTCACCGATTTTATTTATGGTTTTGATATCAACAAATAATAAATAATGTAACTATTCATTATGTAATCAAAATAATAATCTATGTTTATTAGGAATAAGTGATATTCCTAAATAGAAAATATCAAGAACATTCATGTCCTTTTAGTTTAACTTTAATCGACAAGGGACTTTAACAAGAGTCTTATACAAAATTACAGCTTTTTGATAAACAACTCACAAATTCTAATTTTTTGAGTCGAAATGACCTTATGAGGGAACAAAAAGTGAATCTAAGTATCTGCGGGTACAATAATTCATTCTGCGGCAGTATGAGTGTTTGTTATACTACAACGTAAAAACATTACACGGGTCGTTTTCAAATTGTGTACAACGGTTTGTCAGTCACATGTACGTAACCAGTTAAAATTTGGGTTTGTAAGCTCTTCCCATTATGCGAGAAAAGAGCATACCGAGTATAACTAATATCACATATCCAAAAACTGTTATTTTAAATAATTCGTTAATGATATCTTTGTTTATTTCAACGTGTTCGACCACTTATATTTAAAATATTTCATTTAATAAGTTAATTTAGGAATAATTAACTCCGGTTACGGACCAGAAGATTCTCTGAATCAAGTCAATCAGTTAAAATCTATATAAATAAAGCAGAGTTCTTGTCTGTGTGTGGATCGCCGTACGGCTAAACTACAAGGAGTTAAGGCATGAAATTTTCAGGGTAGGTTCCTTTAGGTTACAGCTGTTGTACCTGACTCTCAATTTCCTCTAAATCCTCTAGGCTAGAGGGACATGGGACATCCAAAGTTCCAATATTAATCAAATGAGACCATACGGTTACAGTTATCTGCTATTTATTTAATTTTATTCAAATAAACAGCGGACACTAGTAATTTACTTTATTAACTAAATTTTATACCCGGGTGAAACCGGTATAATCAGCAATAAAGTGAAAGCCGTGCAAGCTTTTTGTCGAGCTGCAGACAACACACTGCAAATATTTACAGGTGAGAGCAAAGGTAAACGTTTTACCCACCAACAACGATAAATAAACAAACAGCTGATTGCTTGTTACTATTGCTGAACCCAGCTGATTGTACAAACTTTTGATTTGCTCCACTCACGCTCCACTTTACGTAAGAGCAGCCCAGTTCAGACAAAAGGGCTGAGAAAAGCAAAATATGTATGCGTTGAAGTGTACAATGATTATAATTTATCTTGTAAATCAAATTAGCTTAATAACAAATGCCTTTTTTACCAGGCATGTTCTACCATACATTGAATCTAGGTGGTTAAAGGTAAATTAATCACTGATGGTTTATCGGGTTAGAGATTGTTATCCCAATGATATTAATGTAACACACGTTAAACAAATTAATGATTTTTAACATTTAACTGTTTCGTTTCAATAATTTTATTTACTGAACCATTAAAATGGTTTAACCATAAAAATCAAAATTCAACCACAACAAATTATTACCAAAGTCAATCATGTCATGATGTGTATGTAGTTTGCATCTGCGAATTTAATTACAATTTACAATTTGAGTAATGAACAATTAATGAGACAAAACATGTTATATAATATAGCCTAATTATATACTGTTGAATTATACAGTAAAGACAAGAAGTAACTCACAAACTAACCAAGAAATATTAAATTCTACAATTTTAAAACCGCAAAAACAATCTTTGCCATAACCTTATCAGATTTTCCAATAGACATTTACCGCCTAATCAAATAAACGTTATGACCTAACATTTTAGGTAGTAAAATATTTAAATAAACCAGACTGGTTGGATGATTTATAATGCATATTAAAGACCGGTTACGCTGCCGCAACGGGTTAGAATTACAATTGTATTGAGATTTAATTTAAACTGCGGTGAAATGTGTAATATTACGTCAGTCCATCACCCGTGATGACGGCGTGATGTGGGTACGGCAGTCGTAGTCCCTGCACTTGATCCGACTGTAGGCCCGGTATGTTCGGCTGCTGTTTGCGTTTGGCAGGCCTTACCGCACCGCACAAAGGATTTCCCATGGATTACAAACGGAATAGGCAACATGACCATTTTTTGTTTGGATGTAGGAAAATTATAATTTTACTTGGGCTGTTAAAAAAACAACTCAAGTTTAAAATACAATTATTATTATTATTAGTAGTAGTAGTAGTAGTAGTAGTAGTAGTAGACCAATTATCTAAATATTTTTAAAAATCCGGCTTTTTGTTCACTCTCTTCCTGAAGTTAATACTTAACCGATTTTGATGATTCTTTTTTTTATTTAAAAGCTAATTTCAAGTTCATAGTCACTGTGAAGCGAGAATTAAATTTAGGCCCCAGTGCTCTGCCCCAAGTTCATATGGAGGAGAGTTTTATTTGGTTTTGTTCACATGTGTTTTTTCTTAATCCAATTAACAGCTGTTATAAGGATTGTATCCGCAAACTCTTCAGTATCTATAGTCAATGCTATTATACAGTGTAAATGAACTGTTACAATAAAGATGATTGATAATGATTATTATTCTACAAAAACATACCAACACAATTTGAATTTGTTTTAATAAACCTTAACAAACCAAAATAACAAATTTTAAATAATACACAAAATTGAGAGCCTTTTACATTTATTGTTTGTTATCTATGAGGTTTCAAACTATGTTTTCAATATCGCAGCAAACTACATCAACTCAAGAAACAATTCAATTAATATACGGACAGTCTATGAGCAAACACAATTGACCTAATTTGTCGGGGTTATTCGTGGTAGTGTACAAATATCATCAGGCAGCCCCACCCCACCCCCCTTTACAACAACCCTTACAGATAAGAAATCAAATTATTCAAAATGTCTGTATTCCTTTGCTGACTTTATAATTAACATTTCTCATTGATGCCAAGTGCACTTGTGCACATTGTTTTTTATTAAGAACTAAATGTTGGTCAACTACCAACTTTTGAAATAGGAAACGGTTAGCACTATAAAATTTACTAGTGGACCTGTTCCTCGAAATCGAGCAATCAGCTGTTCTTACTGTTTACCTGTATTTTACTGTATCATAACCTGTTTTAGAATGTAACTGAATTCAAATTATTCCCAATGTTAATCTTATAGGGGAAAAAACTAACTTTGAGGGCAGCCCAAGAATATCCTATAATAATAAAGCTTATGATATGCTTTGAGGGGCATATTAGAAATATCAAAAATTGAAAACCACTTAGCACAACTACGAATCTGGGCTATTTTTTTACACCTTAATCATCAAAATTGGTTCAAAAATAACGGAGGGGTTCTGTTCACAAAAATCGGCTTAGCGTATTAGATATACAGGGTGTATACAAACCCCCTGGACACACTTTGTGTATTTGTTCCTTAGGTCAAGACAATAATAAAACATCATATAAACATGGGTCTAAAATGCCTAGTGTTCTGTCTGTCTGTTTCTTATTTTTAAGAGGTTTCATTTGACTTAGCTTCTATTTAAGATAGAAAGTTTAAATTCGGCTCCAATGTGAATCTTAAGACTCATAACAAGTGTATAAAATGTTATTAATGTAACTGCATCAGTTTCAAGATGGCGGTCATTTAAACAGTTATGTAAAATTTCATGAAAACCGTAAGTTTTATAAAAACTTGTACCCAGTAATAGAAAATTTAGAATTGTAAGACAAACAAAACGACGCCTTGTTTGCTTCAATCGGACAAGAAATAACTGACTTATTAGCTATTTATCCAATTAATTGTAGACCTAATACGGCAAAATGTAAGAAAACAATGTATAAACTGCAAATACTAAGCTAAAATGTGATATTTATTTTAGTAAATAGCTAATAACTCAGTTAATTCTTGTCCGATTGAAGCAAACAAGGTGTCGTTTTGATTGTCTTACAATTATACATTTTCTATTACTAGGAACAAGTTTTGTTAAAACTAAAGTTTTCATTAAATTTGACATTAAAAACTTTAAATGGTTGCAGTTTAAAGTTGTTTAAAGATGTAACCCATCTTGAAACTGATGCAGTTACATTAATAACATTTTATACACATGTTATGAGTCTTAAGATTCACATTGGAGCCGAATTTAACTTTATATCTTAAATAGAAGCTGAAAAATCACAAACTTACTGACAGACAGAAAACTAGGCAATTTAGACTCATGTTTATATAATGTTTTATTATTGTCTCGACCTAAGGAACAATACACAAAGTGTGTCCAGGGAGTTTTTATACACCCTGGAGAATATTATTTAGTGTTTAGTTAGCGATTTTGAGTAAAATACCTTCTCCAAGCTAAGCTTAGTCCCCTAAAGAAACCTTGGTAAACTAAAGAGTTTCAAATATAATTTCAAAACTTAGTTGCTACAAGTGTATATTTTACTGTAACGGTCCAACGCTATTGTACATTTCGTAAATATCTTATACTATGGCAAAGTGGTAAATATTGTTATTGGTTTACGATGCAGCAAGGGTTGTGGGGAGTCAACGACCGACCATTTGATGAATTAGTGATATACCTCGGGATATCGCCATGAAAGTCTGACATGTCACACAAACAACCGGCGCGGCCCTGGCACGGTGCTGAAGGAATGATATTTATGCAGCATGTTATGGCCAATTTCACCTGTTGAGCCTTTGGAATGGGCTATATATCAGAAGCAAATGACACCAAACTTTATTGATATTGCCGAGTGCTGAGTATTCCTAAAAACCACATAGTAATATTTTATATTCTATATTAGTGACAACAAAATGAGCATATAAATGCTGATTCTCCTAAAAGAGAGTAATAACGTTTGTTTAGTAAAATTTGTATTTTACATTTCACTGTGTTATAATCAATCATACTTGGCAGACGTTGTCATGCCTTTGACTGTTACCAACTAAAACCAATATCACCAAGATCACCTGTTCAAGTAAAGATGTCATTAGATTTTATGTAAACAAGAAAATCTTTCCATAAGGTTTATATGGGAACCCTTTTGGGCCTCTTGGGAGGAACCCAATTGAGTTAGGACGAAATGGATAGCTTAAAAACCTGCTCCGTGAAATTTGACACACACATATATATATATATATATATATATATATATATATACCAAATTTCATGGCAATCGGTCGAACAGTGTCCGAGTCCATAAACTTCAAATATATATACAAGCAAACAAACCCAACATCCTATAAATATAGACTAGCTATTATTGTTTCACCACTTTGGAAATATACTGGGAAAATCGCCATAACAATTTTGTTTAATACAAAATTGCTATACTTCTATACCTTTTGCTATATGAGTTGAAGGATCATTTACACTGTAAGTTTCACAATTTAACATTCAAAACATTCTTTAAATTTGGTGTAAAACAGTCAGTTATCTATAATTAATTTTTTTCTGTCCTAGTCTTTTATTGGGTAAAATATTAATTACATGTAAAACTTTACTGTTCAAACTTAAAATGTTACTAATCACAATGACATGTCATTCATAAATTCTGCCATCACTGCACAACATTAAAATAGATCCTCCATTGAAAAATCTTAATAATACTAAACCTAGTCATAAGCACTACAGTAGATGATCGATTATCCGAACCAGGATGATTGTTAATTCGTGTAAACCAAATAGTTCAAACACAACAACGTTTTAATCCTCAAAGTAACCCAAATACCCCCGTAGCAGCAAACGTGCGTACTCAGCGAATTTCTAATGCATGTATATGTTTCTCACTACCACATAAAGCCACTCACCAAGTTTCATAAAAATATATGAATAAATAAGTGATATATAGCATTTTATTTATTCTCTATAAGAATAACATTGAAAGTGAAGTACGCAGATTTGCTCCAACAAGGAACACAAAATAAGAGTTTTTATGCAATTATCAATACAACTTAACCAGTCGAAGCTGCATACCAAGTTTTATTCATTTATGTTCATAATTAAGGGAGTCATTACATTTTACTTATTCTCCATAAGAATAACTTGGGGCTGAGTATGCAGGTTTGATGCTGCGGGAAAATTGGCAGGACATTATTTTTTGTGCAAATATCAATAGACGAGTACTAGGTGAAGCCACATGCAAAGTTTCATCAACATACATTCATAAATATTCGAGATATCAAATTTTAATGATACTCCATAAGGATAACATTGGACAACGTACTGTGTTAGCACTTTGAATATCTCTGCAATGGTTGGACATAGAATCACAATTTAATCACCAAAATTATTGTTTTGTAGAGTTGAACTGATTGGTAAAATTAAATGTAAGGTTTACATTAAAATGAACTGAGGAAAAGCTAAAAACCTTTTTCCCATAAGGTTAACATTGGAGATTTTATGAACACGTTTTTTGGATTTTCTCCGCAACCACTTAACCTAGATTAATGATTCAAAATACAAATTTTTTTAAGCTCTATAAAGTGGTCAAATCCGAAATTTATTTTTTCAAAAATGTTAGGGTGAAAAATGCAAAATACCCCGTCGCAGCAAACCTTCGTACTAAGCGAATTTCAAATGCATAATATATGTCTTAATACCACATAAAGCCGCATACCAAGTTTCATCAAAATATATTCACAAATAAGCGATACATACAATTTCAATTATTCTCCGTAAGAATAACATGGGGCTGAGTAAACAGGTTTGCTGCAACAAGGAACACGAAAAATGGGCTTTATGCTAATATGAATATAACTCAACTAGATGAAGTCGTATACCAGTTTTTATTAATTAATGTTCATAATTAAGGGAGACATAGCATTTAATTATTCTCCATAAGAATAACATGGGGGCTGACTACGCAGGTTTGCTACTACGGGAGCATTTTGCAAATAATTGTTTTTTTGAGCAAATATCAATAATAGACCACTACCAAATGAAGCCTTATACTAAATTTCGTCAGTAGATGTTCATAAATAAGTGAGATATAAAAGTTTTCCTTTCCTCCATAAGAATAACATTAGACAACGTACTGTGTTTAGCAATTTCAATATCTCGGTCACCAATTGACGTAGAGGAATGATCAAAATAAAAAATTGTGTGTTTTTTTAAGCTGTATCTAATGGGAAAACCCAATATTTGAGTTTTTCAAAAATTGTATGTAAAAACTTCAAAAAACCCATCTTTGGGGTACAAAACCCCCCAAAATACCCCTTCGGATAGAGCGATCTGGCTGGTTTTCGAACTTAAAGTCATAAATGTTGCTTTATATGTTCATACCAATTTTCATCAAAATCGGATCATGTTTACGACAGTTATCGTGCTCACGGGCACATATATATATATATATATATATATATATATATATATATATACATAAATATATATATATATATATATATATATATATATATTAGTTTCAAGCATAATTTTATTAACAGAGTACCCTTTTCGGTTTTATCATAATATGTTAAACTAGACGACTAGTTTCAAACCTTCAGGTCATAGTCATGTCTACATTATTTTTCTAACCTCACATAATGCTCAATCACAACAACTATATATCACAAACAAATGACACCAAACTTTATTGATATAGGCATTTTGTATATATATGTACAGTTTCAAACAAATGGTGTTTTTGGGGTCTGGGGACCTCAAAAAGAAAAGTTATCATGGTCTCGGGTCTAGGTCTTACCATGCCGACTACAGTAATAGCTTCTTCCCTATAGGGGAAATTCGCTAAAACAGATTTTTTGAAAATTGTAAACCCCATAAACCCCCCTTCCCATGGTTTGATTTTTCTGGTTTTCGAACTTAAAGTCATGAATGTCACTTTACACATTTGAGCCAAATTTCATCGAACTCAGACATTTCTTAATCAAGTTATCGTGTAAACGGACACATATATAGACATATATATACATATATATATATATATATATATATATATATATATATATTAACAAATAGTGTTTTTGACATCCGGGGACCTCAAAACAAAAAGTTATCATGGTCTCGGGCTTACCTCTTACCATGAGACCTACGGTAATAGCTTCTTCCCTATAGGGGAAATTCGCTAAAACATGAAAACCATCCAAGCAGTGTCAAATAAGGCAACAATTAAACCTTGTCAAAAATACTCTAAAGTTAATGAGGTTCATCATATTTGGTTACTACTAGGTTTGTTTTCAGTTCTGAAGTATTAACAGGGAAGTTTAAAGTTTTAATATATTTTAGACAGTTCGGCTGATTGATGATTTAAATTATTGACAACCAAGTAAATGACGTGACGCTCTAGAGTATTAAAGGTATTCACACCACACACATAACTAAGTATGGAATCCCAAAACAGTTTTCCACCTCATCATAGAAGGCCCATCAGACTGTGACAGACAGCTATCAACTCGACACTGAGTTAATGTTCCACTTATTCACCAGATACAGAGAACTGCTCTTGACAGTTGTTGATCCCTTTTCAAACGACATCGTACATTTCCAGCTTTTCACCCTAGTAAAAGCATATATCCTGTGGTAAGGGTGTTATTTTATATTAAATAAAACCTAGGAATAAACCTAAGATTTCCTTTTCCTTACAGTGGATGATTATTTTCTGCTCTCTCTTTTCTGTTATTTTCTATTAGATCCTTTTTTTGTGTATTTAAGCCAATGGTAGTTTTTAATGTTTTGATAGGGAACGGTCCAAGCCCTGGTCTTGTTACAATCTAAGGTCACCCATTTCTTATAAAGCATCATTAATTACTAGCCCAATGAGATATGGCAGCTAGGATCAGTTTCAAACCTTCCCAAAATCCTACGATTTTGATCAGGATCGATCTGGTGTTTAATGTCAAAGGATGTGCCACTAATGTTGGGCCACTGAATAAGAAACCTTCTTAGAGAAGTACAATATATACGGAGTGAATTAAAACAGATATTTACTTTCTTGATGAAATAGCCTGCGAATCGCTCTATATTACAATAAAAGGTTTAAATTGTCAGTGATACTGCCAAGTGATCCTATTTCTTGGCAAAACTACGATAGTGGTTTTGAACCTCAGAGGTTCATTTTCAAGTTGTACTTCAAGCAAAACGTTTTCCTCTTCATCACTGTTGTAAAGATTCATCATATTTATAAATACCCCCGTCCCAGCAAACCTGCGTACTCAGCGAATTTCCAATGCATACTATGTCTTAATACCACATAAAGCCGCATACCAAGTTTCATAAAAATATATTCACAAATAAGCGATATATACAATTTGAATTATTCTCAATAAGAATAACATTGGGGATGAGTATGCAGGTTTGCTGCAACAAGGAACAAAAAATATAGGTTTTCATTTCAATATCAATATTACTTAACTAGGTGAAGTCACATATATTGGTGAAGTTTTATCAATATACATTCAAACAAGGAGAAGGAACATTGCAGGGATCGGGCCGTTTAGGTTGCAGGGGTCCACCATTGTTCCTCAGGACCAGGTGAAGTATCTAGGGGTCATTCTGGACAGGACCCTTCAATGGGGGCCGCAGTTGCAAAGGGTCACTGATCGAGGCAAGTGGTCCCTATTTGCCTGCAGGCGGATGGTAGTTTCTACCTGGGGGCTCAAGCCCAAACTAATGCATTGGCTTTATGTTGCAGTAGTAAGACCGGCGATGACGTTCGGATCCATCGTTTGGTGGATGAAGCTGGAAGCTGGTGTGGCGATGCGGAGGCTGGCGGGCGTTCAAAGGCTCGCAGGCCTACTTGTCACTGGAGCTCTCAGCAGCAACCCGGGTGCCACTTTGGAGTGTCTCCTTGATCTTTTGCCCATAGATATTCATATCAAGATGGTGGCTAGAATGGGTGCTTACCGTCTCCAGTATCTCTTGGGTGTTGCCGGGCGAACCACTTGGCCACACAAAGAGTGAGGTTTTGGACATGCCCTCTGATCATCTTCCCACAACTTTTTCCTTCAGCAGGTCGTTCCGGGTGCACATTCCCAGCAGGGATGACTGGAGCGAAGGTGTTTGTCCGCTCCCTCCTGGTGACCGAGTGTGGTTCACGGATGGTTCCAAGTCTAGGAGCGGGTCGGGTGCTGGCATCCATGGGGTGCAGGATGGTGTCAGTCTCGGGGTGCCAATGGCTTCTTTTCCCACTGTGTTCCAGATGGAGATTACCGCCATCATGGAGTGTGCGGGGGAGATTCTGAGGGGACAAGAGAGCCTCTCTATCAACATCTTTTCTGATAGCCAGGCTGCTCTGAGGGCGCTGGACTCTTGTGAGTTCAGGTCTTGGGTTGTGTGGGATTGCTACAAAACAGTGTCTTGTGCTGGAAGATGCAACATGGTCACTCTCTGTTGGGTGCCTGGCCACTCGGGGATTGTGGGTAATGAGGTGGCAGACAAGTTGGCTAACGCGGCTGCCTCCCTGGTTCCCATGGCCCTCCCCCTTTTTGTGGGATATCTCGTTCTTGTGCTTTGCAGGTGATCGGCGCTTGGGCTCGGGATTGTCACAGAAGGAGATGGGTAAAGCTCCCTATCCACAGGGTTAGCAATCTCAACCTCCAGGGACCACCACAGCTGGTCACCAGGAAGCTCCTGGGTCTCAGCAGGCTGAACATTAAGCGTATCACAGGTATGATTACGGGCCATGTTCACCTAAGGAAACACTTCTCTCGGATGGGCGTCTTCAATGGTGACCCTGCATGCAGGAAATGTGGGCAGCACGAGGAGACTGCAGACCATCTGCTCTTTGATTGCGATGAGCTTAGGGAGGTAAGGGCTTCAACTCTGGGATCTATGGTCAGGGGTGGATACCTGCCTCCTGAGGAGCTCGTCGATAGGATGATGTAGTTCATCAGGCCTTTGAACCTGGAGGAGTACTGAAACCTTCTCATTTATTTTTCGGGGGTGCGCAATAAGCCCATTATGGCTGATGTGCCTTGGGACCTATGTCCGCCCCTTCTGATGATGATGATGCCACATACCAAGTTTTATTAATTTATGTTCATAATTAAGGGAGACATTACATTTTACTTATTCTCCAGAATCCTATACTCTAATATGAGTAAGGTTGGCTTGCTTTCTCGCTTGCTTGCTTGCTTGTGACACTGATCTCAAAAACGACTCCAACGATGTCCTTCAAATGTTCGAAATAACTAATTTCTGGGATAAAAATAAGTTCTAGACAGGCCTCATGCCCAGGAAATATCAAATAATGTAAAAAAACTAAAATGAAAAGTTAAAAAATTAACATTGTGCTTTTGGAGTTTCAAATCAAAATAAAATAATTGTAACAGCTGTTCATAATCAACCAGGGAACTGTCAAAGTAATATTTGTTTATGATTATTAATATGTCGTTTCCTGAGAGCAGAGATTAAAATATTTGAGTGAAGATTACATATATATAGTAGTAAAATAAATCAAAGGGACATTGAGGTATAAATAACAACTAGAGTGACCTTAAAAATGTATAAAAGAGGTAAATGAGTTATGCAAATCTGTTTATCAGTAGGAGGAAGTGGTGAAATATTACTCCAAGTCATATAAACAAACTTACTGGCCTTCCCCTGAGCAAAGATCAGTCCCCAGGTACTAAGAATAATAAGAATAAGAATAGCATGGGGGCTGAGTACGCAGGTTTGCTGCAGTGCGAATATCGGTAAAAAAATTTTGTTGTGTAAATAACAATAGACCACAACCAGATGAAGCCGTGTATCAAGTTTTGTTGGTATACGTTTAAAAATAAGCAAGATATAAATTTGTTAATATTCTCCATAAGAATAGCATTGGACAACGTACTATGTTTAGCACTTTCAATATCTCTGTAACCAACTGACGTAGAAAAATTATCAAAACCCCAAATTGTGTGTTTTTAAAGCTAAATCCAATGGTGAAAACTAAAATATGACTTTTTTTAAATATTACATGTATAAACTTAAAAAAACATTTTTGGGGTAAAAAACCCCCCAAAAATACCACTTTTGATGGTATATATATTTACAGTTTAGAACGAATGGTGTTCTTGGGGTCTGGGGACCTTAAAACGAAAAGTTATCATGGTCCTGGGTCTTACCATGCCGACTACGGTAATATTATATTCACTATAGGGGAAATTCACTAAAACTGGCCAGCCACTAGCAATACACTTTATTTTATTCTGGCCAGTTCCTAAATGTTCAAAGTTTTGCGTTTGGTTTTTCTATGTATATGTACCACTTTCACGCCATAAGTGATGAAGAGGAATACACATTAAGCTTGACGCCTAACTTGCAAATTATCCCCTGTACTTCACCAAGAAATAGGACCACTAGGCAGCACCACCAGATAATTTAAAAATTGTTGCAGTGATTTACTAATTCTGCCACCATTCGGTTTTCGTTGATCGAGTTAAAGTTATTGGATCAGGCTTATCTACAATATTTGTTGGATATATTTCACGCAAGTTCTGTAAGAAGATTGATTACTCGCCGGTCCAACCTTAGAATGAAAAGCAAAAAAGCATGCTACAGTAATTTCCTACACTATCTAATTGAAAAAATCATTCATTTTATAGGCTTTATAAGTTATTTGTTTAAAATTCATCGTTGATAATAGTTAGTTAGTGTTGATGATGGTTAGTTAGTGTTGATAATGGTTAGTTAGTGTTGATAATGGTTAGTTAGTGTTGATTATGGTTAGTTAGTGTTGATAATGGTTAGTAAGTGTTGATGATGGTTAGTTAGTGTTGATGATGGTTAGTTAGTGTTGATGATGGTTAGTTAGTATTGATGATGGTTAGTTAGTGTTGATGATGGTTAGTTAGTGTTGATGATGGTTAGTTAGTATTGATGATGGTTAGTTAGTGTTGATGATGGTTAGTTAGTGTTGATGATGGTTAGTTAGTGTTGATAACGTTGGTGTGGACATTTGCCATCGCTACTGTTTTTTTTGTTTCTTCCTTTATCTAATTTGATTATTAGATTATATAGATCAGATGCATATTTAATGTTTTTTATTTGTTAATCAATCAGGGCAAATGCCTGCAATCACCTTAAACAAATATTTCTGGTAGTATACAAATTTTAAATAGACTAATACATTTTGGTATTAATTGGCAATATATTTAATATACAGAAGCCACAAAAGGTTTAGACCATTTTATTGTGGAGTATAATAACTTATTTTGATGGCTATCGTATATCATAGGTGTCAAAAGGAATCGGTTTAGATGTTGAGTAGAATAAAATACGGCATTTTCTGTAATAAATTATGGGGTGAGTTGCAATAAGTTACAGTATTCAGGGGAGAGTGGGCCCAGTATGCTGCTGACAGCCACAAATACCTCACCCTTCACACCAAGTGACATACACCAATGTTGCGCTGCTAGTGGCAGGTGCTTCTGGCGCTATGTATTTAGCTATACAACACATAAACTGGTTTGTATATCTAACCCGATGTACTTAACGGGAGAGCTGATTGCACCGAAATATTTGTATGAAATACTTCTAAAGCCAGGAGTCAGCTACGAAATAACAAAAAACTTAAACGGAGAAATATGCAGAGTGCTTTTCAACAGCAAACTATACTGTATCGTTGACTCTTATTTGCACAGGGCTTAAATGCCTTAAGTTGTTAATTCTTCATGGACATATCCACAAAAAGCTATAATAACAGCAATGGCTTCCATTAATTGCCACTAAACTGAACCAAAAGTGCAACAGTAGAGTTATGGTTTTTTTGCATTTAATATTAAGAGTTTACAAGATGTTACCCCGCAAAAATGTGCGGATATAATGTTTATAACAGCTGTTTATTGAATTAAGAAAAAACACATGTGACATTAACCAAATAAAACTCTCCTCCGTATGAATAACATGGGAACTTGGAAGTCCCGTGGGGCTGAGCCCTAGGGCTTGAATCGAAAACTTGAAATTATCTTTTAAATAAAAAATAATCATCAAAATCGGCAATTATTATCTTCAGGAAATGAGTGAACAAAAAGCAGGATTTTTTAAAATTGTTATGTAGATGGTGATGTGAGGCAATGGTTTAGGAAAAATTGTAAGCAGAATTCTGCTGTTTTAAGTTTAGTTATTTGTTGACACTATTATTTCAGGGTTTCTACAGGATTTTAATTTTCTATTTCCCTGACCTTTCTGTAAACCCCCCTGACCAACTTTCGAAATACGTCTTAGTATTTACGCTTTATAAACAAGCATGTATGCACAATTATTATATATTTAGTATGTAAAACATTATTTTCCATATCATGAATGTCATAAATGTTAGTAAAACAAAATTAAATAAATTTATCTCAATAAAAACTCAATAATTGAGAATTACAAGATGATACGAATAAACTCCTTAGAAATCCTTAGATCATCAGCCAACCATTAGGACTCCACCTGAAGAATACTGCTACAACAGATTGTATACAACCTGGAGCAAAGCATCCCTTCAGTTTGTTCATCATCAGGGATTAGATTGAATAATAAAAGCACCGAATTGACCAGTAAATTGTATATGATGTCTAACAAGAAGTTATTCTTGTTTTGATAATGTCCCTCATAACCTACTTGGAGATTTAACAAAAATCACAAAATTAATTTTGTGAAGTAGCGTTAAGGTGGAATAGTAATCAATATTGACTATAAGCTACAAATTTATTTTCATATCTTTAGTACGTGGGGTCGAGACGTAGCAAAATAAGCTTTATCTCTGGATTCCCTGACTTTCCCTGACCGACTTTCCATTCCCTTACTTTCCTTGACTCTAACTGACCTCCCCTGACCGTAGAAACCCTTTAGTTAACGTGCAGACCTCAATTTTGGATGTGACCGTTGCATATTAATGCCTTTTGTTTAATCGTACATTACGGTCCCCCTTTAGCTTGGAGTCTTAGGGGCAGAGGTAACTCCATCAGGAGCACAATTAAGGAATTGAATATGCTTTAATGTTGCTATTTTTCGTTTTAACTGTGGCATCCCTATATATATATATATATATATATATATATATATATATATATATATATATTGTTTTGCCTAGTTGATCAACACAGTGATAACACTTTGCATTCTATTCAGACATTAGCCAGAGTCTTATAACTTTATTGAACGGAAACACAAATGATACAAATTCAGTGCCAAGTTAGATGATATTTGGTCCATTTTAAAGCTAAAAATGTCCCTCTCTTTGCCAAAAATAACAAATGGTAATGAATGTAGGGTAGCTTTAATGTTTGCAGAGAGGCCCGAGAGCCCAGGTAATTTGCAACTGTCAACGAAAATGTACTCTAGCACTTATACTTGTAAAACAACCAGATTTGCTGGCACATTCCTACCTGTGCACTAACCAAAGGAAAATATTTCTATGGAAAATAATATGTAAATTATTGTACCAGTTTTAAGTGCCCATTTTGAGTCTGTAATAAAATAAAATACTATATATTATGGTATGTATATATTAAATAGTTTCACTAAGTTTAAAAAGTATATTATCCTTTTAGAGATAACAGGTAGCAGAGCTAAAAAAATTTAGTTTACTATTCCCCAACTAACTACAGTTGTTTGTACCTATTTGCCTATATTATTTTAGTAAATTTCCCCTATAGGGAAGAAGCAATTACCGTAGTTGGCACGGTAAGGCCTAGGCCCGAGACCATGATAACTTTTCGTTTTGAGGCCCCCAGATGCCAAAAACACCATTTGTTCAAATTCATATATAAGTATATATATATTAGTTTTAAACATTATTTTATTTTGTATCGGTAGGCACGATAACTTCGATAACTTTATAAAAAAACTCTGATCTTAATGAAGTATTTGGTATAAATGTGTAAGGCAACATCTATTTTCATGAGTTCGAAAACCAGACAGATTGAACTATTATAAGGGGGTTTTGGAGGGATTTTATACCTAAAAAATGGGTTTTTTGAATTTTTTACATATTATTCATATTATTACATAGTAAAGCCAAACTTTAATTTGGACAATTGAATTCAGCTTGAAAAAACAAACAATTTGGTATTTGGATCATTGCTCTACGTCAATTAGTTACTGAGATATTGAAAGTCCTAAACACAGTATACTGCCCAATACAGCAGTATTCAGCAGCAGTACAGCAGTAAGCAGTATTCTGCTTATTCTTATGGAGAATAAGTGAATTATCGCTTATTAAAGAGCATATATTAATAAAACTTTGTGTGTAGCTTCATATGGTTGGAGTTTACTGATATTTGCATACAAACTCCATTTGTGTAGTCCCCATGGCAGCAAACCTTCGTACTCAGCAGCTATAATGTTATTCTTATGGAGAATAAGAAATTCGTGATATCTTGCTTGTTTATGAACATATATTGGCAAAACTTGGTAAGTTGCTTCATCTAATGGTGATCAATTGGTATTTGCATAAAACCCCAATTTGTGTGGTCCTTGATGCAGCAAATCTGCATATCAAGTCCTAATGGTTTTTTTTAAGGAGAATAAATAAAATGTCATATCTTGCTTATTTATGAATATGGTTTGAAGAAAATTGGTAACTAACTTCATGACGTAGTAAAGTACCATTTTAAATTCGCTGAGTATGCAGGTTTGCTGCAAAGGGGGTATTTTACATGTAATCATGTGACTAATTAAACAAAAAACTTCATAAGGTTAACATTGGAACATTGAAAGTCTGTGGGAAGAAGCACTGTAGTCGGATGTTTTAAAAATCCTAAAAGGCACTTTTACTGTGGGAGAGGGTGGAAACATGCATTTATGCACACAGTGGGCCAACCTGTAGTGTGGGACTCCTACTACAAAATTTAGACTACCTACTAAAAACCCCCTCTACTCTTTAGGACTCTAATCTGGGATTGTTCGTCACATTACTCCAGGCTAGGCCTAAATTTGGCATAAGCCTGCAGGGCTCGCTCCGTTTCCAGCTGTCTGATTATTCGATCTAGTCCGTTTCCCGGTCTAGATCAGTTTTAGCGAATTTCCCCTATGGGGAAGAAGCTATTACCGTAGGTCTCTTGGTAAGACTTAAGCCCGAGACCATGATAACTTTTTGTTTTGAGGTCCCCAAATGCCAAAAACACTATTCGTTCAAATTTATATTATGTTATCCTTATGGGGATTAAATACAATTTTATAACTCGATTATTTATGGGTATATGTTGATGAAACTTGGTATGTGGCTTCACGTAGTACTGGTATATGCACAAAATATTGAGTTTTTTTTTATTATCCCCGTAGCAGCAAATCTGCGTACTCAGCCCTCATGTTATTCTTATCGAGAATAAGTAAAATGTAGTGACTCCCTTAATTATGAATATAAATTAATAAAACTTGGTATGTGGCTTCACCTTGTTGAGTTATATTGATATTTGCATAAAACCCATTTTTTTTGTTCGTTGTTGCAGCAAACCTGCTTACTCAGCCCCCATGTTAATCTTATGAAGAATAATTAAAATGTTATATAGCACATATTTATGATTGAATATTGATGAAACTTGGTATGTGGGTCTGCCTAGTTACATTCTATTTATATTTTCATAAAATCCAATTGTTTGTGTTCCTTGTTTCAGCAAACCTACGTACTCATTACTAATGTTATTCTTATAGAGAATAATTAAAATCGCTTGTATGTGAATATATTTATATGAAACTTGGTATGTGGCTTTATGAGGTATTAAGACAAATATTATGCATTGGAAATTCGCTGAGTACGCAGGTTTGCTGCGACGGGGGTTTTTTTTCTGCGAAGGATGCCCTGGACAAAACGTAACAAACAGTCCGAGTTGCCCTCACCCTCCATCATCTTTCCACAGACTGTGTCCACTTAAAATGCACCCAGTGAACATGTGGCCTCTAGACAGCGCCTTTCCCAACACGGACAGTAAAAGAAAGGTGTTCCATACCGTTGGGAATGCTCGGGCACATCTAGTATGTATATGTGTAAAATAAGTGTAAAATAATATTTTTAGAGGTCGATAATCACTGAACAAAAATCAAGAAATTATTTTAATAGGGTCAATACAAATATCCAGAAGTTCTCGATTTCTCCCTCATGAAAATGTTTCAATAACTGCTTTACCAAAACTGATCAAATTAAAACAAGAATTCTGATCAAGTTTCACAACATTAATCAAATTTGTTGATATGGCAATGTCCAATAAATCCATACCAATTTGAAACGAGTTCGCACACAGCACGCTGACATGAGGGAAGTGAATTTCCACATAAAACTTTTAAAACTCAAAATTAGGGTAAAATCATACTTGTATTTTTATTGAAATCTGAAAACACTGATTTCTTGGCTGTTCTGATGCTCCTGGTTTCATTTACCTGCAAAGCTGGGAATACAATTTTGCACTTTGTAATGTTAGGAGAAGGTCCAGTCAGGCTTGAAAGTAGGCGTGAGGATGTTGGGGATGATAAAAGTACTCTAACAAAGGAGTAACAGGCTTTTCTAGTGTAAAACCCCCATAAGACAACGTACTGTGTTTAGTCAAAACACATTTTCTTTAATAACTCGGTAAATACTTATGCTAGAATGACAACAGAGGGCTTAAAACTTTTGCTCCCTAATTCACATCTTTTTACATGCATTGGTTTTACATTTGGGACTTTTTAGACCCTTTTTGGGCCCAAAAACTCAAAATTTGAAAGATTAATCCCCCAAAAAAGGGGTTTGGAGTTTTACGATTGTTTTGCCCAACGAACTTGTCCAACTGATTACAGAAAGGAACGTCCCTAGCAAATTTGAAGTTAATCGGACAAAAAATGTGACCGCTAGAGTGCAAACACACACACACACACACACACACACACACACACACACACACACACACACACACACACACATATATATATATATATATATATAAAATTTTGAACGACCCCCCAAAACGTGTTCAGGGTGTCACGTTAGGAACTTCTATGGTGGTCCCGGGCTTAAGTTTCACCGTGCGGGTCATGCTAATAGTTCACTTTCCAAAGGAAATTCACTAGTAACTTTTAATAAAAACTGATTACAGATTTCATGGGGGCTGACTGAGTGGTCTGATCTTAATTAGGCCCTAATTAAACCTCAGGGAGTTTTCACAACCAGCGAAGACTTAATCAGGTATAATGCTTGCAGCCTACTAATGTAAGATGTCGACCAAGTCTGTTGTAATTCTTTTCCATTACCTATGACAAATAAACTTGTCTACTGCCTATCGTTATACCTACATTTTATAAATACAGCAGTATGAATAGCTTAAAAACACTTTGTTTTTTTGAAAAAGTGTATACACAATCAATCGGTAAGGGAAAATAATTTAGAATTTTATAATTTACTAGCTGTTTCCTACAGGCTTCGCCCCGCAAATCTTAATATATACAAATGAATCCTTATTTCCCTTGGTTACGCCATAACTTGAGAATGAGTGCACCAAATTGAATAATTATTTTGTTGTTGTGTTCTTTAATGACAGGACAAGGTTCTTCTTATAAAAGAAAATTTGTTTTTTTTTTTTTGGACCTAAGGACTCTGTCCCAATGGCCTTCAAAGTTCCCATTGATTTGAACAAAGTTCAGTTAGTTACACCAAACAGCTGTTAACAAGGATTATATCTAAACATACTTGAAAAGCATAAACATATATGTTCATTATGGAAATAAAAAAACTACTTGAATGGCAACTCAAACTCTTTTTTTGATAGGCGAGTGAGTGTAACGAACGAGCTCATCTTGAAAATGAACGAGTATTGGACTTAAAACAAATTCAATGAGATTAGGACAGGACAACGTCTGTCGGGCCAGCTATTGATTTATAGAAACTATGACAGTTGCTGCATTCTGTAGTTAACCCGTGGAACTACTACCAATCATGATCAGCTGTTTGTATTTTCATCAGCTCAAAAAAAATTATGTCCATAAGGAATACATGGGGAATTGGAAGTCCCGTGGGGCAGAGCCCTATAGGATTTTAAAAATTAAAGTAGGCCTATGTGTTTATTTGGTATATAAGGAGAATTCCTGTCAGTTTTCATGCGAATCGGTTCAGTAGTTTTTGAGTGATTGAACACACAGGAGACAGACAGACAGACAGACACACATCATGCCATTTCTATATATTATTAGTAAGGATTATTATTATGGAAAAACGCACAAAATAAAATAAAATTGTATTTATTTGTTATTTAACAACAACATTTAGATTGTATCTAAATCACTTGTTTGTATTTCAACTAATACTTTTTAACATTTTGCATACACAATGTTGCTATTATTGTTTTTAAGGACTTCCAAGATATTGATATAATTGAGTGCAGTTGGTGACACAAAGGAGTACAGAGTGTTTGTGTAGTAGCCCTACCAATTAGTCGCCTGGTATGTGACTAATCCATAATCTTGTGGGGCTCCTATTGTTTGGATCGTCTGATTGCAATTAACATTCTGTTGTGTAAGTGTGTTTCAATAACTAAATTACTGAAAGATTTTTAGGTCATTTTACTAAGTAACTCAGTTTTTATACCAAGCCTAACATAGACATAGCAATATTTCAGTATTTAAGTAAGTCTTTAAGAATGGACGTTAATAGATTTGATATAAACTCACTATCCACTATCCACACACAACGTTTAGTGATTACTCCAAAAACAGTCATAAGAAAATCATGAATGAAATCATAGGTTAAATTATATATAGAACTAAAGGATATGTTTATAATTGATATTCGCATATCCAATCACGAACACTAAAACAACAAGTTGAAGGCTTCAAGTCAGCAATTAAAAACCCAAAGTTCAAATGAAATAAACAGGACAGAAAAATCTTAATACAGAGTCTCAAAAACTTGATACAATGTTGACCAAACTTCCTGATAGTAAGTTCAAAAATTCCAATTTGCTGATTAAATATTGAAATATAAAATTTCAAGCAATGATTTTTAAGTTACATGGCTAAAACTTGTACCTTTGCTCTTCGGTGAAATTAAAATCTATAGCAGTTTTCTATAAGTTATTTACATTTATTACAGGACCAATAAAGAAACTTGCAGTGGTTTTTCAGACCCTTTGAAATATGTTAAACTCGTGATCGGGTACTGTTAGTCCCAATTAATGCAGTGCAATAGTTGTAGACCACATAGTCAAACTGGTTAGAACAACACCTTACTGTTGCAAACTAGATGGTACTCGTATTTAGACTACGAGCTGGGCAATTTAGTTCTGATGTTGCCCACAATGATACACAACATTTTAAACGCACATCTCTTGCAGTGCTTATAATGCTGTCTTGTTGTATGTTTTTGTTAATCAGTGGAAAATTTATAAACCCTTTAAACATATTGCATATGAATGGAGTAGTTCAATCTGTGTTATCTAGTTATTTTTTAATACTTCAGAAGCCTGAATACCTAAATTAAAAAAAAAAACATACCTAAGGTGGACACACAAACTTTAAGGACAGGTAAAAAGTAACAAAACACATGATTAAATGTGAACTCACAAATAATTCACCCATCCTGTCAGCTTAGTCTTGTGCTGTCCACCATTTCCTTAAGGTCTATCCCTCCTTCAACTATGCCACAGACAGGTGAACCCTCCATGAGCTGCATATGAAATTTACTGACTGAGGCAGGATTTAAACTGTCGATCCAAGCACTACCCCCTGATCAGGGAAGTAGTACATTAGACCGCTCAGCAAACCTGGTAGTCTAACAGTTATATCGGATCGAGTGCATTACAAGCTAGGCACTAGTAGTGTTAGTTCCGTTTTTGTCTACTAGATTACACCACATGTCAGACTCAGACTGTGATCTTCTAACGATACGATAGCGTTTATAACTTTACTGACCATGGTTTTAGGTATCAGATTAAAACCACGATAGCTTTTGAGATTGAAAGGGTTAAGGCTGGTAGCAACCTACTCTCTCCCCACCACTACATCTATCATCGTTACATATAGAAATAAACATACGTATCCACCAGACGCACCACCACAGTCCATGCGAGATTACAAGTATTGACAATAGCTACACAGCGCCTGGACCGTCAGGGGTGATTGTCTTCTGCCACCCTACGATTCCTTTCTCTGTGATCTAATCGTCACATCGCTTGCCCGGACAAATATTAAACAGCTGTTATTGGAAAGAACAGTGTGAGGGATTGGAATTGTAAATGCAATAGAATAGCATTGACTTCTCATTGTCATTGTAAAAACTGTCCCTACAAGACAATTATTTGTATTTTATTTTATTTACATGCTCCAAAAGAATTTTACAACCAATTACATTTGAAAGAGTTTAAATTAATTTTAACAGGCCATTGGGGAATCATTGGTTTTTCTTCATGTTTTCCCTTAATTGATACAGTAAAAAATATATACATATTATAATAATAACTTAAATAGCATAGCCACAGAAAGATTCAATAATAAATGGGGTAGAAAGCGATCATGTGATAATGAACACCAATAGCCATTACAACATGCTCAGAATAGAACTAACAATAAATATACAAATGAAACAAATAAATAAGACATATAAGTAACTTAAATAAGCCAAGCATTTTACCGTAAAACTATTGAACGAATAAAAAAAAATATCAATGTCTGAACCAGTAACAGAAATTGAGTTGTAGTTGAGGTTGAGAGGGTCGAGGACGCATGTGCATAGGTACGAGAGTGAGGGAGAGAGAAGAGGAGTTTGCTTCTACTGTTGAAAGAGGGTACACGAAACGGCAGGGCCACCAAGATAGCAGAGTCGTCCACCGCGCCATGCACCAGTTTATAGAAGAATACCAAGTACATAAGGGTTCTCCTAGATGCTAGGCTCCGGAACCCAAATAACTCATCATACGGAACCCCATATGTATAAATATTAAAACACTTAAAAATAAAATAAAAATGTCAAAATCTTTTTTGAACTCTTTCCATTGCTTCTTGATCAGTAACGTTAATGGGATTCCATATAATGGCACCGATCTCTAACCTCGACCTGACCAAAGAACTATAAAGTCTGATAACGATTTCACCATTTTTAGCGAATTTCCCCTATAGGGAAGAAGCTATTACCGTAGGTCTCATGGTAAGACTTACGCCCGAGACCGTGACAAATTTTTTTTAGGTCCCTAGATGACTTCACTATTCGTTCTAATTTATATATATATACAAATGATTAACCTCATTGTCATTGTAAAAACTGTCCCTACAAGACAATTATTTGTATTTTATTTTATTTACATGCTCCAAAAGAATTTTACAACCAATTACATTTGAAAGAGTTTAAATTAATTTTAACAGGCCATTGGGGAATCATTGGTTATTGAAAGGGTTAAGGCTTTCAATAACCCTTGCATATATATATATATATATATATATATATATATATATATATATATATATATATATATGTGTGTGTCCATGAATGCGATAGCTTTAGTAAAAAACGTCCAATTTCGATGAAATTTGGCTCAAATGTGTAAAGTGACATTTATGACTTTAAGTTTGAAAACCAGAAAAATCAGACTATGGGAAGGGGGGTTTATGGGTGTTTTAAATTTTCCAAAAATCAGTTTTTTGAATTTTTTACCCTAAAATTTTTAAAACACTTAACTTTGGTTTGAACCATGTAATAGAGCTTAAAAAAACAAATAATATTTTTTTTGAATTATTAACCTAGGTCTAGTGGTTGCGGAAAAAAATAAAAAAAACCTGCTCACAAAATCTCCCATGTTAATCTTATGGGAAAAAGGTTTTTGGCTTTTCCTAAGTTAATTTTAATGTAAACTTCACATTTGCTTTTACCAATCAACTCAGCTCCACAAAATAATTATTTTGGTGTTTAAATTGTGATTCTACGTCCAACCGTTGCAGAGATATTCTAAGTGCTAAACACAGTACGTTGTCCAATGTTATCCTTATGGGGAATAAATAAAATTTGATATCTCCATTATTAATGAATTTATATTGACGAAACTTGGCATGTGGCGTCTCGTAATACTGGTATATTGATATTTGCACAACAAATTTTTTTTGTTATCGTCGCCGTAGCAGCCAACCTGCATACTCAGCCCCAATGTTATTCTTATGGAGAATAAGTAAAATGTAATGACTCCCTTAATTATGAACATAAATTAATAAAACTTGGTATGAGGAAGTGTCCAATGGTATCACCCTACTCCAATGGTTAAGTGTCCAATGGTATTCAATTTATACCTTGTTGAGTTATATTGATATTTGCATAAAAACCCCATTTTTTGGTTCCTTGTTGCAGCAAAACCTGCTTACTCAGCTCCCATGTTATTCTTATGGAGAATAATTAAAATTGTATATATCGCTTATATGTGAATATATTTTTATAAAACTTGGTATACGGCTTTATATGGTATTAAGACATATATTATGCATTGGAAATTCGCTGAGTATGCAGGTTTGCTGCGACGGGGTATTTAAATGACAACAGTGTCACTCTTAAAGGTTCCCGTTTCCTTCAATCTGTTATGTACAGCACAGAATGTCTGATGGTTAGGACATTGCCTGTTCACGAAGTGTTCTGCATACAATCTCGCCGCTCCTCTTGCATTGCCACGAGCCATTCCAAAAAAATAGTGCTCACACGCAGTACAAAACTGTAAACTTAATCATAAAAACACAATAAATAATGACTTTTACTAGGTTTACTGTTATAAGAATAATGAGCAACAAAACACATGCAGTAATGTTCAGACAACAATGCTTTTATAAATTGGCAACAACAAATTATTCAATCAGCTGTTTATGTAATAAAAACAGCTGATTGACGTATGACTTGATTTCAGTAAAGAATTTTGAGAATGTAAAAGGAGTATTAGCATTGTTTAAATGGAGAAAAGTGGTCATGCATTAGGAAAAGAACTAATTTATCTGTTATTCTTTATCCAATCTTAACAAGTAAGGTATCATTGAAATCTACATAAAATGGGCTAACTTTTATGTCTCCTGCAATTTTTTTTAAAGTCAACGGTTTTCGTGGAATTTTGCATAAAATATTTTCAATGGCCACCATTTTGAAACTGTTAATGATATTTTATTAGATTTTTTAAAAACATACGTCTTAATAAGATAAACATTTGTGTAAAATCTCAACGCTGTACCTCAAACCGTTTAGGAGTTTTGATTGTTTTTGTAAAAAACACATACAGACAGATAGACGGGAAACTAGGCACCACAGACCCATGTTGCTACAGTGAAATTTGTTTGTCTTGACCTAAGCAATAATGCTATATACCATTGTCCAGAGAGTTACGAGACACCCTGTATATTTCATTCGCGCTGGCGGCGATAAAAAAAAATATATATATGAATATTCTCCGGTGAATAAAAATTGATGGTAACAAATAATGAATAAATATGTATCAATGAATATATAATCAATATATAACTAACAATAAAAAGCAGATTAATAATTAGATGCATATAATTAAATGCCTCTTACTATATGAAAATCTATCATTCATAATGCAAAAATACACTTACAAATTTAGTCCAAGCAGGTTAAAGTCGATTTATGTCGTCGGGTGACTTGATCCTTGCGGCTGGTGATCCATTGTCTCGTCGCACGTAGATTGCACAGTTAGCCGTCCACACTGGCTGTAGGGCTTGTTCTTCGCCACATCTCGCGTCATCTTAAGCAGCCCCCTATTTGCCAGAGTCAGTGATTTAGTCACGTAGATAGGATTCTCGCTGCTGAAGCACAGATCCGTAGCTTTGAGATTGCGCCGAACTTTCCTCTTCTTCAAGAACTCTTCTTTATTGAGTCTGCTTACAAATTTAATAATTGGGGGCCTAGGTTTCGACTCTGCAGCCTTACCCATCCTGTGCATGGCATCAATCAGGACGATCAGTCAGGGAACTGTGTAGCAGTCGCTAAACGTCGCATGATGTTCTGCATATTTTCTCCTTTATCTTCCGGGATCCCATGAATAATTAAATTGTTCCTGTGAGAATACTGCTCTAGGTCTCGTATTTCACCTTCCGTATTCTTCAACTGCCGGTTTAGCTTGCCGTTCTCTGCTTTAACTAGTGGAAGTCCTTCCTCATACTTAATGATTTTAAAATCTTGATTAGTTATTAACTGTTTAACATCACTTATATTTGAATCGCATAACTGAAATGACTCACACATATCCTTTTGTTCTTGTCTGATCTCACTAATGTCACTAGTGTTTTTTTTAAGAATTCCAAGAATAGAATTAAGTTTTTCATCAATAGATTGAAGTGTAGCAGGTTTAGACGGCACCACATCACCGCCACTCTTGGACTTGCCTGTACCTGTCCTCTCACGGAGGGGATAATTCAACAGTTGGTGTGTCAGGAAGCAAAAATAAGTTGATTATTACTTGCTTTCTGGGGTGGAGATATTTTACAAGTTGAAATAAATAACGTAAATAATTAAAATAAACAGTTGACAGCAGCACAATTTGTCGGTGACCAAATCAAACTATGTCCACTTTAAATTCTGGCAAACACTAAAAGTGGGACAGCTCATGTAGATGGGATGTCTCCTACAGTAGCCTCTGATCACTATCTTATAAAGAGCGGCACATCGACATAACAACAGCTTTCATCAAAATGTTCCACACTTAAACGTAACACTTAAATTTTCCTGAAAATATGCCGGTTGAAAAATTAACTATTCAATGCTGTAATCATCTTATTAACGCGTTGGCTGCGGCGGACCCCGATCGGGGTTTTTTCTCAACAAAAAAACTTATACAAATTTCATGTTTAAACATGTTTGCAGCAGCGAAAGTGTTAAAAAAAGGTGATTTTTGTCAACGGGCTACCGGCAAAACTACTACGTTTTGAATCATGGATTATACGTTACTTGAAAGCCCTTGGGGTCTATATGTGCCTTTTGGGGGTTTGGAAGACATCCACCTTCAGGGCAATGCTCCCTGGGCTTTCAAAGTTTCAATTTTAATCTTATGGAGGAATATAAATAAATGTAGGCCTAATTGAACATTCAACAGCAGCTGTTGATACTAACAAACAGTATATAAGCAAGATCAGATATTTTAAGATAACTTCTGTAATGACATCTCAATGTAAACTAAACACCCCCGTCGCAGCAAACCTGCGTACTCAGCGAATTTCAAACTAATATATATATGTCTTAATAACACATTAAGCTACTTAACAGGATTTATAAGAAATATATTCACAAATAAGCGATATTTAAAATATTAATTATTCTCCATAATAATGACATTGGGGATGAGTACGCAGGTTTGCTGCAACAAGGAACATAAAATAATAGGTTATTATGCAAATACCAATAGAACTCAACAAAGTGAAGTCACATGCCAAGTTCCATCCATATACATTCATAAATAAGCACTTTATACGATTTTAATTATTCTCCGTAAGAATAACATGGGGGCTGAGTACCCAGGGTTGCTGCTATGGGATTCATTGGCAAAATATTGGCTGATCAAAATCGATACTAGCCTTTTACCACCTGTTGTGTATAATTACCGTTTTGTAAATGAATACAATATAATAAGTGTAAATATATTTTGAAGTGTTGTAAGTGGTTTTTATTTACATGATGACAATATACTTTGTGTTTACTTATAATGGAATCATGCATAATAACTTGTATTTGCGCAGCACTCCAGTGAAAAATAGCCAGTGATCTAACGTTATAATATAATTCTATCACCTGCTTCATCTTTTCGAAACAAACAAATTTAAATAACTTAGCATTTCAAATTGAAATTCTGGCCTCTAATTTTCCTTCTACATAAAACTACATTTTCTAAAAAAAAATTATTATTAGAATTTGCTGAGTGACAATTAGATCAAAATCTTGTGATAAAACATTGTAATCTCTCAATGTAAAATATACTGAAAAATATTTTTCTCTTAACTAAAAGCAAAATGGAAATTTTATTACTTAACCCTCAAACTGTCGGAGATCGCGATCGCGATCCAATTATGCTACTCGTATACTGCTAAAGTCACAATCGTGTCTCTTTCATTCACGGTGCGATACATTGATAGTTGAATCAGCGCCATGTTATTCTACATGAAACTTGTTGTAGAATGATGTATCGAAAGTGGTATTTCAGTGTTTTATTGTGATTTTTGTAACCGATTACAAAATTATGTATCTTTCCATTATTGGCACCATTTATAATGTCATGGTCGTGGTTTATGCCGTTTTCATATGAAAATGATTATTTTCATTTCCAGAGAAAAATACCTCAACAGCACAGAGAAACATAGAGAGCAGTTGAAGGGTTAACTCATTGAGTGGCACCCTCAGTTTTGGTCGTGAGCGGGAATCGAACCCGTGAACTTTGTAAGATCACCAGGCCAAGGTGTTTCCACGGTTTAGCCCACTCGGCTACCACGACCAGTAGTCTAGAGGCGTTGGATAGGTCAATAGTTGGTCCACGTCCCTAGCGGTGAGAACCGTATATGCCTGCAATCATTAGTTACCAATTTTGCTGTTAGAATGCAGCACCAATCGGAGCCTGTTGTAGGTTCTCGCGAATAGAATAAACTCACTACATTAGTGAGGTAAGCCATGGGTCCACCTATCAACAAAATTGAACAGACAGATCTCCGAGCGAGCAGAACTGTCTCTGTTTTAGGAGATTTCAACTGAAAGCATTATGGACATTTTATTACTTAACAATTGAACCTAGAGCAGGCTTAACTGACTCACCCATGACTCCGAGCTGCTGGGGCGACAGTAGCGCAGTGTCCGTGGGCGCGACGCCTGGCAGGGAGCCCGACGCAGCGGACATGCGGTCCGACAGCCCGGACAACAGCGAGCCTTGGCGGTGGAGGCTGCGCACGCTGGGACTCCCACTGCGCCGCGAGCTGGCCTGGCTGGCCCCGTCTGCCACACAACATCATGGTGAAGGTCCCTTCAATATAGTAATACTTATAATTGTAATAGAAGTATGCCAAATTAACTGGAACTACTATATCGTTCCGTTCCGATCCCGGAACAGTTCCAACCATGTTTGAAATACGTACCAAGCTAGCTCTCGTTCCTAGGTCATTCTTGTTTCTTCGAGAATGAATTACCCGGTGATACAGTAGCAATGATGTGGGCAGACAGTGTTTCCGTTCCCATAATCAAAGAGAACGTATAGATTATATAGTTACAAACTGTCTGTTGTCTGGTGCTTATAAATCCATTTGTCTTATTATTGTTATGCTGTATATAGTTTTAATAGTGTGTTTGAAACTTGTTCTTAATCAAAATAGGTTATAACTAGTAAGAATGGGTTTTTACTTTATACTACTTATATATATAATTTGTATTTCTACTTTCTGTATAATACTTATAAAATCTCTGCTTAAGATGCATTTGGATTTTTTCTTGTAATCATGTAAATTTAATATGTTTTAAAGAAAAATCTATGTAGGTACATTAATTGTATTATTTCACCCCAGTAAAACTTTGTTTAACCCTTCCCAAGGGTTGGACTTGTATATACGCTAACGGTAATTTTCGTTTGCGAGCGTTGGACGTATATATACGCAACTCAATCTGAAACTTGCAAGCGTATGACGAATATATACACCAGACATGTAATTTAAATGGATTTATTGCATGGTTGTTTTCGTGTTATTTGCAGTTTCTTTAAGCCATTAGTCTATTTTCAAGTTTATTTTAGTGGTACATTTTCATTTGGTGAGTTGGCAACACTGTTCTTGCAAAGTGATGTAATAGACTGGCCAGCTGATGCAATCCTTTAGTTTACTGTCTAGTTTACAGTTTGTTTACATTTGGTCATTTATTTACAAGTTGTTGGGTAAAGTACAAACTAACGATGTTTTGCAATGTTTTCTACTGTGTAGTGTTTTTTTTCCAAAATGACATTCAAGGTGAGTGATTGACGTATTTATGACATACTAATTTTGTCCATAAAACATGTGAAAAAATCATTTTTATCATGAATGTGAACCTAATTTACTTTAACCATCACATATAAGTGAAAAACAATAAATATTTCAAAATCTATTTTTTGACCCTGCCCAAAAATATATAGTATACAGAGAGTGTATATAGAGTGTATAGCTTTGCCCCGCAGTCACTGCTTGGGAAGGGTTAAGACTATGTCCACTGAAATGACTAAAAAGCTTAGCAATAAATCGCTCCGGAATGTACTACGCAATACTATTGCAATGCACGATTGTACGAAACCAACGGTCGTGCTCGGAATGTTGGAACAAAAGCCGGAACAGGAACTGTTACAAGAACACGTTTCGGGGGCAGTACGGAACGGTTCTCGTTCCGTAACTACCAGAGACACCTCTAACTAATAATAGACAATCTTACCTCTCTCAATTGTCCAAATTTTCCAAACAGAAATTACACTTGGTGTTTAGTTTAGTGGGCTTGTATTCAAATCTTTCAATTTTCCAAATACAAAAACATTATTATTAGAGGTTGTTTTATTTATTACTAGCTGTGTATCCGTCCTTCATACGGGTTGTAAGTTTAAATAATAGATGAATTTGAAAAGAATAACAACCGAATTGATTTTACAATATTTAAAATTATATTTTACATTTTTTAAGTACATGAGGATGGCACAAGCTCTTTCAAAATTAATCTGATTATGAACCTCAGGGAAAAAACTGTCGATCAGTAGTTCCTGTTATTCGTCGTTTGTACGGAGTGAAGGAGGGATGTTTTTGATGCCACCTGTTTTCCAATGTCCTGTTCCCAACTTTTAAAAACTATGACCTAATCAAACTCCTCAACCCCTTAATCTTATCCAATAAATAATTTTCAAATTTACTGGTAAGTTGAGACACTCAGTAGTTGGCTACATAAAAATCTATTTAGAGAGGCATAGATCTCGTCCCTCTATGTCTCAAGCACACAAAGTGTCTGTATGAAATCTCTAGAGAACAACACCATGACTCCCCATTATGGGTCATGTTATTGTTGCTGATGTCCTTTAAAGTACCAAATTTCAGCTCTTTTGGTTGAGTAGTTTGTGATGATTATACTAAAGGTCAGTGGGGCACATCCCTTAAGTATTTTTTATCTGTTTTTTTTTCTACCAAGAATTTCATCTCCATCAGTCCAGTAACAGGTGCAAGATTGTTAATATAAGTATTCTGAAGGTTTGGGGGTGGGGCCCTAAAACACATTCTTAACGGGAATAGGCTTGTGTTTATTCTGATATATTGGGTATGTTCCTACCGAATTTAACTTAAAAGGTCCGAAAACTAATGCTCTTAAAATTGCAAGAAATAGAAGTAAATTAGGGCAGAGTCGGGTACGATTTTGTTCAAACCTAGCATTGTACATCCGCAGAATAAGGCAAACCACTATGCAAAATTTCACCTTCTCAGACATTGTCGTTTTTTAGTTACAGTTATCACAATGTGAGCGAGGAGCTTGTCTGAGAAATATAGATTTAGATAATATGTCCACTCCGTGTACTTCTGCTATTTATTACCAATCTTCACTCAACATTTTATAACAGCTGATTATGAAATAAATATTCTTAAGTCATCAACTGGTTCAGTATAAATAAATGCTTTGTCCATAACCATAAGATGGTATCTTGAAAATCCTGTGGGGTGTAGCCCTGAGGTGAATCCAAAATGTTGAAGAAGCTTATAATCATCTAACGTACGTAGGCCTATAGAATATAGGAAAAAGTTTCATCTAAATCAGTCCACCCGTTTCCCTGGGAAAAGCGAGCAAACACGATAAAAACCACGCAAAAACACGTTTTTGAGTGGCCGCCGTTATTTTTCCAAAAGGCGTATGACAGTTTAAAGTAGCCTAAAACCTTCTGACTAATGTGTAGAACAAAGAAACAAAGGTTCATCAAAATCAGTGCACTCGTTTTCCCGCGAAAAGCGAACAAAAACACGTCCTTGAGCATTACCGCAGGACATACGGACGGTGAGAAATTTAGATGTGACTGGTTTTCCTAGGGTGTAAAACGCGAAAATATGCAAACATGTTATAATTCCAAGCAATGTACAGACAAAACTGTTTCTATATAGATATCCTCTCCACTTATCCACTTATATAATTTATTACCAATCTTCACTAAACGTTAAATAATAACTACAACATCTATTTATAGAATAACTATTCTTAAGTCATTATCTGGTTCAATATAAATAAATGTTTTGTCCATGAGAATAACATAGGATCTTTAAAACTCCGTAAGGCAGAGTCCTAAAGTTATTTTCAAAACTCCAATGAACCTAAAATCTTCTCACGCACAAAGAACATAGAAAAAAAGTTTCATCGAAATCAGTGCACCCGTTTCCCTGTGAAAAGCGAACAAAACGTGACCAAAATCGCACGAAATCACGTTTTTGAGTGGCCACCATTCTTTTTCCAAAAGGCGTATGCCAGTTTAAAGTGGCCTAAAACCTTCTCACTTATGTATAGAACAAAAAAATAAAGTTTTATCAATTTTAGTGAACCCGTTTTCCCGTGAAAAGCGAACAAAAACCCGTCCTTGAGCGTTTCCGACAGACAGACGGACAGAAATTGAGATAAGAATTGTTTTGGCTTCCCTAGAGTGTAAAGTGAAAATATGTAAAAATGTCATAATTCCAAGTAATGTACAGACAAAACGCAAATTTTATTTATATAGATGTTTCTGGGTTTTATTTTAGATAATTGCCTACATCATTTTTCCCACAACTGAAATTTTGGATACCACACAAAATACAAACTAACTTTTATCCATTTTGACTGAATTCACGAGAATGCTGTTATAAACACCGAGTCTGTTGATCCAAAGCAGCTCTATAGCACTTCAGTGAGTGGAATAGTAAGGCAAAGCGACCAAAAATGACCTTTTCGATGAACAGAAAAAAGCTGTTTTACAAAGTGTATTTAGAATGTAAAGAAGCACTTTAGGCACGGTTGTAGGAAAAATATTTAGATTAAAGATTAGATTTTTTTTGTTTGTTTAGATTAACTCAATATCTATTGGAACTGCTAAACCTTCGCGCGGATCCACTGCAAGCGGAATTCCACTGCTCTGGGCTTGCGAACTGCCACAGCTTAGAGGGACCTCTTTGTGTATAAATAAATCCATTCAACTCAATTTGGTTATAAAAACCATAGCAGAGTGCCATGGCAGCCAACCGCTCGTATACAGGGCCTCAACCGAGAATGTTCACTACCACTGTTTTGTCCTTGGGCATTCACACAGAGTTGCTCCTGGAAATCTGTTTTTATAATAGGAATAATTGTTAGTGTTACTATACCAATTGTAATTACTATAATTGTTGGATTTGAGTACGGTAACTAAAAGGGAAAGTTAGCTGAATAAGTTTGTCTGTATGAGATACTAGATGACAAACTAATGACAAAAGCAAGGAGACAGTGCCCAAGGTTTGGCTGCAATACGACATGCTTCTCGCAAGCAGTAACAAGAATGTGATAGATAACATTGTCTATCATAGGCGTAATTTCAGCATTTCGATTGGGGGGGCAGGGTTGTCCATGGCCCATCCTCCTATTATACTAAATGTCATAACACCCCCCCCCCCTTAAATCACCATTCCTGTAGAAAATTCGGCACTGTGGCTGGGAAGAAATAAGGTTCCGATACATGCACACAATTAAACATATGATAGCATAGGATTATATCGGCCGCTCTTTTAGTCCCTTCCTAGTACTATTATAGTGTACATCAGTCGATCAAGTTGACAACTTTTCATTTTATGAGTAAAATTCTTTATCAATACACTTTGTTATAGTAAAGGTAACTAGTTGTCCTGTTGCTCGAATCTGAGCAAGTTTGTACCAAAAGAATGGTTTCTTCAATTGTAAGCAGACATAACAAAACATCTGATATTAAAACGGATGATAACAACATACTTTCAATCAACAATAAGTATAGACTTCCGCTGTCAGATAGTGCCACTGTTCCGAAAATTCAGCCCTTTACAGTAATGGGAAGAGGACAGTTATTTCCTTCTTGAAGCTGTTATAACTTGTGTGACAACAAATTTGATTTTGATTTTATAACATAAAACACCGAGTAGGCCTAATAAAGAATAAGAGGGTAATTAAACTTGTTTATTTGAAAAGTTCACAAATATGTTTATGGAATTAATATATAAACTGTATAAAACATGACAAATGTATATGTAATCAGGCCTACAAGTAATTCAAACCTGCATAGGTAATAACTTTGCGTAGGCACGAGCCGATATAATGTCTAGTCTAGTTCATTTTATTTAAATAAGCCTGGCAAAATAATGAATGTAATTCATTTATGTATTGAATGTAACAATGAAAATATTGATTTGGTTAACTATAACGAAAATACAGTATTAATATTTCTAGTTTACTAACGACGAGTGCTTTATATTGTTTTAAAAGTGACAATAAACAACTTAAGAAAAGAAAAAATGGGATTTTATTATTCTGTAAATTAGGTAAACGAGTTCTATGGTTTGCACGTAGCACGCTGGTGTGAGAGAGACGACTTTCCGAATGAAAAGCTTGAACAAGATAAAAACGGTGTTAAGACATACTGTACTGTGCTTAGGTGATGCCCTTTCTTAAAATTCTGAGACATATTGGCAAATCTACGTAAAAATAGCTTTAATTTGGCACCTCAAATGTTAAAATCCGACCAGCCATTATCGAGTTATGATTGTGAAGAAAAACCCCACTACCATATTAATATATAGAATAACAGACTATATTGTTAGTTATCTTATATGTAGGCCTATCATAAAAACGTGAGTTGTTTACGAACAAGTTCATGGCAGTGGCGTAAATAAGGGGGGTGATCAGGGTGATCAATCACCCCCCAAAGACTAATAATAATATTTAGAAAAAAATACAAATATTTAAAAAATAAAATCTAAAAGTTTTAAAATACTGCTGTTTTATCATATACCGTTAAGCGCTTACAGTTTAAGAAAAACATTAACTAAAACGTAACAATTTTTAATTTAAAATAGCAAAAGGAAGCAGCAATATACCTGCAAGCCACAAGTGAGACAAGTGTCGCGCGCTTGCCTATGCCTTTGGACACACACCACCGGCTGGGGGGAGACAATGCTGTTGACGGGTGGGGGAGGGGAGGATCGAAGAGGCGCTTGTTTCTGAAAATAGCTCAGCCCTTTGTCTACGCCATCCCTGTCAGGTGTTTTGATTCGTCCCCCCACCCTGAAACCCATGACTCATAAGTCGAACTGCGTCCAGTGGCACTAATCAGTGTGAGTGTAGCTGTTATTGAAAGTAGTCGGTTCCAGTTTTTTGAAGATTGTGGATTGTGTATTAGTTTTGTTTCTGTTAAGATTTTTAAGTGAATCGGTTAGCCTCTGTGTATTTGTTTTGATCTTGCTGAACAATATGTCGGTCAAAAGAAAGGGCCAGTGTTTAATATCGGACATGTTCAAAACCAGGAAATTAGAAGACTGTTCTCCTCCTGTACCTGCAAATGAACCTGTTACTTCTGTTCAACTGCCTTCAGTAAGTTCATGTATCTCAGAAACTGAGCACAAAACATTTCATCCTAATGACATTGGGCTTTATTTGAATAAAAGGATACAAGATGAGGAAAAAGTAAAGCTCATGCATGCATTTTGGCAACCCCCCTCCACCTACAAGTTTCCTGTCTTGAAAAAATTTCAGAAACGAAAGTTAAAATTTCAGTATTCACGGTTCAGTAAATATCCGTGGCTAGTTTACTCAGAAAAAGAAGAGGGAGCTTTCTGTAGATTTTGTTTTTTATTTGCCAAACATGGAGCAGGAGTAAACAGCCAAGAGCTTGGTTCATTGGTGAAACATAAATTCACAAACTGGGTAAAAGCCCAAGAAGTTTTTAAGTGCCACGCTGAAACTGATTATCATAATGCTTGCATTACTGATTTCAAAAATTTGAAAATGACCCTGGAAAATAAGTCTTTGGAGGTCATAAATCAGGTTGATACTGCACGCAGTGAAGCGATAATTAAAAATAGACACAACTTAAAACCTGTGATTGAAACTGTCGAATTATGTGGACGGCAAGAGCTTGCCTTGAGAGGTCACAGGGACTCTGGAATTATTGGAACGAGTTCTATATGTACAGAGAAAAATGAAGGGAATTTTAGAGCCCTTTTGAGATACAGGAGCCAAGGAGATAAAGATTTAAAAGACATGTTGGATGCGAATGGAAAAATTAAATATCTATCGCCTCTGTTACAAAATGAAATTATTTCATCTTGCAATCATGTAATACAGAGCAAACTGGTTGAGGAAGTGAACAATGCGACTTATTTCTCAGTACTGGCAGATGAAACTAGTGACATTTCAAACATGGAACAAATTTTTTTGTGTGTTCGCTACATTGCTGTGGAAAACAAAAACCACACCCACACTGTTAAAGAGCAATTTCTGCAGTTCGTACCAACGACTGAGCTTACAGGCAAAGCATTGGCAGGGAAAATTCTAGATAGTTTAGAAAGTTATGGGTTAAACATGAATGGTTTAAGAGGACAAGGCTATGATGGGGCATCGGCAATGTCTGGTCAATACAATGGTGTAAACAAATTTGTACAAGACAAACATCCTTTGGCTTTGTATGTACACTGCGCGGCCCACTCGTTGAATTTAGCCGTAACAAGAGCATGTGAGGTCCGTGAAATAAGCAATTGTCTTGGTACAATAGAAAAATGTTACATATTTTTCAATACGCCCAAAAGGCAAGCTGTCCTCAACGATGTCATTGAAAAATCAGAAATAGACCAAAAAATAAAAACCTTAAAAAGGTTTTGTGCCACACGTTGGGTGGCAAAGTTTGACGCAGTTCGAGATTTTATGCATATTCTTGATTTCGTCCTTGAATCCCTAGACATAATTTCCTCTTGGAAGGATGGCTCTGGAGCCAACAATTTGAAGTGGGCAATATTAAATATAGAGTTTTGTGTTGCTGTACACGTTCTTGCAAATATTTTCGCTTTTGGTATGCCGTTGTGCAAGGAACTGCAAAAGGAAACTTTGGATTTGAAAGAGGCTGTTGTGCTGGCCGAGGATATAATATCAGAATTGCATCTCATGCGTACTAATGCTGAGGAAGAGTTCCATGTCATGTTTAATCAAGTCAAGGCAGTTGCATTGGATAAGGGTATTGACATGAAACTTCCTAGACTGTGTTCAAAACAAAAGAATAGGAGTAATGCCCCAAGTGCATCTAAAGACCTCACTGATGTGACTAGCATAGATGCTCAAGTTGAAACACATTACAGAATAAACTTATTCCTTCCTTTCATTGATTTTTTCATAACACAGCTTGAAGAAAGATTCAAAAAACACAAAGCTATTTTTGAAGGCTTTCAATGCTTGTTTGATCTTGAACCAAACAGTGAAACATTCAGTTTTATGCAAACGATGTTTTATCCAACAATGATGACATTTAACTGATAACTGAAAATGTGGAGGAAAGAAATTGACAGATCAAAAAATCACAAAGCTTTGAAGTCCGCTCTTACCAGCCTTGATGCATGTGACGAAACATTGTATCCTTCTATCTACCAGCTGTTGAAAATCCTGAGCACACTGCCTGTAACGACATGCACTCCAGAGAGGTCCTTTTCAACATTGAAGAGAATTAAATCATACCTCAGGAACTCTACTGGACAAGTAAGTATAACTGTAGTTTAAAACTTTACTACTTAGGGTGACGTACACTGCACGCCCACTACCAAAACTCGTTGCACACACCTGATTTTAAAATCCTTTCATTCGTAAAACTGCACATATTTACTCACAGTTTTGCTGATCGGGGCTAGTATTTGTTGCTCTGTTTTGATGCAATTGCGCATCAAATAGAGCAAATATTTTCGTATACAATAGTTAGTGCTAGTGTGCGTTAGCCCTTAAGTAGCTATTTATTGACTTCACGCCTTATTGCATAGACATTTTAGCTGTAGTGAAACTTATTATTTATAACCGACAATATATTTTTGAAACCTAAAGCTATAATTTTGCATACATATTTGTTATCAATCGAAATATCTTGATCCCTAGATGTGCCATTTGTGGATTTTAAATACATCCGACTGCAGGGCTCCCCCTTATCGGCTTGCAAAGTGCCAATGTAAATCTCATTCTCATGCAAATATTCTTGTTCAGTCAGCTGATTACTAAAAACAAAAACACATATTATTGCTCAGGTAATCCAAAGAACAGTTATATTTTAATCAGAATAGGAATAGTTTCAATTCTCACCCTTATAAAATTAATTTGTTACAGACACGATTGAATGGACTTGCAATGCTGTCAATCCATCGATAAATTGATGTCACTGTTGACGAGGTTATAGATGACTTTGGAAAGAAACCAAGGAAGATTGATTTTGTAATATAGGCCTAAGCTTTGAACAAAAACTGTACAAATTCAATAAATATTGCCTATTACTGCATCAAGAAGTTGTTTTTCAATCCAACATAATCTCTATTCATATCAGTTATATTATTCATAAATGCTACAACGTAAAACAAAAAAAGACAATAAAGTCGCTAAAATCGCGCTTTTAAGAGCATAAATTTTCAAAATTCTCCCGGACCCCCTGATTTGAGTTGGGGATCCCTCAGTAGTGTCTCCTTCCAGGTTAATCACCCCCCAAATTAAAATCCTATTTACGCCACTGGTTCATGGCTACTGTAACAATTATATTGTAATATTACTCAATAAAAATACATAGTGTATTTACAGAATACTAATATGTTTAGTCACAAAACAATCTTTTTATGTTTGTTTTACACTATCTTCTAAAAAACAATATCTCACGCAGGCCGGTCGTTACTCCAAATTCTTGGTAAAAGTTAATTTTGTAAAAAAGTTTAAGTATAGGTATTCAATACGCCCAAAACACAGGGCGTATATGTTCTAAAAGTATATATTTTTGAGAGCTTTTCTTAAAAAATATAAAAAAACAAGAACATTTAATGACTGTAAGAATTAATAGGTTGCAATTTTGTCTAGGTAGCAATAGAAATGGATTTCTTAAATTCGGCGAGAGCGATGGTGTTAATATTTATATCGATAATTCTGGGACTTTTCCTATATCCTATATCAGTGTTGAAAAATCCTCTGGTGGAGTGTTAACAAAAAAACTATAAGTAAAGATAAAATAAATATCGATCGAAAAGTACCGTAGGTCTTAAAATGAAAAACTATACAATATTTATTGCCTAAAACATATTTCAAGTAAATTTGTATAGCGCTTACCCCCTCCTATGCAGAAGTGAAATTAAAGAAACGAATGGATAAATATATCTCTTCATGAGCACGTGAATTCCAAATTATACTGTAGGCGATTGTTTGTAATTTTCAAATAAATAAGTTTACCTACAAAATAGTAAATTCAGCTATAAGTATAGTACTTATTATATTATTGTTTTGAATGACAAACTAATATTTAAACCCGTTCATTAACAATTTTGTTTTGCGAAATAATTCTTTTGTTGGCTTGTTGTTTGCATGCGACAAGCAATTTCACAAAAAAATAATTGTAATCATCGACATATTAAAATAAAAAATTCAAAAGGTTTTAAGTTTATCTAATTGCCTTTGAAATATTAATATTAAAATCTAAAATAGTTTAATTATATTAAATATTAATGTTTATTAAGTTACCTCTCTGGAATCTTGTTACATGAATTCAAAATAAATTTCACAATTCAAATATGTAAACGATAACTAGAAGTGTTCTCTTAAAACGTAAAGAAACAAAGAAACGACTGATGTGAATCAGAGGACGAGAATGATGAGAATCGAAATGAAAGTGGAAGTATATGTTTTCATCTGGTAAGTCGAGAAGTAAAGATATCAGTTAAATTTGGATTAATATCTCCATTGAACAATGAACAAGAGGAGACCGGAAGGTTATTGTTGTGTTGTCCGCACCACAGGCTACTCGGTGACCCGTTTACCAAGAAATCTGTTGATCGCCATAGGAAAAAGTCAGACTATACAGTTCATGATTTCCGTCGATTTGTTTCAAATTATCACTGACTATTTAACTACTACAATAACTTAGTTACATTAAATACTGTTACAAAATTATAAAAACTAAAACTGCTATTTCTAAAATAGCTTAAGATTATGTCTTATTTATTACAAAAACCTAATTGTAATCATATTTTTTTCATACACTTTTACTTTTTTTAACTTCCTCTAAATTATTGGGGGGGCAACTGCCCCCCCGTGCCCCCCCTGAATTACGCCTATGTTGTCCATCACACTGTTTTGTTTGGTAATCTGTGAAAATAACTGAATTGTTTTAAATCATTAAATTTCCACACCACCAATTTTGTTCTGTACAGTTCATTTTCTGGCTAACTGTAAAAAAGAGCCAGGACATGAGGATTCTCATTTTAAAAGAAGTTATAAAGTTGAACTATTTTTGGGAAAGTGTGTGTTTTCAACCAGTAAGTATTGTTTATCAACTTGGTGTAACCTATACTAGCACTGTCACAAATGTACAAAATTATTAATATAAACAAATTACCTTCATTCACATTCATTCTAGGTTTAGCAGCACCTTTCAATGGCCCTTTCTTGAATATGTAACGTCTCCTGCGAAGGTATCTGGCCAAGATCCCCAGTGCTGCTATGCTTCCAAGGGATATAATGACAATCTGAAAAATAAAGATTCACTTTGAAAAAAAATCAAAACTACCGAGTTGCATTAGTCAATAAATATTTATAAACAATGAATATATTTATATTAATATAATCAATTATTTATATTTAGATATTTATTTTTGATTTATATTTAATATTGATTTAAAATTTTATATACACCTAAACAGTAGTACCTGTCCTAAAAAACTTATAAATTTTTCTATAAAATAATATATTAAATATGTAGTTGTAGAAACAAATACCCCGTAGCAGCAAAACTGCCTTCTCAGCGAATTTACAATACATGTCAAATGTTAAACGCTCTTTCTGCACTTCCTTTTAGCGAATTTCCCCTATAGGAAAGAAGCTATTACCGTCGGTCTCATGGTAAGACTTAAGCCCCAGACCATGATGACTTTTTGTTTTGAGGTCCCCAGATGCCAGAAACACTATTCGTTCAATTTTATATATATATATATATATATGTCCGTGAATGCGATAACTTGAGTAAAAAACGTCCGATTTCAATGAAATTTGGCTCAAATGTGTAAAATAATAGTCATGACTTTAAGTTTGAAAACCAGAAAAATCAGACCATGGGAAGGGGGGTTTATGGGGTTTTTAAATTTTCCAAAAATCAGTTTTTTACATTTTTCATCCTAAAATTTTTAAAAAACTTAATTTTGGTTCTGACCATGTTATAGAGCTTAAAAAAACAAATAATATGGTATTTTGAATTATTAAGCTAGGTTAAGTGGTTGCGGAGAAAATCCAAAAAACCTTATCATAAAATCTCCTATGTTAATCTTATGGGAAAGCAGTTTTTGGTTTTTCCTCAGTTTATTTTAATGTAAACTTCACATTTGCTTTTACTAATCTGTTCAGTTCCAAAAACAATCATTTTGGTGTTTAAATTTTGATTCTACGGCCAACCGTTGCTGAGATATTCAAAGTGCTAAACACAGTACGTTGTCCAATGTTATCCTTATGGAGAATAAATAAAATTTGATATCTCGATTATTTATGAATGTATGTTGATAAAACTTGGTATCTGGCTTCACGTAGTACTGGTATATTGATATTTTCATAAAAAATTGAGTTTTTGTTGATTATTCCCTTAGCAGCTAACCTGCGTACTCAGCCCCCATGTTATTCTTATGGAGAATAAGTCAAATGTATTGACTCCCTTAATTATGAACATAAATTAATAATACCCCCGTCGCAGCAAACCTGCATCCTCAGTGAATTTCAAATGCAAAATATTTGTCTTAATACCACATAAAGCCGCATACCAAGTTTCATAAAAATATATTCACATATAAGCGAATTTAATTATTATCCATAAGAATAACATTGGTAATGAGTACGTACGGTTGCTGAAACAAGGAACATAAACAATTGGTTTTTATGCAAATATAAATATAATTTAACCAGGCGAAGCCACATACCAAGTTTCATCAATATTCAGTCATAAATAAGCGCCATATAACATTTTAGTTATTCTCCATAAGAATAACATGGGGGCTGGGTAAGCAGGTTTGCTGCAACGAGGAACAAAATAAATGGGTTTCTATGCAATTATCAATATAACTCAACCAAGTGAAGCTACATAGTTTTATTAATTTATGTTCATAATTAAGGGAGTCATTACATTTTACTTATTCTCCATAAGAATAACATGGGGGCTGTGTATGCAGGATTGCTGCTATGGGAATAATCAACAAAAAATCAATTTTTTGTGCAAATATCAATATACCAGTACTACGTGAAGCCACATACCAAGTTTCATCAACATACATTCATAAATAATTGAGATATCCAATTTTAGTTATTCTCCATAAGGATAACATTGGACAACGTACTGTGTTTAGCACTTTGAATATCTCAGCAACGGTTGGGCGTAGAATCACAATTTAAACACCAAAATGATCGTTTTGTGGAACTGAACAGATTGGTAAAAGCAAATGTGAAGTTTACATTAAAATAAACTGAGGAAAAGCCAAAAACCTTTTTCCCATAAGATTAACATAGGAGATTTTATGAGCAGGTTTTTTTGGATTTTCTCCGCAACCACTTAACCTAGGTTAATAATTCAAAATACCATATTATTTGTTTTTTTAAGCTCTATAACATGGTTAAAACCAAAATTAAGTTGTTCAAAAATTTTAGGGTGAAAAATGCAAAAAACTGATTTTTGAAAAATTTAAAACCCCCATAAACCCCCCTTCCCATGGTCCGATTTTTCTGGTTTTCGAACTTAAAGTCATGAATCTCATTTTACACATTTGAGCCAAATTTCATCAAAATCGGACGTTTTTTACTCAAGTTATCGCATTCACGGACTCATATGTATATATATATATATATATATATATATATATATATATATATATATATATACATATATATAAATTTGAACGAATAGTGTTTTTGTCATCTGGGGACCTCAAAACAACAAATTATCATGGTCTCGGGCTTAAGTCTTACTATGAGACCTACGGTAATTCGCTAAAACTTGGTATGTAGCTTCAATTGGTTGAGTTATATTGATAATAGCATAAAAACCAATTTTTTGATCCTTGTTGCAGCAAACCTGCTTACTCAGCCCCCATGTTATTCTTATGGAGAATCACTAAAATGTTACATAGTGCTTATTTATGATTGCATATTGATGAAACTTGGTGTGTGGCTTCGCCTAGTTACATTCTATTTATATTTGCATTAAAGCCAATTGTTTGTGTTCCTTATTTCAGCAAACCTACGTACTCATTACCAATGTTACTCTTATGGAGAATAATTAAAATCGCTTATATGGGAATATATTTTTATGAAACTTGGTATGCGGCTTTATGTGGTATTAAGACATATATTATGCATTGGAAATTCGCTGAGTATGCAAGTTTGCTGCGACGGGGGTATTCTAAGATCCCAGGGTGTGGCTTCATCATATGGCGACTTACGGCAAATGCTGAATCGCCTATGAACACATAAGGTAAGATCCAAATCTATAATCTTAATCTATCATCTAATCTTAATCTAATCTTAATCTATATCATTTTGGATATAGATTAAGCATACTCCTTAGGGGTATACTCCTATGGGGTATGCTTAATCTATGGTAACACTTTATCTGTTGACGGTAGCTGCCTATTGGATGGAATATAAAGCTCCCCATTCTGTAATTTACTGTACTAAGATGAACTGTAGAAAACTCCACCATCACTTTTATTGGCTCGGCCTTCTCCAAGCCCGTCCGTGGCTCATCAAACCACATGCTGCCCCGGGCCTTGAGAACAGTTCACAAGGCTCGCAAATCCACAGATGACTCGTCGTCCGAAGAAAGATCAAGGCCGTCTGTGACTCGGCAAGCCATGTGTCGTGAGAACAAAGCTAAAGGAACAATCCTTCAAACACATAGTCAGAGAAAAGGCATTTTTAGCCTAAAATATTTTAAATAGGAGAATCTGTTGCTTAGGACAGTTGTGTTGTAAAAGAGACTGCGTTATACGTTAACTAAATAACACTTTCAAACAGTCAAATTCAAATACACCAATCACTGAACTCCTAAACAGCTGAACCGGCGACAAGTGCTACTATTTCTTAAAATGTAAAGATGGTCGACACAAAAGCTCTTAGGCTAAGATATTTCTCTGTAATTATGTGATTGATTCCATATGAGCTTTTTTAATAGGTTAACAGCGGCTTTTTGAATTTCTTCGCCCGTCCGCAAAGACTATGCATCAGTGCGTGGAACATATCTAGCCAAGCAAAGAGTAAGCCGTTAGAGTATGAGTTGAACAGTACTGATAAAATGTACATGCCAGGTCTCGGTTTCGAACACACGACAGGGCCGCTGCCATGGTTCCGGAGTTCAACGCCTCGACCACCAGCCCAGCGACTAATTAAAAATTATAATTTCATGGAGGGACCATCCCAAGATTTCACCAACATATTCAGCACAAAACCTCATGTCTTGAGATATTTCTCTGTAAGCCTAATTACGAGGGTCATCCAGAAAGTAAAGAATGTACGCACACTGCGCCGAACACAGCTTCCCCACCACCACCATTGCATGAGTGGCAGTCTCCTCACCTCCTTGTCAATGTAAAAGCCCAGTCTTGTTGCTGAGCTATCACAAGGCTTGTTTCTATAGCGGTTAAAAATTGCGGTATGATTTGAATTAAGAAAGTTTGCGGTGAAAGTGTATTGAGCAAGATCTTGCAGTTTCTGGAAAGGATTCATTTACCGGTAATGTAAAACCAGTGTGTCGCCTGTTTTTCTAAATGTTTTCCTCAACTCTTTCTTTCAAATCATCAGAAAAAAGCGATGGCCTGCCACTCCGATTCTCTCTGTGCACGATAACAATTTCTTCATTAATGTTGATACTGTAGGTACACGGGTACATCATTTTCTCCCTGAAGACTCGTGTATTGGGTACTTTCACAATAAAATCTCTTTGGTGTTCATCTACAAATTTAAACTGGCCGAGCATTTTGCGCATTCAGAAACCGATAACAATGTGTATCTAAAATTTGACGGGATTTTAGATTGATGCTGCCATTTTGAATCGCTGTAGAAATAAGATACTTGATCGCTCAGCAACAAGACTGGGATCATACTTTGGTGGGGAGATGAGTGGACTGCTGCACTGGCAATCACAGTGGTGGGGGACGTATGCTCAGAACAATGTGCAAACCATTTATGCCATCTAACCATATCCTGGAGCAATACTGAGGCGAACCTTTAGACACAGGGTTATGAGTAGGCCTAGCATAAAAGATTAAGTCTGTCATTCTGTGATTCTAATATAAAAGATATCTCATCTTCTAGGAGAAGGCTGCTCTTGGTATTTAATTTTAATAAATAAATCTTCCAGAAGCAAAATCTACAGTAGGCCTATGCAAAACTACAGACTGCTTTATGTCCAGATGATATAATGGAAGGGTCCCATGCCAGATGGTCTGCGGGAAGTACAAGGAAAATAACAGGTAAGAAGTGTCATAACAGGTAAGAGGTGTCTATTTCCTGCTGGTAAAATTCTCAATTTTTACTGCCTTCTACTTTAAGTTATGTCTAGCAAGGTGGTTAGCGTGCAGGCCTCAAATTCTGAGTTACGCCAAAACCAGTCCTGAGCAAAATAAAAACAATTTTTGAAGGTCCGACGCTATATCCAGCTGCCATTTATGACTGTGCTTTTAATTAATGATGACTTCTAGGAAAATTACAAAACAGATAAGTTCTAGTAACAAGACAAGGGTTTGAAATCCCTTTTAAAATACATTAAGGTATCTTAGGATTTATAAATGACTCTGGCGTAGCCTGGAGCATATAATTAAACACAAATACAAAAACCTTCCTCTTTGAATACTGCAGTCTCATTGCATCATTAAATGAGTCAATCAATGGTCAATAAGTTATCGTGGTTAGGTTATGTTTTTGTCAATATTACTTCAAAATGTTACAAACAAAAGAGGGATACTCAGTTTTGAAGCTTGCCCTATCAACACTTGGAGGTTGGTTCTGCTCTTATTTTCATTACAACCACACGCTTAACTTTCACTAGTGTTCACTATACAAGACTTATCGTTTAGTATATCCTCTTCACTGTTGGCCAACCTTGAATGTCATGGGATTGATGGTGTCAATTAATTTAATAAATAAGTGGAAAGTGGAGGCTTAAAAATGACCAATCATTCCCCTTGAGACTGAGGCTGAGTAGCTTGCTTACAAATAAAACTGAATGAGAGTGGAATCATGAAAATCTAACCAGTGGGTACAGCAGTTTTACTTCACACAAACATGTTTAGTATCAACAACGACGATACAAATTCTACAAAACCAAATGAGCTTACCTTGTGGGATCTTCCGAAGTGAACATTTTTCATAGGAAGGATCTCCATAAATCTCTGGAATGTAACTAATACTTGCCCTATCATTTTTGTTACCGTACTAACAAGTTATCAATACAATGATTGAGGTTATGTTATGCCCGGTAAAAGCAAACAACACAATCGGATTTTGAATTATGTTTAACTATCCGGAATATTAGCTTTCAGCTCGAAATTCCATTATTTTTAGTGAAAATATGCCACAAACTAAAAATGTTAATCAGGTCAAACTATAACCATTTTTACAAATAAACTCAAGGTTTGTTAGGAAACACAATCGGAATACAGAAACCGTCTGCTGCACGCACCGAAAAACAATCAGCTGTTTAAATGGCTCAAGTTAGCTGACAATTTAAAACTAGATAACCTGACCTTGTAAATCAATTATTTACGACATGGCTTTCGACAGTTGAATTAGGTACGTATTTTTTAATTACAAATAGAACCGTGGTTCGTTAAATATTCTATCAAAATATACTGTTTAGCTTTCATAAAGCAAGAGGAAATTAACCCCGTAGCAGCAAACCTGCGTCCTCAGCGAATTTCCAATGCATTTCCATGTATCGTAACACCACATAAAGCCCCATCCAATGTTTCAACAAAATACATTCATAAATAAACGATTTATGACATTTTAATTATTCTCCATCAGAATAACATGACAGCTGAGTATGCAGGTTTGCTGAAAACAAGGAACACAAAAAATGGGTTTTAATACAAATATCAATGTAACTCAACTAGGTAAAACTACATATCCTATACCGGTACTCTAATATGAGTAAGGTTTGCTTGCTTGCTTGCTTGCGACACGGATCTCAAAAACGGCTCCAACGATTTCCTTCAAATGTTCGAAATAACTAATTTCTGGGATAAAAATAAGTTCTAGACAGGCCTCATCCCCAGGAAAAATCAAATAATGTAAAAAAACTAAAATGAAAAGTAAAAAAATTAACATTACTTGTTACTTGTTACTTGTTGTTTCCGTTCATAGGCCGATGGCGTTGAACAGGTCAAAGTGCTGAATAAGTTTCAGCCACTACAGAATGTGATTGGTAGGGAGGGGAGGGGTCAGAGAGTCACACAGGGGGTTACATTATCCGAGATGTTCAATAATACTTTCCACAGAATAAAAACAGTGCACAATCAAATAATTCTTAAGTGTTACTTTAAATTTGTTGTCATCAGCAATGGATGAAATGAAGTTAGGCAACATTTGATAAAACTTTAAACCGGCGTAAAGAGGTTTTTTTTCAAAGACCGACAGTCTGTGAAAGGTGGAAAATTTTGATTTGAACCGAGTATTGTGAGTATGATTTCTTTGACATAGATTCATTAATTTTTGATTCCTAATGTATAATACTAACTCATAAAAATATAAGGCAGGAACAGTCAAAATACCTAATCTTATGAAGTAACTCTCACAATGCTCCCAAGGAGCGAGCCCAAAGATGACCCTGATGGCCTTTTTTTGCCAGGTAAAAACTTTCCCTATGTGAGTCTTGTACCCTCCCCACAAGGCGATGGAGTACATGATGTGATACTCCAAAAGACTGAAGTACACAATTCTAGAAACGTTTAAATTGCAGAATTTACATACTCTTCTCAACACAAACAGCCCTGAGGCAAGCTTTTTTTCTATTTTATTGATTTGGTCGGCCCATGATAAACCATCGTCCAGCCTAACCCCTAGGAAATCAGAAGAGTTGGAAGGATCCAGCATGTCCTCCCCAATAAAGACATTCAGATCATCAATTTCGTTAAACCTCCTCAATTGATGTGTACTTATGCCGAGATACCCTGTCTTTTCGGTGTTTAATTTCAAGGCGTTGCTGGAGAAATATTGAGCAAGTGTATTGATTTTTGAAAAAGTTTCAATTTCAAGGTCATGGACGTTATTGTTCTTGGTAAAAAGAGTGGTATCATCTGCAAAAACAAATAGACTCTCGTCCGACACCATCCCTTTCATATCATTAATATACGTCAGGAACAGTATCGGGCCAAGAATCGATCCCTGAGGCACTCCATTTTTGACCAATTGTTTGCTCGACTGAAATTTTTGAATTTTGAAATTTGATTGATGCTTCAGCTCAGCAAACTGGTAGCGGTCGGAGAGGAAGGAATATAGCCAGCGATGGACACATCCTCCCACCCCAAGCCCCGCCAACTTCCCAAGCAAAATTTGGTGGTCGACACAATCGAAAGCTTTGGACAAGTCTGCAAAGCAGCTAATAACAGATTCCCCAGCCTCCATTGCATCGATACACTGATTTACAAAATCAATAAGTGCCAATTTGGTTGATTTGTTTTTTCTGAACCCGTATTGCTTTTTGCATATGAGCTCATTCTCCTCTAAGTAGTGAGTCAGCTGCTCACTCACCACTCGCTCGAAGAGTTTGGAAATGGAAGGTAGGAGCGAGATTGGACGATAGTTCCCCATGTCCGACTCATCCCCCTTCTTGAAAAGAGGTTTGACTTTTGCCAGTTTGCATTGTCGTGGAAATACCCCACTGATTAGTGAGGTATTTATAATGTGGGTGAGTGGCTTAATAATTTCAAGCTGACAGATTTTAATTGTTTTCATACTTATGTCATCATACCCTGTGGAAGTTTTGGGTGAAAATTTAGAAATAAATTTGGAAAGATCGGTCTCAGTGATTTTTTTAAAGTTGAAAAAGGAGCAATAATTTACCGGGTGCAGAGGGGTGTTTACTGTTGTTACATGATTATCAGTTTTCAGGCTATCGGCAATATTGACAAAGAAGTTATTAAAAATTTCACAAGTTGCAATGGGATTCTTAATTATTTCCCCATCTACTTCCAAAACTACATTTTTTACTAAGGTGGGGCCTGTTTGTCTAAACTTATCTATTAGGTATTTTCCAAGTTTGTTTTGACTTATTACTAGCATTAGACAAGGCATTTTCAATCCATTGAGCTTTAGCCACCTTGATGGCATTAATGTAATTTAATCTACAGTTATTGTAAGTTACTTTATCTACAGGTAATCTTGAATTCTTAAATTTTCTAAAAAACTCAAACATTTCAGATTTTAAGGCAGAAACCTCAGGGGTGACCCACTTTTGTTGCAAGGAGGGTTTTACTTTTTTTCTTTTTATCGGGCAAGCTACATTAAAATAAAATAGAAAAGTTTCTAAAAAGTTGTTATACATTGTATTGAGATCAGAAGAGCTGTAAACACTTTCCCATTGCTCATATTTAAGCCTTTGTTTCAATTCAAAAAGATTGCGATCCTTGATTTCCCCATCCCAAGACCAAGTGGACTTTACTTTATTGCTGTTTAAAGATGGAACAAGAATAGCTATGGCATCATGATCTGAAATGAGAGGGGATACAACAAAAGCTTTTACATAATTAATATTGGTGATAAAATTGTCAATGCATGAAAATGATGTCTCAGTAACTCTAGTTGGTATATTTAAAACTAAGTTTAGGCCATAGCTTTTTAGAATATTTTTGAATCTTTTACACCTATAATCTAGTTTTAGATTGTCAATGTTATTATCTCCAGCAATCAAGACTTTCTCACAAGATTTACAAGCTGAGTCCAAAAACAAGTTTAACTTTTCAAAAAATTCGTTCAAGTTTTGATCATCAGGTGTCCTATAAAGCCCCGCAACAAAATAGGTCACCCCATTTAAATTCATTTTAATTTGGGCAAGTTCAAAAACAAAATCTTGTCCAATACTATCACAATTATTGATTATTTTGATATCACTCAAATTTGAATTAATGTTGGCAAAAATGGCTACACCTCCCATCCTGTTGTCTTGCCTACAATAACTATGAACTAAAAACTTATGAACTTATGAACATTGGGCTTATGGAGTTTCAAATCAAAACAAAAGAATTGTAACAGCTGTCCATAATCAACCAGGGAACTGTCAAAGTAATACTCATGTTGTATATGATTATTAACATGTGGTTTCCGGAGAGCAGAGATTACAATATTTGAGTGAAGATTACATAAATAGAGTAGTAAACTAAATCAAAGGGACATTGAGCAATAAATAACAACTGGAGGGACCTTAAAAATGTAGAAAAGATGCAAATGAGTTATACGAATCTGATTATCAGTAAGGGGGAAGTGGTGAAATCTAAACAAACCGAGTCATCTAAACAAACTGTCTGGCCTTCCCCCGAGCAAAGCTCGGCCCCCCAGGTACTCAAGTTTTATTAATGTATGTTCATAATTAACGGAAATAACATTTTACTTATTCTCCATAAGAATAACATGGGGCTGAGTACGCAGGTTTGCTCTGCTGCGGGAGCTATCGGCAAAAAATCGTTTGTTGTGCAAATAACAATAGATCAAAACGATATGAATCAATATAGAAGTTTTGTCAGGATAAGTTGGTAAATGAGATATACAATTTTTCTTATTCTCCATAAGAAAAATTGACAACTTACATAAGAGTAATTTGGACAACCTACTGTGTTTAGCACTTTCAATATATCGATTGTATACAATTGACGTAGAGCAATGATCAAAACACCAAATTGATTGTTTTCTAAGCTAAATTTAATGGTGAAAATTAAAATTTGATTTACTAAAATATTGTACGTAAAAAACTAAAAATATTTTGGGGTACAAAATACTCCCAAAATATCCCTTAGGATAGAGCGATCTGGCTGGTTTTCGGAAAGTCATAAATGCTGCTTTACATGTTTGTACCAAATTTCATCAAAATCGAAGCATTTTTACGACAGTCGCCGCACCCACGGACATATATATACCGTTTTGAACGGATGGTGTTTTTGGCATCTGGGGACCTCAAAACGAAAAGTTATCAAGGTCCCGGGCCTAGGTCTTACCATGCCGAATACGGTAATAGCTTCTTCCCTCTAGGGGAAATTCGTTAAAAACGAGTTCGCACACAGTACGCTGACGTTAGGGAAGTGAATTTCCACATAAAAACGTTTAAAACTCAAAATCAGTGTAAAAACATACATTTATTTCAATTTTTATTAGAATCTGAAAACATTGATTTTTTGGCTGTTCTGATGCTCCTGGTTTCATTTACCTACAATGCTGGGAATACCATTTTGCGCATTATAATGTTAAGAGAAGGTCCAGACAAGGTTGAAAGAAGGCACGTGAGGTTGCTGGGGATGGTAAAAGTACTCTAACAAAGGAGTAGCAGGCTTTTCTAATGTAAACCCCCATAAGACAACGTACTGTGTTTAGTGATACACATTTTTTTAATAACTCGGTAAATATTTATGCTAGAATGTCGAGAGAGTGCTCAAAACTTTCTCCTCACTAATTCCCATCTTTTTGCATGCATTAATTTTACATCCGGGGCTTTCCTGACCCTTTTTGGGTCCAACAACTCGAAATTTGAAAGATTAATCCCCAAAAAAGGGGTTTGGAGTTTTCCAATTGTTTTGCCCAAAACACACTTGTACAACTAACTATAGAAAAAAACGTTCCTACTCCTACCAAATTTGAAGTAAATCGGACAAAAAATGTAACCGTTGGAGTGCAAACACACACACACACACACACACACACACACACACACACACACATAGAAAGATTTTATTGATCATTAAACAACAAATGTGCAATAGATCTCGTCAATATACAATAATGCATACAATACATTCATATGGTACAATAAATATATTTACATGCATGAGCAATTCACTAGCATATTATAAATAGTTCAAGTCAATAAATATTTAAAAAATACAATCTTACATAACTTACGGGATGTAATAAAAGACGTCTTAGAGACGTTACGGGACGTAATAGAGTTCTCTCATTGGCCTGATGATGACTGGTGTGACTGGTCGAAATCGATAGCCTAGTACCATCTTTTATATATGTTTACCGTCTGTATGTGTATGTGAAGAGTTTGGGTTCTTGTAGCCCAAAAATGGTTTTTTTGAAGTTTTTATATGTAATATTTTTAAAAGTAAAATTTTAGATTTCACTATTAAATTCGGCTTTAAAAACACACAATTTGGTCTTTTGATCATTTCTCTAAGTCAATTTTTTACAGAGATATTAAAAGTGGTAAACACAGTACGTTGTCCAATGTTATTCTTATGGAGAATAAAATAAATTTTATATCTCGCTTATTTATGAACATATCCCAAAAAAACTTGGTATATGGCTTCATCTGGTTGTGGTCTATTATTATTTGCACAAAAACACCATTTTTACTGATGGTTCCCGTAGCAGCAAACCTGCGTACTCTGCTTCCATGTTATTCTTATGGAGAAAAAGTAAACTATTATATCTCCCTTAATTATGAACATAAATTAATAAAACGTGATATGTGCCTTCCCCTAGTTGAGTTCTATTAATATTTGCATAAAAACCCATTTATTGCGTTCCTTGTTGCAGCAAACCTGCTTACTCAGCTCCCATGTTATTCTTATAGAGAATAATTAAAATGGCTTATATCGCTTATTTATAAATGTATATTGATGAAACCTGGTCTTTGGCTTGACCTAGTTGAGTTTTATTTATATTTGCATCACAACCAATATTTTGTGTTCCTAGTTGCAGCAAACCTGCGTACTCAGCCCATGTTATTCTTTTAGAGAATAATTAAAATGTTATATATTGCTTATTTATGAATGCATATTAAAGGAACTTGGAAATTCGCTGAGTATGCAGGTTTGCTGTGTCGGGGATATTTTTAAATACGGTTTGGGTTTTTTTTAGTACAAAAAAGTGTTTTAGCGAATTTCCTCTATAGGGAAGAAGCTATTACCGTAGGTCTCATGGTAAGACTTAAGCCCGAGACCCTGATAACTGTTCGTTTTGAGGTCCTCAGATGTCAAAAACACCATCCGATCATATTTTTATATATGTATATATATATGTGTGTGTGTGTGTGTGTGTGTGTGTGTGTGTGTGTGTGTGTGTGTGTGTGTGTGTGTGTGTCCGTAAGCACGATAACTCTCGTAAAAAAAATCCGATCTTAATAAAATTTGGTACAAATATGTAAAGTACCATTTATTTGAACAAGTTTGAAACCCAGACAAATCGCACCATCTAAGGGGGTTTTTGGGGGGTTTTGTACCCCAAAAATGTTTTTTTGGAGTTTTCACATGTAATTGTTATTTAAATCAAATTTTAATCCACACCGTTGAATTCAGCTCAAAAAAACAAACAATTTGGTATTTTGATCATTGCTCAACGTCAATTGGTTACTGAGATATTACAAGTGCTAAACACAGTACGTTGTCCAATGTTAATCTTATGGAGAAAAAGAAAAATTGTATATCACAGTTATTTATGAACATAAACTGACGAAACTTGGTATATCGCTTCATCTGGTTGTGGTTTGTTATTGTTTGAACAAAAAACCAATTTTTCGCCTATGGTTCCCGAAGCAGCAAACCTAGGTACTCGGTCCCCATGTTATTCTTATGGAGAATAATAAAAATGTTATATATCGTTTATTTATGAATGTATATGGATGAAACTTGGTATGTGACTTCACTTAGATGAGTTCTATTGATATTTGCATAAAAACCCATTATTTTTTGGTAATAGAGGGAAACAAACTGCTTGATTTAGACGCAGCTCCTGTTTTACCCTCAACTTAATTTCAATTGGGAAATGATCTGAACCTATAAAATCTAACACACAAAAATCTGCTATAAAATTAATGCCCTCTACTGACATTAAACCTAAATCTATCACAGATGAACCATTACTATTAGCGAAAGTATATTCCCCTTGTGAGTCAGAATATGTTCGACCATTTAAAACTGTTAAAATATTGTCATCACAGAAGCCCAACAATCTTTTACCCCTAGCATTTACAATCTCATCTTTAGATTTTCTGCTTTCTTTTACTCCAAAGTTGTGGTTAAACATATTCTTATCAACCACTTGCTCCTCACCAATTCTAGCATTACAATCACCTATACTAAACTTTTTTCCTTTAAGTTGACTAACATATTCTGAAACATTTATAAAATCTCTGTCCCAATTATTAAAATTGAGATATACTGGCAAAATTACAACTACTCCCTCCTTTGTATTTAATAAAATACTAAGCATCTCATTTTTAGAAAAGTTAAGATCACTTAAAAACTTAGAATTTAAATTGTAACCTAAAAGATAACCTCCTACTGGCCTACCAAAATTATTTTCTTTAACTGCCGCTATTAAATGTACCCTAAAATTAGAAAAATATTGCCTAACTAATTCAAAATCTGACTCAAAACAATAAAAGTTTCTAATAAGAAGACAATATCATATTTTAATAAAAATTTGACAACTCACCATTTTCTAATTTATTTTTTAAGCCCCTAACATTAAATGAAACCACTTTGACATATTCACCACGGTCATTTTTGTCCTGATTCCCTACAACCGAAGTAACACGCTGATCGAAGCCGCTGCCGACGCCTCAGTTACCTCCGTTGTCGAACGGCCCCTGCCCCATCTGCTGCAAGACCCCATGCCCCGGCTGCTGTGTGACACCTTGTCCTCTCTCCAAAGCCAGCGTCTGCCGCGATGTGGTCTGTTGCGGTGCTGCTGTGTTCTGCTGCATTTTTGAGGATGGTACTACGACTTCTTCCTTCTGACGTGTAACGGGATGTTGTCTCAGAGGCCCTTTCTCGGCGAGATTTGCGATGAAGCCGGAAAAGTCTTGGCCCGTAATGTCCCGTAGCTTGTCAACTCCACTAACTCTGCCGGCCCATAGCCCACCGTTCTCCCACGAGAAGCGACAGTTGTTTACAACTAGGTTGTCAAAGTTTATAGGCATACGCCTCCACCCACATACCCTCACAATTTTCGTTCGAACAGCCATCAAATGAGCCCGTCTAACGCGGATTTCTTTCGGGAAATCACGGTGGACACTAAATCCGGTTCCTTTTAACATACTAGTGTTCGAAAGAATGAACATATAGTCATAATCTTCGGGGAAATGCGCTATCAGAGATTTGTTGTTGTCCCCTAAGGGGTGCGCCCTGTTCACCCATACATTACTGTTACAACCAAACATATCCATTCAAAACTGCTTGACAACTTTCTTATAGTCTACATTCTTTCCACTCCACTCCAGCCCTTTAAAAATCAGGTTGTTCCTCCGAGACCGGGATTCGAGATCAACCAATTTTCACATGTAATTGTTATTTAAATCAAATTTTAATCCACACCATTGAATTCAGCTAAAAAAATTTGGCATTTTGATCATTGCTCAACGTCAAATGGTTACTGAGATATTAAAAGTGCTAAACACAGTACGTTGTCCAATGTTATTATATAGAAAAAGAAAACTTGTATATCACAGTTATTTATGAACATAAACTGACGAAACTTGGTATATCGCTTCATCTGGTTGTGGTTTGTTATTGTTTGAACAAAAAACCAATTTTTGCCTATGGTTTCTGAAGCAGCAAACCTAGGTACTCGGTCCCCATGTTATTCTTATGGAGAATAAAAAAAATGTTATATATCGCTTATTTATGAATGTATATGGATGAAACTTGGTATGTGACTTCACTTAGATGAGTTCTATTGATATTTGCATAAACACCCATTATTTTATGTTCCTTGTTGCAGCAAACCTGCGTACTCATCCCTAATGTTATTCTCATGGAGAATAATGAATATTTTAAATATCGCTTATTTATGAATATATTTCTTATGAATTCTGGTAAGAGGCTTAATGCGATATTATTAAGACATATATATTAATTGGAAATTTACTGAGTATGGAGGTTTACTGTGACGGGGGTATTTTACATATTGTCTGTTTGTATATTTGCAGAGATATAATGAAAACTTATGGACCGATTTTATCAAATTTCCACCAAAAGTGTTTGGTGAATGAAGGAGAAAGGAAAGGGGGGCGTAATAGGTATTCCAAGATGTTGATATTTATGAGTTATTAAAATAATTACATGGCAAAGATAGTAATAAATAGTTATAGGGCCGAAACCTTCAGTTTTCAACAATTTATTTACATAAAAAAATCCAACTTTGGTCGGCTTTATCCCAGTTAATATTGAGTCTAAAAAATTGTTTTCCCAACCAAGATTTAGAAACTTTTATGCTCTATAACTTTGTATTGCACAATGGTACACAAAATATGCTTAATTTACAACATATACACAAAAATCATAAAAAATATTGAAAATGTTGAAGTTTCTGGCTCCTCCCAAAGTTAGCACAGGGTACTATAGAGGTTGAAAACTCAGGATATACATCCCAGAGAGTACCCCCAAACAACAAATGAAAATTCCATCAACTTCGGAATACTTTCCAGTTAAAATGTGTATATCTACTGGACTAAATGCAAGATACCTAAAGGTAATGGTATTATTGGAATTTAAAAAAGGTAAATGTATTGAGTAAGTTCTAATGGTAATTTTATTGAAATTTTGATCCCAGATTCCCCAAGAATATTCATAAAGAGAAAACAAATAGTCATGTATTTAAGGATAAACTGATGAACTTTTAGAATAACAAACAATATTTTTATATAACCTAGTGACCAAAATTAAATTCGCTGTCCAAAAAATGGGGCGAAGATCTGCAAATAATAGTCTTGGACATAATTTATAAATTTCGTCTCGTGCAAAAATCCTAATGAACATTTTGATATATGAAAACACCTTAACATTTGGCACGTAATAAATATTCTCTAACTTATATGGACACTCAAACATATGTCAACCACTGTATTGATGATAGATGATTTTTTTAAAGCTTGAAATCCCGGGAAGCTTTAGATTGTCTTACAGTCAAAGTGAACTGTTCTGTCATTGAGATATTTTTTATATCCATGCGTCTAATTTGTCTCCTTAGACTAAGCTAAATGTAGTCTAATAAAATTTACAAGACCGTGACCAATTTAAGTAAACATATAAATTCATCCTCGCAATAATGCGTTGAAACATCCAATGCCATGCGGCCGGCGAAAGCGCCAGAGTTCCCCAAATGTTCCCAATGAATAAGGTGACGTGAATATTCCCCGAGCGCCGGGTAAAATAAGACCAAGAAAGGGAGGCGGCCGTCCAATTAATTACCCTCACAAACCGGTTCTGTCCGCGCTTAACACTGGCCGCGATTGACACGGCCGGGCTTGACACGGCACCTAAGATCTGGCGCACTCCCGTACTATTGATACCGTTATAAATCTTTCAACATCAACAAATAACCAAATTTATATCTAAATTAAGTTTATATAAAACATATTTCCGTCGTACTGTTTTAATAACAGTAAAACTAAGAAAAAACACATAACGTGTTTTGAGTAAGTCCTGTATTGCTTATTTACACTTATATTTTGTGTTGTTTTAGAGTTAAATCATAATTTGATAAAGTATTGCACATTACCACGTAAATCTTTAGTTTTTTAAAGTATTTTATATTTGTATTAGTTGTAAGTTAAATTTGTTAGGTTTTAGCTCTGAGATAAGTGAATTTTGCTGTTTATATTACTAGTAACAGTCTTGTTTGTTTGTATACATCTTGCTTTAAAAAAATTAAGAATTTGGTTAAATGAAAGTAATTTAAAGTTTAGTGATTCATTTAAATCCATATTCCAAATTTCTAATAAAACGATATTTACAAGGTTTTTGATGTTTTAAAGCCTACTACGATTGAGCTACGTAACACATTGGGAGCCTCACAATTTTCGTTCGAACAGCCATCAAATGAGCCCGTCTAACGCGGATTTCTTTCGGGAAATCACGGTGGACACTAAATCCGGTTCCTTTTAACATACTAGTGTTCGAAAGAATGAACATATAGTCATAATCTTCGGGGAAATGCGCTATCAGAGATTTGTTGTTGTCCCCTAAGGGGTGCGCCCTGTTCACCCATACATTACTGTTACAACCAAACATATCCATTCAAAACTGCTTGACAACTTTCTTATAGTCTACATTCTTTCCACTCCACTCCAGCCCTTTAAAAATCAGGTTGTTCCTCCGAGACCGGGATTCGAGATCAACCAATTTTCACATGTAATTGTTATTTAAATCAAATTTTAATCCACACCATTGAATTCAGCTAAAAAAATTTGGCATTTTGATCATTGCTCAACGTCAAATGGTTACTGAGATATTAAAAGTGCTTAACACAGTACGTTGTCCAATGTTATTATATAGAAAAAGAAAACTTGTATATCACAGTTATTTATGAACATAAACTGACGAAACTTGGTATATCGCTTCATCTGGTTGTGGTTTGTTATTGTTTGAACAAAAAACCAATTTTTGCCTATGGTTTCTGAAGCAGCAAACCTAGGTACTCGGTCCCCATGTTATTCTTATGGAGAATAAAAAAAATGTTATATATCGCTTATTTATGAATGTATATGGATGAAACTTGGTATGTGACTTCACTTAGATGAGTTCTATTGATATTTGCATAAACACCCATTATTTTATGTTCCTTGTTGCAGCAAACCTGCGTACTCATCCCTAATGTTATTCTCATGGAGAATAATGAATATTTTAAATATCGCTTATTTATGAATATATTTCTTATGAATTCTGGTAAGAGGCTTAATGCGATATTATTAAGACATATATATTAATTGGAAATTTACTGAGTATGGAGGTTTACTGTGACGGGGGTATTTTACATATTGTCTGTTTGTATATTTGCAGAGATATAATGAAAACTTATGGACCGATTTTATCAAATTTCCACCAAAAGTGTTTGGTGAATGAAGGAGAAAGGAAAGGGGGGCGTAATAGGTATTCCAAGATGTTGATATTTATGAGTTATTAAAATAATTACATGGCAAAGATAGTAATAAATAGTTATAGGGCCGAAACCTTCAGTTTTCAACAATTTATTTACATAAAAAAATCCAACTTTGGTCGGCTTTATCCCAGTTAATATTGAGTCTAAAAAATTGTTTTCCCAACCAAGATTTAGAAACTTTTATGCTCTATAACTTTGTATTGCACAATGGTACACAAAATATGCTTAATTTACAACATATACACAAAAATCATAAAAAATATTGAAAATGTTGAAGTTTCTGGCTCCTCCCAAAGTTAGCACAGGGTACTATAGAGGTTGAAAACTCAGGATATACATCCCAGAGAGTACCCCCAAACAACAAATGAAAATTCCATCAACTTCGGAATACTTTCCAGTTAAAATGTGTATATCTACTGGACTAAATGCAAGATACCTAAAGGTAATGGTATTATTGGAATTTAAAAAAGGTAAATGTATTGAGTAAGTTCTAATGGTAATTTTATTGAAATTTTGATCCCAGATTCCCCAAGAATATTCATAAAGAGAAAACAAATAGTCATGTATTTAAGGATAAACTGATGAACTTTTAGAATAACAAACAATATTTTTATATAACCTAGTGACCAAAATTAAATTCGCTGTCCAAAAAATGGGGCGAAGATCTGCAAATAATAGTCTTGGACATAATTTATAAATTTCGTCTCGTGCAAAAATCCTAATGAACATTTTGATATATGAAAACACCTTAACATTTGGCACGTAATAAATATTCTCTAACTTATATGGACACTCAAACATATGTCAACCACTGTATTGATGATAGATGATTTTTTTAAAGCTTGAAATCCCGGGAAGCTTTAGATTGTCTTACAGTCAAAGTGAACTGTTCTGTCATTGAGATATTTTTTATATCCATGCGTCTAATTTGTCTCCTTAGACTAAGCTAAATGTAGTCTAATAAAATTTACAAGACCGTGACCAATTTAAGTAAACATATAAATTCATCCTCGCAATAATGCGTTGAAACATCCAATGCCATGCGGCCGGCGAAAGCGCCAGAGTTCCCCAAATGTTCCCAATGAATAAGGTGACGTGAATATTCCCCGAGCGCCGGGTAAAATAAGACCAAGAAAGGGAGGCGGCCGTCCAATTAATTACCCTCACAAACCGGTTCTGTCCGCGCTTAACACTGGCCGCGATTGACACGGCCGGGCTTGACACGGCACCTAAGATCTGGCGCACTCCCGTACTATTGATACCGTTATAAATCTTTCAACATCAACAAATAACCAAATTTATATCTAAATTAAGTTTATATAAAACATATTTCCGTCGTACTGTTTTAATAACAGTAAAACTAAGAAAAAACACATAACGTGTTTTGAGTAAGTCCTGTATTGCTTATTTACACTTATATTTTGTGTTGTTTTAGAGTTAAATCATAATTTGATAAAGTATTGCACATTACCACGTAAATCTTTAGTTTTTTAAAGTATTTTATATTTGTATTAGTTGTAAGTTAAATTTGTTAGGTTTTAGCTCTGAGATAAGTGAATTTTGCTGTTTATATTACTAGTAACAGTCTTGTTTGTTTGTATACATCTTGCTTTAAAAAAATTAAGAATTTGGTTAAATGAAAGTAATTTAAAGTTTAGTGATTCATTTAAATCCATATTCCAAATTTCTAATAAAACGATATTTACAAGGTTTTTGATGTTTTAAAGCCTACTACGATTGAGCTACGTAACACATTGGGAGGGGTATGGTCCTGCGTTATATGACGAAAAATGTGTTACGTAATACGTGTATAGTATAGCCCCCAAGTCGTGCTTTGACGGTTTTGCTCATGTTTCGGTTCAACGGAACCATCTACAGAAAGCAGTACACTCTGTCGACATAAAATTAAAATAAAACAAAAAAAATTCAATGGCAGGGTACTGCATTCTAAATATGGTTCTGTTGAACAGAAACATTTATGTGTAATTAGTTGTTACATGTTCAAATTTGAATTTGTCGTCAAAAAGGTAAGTAAGCAAATTACCATATAAAAACAGTTTAGAGGCTAATAAATACAAATAAACCCGTAGCAGAAAACCTGCGATTCAGCGAATTTCCAATGCATATATATGTATCTCAATGCCACATAAAGCTGTATACCAAGTTTTATCAATATACATTCATAAATAAACGATTTATGACATTTTAATTATTCTCCGTAAGAATAACATGGCGGCTGAGTATGCAGGGTTGCTGAAGCATGGAACACAAAAAATGGGGTTTTATACAAATATCAATATAACTCAAGAAGGTAAAGCCACATGCCAAATTGTATTAAGTTATGTTCATAATTGAGGGAAATAACACGTTACTTATTCTCCATAAGTACATAAGTCCATAAGTCCATAAGTCTATAAGTATTCTCCATGGGAGCTGAGTACGTAGGTTTGCGGCTACGGAACGATCAGCCAAAAAAATGTTTTTTAGTGCAAATATCAATAGACCACAACGATATGAAGCAATATACCAAGTTTCATCAGGATAAGTTGATAAATAAGCGAGATATACAATTTGTCTTTTTCTCCATAAGAATAACATTGGACAACGTACTGTCCTTAGCACTTTCAATATCTCTGTAACCATATGACGTAGAGCAATGATCAAAACACCAAATTGTGCGTCTTTTTAATCTGATTCCAATGGAAATAACTAATATTTGACTTTTTCAACAATTATATGTAAAAAACTCAAAAACCTTATTTTTGGGGTACAAAACCCCCCCAAAATACCTTTTCGGATCGGTCGAACTTTCTGGTTTTCGAACTTAAAGTCATAAATGCTGCTTTAGACGTTTATACCAAATTTAGTCAAAATCGGGCTATTTTTACGAGAGTTATCTTGCTCGCGGACACACACACACACACACACACACACACACACACACACACACACACACACACACACACACACACACACACACATATATATATATATATATATATATATATATATCATAAAATTTATCATGGTCCTGGGCCTATGTATACCATGCCGACTACGGTAATAGCTTCTTCCCTATAGTGGAAATTCGCTAATTATAATTAAAACGAAAATGTATACAAATAAGCATTGCTTGTAAAAAGATTATTATTTTATTCTAAGAGGTCTTAATCAATGAAGTTATTAGGTTATAATGAGGGCCAGATTTAAGCATATGCTACATAGGCGCGCACCTAGGGACCCGCATCACACGAATCCCACATATAAAAGCCTCAAGCAAGCATTAACAAAAAGTCACCAGCTTGCAAACCGGCTGCGCAAATAGAAACACCAGCTGCGCCTAAAAGCTTACAGTCCCTAAGTCCGGTGCTGTTATTATTAAATAAAAAACTATAGTTTTATTCTGTTTCGATGCCCAGGCCGACTGATATTTTAATGCCACAGAGAGAGCGATAACACTATAGCCGCCCCTATTTCAAAATATGTAATTAACTGACTTTTTAACGTTGGTGGTAATGTATTTTGGAGTAATTCTTGGAAGAATTGATTTTATAGAACTATAATGCACAATTTACTTTAAACTGAGGTATGCAATACATTAATTGTTTGTTCCACTCTGGTTAACATGGTACAACCATAGACTAACTGTACAACTTAGAGACATTTGTTCTTTAGTGGGAAAACTACAGCTGGCCAGAGCTTCCAAAACCAGGTTAAAAGTGAATTTGCCTAATTTGGTTAGAAATATGCTGATTAATCCTCTAAAATTCCTATTAAATAGTATCACACTAATATTATAAATGTGGAAAAATTGATGTTTGTGCGTAACTCTGAAGTTCCATCCTGTACCCCGTGCCCCACGGGGTTTCAAAGTTCCCATGTATGGGCATTCATTTTTGTTTGAGATGATTAAAATACAAACAGCTGATCTTGATTCGTAGTAGTTCCACAGGCTAACCACAGAATGCAGCACACAAAACTATCATAGTTGTTATAGATAATTTGCGGGGCGAAGCCGTTCGGGTAGCAGCTAGTATTTTATTTGTACAATTTTTGAACAATAAATGGCCATGTTAGGTAGCTCTTCCTATTTCAACTCAACTTTGTTTTTAAGTGATTGATCAGGTACCTGCTCGACGGGTTTATAACCTTGTTATTTGTCAGTCCTCGTCAGCTAACCTTAGCTCGGTCAGCTGTTTCCTTTCAACACTTTTATATTCTAATCACCTGATCAGATTTCTGTTACTCTTACCAGCTGATATAACATCTGTTTAAAAAAACTACCAATTTCAATATGCTCAATGCTCAATCTGAATCTGAATTTCATTGGAGAAATGGAGACAGTTTAAAGTCTCCTTTCCAATAAATTGTGGATTCATTGGAAATTCCAAGTGCAAGTGCATGGTGCATAGTGAGGCTACTACAAATTGTTATCGATAGTTGTCAGTTTTTATAAATCAAATTAGGGATAATGGAACCGTATAACTTTTATAGGCTTATTTTTGTACAAACGAAAATGCATTGGGGCATAATTTCTAAAGATGATATCCTTTGAACTGAATAAATTATAAGTTGTTGCGTTTTTGAACTTAATCTTTAGGCGTTAATAAATTATCATCTTACATTGCTAACTTAATAACAGAATGGATCAGTACAATGATAGTGCTGATTTTTCATTGGAATCAGAAAGGTCTCATGTAAATGATCTACCAGATGAAATACTTGAATATATTTTGAGTCTACTGAGACCTTATGATGATCTGAAGAAGTGCATGTTAGTTTGCAAAAGATGGAATAAAAGTGCTATAAGTAAGTATGTTCAAGTTAACTTGTATTCTACTCTCTACTACACTATAGCACATACTACACTAACGCTCAACAAATCACAGAACCCAGAATTGAGGACACTCCAGTCTTGACGATTGTGAAGAGGAGGACCGATGTAAGATGTAGTTTGGTCCTGCTCGTAAGCCTATCTTATTTCAACGCTTAGGCCTAAGCCCACAGTGAAACCCTTTCTTTGAAAATTTCACTGCATCCCTTAGCTCCATCAGACCCAAGGACCAGATTGTTGGTCCATTTGTTAAAACATTGTGTTGGCTAAGTGACTGCTTTACTTAGGCTACCGGTACTTAATTGGATAGGCTACTTGGTTATTCATCCTGTTGGCCAAGCGGCTTTGGATGTTGTCAAAATACCAGGTCACTACCTGGACACTAAAAGATTTCTACAGAATTGTCTTGGTGACAGGGAGGTTAGTTTGGTTAGGTTACTGAGGGTGACAATTTTTGGTAAGTCGGAGATTCTCTGGCTGCACAGTTAACCACAGAATGCAGCACACAAAACTATCATAGGCCTAGTTGTTATAAATAATTTGTGGGGCGAAGCCGTTCGGGTGATATTCTTCTAGACTGGGCTATTAAAAGTGAGAACAGTTTTCAAATCATTCTTGAATTTCCCTCTATTTGTTGTTGGAATTTTATTGAAGGAACATTTTTTTAATTTTTAAATTTTGTGTTTTTATGCCAATGATATTTTTTAACGTTTTGAACGGTCAAAACCCTTTTCTTGTTACTATCTAAGGTCGACCAGGTTCTTAGAATACATCATTAACTAAGTCAGCCCTAGGCGTGGCCAATGTTCCCAGTGGGACGGTTTGTCCTTGCACCCTTATAATGGGCATCGTCCCAGCGGGACGATTCATTTCCAAACATTTTCCAATGCCAAAAAGTAATTGATATAATCAACTAGAAGGTGGACAATTTATGTATCATTCGAAAGATGGCATTCTGAACTTTGATTTTATTGTATAACTTAAATGAACCGTGTAGCAGTTATAAAAAAATGTAACGACTATTTTAATTTGAATGGTTTATTAGTGCAGAGCGATACCTGCATCCGACTCGTCAAATATCGTAAAACTCGGTCTGGTACAAAATACCAGAATTGTGGTATAACTTACGTCGTCTTAGAGTTGCAGTTGGTACCACTGGACAGCGAAAGAGTTCCGCTTTATTTTAGTATTGATATTTTGAATGATATATTGATAGCAAAGAACATATGATTTTCATAAAACAGCTGTTTTTGCCAAAATTATCAATGGCCCTACTGGGACCATTCTAAAACGCCGTTTATATATATAGAGGAAGTTTTATAACGAGTGAAGCATTATGTCAAACTGAAGCGGAAGAAATGTAGGGTAATTATGTTTTGACAAATGGCAGCACTGGTCGGGAACATTTCTTTCAGAACAGAAGTAAATCTTCACTGTCACTCAAGCAACTCCTCCTGTTTAGTGTGACGCGTGAGGTTAGGTTAGATTTTGTCGGGAATCGTTCTAAATTCGGAGTTTATAGTGATAGTGTAGTATTCGTGTGTTTATAAAACAGTAATGTTCATGCATTATTTATGCATAAATATTGGAAAGTGAAAGTGAAAGTGAAATTAAGTAAATTAGTGAAGTGAAAGTGAGTCTTAGGTTTTTCTGTGTTTTAGCATCATGTCCAAAGATTAAAATGCTCATCTTCTAGAGGCAGTTATGAGTTCTGCAGGAGAAATAGAAATAGTTAGTGATGATGAGGAGGACGTTGATGATGTGTTGCCTTTGGAACTAATTCGGACTCCTCCTTATTGCCAATCATAACCCTTTCGGAGAATTATCCACCGCCTAGGCCTCAGAAGGCTAGGCTAGGCTAGGCCTATCATTCAAATTATTGCGCTTATATGTTTTGTATATTCTTACATAAGACATGTAAATACAAATATTTTCTCCAAGTTTTATACAATTCTATGTAGGAAATTGAATTTACTACAACATGTTTACAATATGTTTGGCCTACAAAAATCTGTAAAAGATTTATGTACCTACTAAAATCTTTTTTTGGAAAATGCTAATTTTCTAGGTTTTTATATCATAAACGGGTGATAAGTTAATAGTTTTTTTACTCCCAACATTATGGGATATTTGTATTCCTTATTTCATTACCTTCAATAATACTTATATATACAATATTATTATTAATAATTACCTTACATCAGTTACTTATGTCCAATTCACTAGTTACACGTCATACTCGAGAAAAGTTGCGATTTTTAGTATTTTCTTACATAAGACATGTAAAAAAATCTTTTCCCCATGAGTTATACATGTTTAATGTAGGGAATTGAATTTATTACAAAATGTATACGGTATAGCCTAATGGTTTTTGCCTACAAAATCTGGTGTAGAAATGCCAAAACTTAAAATTTCAATCAGACATTTTTGTTTTTTTGTTATTTTTGGCAATTTGTAAAAAAAACCTTTCCGTATTCAATTTTGTATATTCAGTTTCCCCTGGCTTTTTTGAATAAAATGAATACACATATTGATAGGTTTACTCCATATCTGTAGTTTCTACAGATTTTTTAAAAATGGTCTGCAAAATCACCAAAATGGGTTGGCCATTCCCCACTTCTAACATTGGCCACTGCTACGGTTAATAGCCCAATGACAAATGGCAGCTGGATCCAGTTTCAAACCTTCTCAAAATGTTGCGATTTTGGGTACAGTACGGTAAGCATCCACCAACTAATCAGGCGCAATATATTGATCTTACATATAAACGATACGATATATCGATATTAGTTATTAGTATCCAGCTTTATACATTTACATCGCTCCTTTTCTCCAAAGTCCTCAAGACTGGGGTATCGTCATATTTTTTTCATTCTTCTAGGATTATAATTATAATATTATAATAGCTGGATATATATGAAATGTGGGAACACCAGTGATTTGATCATTAGGAATTTAATGTGGAAAGGCATCACCAAGTATGTGTTGTTGCATCACCAAGTTTTTTTTCAAAGTGTGAATAGCAGCAAACATCTTTCTACATGTGTTTACCACCGCATCAGTCCTAGTCAAGTGTGTTGCTGATAGTCAGACCAAACCTTTTCATAGTAGGCCTACTGTATGGCAAACGAGTTCCGTTGACAGTGATGTTAGGATTTTTCAAATTGTTCAAATCAATTCTACTGAGCTGTCGTGAATGTCCTAGTATGATTGGTTTTGTCTTGTCCGGATGAAGTCTTGGTCCGTTATTTGCTACCCACTGAAGAATTCTCTCAGTCTCATCATTTGTTTGAGTAACAGCTTCATTCAATTTGCTGATTTTGAAATGAGCATATATATATATGGATATCGACTACAACCACACAATTGATGAAAAAGAAATTATAGACGCCATTAATAGCATAAAAATTGATACAGCTCCCGGTCCTGATAAAGTCTTGATGAGGACTGTAAAACTAAAAGGAGTATCAAAAATACTTTGTTTAATATATAACAGACTTCATCACTCAGGCCTAATACCTCAATGTTTTAAAAAGGCAAGGACAGTTTTAATCCATAAAGGAGGTGATGAGAACGAGGTCAATAACTGGAGACCGATTACTATTTGTTCAGTTCTCAGAAGAATATTTGAAAAAATCCTTGACAAAAGGTTGAAAGAATATGTTTCATTTAATAAGTTTCAAGGTGGTTTTACCAATATGCCTGGGACACATATAAATACACAATTATTAAATGAAATATTGCGTTCAGCTAAACAAAACAGAAAAGATTGCAGTATTCTCTTTTTGGACATCGCAAAGGCATATGATAATGTGGGTCATCTGCATTTAGCCTCAGTTTTAAAATCGTTGCCTATTCCATCAAAGATTGCTGAATCAGTTATTCAACTACAAACCCATAATGTGACACAAATTGAAAGTTCTAAAGGAAAAACAAAACCTATAATAATTAAAAGGGGTGTTTTACAAGGATCACCTTTATCACCAACCTTATACAATTTATGTATTAATCACATACTGGATCAAATGTCAGAACATTCAGTCAGCGAAGAACTTGGTTTTAAACTCTGCACTGAATTACCCTCAATTAGTATTTTAGGATTTGCGGATGACACGGTCTTAGTTGGCAAGAATAAAGAAAGTGCATTATTATTATTTAATACTATTAATAGTTTATTTATTGAAATTGGATTGAATATCAACCCATCAAAAACTAAGATTATAAACATTGAAAAAGGTATATTGCAACAAGAAAATTATTTGTTAGAAATGACAGAAATCAATTCGATTGATCCAAAGGACAAAATTAGATATTTAGGTGTGAATTTTGCAAATGAAATCATTTTTGATCCTGAACAAAACATAAGATCTCTAACAGAAAAAATTGAAAAATTAACTTGCTCGCCCTTTTTGAAAACAGAACAAAAAATGTTTGTTTTAATTCATTATATTTGGCCTACTTTAATATATCCCTTTCAGACTGCACCTTTACAAAAAATTTCCTTAGAGTTTTTTAACGATGTTGATAAAATTATACGTTCTACTCTAAAAGAAATCTTGGAAATGCCAAATGACACACCAAGTTCGTTTTTTTATAGTTGTTCAAAATTCAAAGGTATGGGATTATCACAATCAAGATGGGAAGCGGTGATACAGCACATAAATATTTGCCGTACCTTAAATACAACTAAGAATCCTTACCTTCAAAAGTTAAAAAGATTTGATCTTGAAGAAATTTGTTGCCTAAAGAAGCTTGGTTTATATGAAGAGGGACAACCTAAAATGTCAGCTAAATTATTACGTAATAAGTTAAAACAAATCGAATTTGAAAAATGGAATAAACTTCCTTACAAAGGAAAAGGAGTTATCATATTCCAAGAATGTCCAAAGATTAATAAGAATTTAATGAAAAGTCATGGGTTGACGGAATCTGAATTCAAATATTACCTTAAAATGATAAATGATGTAGTCTCTGTCAGAAGTTTACATGGAAGGTCCAGGGACGGGAACCAGTGCCGGCATTGTTCCAGCGCTGAGAAGTATGTTTTGGAAACTTTACCCCACGTCCTTGGACAATGTCCATTTAGTAATCTTCTTCGAAACACTCGCCATCACTTAATAAGAAAAACCATTGCAGACCAGTTCAGACTTAAAGGCAGTTACGAGGTTTTCGAGGAAGTTACTGCGACAGAGGTTAACGGCTCCATAAGAAGAAGTGACATTATTGTCATTGACAGGGAGAAGAGTCGAGGATACATCATAGATCCCACTGTGAGATTTGAAACACATCAATGTCAACCAGATGAAGTAAATTTGGAAAAAGTCAAAATCTATGAAAACACAATCCCTTATTATAAGGAAAAATATAAGATAAAAGAATTTGAAGTATTCGGAATTTTAATTGGTGCAAGAGGGACCATACCAGTGTTTGTCCAGGAGTTTTGGAGAAAATTCAACCTGGACTGTAAAATACTAAATAGTATAGCATTATTAGCTATCAAACACTCCGTTCAGATTTTAAAAAACCATTTATATAATAACAAACATTAAGTCAAAATTTTTGTAATAGTATTCTTTGTCAATTAGGCATTTTACGTTGTGTAAAAAGATGTTAATTTTGTTTGAATAAATTATCTATATATATCTGTAGGTCATCAGCGTAGGTACGGATGAAACTTTGAATTTTGTAGAACTGTGCTGATGTCATTAGTATAAATTGTGAAGAGTAATGAGCCTAGTATTGAACCCTGGGGGATACCACAGGGAACGTGTTCCCAGTCAGATGTTAATTTGTCATGACACACACAAATAGGTAGGTAGCCTATCTGAAAACATAAAGTCTGTTTTATTTTGTAATTAATTGGATACGGTACCTATCTGAAAACATAAAAAACAACAATATAGTCTATAAAATCACTATTAATACAAATAAGGCCCCCTTCCTAAATAAACCGTAGCGCCTACTTTAAGGATTTCTTTGAAGATCATATTTGTCTTGTTTTTTTTGCGTTAGTTTCTAGTATCAAGTTAAAACGTTTAGCTCTTAATTCTCATAGCCCACACATACACACACTAATAATAATCAATAAGTTGGTCAATAATAGTAGTTTATTGAGGCATTACAGCTCCGGTCCTTTCTTTAGGACCTTTCTTTACAGCCTCAACCCTTTAATTAAAGTTAAAGTAGCCTAATCTATAATATTTAAGAAGAAAGTATTAGGAAGGTCTATATACAAATGTATTGTTTTACTTTTTAAATTGTTTAGTAGAGTTTCATTTAAAGCCCTTTTAAATGTACAAAAAATAGCTCTTTCAAACTACAACCATTTAAGACTGCATCATTATTTTGAAATTCTAAAAAAAGAGCAAAAGAAACATAGAATTAAATTCTTTCTATCGAATCCTGTTTATTGTAGGTTGATATCATAATTATCATCGTTGCAAACAGAGGTGCTTTGTACCTTTGCAACGCTCCTTTTCCTTACCTTAATGTTTGCACAGCAGCGCAGATTTTTCCTTAGGGAAGACCGGAGCCTTAAGCATATAATTATGCATCAGGCCGTTAATGGCTAACTGGCTAACACCATAACTTTACCCCGAATATGACGATTGTCCAGTCTCCAAGACTGCGCTGAAGAGGACCTATCTAAGACGCACATGCAGATTCAATAGGAAACTTAATGGGTTTATCATTCTCTAGACCCAGTCTAAAACTAGCCTGAGAGGATATTTTGATCAAAAAAGCTATTTTTATGGCAGTGGCTCAATATAGGCAGGTTCTTTATATATTTGTTCAGAATTGTACAGGGTCATATTACAATACGACCCTGTGAAATGTTAACGAGTTCGCACACAGCACGCTGATGTGAGGGAAGTGAATTTCCACATAATAAACTTTTAAAACTCAAAATCAGTGTTAAAACATACATTTATTTCAGTTTTTATTGAAATCTGAAAACATTGATTTTTTGGCTGTTCTGATGCTCCTGGTTTCATTTACCTGCAATGCTGGGAATAAAATTTTGCGCATTATAAGGTTAGGAGAAGGTCCAGTCAGGCTTGAAAGTAGGCGTGAGGTTGCTGGGGGATGATAAAAGTACACCAACAAATGAATAACAGGCTTTTCTAATGTAAAATCCCCATCAGACAACGTACTGTGTTTGGTCGATACATATTTTCTTTTATAACCAGGTAAATATTTATGCTAGAATAACGAGAGAGGGCTTAAAAGTTTTGCCCATTAATTCCCATCTTTCTACATGTATTAATTTTACATCTGGGGCTTATCTGACCTTTTTCGGGCCCAAAAACTCAAAATTTGAAAGATTAATCCCCAAAAAAAGGGTTTAACTTTTTCTAATTGTTTTGCCCAACGAACTTGTCCAACTGATTATAGAAAGGAACGTCCCTACCAAATTTGAAGTAAATCGGACAAAATCTGCGACCACTAGAGTGCAAACACACACACACACACACACACACACACACACACACACACACACACACACACACACACCCACCCACACCCCCACCCACACCCACCCACACCCACACACACACCCCCCCCCCCCCCACACACACACACACACACACACACACTATATATATATATATATGTCTATATTTATATATATTTTGAACGACCCCCCAAAACGTATTCAGGGGATCACGTTAGGAACTTCTATGGTGGTCCCGGGCTTAAGTTTCACCGTGCGGGTCATGCTAATAGTTCACTTTCCAGAGGAAATTCACTGGTGGACCTTAATGCAAGTGGTGGATGGCACGGGTCCAAGCTGACGGGATTGGTGGGTCTTTGTGCGCTGAACATTTGGTCAAGTGTTTTGCTACTTGTTACTTATTGTGTGTGAGTTCGCCAGATGCACGATTTTACAATTCTAAGTACAGTAAGTTATTCAGACGTTCAATATAGCCTATTTATTAAACAAATATCAACAAAACAGTACAGATTTAGTGGCGCTAAAAGGGTTTGAAATATTTATAGCAAAAAATATTGGACACGGTTATCTGGAGTAGCCCCCTAGCGAATGTAATGGCTAATGCACTAATGCCTAGTTTCAAAATATTAGCCACCAATGACTATTTTATCATCAGTCGTTTTTCGTTTGTACTGGTTAGTATTTCTGCATACACATAGTACCTTAAGAATATGCCTGATGTAAATCTACTTTCAGATGTACTTCATCATAAGAAGAACAGCTTCAATCGATGTCTCATAAACTTTAATATTAAGTGGGAGCACTACACACCTCCTGATAAATGTCACAGCATTTCCAAACGTTATTCACATTCAGCATGCAGTTTCGGTATGTATATTGTTCCTAAGCTAGTTAAGATAGTTGCCTAATAAACTTAGCTGAATCGTGAAACAGTTTAGATTGTTCAATTATTTTAAACTTTGTTGCAAACCTAGTAGGCCACTATTTCAAAATTGGAAATACTGTATGTTTTACTCCTTCGTGGGTTAACCTACCATCTAGCTATGTTTATATAACTTGGCACATATTTGAGCCTTGTACCAGGGGTGCAGAAAATGTTTAGACCCCTGAAATTTCCCCCAATCCTACTACTACGAACCAAAAATTTCTCCCAAAATTTGTGACATATCATTGCATACAAATTTGCCAGCTTGTCATAAGGCAAGTTAATAATAATCAAGTAAATGGTTTTACATTAATTTATTAAGGTTAAATTCCACAACAAGATTTTGTCACTTATAAACTTACCTCTAACCTTGTGATAAAATTATGTTACTAATAAAACGAGTTGGCATGCAGCACACTGACGTGAGGGAAAGTGAATTTCCACATAACAAACTTTTAAAACTCAAAATCGGTGTAAAAACATACATTTTTTCCAATTTTTATTGAAATCTGAAAATATTGATTTTTTGGCTGTTCTGATGCTCCTGGTTTCATTTAACTGCAGTGCTGGGAATACAATTTTGCGCATTATAAGGTTAGGAGAGGGTCCAGTCAGGCCTGAAAGTAGGCTTGAGGTTGCTGGGGATGACAAAAGTACACCAACAAATGAATAACAGTCTTTTCTAATGTAAAACCCCCATAAGACAACGTACTGTGTTTGGTTGATACACATTTTCTTTAATAATTCGGTAAATATTTATGCTAGAATAATGAGAGAGGGCTTAAAACCTTCGCCTCACTAATCACCGTCTGTTTATATGCTTTAATTTTACACTCGGGGCTTGTCTGACTCTTTTTGCGCCCGAAAACCCGAAATTTGAAAGATTAATCCCCAAAGAAGGGGTTTAGAGTTTTCCGATTGTTTTGCCCAACAAACTTGTCCAACTGATTGTAGAAAAGAATGTCCCTACCAAATTTGAAATAAATCGTACAAAAAATGTGACCGCTAGAGTGCAGAAACAAAAAAAAAAAAAAAAAAATATATATATATATATATTAGTTTAATCATTTTAAACACAGTACCCTGTTTTAAATTATTTTATTTAAAGGGTACTGTGTTTAAAATGCTAAAAATAATAACTATATTAGTAGCCCTTTTTACTGAAAATATATATGTATATACAATTTTGAATGACCCCCCCAAAACGTGTTCAGGGGGTAACGTTAGGAACTTCTATGGATGTCCCAGGCTTAAGTTTCACCGTGCGGGTCATGCTAATAGTTCACTTTCCATAGAACATTCACAAATAAACTTACAAATAAGAAAACAGTAAAAAATCTAAGTTGAATTAAATGGTTTTACTTTAATTTATTAAGTTTAAGTTCCATAAAAAACATTTTGCCACTGATTATAAGATTAACTCTAACATTGTAATAAAATAATGTTACTAATAAAGAACAGTAAAATCAACTTACAAAATGAAACAATTTTGAAAATCTATGTTGAATTGCTTGATTATTTTCCATAAAATTTCTTGAGGAATGGAGGAATGTAATCAGAATTATCACACAAACAGCAATACAAAACAGCAAAATAAAATGTTGCAAAAAGAGGAAAACATCAAATAAAACTTGAATAGTCAGGAAAATTGACAAACTGATAAACAGTGATTGTAAATCAAATGAATCAAATATTTTTTATTCCATCGACAAATTGTACAAAATATACAATATTGTATAGGCTGCGTCAACAAATATAATTCTGTTACCTAGACATAAGATGTGTCATAATATTCATCCAAATGGTAAAAACAATGTTTCAATAAATATTTCTTAATAACTAATTTAAAACTTGGCACAGACAACTCTTTCACTTTATCTGGTAAATGGTTAACAGTTTGATTGTATTAAATTTAAAACTAGCTTGAGTTACACTGTAAACACATAAATCATTTTTTAGCTTAAAGCAATATCTGGTTTCATAACTAGGAAAATAATTGTTACAGGCAAAAAGATTAAATTTGTTCTTTACAAATATAAGGCACTGAAAAATATAAATGCAAATTAATGGCATAATGGACAATCGTATAAAAATAGCCCTACAGTGAATTCGAGGTGGAACATCCGATATCATTCTAGCAGCCTTTTTTGTAAAACAAACAAAGAGTTTGCATAATTATAGTTAGCCCACAGAATGGCACCATATGTGAGATGATAGTGTACAAAACTAAAATAAACTGTGGTTAGAACAGGGCCAGGTAAGAAGGGCTGTAACATTTTGCCTATGAGCGGACCCCCCCTCTCACGTGACCGGCTACGTCTCCGCGCTGACAGCCGGCTCGAAGCACCGCGCTACCAGTGCTTTACCCCTACAACTTGCACGGCTGAAACTTGTGTTTTATTAGACACCGTGATTATACGACTTCACCCTTATTTTGTAGATGGATCAGGCTTTATTGTGATATAACTTTCAAAAGGATTGGCAGCTGAACTATTTATAAAACGATTTAGTAAGAAATAGAGGTTTGTATTAAATTAAATGGAATCACGTTGAAAAACTATTAGTTTTTTATCGGTATATAAAAATAAAACTTAAATACTATGACCAGAAGAATTATTATGATCAATTAAAAAATAAAGGAAGGTAGTTTAAGTCACATTATGTTTTTTTAAAACAACAAAAATCCTCCTTTAGTGGCAACGGATTCATGCGAGGATTCAAGAATCAACTTTGCTAAAGATAAATAAAGCGCTTAGATAATGAAAAAGAAACAAACACCTGTTATAGTTTATTTTATATTTATATAGATACAGATCATACTCATTATAAAATATTTCTAAATGTTAACATACAACTATTTACAAATAAATTTGATTTTCCACTCTTCATCAATCTTTCTTATGAAATAGCCAGATTTCACTGAAAACAGCAAACCTGCTTACTCCAAGAATTTCTAATGCAAACATAGGTATATACCTCACCAACAAATAAACTATATCATCTTGTTTAATCATAATATATTGGTAAATTAGCGAGATATAATGTTTTAGTCATCCTCCATAAGAATATGGAGGATGACTGATTGATTACGAAGCTTAGCTGTAATGAGGCCGACTAGAAATGGGGTTTAATGCAAATATTAGACCACAACCAGAACGTTTTTACTGTAAATTATGTCACAAAGAAGCTTATACAATATTAGTACTGTACACTCTTAAACACTCTGTATTTGCTGTGATGTCTGAAAACATGATATAGGCACGGTGACCATACCTCCCACAGTCACGCATTTTCCGACAAGAATAGTTTTATGTATGATTAAACTTTATAAAGTACTGTTTGTAACAACTTTTGAGTTGTTTATCACTTTGACTGTTATAGATAAAACAGACTTATATCAAATACACATTTATTGAAAACAAACTTAACCCATTGGCGTAGACATACGAGCTGGTCTCGTTCCTTACTTTTAATTTTATTAAACTGTGAATTGGAGTATAAAATTGGTGTTTTTAAATGGATTAATGGCATATTTTAATTAAAATATTATTTTCTTTCAGTTTAGAGAGTCGCATTGGCACACACACACAGTATACTTAAGTAAAATTAGCAAAATCAGTGTAGACCATGTGCAAGTCTCAAAGAATTAACCGATCCCGTCAACTTCCATGCAAGCCTGCCACCGTTTGTTTTACTTGGGCCCTCCCACCGACGTTGCCACAGACCGGTTAACTCATCGAGAGTTGCACAACTGGTCAGTTTTGGTCGTGTGCGGGAATCGAACCCACGAACATCGTATCACCACCTGGCCAAGGTGTTTCCACGACGTAGCCAACTCAGCTAACACGACCAAAGAACTGGCGGCAATATTAAGGTTTTTCAGTCAGTCCGCGCCCCTAGCGGATAGAACCGTAGACGCCCGCGGTCATTAGTTACATATTTTGCTACTAGAGTGCAGCACCAATCAATTCCCGTTATAGGCTACTGCAAATAGAATAAAATTACTACCTCAATGGGTTAAACGTAGTTAAACATTAATTACAAATGTATTAATTATTTCATAAGACAGTTTTATTGTATGTATCAGTAATACGTCCTATGTTCCATATTTAGATGCTCGTCATAACTAGTATGTGCAAATAATATTTGTTAGTTATACATAAATACTTACTAAAATAATTGCGGATTTCATTAATTAATTCCAGGGCTTTAAACTAATCTTACAAACAATAGTGGTGAAAAGTAAATCAATAACAATAAATAATTAAACTCACGGCAATCACAAGTACAGGCGTTACACTACAACACTACAAACAATACAAGAAGTAAATAAACTGATCAAGCTCACTGTGCTTAGTAAGCAAACACTTTCCACTTTATGAGCCAAACACCAAGATTATATTTGAGGATATTCAAAAATAGATCAGGACACGTGTCGAGAGGAAACGAGTGAACGGAAGGGCCCTTGGATAATAGATTTAGACGTACAGATTCGTAGACATCTGTTAAGAAAAAGTATTCATTTAGCATTTGCGCCAAGCGCGTAGTGAGCGGCTGTCAGCGCAGTGACGTCACAGCGCTATCCAGCGGGGCGCTAGCGGGGCGGGAGGCGGTCATGGCGGCAACGCGCCCCGAACAAAGAAATGGTACAGCCCTTGTTATAGGGCCCTGGGCTAGAACTTCAACCAAAACAGACATTTCCAATTTCCTTATCATAAACACTTGACACTTTGGGTGCAATATAATCTAAATGAGAGTGCCAAGATATTATTCATATCTCTTGAATGTAATGTAATGTACTTTGATTGACATTTTATTGAATTTGTGATAGTTAGATGAAAATACACCCGTCGCAGCAAACCTGCATACTCAGCGAATTTCCAATGGCGATATAAATGTCTTAATACTTCATAAAGTCACTTACCAAGTTTCATAAAAATATATTCACAAATAAGCAATATATACAATTTTAATTATTCCCCATAAGAATAACATTGTGGCTGAGTACGCAGGTTTGCTGCTTCAAGGAACACAAAAAATTTATGCTTTTTGTGCTAATATCAATATAACTCAACTAGGTGAAGTCATATACCAGTTTTTATTCATTTATGTTCATAAATAAGGGAGACATAATTCATAATTAAGGGAGACATAGCATTTAATTATTATCCATAAGAATAACATGGGGCTGAGTATGCAGGTTTGCTGCTACGGGAGCCTTTGGGAAAAAATTTGTTTGAGCAAATATCAATAAACCACAACCAGATGAAGCCATATACTAAGTTTCATCAGTGTACGTTCATAAATAAGCGAGATATAAAATTTTTCTTTTCCTCCATAAGAATAACATTAGACAACGTACTGTGTTTAGCACTTTCTCGGTAACCAATTGACGTAGAGGAATGATCAAAATACCAAATTGTGTGTTTTTTTAAGCTGAATGCAATGGTAAAAACAAAAATTTGACTATTTCCAAATTTTTATATAACAAATTCAAAAAACCCATTTTTGGGGTACAAAACCCCCCAAAAATACCCCTTCGGATAAAGGGATCGATCTGGTTTTCGAACTTAAAGTCATGTACGTTCATAAATAAGCGAGATATAAAATTTTTCTTTTCCTCCATAAGAATAACATTAGACAACGTACTGTGTTTAGCACTTTCTCGGTAACCAATTGACGTAGAGGAATGATCAAAATACCAAATTGTGTGTTTTTTTAAGCTGAATGCAATGGTAAAAACAAAAATTTGACTATTTCCAAATTTTTATATAACAAATTCAAAAAACCCATTTTTGGGGTACAAAACCCCCCAAAAATACCCCTTCGGATAAAGGGATCGATCTGGTTTTCAAACTTAAAGTCATGTACGTTCATAAATAAGCGAGATATAAAATTTTTCTTTTCCTCCATAAGAATAACATTAGACAACGTACTGTGTTTAGCACTTTCTCGGTAACCAATTGACGTAGAGGAATGATCAAAATACCAAATTGTGTGTTTTTTTAAGCTGAATGCAATGGTAAAAACAAAAATTTGACTATTTCCAAATTTTTATATAACAAATTCAAAAAACCCATTTTTGGGGTACAAAACCCCCCAAAAATACCCCTTCGGATAAAGCGATCGATCTGGTTTTCGAACTTAAAGTCATAAATGTTATTCTACACATTTGTGCCAAATTTCATCAAAATCGGGCGTTTCTTTCAAAAGTTATCGCGGTAACGGACACATATATATATATATATATATATATATACATATATATATATATATATATCAATTTGAACGAATGGTGTTTTTGGCACCTGGGGACCTCAAAACAAAAAGTTATCATGGTCTTGCGCTTAAGTCTTACCATGCCACCTACGGTAATAGCTTCTTCCCTATAGGGGAAATTCGCTAAAAAAACAAAACAATTAGGAAGCCCTTCTAGCAGAAAGCTGCATTCTAAAAGGCAGTTGCCCCCCCCCTCCAAATAATTTGGGAAACATAATAATATTGTGATGTAAGAAAAGTCACGACATTCACAATCACGATAGTTTTCCCCCCCATCAAAATACCTAAATTACGCTCATGCAAGGAAGGTCATCTAGACAATGTATAGTCAATGAATAATCATTTATCATGTCTTCAAACAATACATTATTGTAACTTACTTTGTCAATATTCTCAATATCTATCACAATTTTCAATAGCTTGATTGTTAGGTGCCATAAACTAATGTACCATAGTATTTCCCACAAATTGCTTGAATTGAAAAATTGCTGTTGACACTAATAACAAACTGTTCTTTTTTTAACATCTCCTAGACCCATTTCAGATTAGAAGGTTATTGTTAATTTAAAATGTAGGTATTCTCTTGTTCAATATCGTTCGGTGAGGTGTGGAACACTATATGTTTCAAGGCAACTGCCACATCTTCAGGTGATTACTAGTGCTCACACCCCGACCGATTCAATGTTTTTTTTGTGTTCCGTTACCAAAAACGTATAATTGTATTATGACTGCTTTTCCTATATTCGTTTGTGTTTTGTGTTCAAATATTAAAGCCTCTGAGCATATTTAGAGGTAGTTTCTTTATGGGAGAATCATGTGCAAGAGACAGACTCCACAGAATAAAATACCCCCGTCGCAGCAAACCTGCATACTCAGCGAATTTCCAATAAATATATAACATAACACATTTAACAGGATTCATAAGAAATGTAATCACAAACAAGCGATATTTAAAATATTAATTATTGTCCATAAGAGTAACATTGGGGATGAGGAAGCAGGTTTGCTGCAACAAGGAATATAAAATAATGGGTTTTTATGCAAATATCAATAGAACTCATCTTAGTGAAGTCACATACCAAGTTTCATCCATATAAATTCATAATTAAGCGATATATAACATTTTAATTATTTTCCATAAGAACAACATGGGGACCAAGTACCTAGGTTTGCTGCAACGGGAACCTTAGGCGAAAAATTTTGTTGTGCAAACAACAATAAACCAGAACCATATGAAGCCATATTCCAAATTTCGTCAGTTTACGTTCATAAATAAGCGAGTTATTTAATTTTTCTTTCTCTCCATAAGTATAACATTAGACAACGTACTGTGTTTAGCACTTTCAATATCTCAATAACCAATTGACGTAGAGCAATGATCAAAGTACCAAATTGTTTGTTTTTATGCTGAATTCAATGGTAAACATTAAAATTTGATTTAAATAAAAATTACATGTGGAAACCCCAAAAAACCCATTTTTGGTGTAAAAAAAACCCAATAAACCCCCCTTTGGATGGTGTGATTCGTCTGGTTTTCAAACTCGTTAAAATAAATGGTACTTTACACATTTGTACCAAATTTCATTCAGATCGGACCTTTTTTACGAGAGGTACGGACACACACACACACACACACACACACATATATATATATATATATATATATATATATGAATGTATATATATATATATATATATATACACATATATAACAATTTTAACGAATGGTGTTTTTGGCATCTGGGGACCTCAAAATGAAAAGTTATGGTCTCGGGATTAAGTCTTACTATGAGACATACGGTAAATTAGCTTCTTCCCTATAGGGGAAATTCGCTAAAAGGTTAAAACAGTCGGCTTTCTAATTATTATCTTCCTCGATCCCCACCTTATCACTGCAGGGCCATTCCAAGCCAAATCATCCAGCCAAAGCACAATTAGATGCCCAAAGTTCTCAGATTTAGCTTAATTTGGTATGGGTACATTAAGTGAATAGAAGAATAAGAAAAATGCAAAGTTTCATCTAATTCTAATAGGTAAGTAGTTTCAGAATTGTGATCATTAAAGTTTTCGAAAATTTGAATTTCCGAGGACAGTTTGAGCGGGAAATCAATTCATACATGTGCACGTTTTTCTAAATAAAAGCTATATCTATGTAGCTAGAAGCTTTGAACTTGATGAATTTGTCCTCAATTATAATGAGAATCAAATGATAATATAAGTGTTGGCACAGTGTACTCTGTACAACATAGTAATCTCTAGCTCTTATCATAGTTTCTCTGTCCACTAACCACCAATTTCTAACCTTACACCTCTCTAAAATCGTACATTTCCCCAAGAAGAACCTATAATAGGGGACAATTAAGTTGACATTTTGGCTGCAACCAATGGTTTTACGCTGCCTCTTGCCATTTTTTCATAGAAAAATATCACTTGAATGTTATTCTGATCAGCTGGTGTAGAGTTTTGGCAATGGAGCACGCCTACTATGCTGATCTTGGTTGATAGCCCGGCAAACCAAGCCCTCAAGTGGCAACTAGTTTAAGTGGCAACTACTAATTTTCAACTAGTATAAGTAATGTTCAACCCGTGCGGAATTCCCCACTGCAATCCAAATCTTGTGAGCTGATCAGATGTTCTTTTGTTTACATTTTCGCTTCTGTCAAAACAAACTATTCCCTTTTTTATTTTCATTTTATTCAAATTTCAGAGAAGCGGTATATTTTCAGCCCGTTGGTTTATTTTTCGTCAATAACCGGCATGATAAGCTTTAAAATGAGGGGTAAATCATGGAATTTGATAAAGGAATAAGGAAGATCTCGCAGAATGGCAGAAAAAACAGGCTAGAAAAATAATATATAAGAAGATTAATCACAATCTCTCTCTAGGCACATGGAATAATTAAAGTATTTTTTGGTAAATGAATGTTTTTCCCACAGGAAGTGCAATGTACGTGTTTGGTGGGTGCACCTGTACAAGCACCACCTTCAATGACCTGTGGCGGCTGGACCTGTCCTCCAGGAGGTGGTCGCGCCTGCTCACGATGGGCACCTACCCTACACCCAAGGCCCTGGCGACGTTGGTCTACTACGAAGGACTCCTCGTCTTGTTCGGGGGCTGGACTCACCCCACACCTTTCCCTCTGCATCAGGTGACACGTCATTTTTAAGGTTTTATTTGTAGTTTTTTAGAAAATGTTCTGTTAAGGCGTAGTGTTAAATTGTTTGTAAACTATTTGTTAACAGAAATGCAATGACATATATTTGGCAGGGAGGTAAGTGGACTGCCTCACACACAGTCACGGTGGTACAGTAGCTGTGCTTGGCGCATTGTGCACACATTTTGTACTTTTTGACAACCCTCGTTTAATGAAATACATATGTAAAAAAAAAACTGTTATTTATAATAGAAAACTCCCATAAACACAAGTTGGATTGTAAAATGTGTGTTTTTGAAACTCATAATAGCGATGGATTTGAATTTATTTTTTGATTTATTTGGACTTTACCTATCGCTTCTAGTGTTTAAAACTACACTACGTTTCGGGAGGTAAGGAAACTCCTCCCGTTATCAAGTGAACCCTACTTACATCTAAATATCAAACTCTTACACCTAACTAACCTACATTTTTTTTGGATTTTTTTTGATTTTTCTTTTACATTCTAATTTACACTAACACAAAGATAACAAAAAATCAAATACAATACACTAACACAAAATTTATACCACACCTAACTAACCTACATTTTTTTAAATATTTTCCTTTACAATTTAATTTGACTAACAGAAAGATAACAAATATATATACAAAAAATCGAATACAATGCACTAACACAACATTTATATATACGAACAAATGAAAAACTGACAATACATTACCTGTTCTGCATCGTGGCCTCCAAGCTGACGGGCAAACACGGGAAACGGGCTCACGTCCATCCACAACCAAACCGCACACTAGACTAGTGGCTAGCGGCAGTGGAGGGGGGAGAGCCGTTACCCCCACCTACCGACAGGGGCACGTGACGACACAGCTGTGGCTACCCACACGTCTTTGTCGACGGGAACATGACACGGAAACCAAAAACTGCACGATTCCTCCTAGAATGCTACACGGGCACCAGTACGATATTTTCATAGAGATTACCGCATGCCTCCAAGGTGAGCATTGGGAACTGGTCATGCAATCAGGTGGCCGTGTTTCCTCCAAGGGCGATCACGGACGCATGTGTCGTAGCCGCATTGGATGGACTCTAGACGCAGGAGCAACTGTAACACAAGGAACTGGCGTGTGTTTGCGGGGTGATTTTTGACTGAAATGGTTTTTAATTAAGGGAATCCATAGTGGCCTGACATCAATACTACTCTGACTTATTGGATTTTCATGTAATTTAATTAATGCCCCTTCAACAAACTTTCTTTTATAATAGTGAGACTCATGATGTATAATTTTTGCCTCTTCCCAACTAAATTTATGATCATTTTCCCAGGCGTGTTTTGCCAATTTAGATTTTACTGTTTCGCCATTTTTTGTGTTTCTTTTATGTTCGTTTATACGAACTTTTAGCGGCCTTTTAGTTTCCCCTATATATTCACCCTCACATTCACATTTGATGCTGTAGATACAGTTTTTTGAGGCTTGTTCTTCATTTTTCGGTTTTACTTTAGTTAGTTGCTGTCTCAGAGTGTTTGACGATTTAAAAGCTGTTAAGATCTTATATTTTCTGGCAACTCGCCTTATTTTTTCCGACAGTTTTGGGACATATGGGATGCTTATGAAAGCTGTTGGTTTATCCACATTTGGAACAGTCTTTGGCTTTGTCCCCCTTTCCTTTTTGCATCTGCTAATTATTTTTTGAGGATAACCATTCTTTTGTAACTCTTGTGAAATTTTATTGTGCTCCGCGTCTAAAGTTTTCTTTTCACAACAAACTGATTTGGCCCTGTCGAAAAGAGAATAAGCTACTGATTCTTTGACTGATTCACAGTGGTTTGATTTGTAATTGAGGTATCGACCTGTGTGTGTTTTCTTTCTAAAAATTTCTATTTTAAGGGCGTTTCCATCTTTAACTACATTTACATCCAAAAATGCTAGTTTTTTGTCTTGTTCTTTTTCTGTTGTGAGTTTAATTGTTGGTGAAACTTTATTTAAATGCTTAGTAAACTCGTCTAACTTTTTATCGCCATGATTCCAGACTGCAAAGACATCGTCAACGTACCTCAGCCACACTTTCGGTTGAAAACAAGCAGACGCAATAGCTTTCTGTTCAAATTCTTCCATAAATATGTTGGCAAATATTGGTGACAAAGGCGATCCCATTGCCATTCCCTCATCCTGGCGGAATATTTGGCCCTCCAATTCAAAATAATTTGACTCAGTACATAATTTAAGCAAATCCATAATTACATTTACTGGGATTTTGGTTCTTGTGTTTAGGTTTTGGTCATTGAGTAACCGTTTTTCAATGATTTCTAGTGTTTGGTTTACGGGTATATTAGTGAAAAGACTTTCAACATCAAAACTAACTAACATGTCCTCGTCTGAATCGAAAGAATCAGTAGCTTATTCTCTTTTCGACAGGGCCAAATCAGTTTGTTGTGAAAAGAAAACTTTAGACGCGGAGCACAATAAAATTTCACAAGAGTTACAAAAGAATGGTTATCCTCAAAAAATAATTAGCAGATGCAAAAAGGAAAGGGGGACAAAGCCAAACACTGTTCCAAATGTGGATAAACCAACAGCTTTCATAAGCATCCCATATGTCCCAAAACTGTCGGAAAAAATAAGGCGAGTTGCTAGAAAATATAAGATCTTAACAGCTTTTAAATCGTCAAACACTCTGAGACAGCAACTAACTAAAGTAAAACCGAAAAATGAAGAACAAGCCTCAAAAAACTGTATCTACAGCATCAAATGTGAATGTGAGGGTGAATATATAGGGGAAACTAAAAGGCCGCTAAAAGTTCGTATAAACGAACATAAAAGAAACACAAAAAATGGCGAAACAGTAAAATCTAAATTGGCAAAACACGCCTGGGAAAATGATCATAAATTTAGTTGGGAAGAGGCAAAAATTATACATCATGAGTCTCACTATTATAAAAGAAAGTTTGTTGAAGGGGCATTAATTAAATTACATGAAAATCCAATAAGTCAGAGTAGTATTGATGTCAGGCCACTATGGATTCCCTTAATTAAAAACCATTTCAGTCAAAAATCACCTCGCAAACACACGCCAGTTCCTTGTGTTACAGTTGCTCCTGCGTCTAGAGTCCATCCAATGCGGCTACGACACATGCGTCCGTGATCGCCCTTGGAGGAAACACGGCCACCTGATTGCATGATCAGTTCCCAATGCTCACCTTGGAGGCATGCGGTAATCTCTATGAAAATATCGTACTGGTGCCCGTGTAGCATTCTAGGAGGAATCGTGCAGTTTTTGGTTTCCGTGTCATGTTCCCGTCGACAAAGACGTGTGGGTAGCCACAGCTGTGTCGTCACGTGCCCCTGTCGGTAGGTGGGGGTAACGGCTCTCCCCCCTCCACTGCCGCTAGCCACTAGTCTAGTGTGCGGTTTGGTTGTGGATGGACGTGAGCCCGTTTCCCGTGTTTGCCCGTCAGCTTGGAGGCCACGATGCAGAACAGGTAATGTATTGTCAGTTTTTCATTTGTTCGTATATATAAATGTTGTGTTAGTGCATTGTATTCGATTTTTTGTATATATATTTGTTATCTTTCTGTTAGTCAAATTAAATTGTAAAGGAAAATATTTAAAAAAATGTAGGTTAGTTAGGTGTGATATAAATTTTGTGTTAGTGTATTGTATTTGATTTTTTGTTATCTTTGTGTTAGTGTAAATTAGAATGTAAAAGAAAAATCAAAAAAAATCCAAAAAAAAATGTAGGTTAGTTAGGTGTAAGAGTTTGATATTTAGATGTAAGTAGGGTTCACTTGATAACGGGAGGAGTTTCCTTACCTCCCGAAACGTAGTGTAGTTTTAAACACTAGAAGCGATAGGTAAAGTCCAAATAAATCAAAAAATAAATGTGTGTTTGCTTCATCACGTCCAAAACATACTAGTTTTAGGCCTACATGATTATTCAGAATCCAAGCAAAATCTGATGAAATGTTAACCCTGTGGGAAACAAATTATTCAGAAATCACCTCCATAATTTCTCAATATGGCAGGGAAAGCTCACCTTGACCCTGAAGTATAATACTTGGAATTTTAAACAGATACCTTAATTAGTGCTCATTTTCCAGAAAAATGTCTTTTTGCAAATTATCCTTTTTTAAAAACCTATTTTTACTGGCTTTGTACTTTCGAGTATATTAAGGTCGATTTACACCTTTTTAAATTTAGTATTACGACAGTTTGGTGTACAGGACTTATGTTTTACCATCGCAGACATATAAGCTCTTCATTCGATGAAAATGTCACAAAACCGAATATTCAGGTTCAGAAAGGGTAAGCATTGCAACTAGTCCTTTGTTTTCCAGGCGTGGCGGACTTTCAACGAACTGCATGTGTATGACATCAGTGAGAACCGCTGGAGCAACGTGATCACTCCGCAGCTCTCCCCCCCTCCCATGGCGGGGCACTCGGCGACTGTGCACGGCGACGAGATGGTCATCTTTGGCGGCATCTGCGGTCAGATGGTCACCGGAAGGTAAAGGGGGTTTAGCTGAGTAGTAGGGGTTTGCTAGTCGAGTAGTAGGGGTGTGCCAGTCGAGTAGTACCTATTATTCTCGAGTTCTGAATATTTTCAAGGGAGTGTTTACCATCAGTGGGATTTTGATACCACTCCAGATTTGATAATCTAGATATGGTTTCTAACTAATACATTAGTAGCAGTACATATTTTTGGCCAGTACAATTAAACTGAATTATGTATTGACAAACAAAACATGGTTTGACATTCGTTTCCAAAATTTGATAAAACACTGTCCGGTTTTCATTTGCCGATATCACTTGGTCTGGACATTGCTTATAATCAATATTAGATGACGAAAAGTTATTTATGGCAGATATTAATTGACCCGGTCGCCGCTTTTGCTGGTATTATTTATAGCGTCGTCATTTTCAGCCTTTATTTTTTTTATCTAGTTGCCATTTTTGGCCGGTGTTATGTTTTTCACCGGCATTTACGGCCGAAATTACTCGGCCCGATCGCCATTTATACACATTCGGTTGGGTTTTTATGACCAATTCATGTTTCTAGTCGTCATTTTCGGCTGATTTTACGTGATGCAATTGCTCTTTTGTGGCCGTTACTAAGCAATTTGGCCGGTTGCAACCATTAGCGTTCATCTGTAAATGGGTTGCTCAAACTTTTGAGTATTTTTCAAAACTTCCGAGTACTAGTATTGAAATACTCGGCCGAAAACTCATCGCACACCTACTGAGTAGGACCTCAACTAGCCTTTGAACTGTAGCTGTCAAGGGAAGTGAGATCTTGCCAAGGAGAAAGTGTGCCGAAGATGGTTATGTAAACATCAAGTGTTTGACGCCCTTCTAGACTGCTTTAACTTAAATAGGGATCTTGTTTTGTATCTGGGTCAGTGGGACACTGGGCCTGGGAGAGTCCTGGTTGGATAATAACAACAACTGTATCGGTTAACTCGGTGGGGTGAGTTCTTTAATGTTTGGTTCTAAAGATGAGTAAATTTACGAGGGGGTAGAAGGGTCAGATTCTTAAGGGATAATGGTTAGTTTAATTTTGATTGAATTTTAAATGGCAATATCTGAACCTGGAAAGGTTAGGGAATCGTTAGAATTTTTTTGCAAGTTCTAGAAATTTACTCAACATTGGGACATTTTTAATGTGTTTAAAAATTATTATAATTAGTGTAAAATCATTCGTAAATTTAGTTTTTTGTCATTTGGAAGATATTCTTTGCTATTTTATGGTAAACATATTTCTCATTTTAGTTAATATATTGATACTTTGATGTCCTTGAATGTTTGATTGGATAAAGTATACAAATCTGAGAATTTCCAATTATATTGTTCTTTACAACTTATCAACTGTTCTTGTCAATAAAAACCATGAAAACACATTCATAGCTTCGATTTAATTCTATGAATATAGATACATTTGTAATTATTACTTGAAAACTGGGAATCCCTTTTAACCCTCACATCTAATGGTTTGTTTTTTGTCTATACGTTGTGTAAAGTTGTTTTGTTTTAAAAATTTACACAATCCATTCCCTCCAGCAGAGGATCAACGATGAAGAGGATGGTAAATGGTAAATGGTAGTGGATGTACATGAATGATATGTGGTTCTTAAATTGTGTGGTTTCAATTTAAACCTTAAATTGTTTGTTGTAGTGCTAATGACATTTGGTGCTTCAACTTCTTGACTCAAACTTGGAGGAAACAAGAGACGACAAGCCCTAAGCCGGTGCCTAGGTACAACCAGTCTCAAATCGCTATAGACGATGACCACTTGTTAATCATAGGTAAATAACCTTGAAAAATAAGCAATCAGTATATTTTCGGGTTCTTGAAGAGTTCGTAAAACTTGTTCAAACAATCTATATCCAAGTTTGCTTTACACTCGAGTGAAAACATACCTTTAAGGTGTTATATTTTTATTGTAGGTGGTATAGTTTAAGTTAATTAATCCATTGTAGGATAGCTTGTGATTGCTCACCCCAACATTACATCCTAAGCAAGTTACATTGGTTCTTGTTTTGTGCTAGATTCCATATTCCTTTCCTCATTGACTCCAATCCAAGTGTGAGACATTTTGAAGTTCTTCACTCCAATCTGTTCCTGAACAAAGTATAAATCTTTAGGATATAAATTAATAGTTTATAAAACAAAAACTGTTTGAAAAAGTTTCTTCACTATAATCCAAACATAAGTCTGAAGTTCGAAGTCTGTTTTAAAATCCTGATGTTGCATTTGTTCTTATTTATGAACCTATGTGCTTTAACAAAGAAGCACTAGCTATGGTACTTTAAAAATCATCAATAAAACTTTATTATCAGCTTTGGCTGGATACACTGCTCTACCTTTTTCTTCGTCTGGCGCTATGTAAAGAGGAGCTTATTGTTCATTGGTCAGACTACACTGTATATTAGCGGTTCTCGTACGTTCCAAAAACATCTGGTTCCCCATACCTTGGTACTGATAAGCTTAAATATAGTCAATACTTAGTTAACACATTGGCGTAGACATATGAGCTGGTCTCGTTCCTTACTTGTAATTTTTTAAACCTATGAATTGGTCCAGGAGAAAATTTGCGTTTTTAAATGGATTAATGGCGTATTGTCATTAAAGGATTATTTTCATTCAGTTTAAAGAGTCGCATAAGCACACAGACAGAGAAATATGTAAAAAGTAGCAAAATCTGTGTAGGCTATGTGCAACTCACAAAGAATAATCCAATCCCGTCAACTTCCAACCAATCCTGCCACCGTTTATTTTACTTGGGCCCTCCCACCAACTTTGCCACAGGTCAGTTAACTCAATGAGAGTTGCACATCTGGTCAGTTTTCATGCGGGAATCGAACACACAAACTTTGTAAGAACACCTCGCCAAGGTATTTCCACAAGTTAGCCCACATGGTTATCACGACCAGTGGCCTAGTGGTATTGGATATGTTATAGTCAGTCCACGCCCCTAGTGAGAACCGTAGTTATTAGTTACAAATTTTGCTAGTAGAGTACAGCACTAATCGGACTCCATTGTAGGCTATAGCGAATAGAATAAAATCCTTAATGGGTTAACTGCTCTGAGAAAATGATATATTAGGTGTGTTGTGGCCACAGGAGGATGCGGGGGCCGGCCCAGTGTGCTGCTCAGCGACGTTTGGCTGCTCACAATGAAGGGTAACTTGTGGCAGTGGGCTCAGGTCTCGGTGACCAACCCGCAGTGGGGCATGAGCCACGCCTCCAACGGCCAGCTCTGGTGCCATCCCGCCTGCAAGGTAAGGAAAAGCTCAGTGTTGTACAGAGTGAAAAACAATGTGTCACAAGACTGTCACATCATCATTGCTCATTGCTAGTGTTTGATCTAGGGGTGTGCGAGAAGTGATTTTTTGAATCGAGTCGAGTAGTGACCATTATTTTTGAGTTTCAAGTATTTTCGAGCGAGTGTTTGCCTGTTAGTATAGTTTAAAATATTGTAATACCACTCCAGATTTGATAATCTAAAACTGGTTTCTAACTAATACAAAGTTTTGGTCAGTACAATCAAACTGGATTATGTATTGACAAGCAAAACACTGTTTGACATTCGTTTCCAGCCGATAAAACACAGTCCGGTTGTCATTTGGCCAATATCACCTGGTCCAGATATGGCTTATAATCAATATTATATGATGAAATTGTTAGTTACGGCCGATATTAAGTGGCTCGGTCGCCACTTTTGCCGATATCATGTTTACCGTCGGTGATTTTCTGCCTTTATTACATGATCCAGATGTAATTTTTGGCCTATAGTCTGTTTTCTGTGGTCATTTATGGTCGAAATTACGCGGACCAATCGTCATTTAAGGCCTAAATTACGCGGACCACTCGTCATGTACGTCCTAAATTACGTGGACCGATCATCATTTACGTCCTAAATTACGTGGACCGATCATCATTTACGGCCGAAGTTACGTGGACCGATCGTTATTTACAGCCGAAATTACGCGGTCTGATGGTTTTTTGCCCAATTTGACGTGATGCGATCGCCTTTTGCGGCCGTTACTACGCGATTGGCCGGTTGCATTCGTTAGCGAGCGTCCGGAAATCGGCAGGAAATACTTCCTCGAAGTTTCAAGTATTTTTAAAAACTTCGAGTCGAGTTCAAGTATTTTAATACTCGGCCAAAAACTCAAAGTTTCGAGAACTTGCACACCCCTAGTTTTATCTAAAATTTAAAATCTCTGCAACCCGTAGATTGTGAATCAATGAGAAATTTGTATGACGATAATTTGTCATTGGGTGCGCTGATCAGTCACGATGGTCAATTTTCTGAAAAGGTTTTCGCCTGTAGATTTTATCTCATAATAATACCCACGAAACTGTCCTTCCTTTTTTCTCAGTATGTGTGCATCGTAGGATAAATTCACGCATACCGTTTGAAAGGTATTGTCTTGTAGATGTGCAGAAACCCCTTATAATTTATATTGGCCCTCAGGACTACGCCCCCTCAGGCCTTCTAAGTTTCAATGTTAATCTTATGAAAGAACAGTAATAAAATGGTTGTATATTTGACAGCTGATAAAATAACAAATGCTAGCACAAGAACTAAAATAACAAATGCTAGCACAAGAACTAAAATAACAAATGCTAGCACAAGAACAGATGTTTCAGGAGTAATGTAAATCAAAAATGCTACTGACTATTGGAATGGTAACACCCTTCTCTTATCCGTTTTAACTCCACATTAAACAAATTAAACCTGGGTGTTAGTGGGGAGTGGGTGTTAGAGGGGGAGAGAGAAAGAGTGGTTATTTGTGAAGTTTAGCATAAGGACACGGTTCAAATGCATTTATTTATCTGCTCAAGGATTAGGCGCTCGTATGTGTTACTTTGGGTTTACTTAATATTACGTTTGGTCTAATTTTGACCTATGGGCTCAAATTAAACTATACAATTCGATAGCCAGATTTCCGGAAATTAACCCTAGCAGTGGCCTAATGTTGAAGTGGGAAATGGCCATTTTTCGAAGTGGGGAATTTGGCGATTTTGCAGACTTTTTTTGAAAATTTGTATAAATTTGACCGTAGAAGTAAACCTGGCCAACCTCATATTCATTTTGATCGGAAAGAACAGAAGATTCTAGAACTACTAAAATAAAATACCCCGTCGCAGCAAACCTGCGTACTCAGCGAATTTCTAATGCATATATATGTGACTCACTACTACATAGAGCTACTTACCAAGTTTGACAAAAATACATTCATAAATAAGTGATATATATCATTTTAGCGAATTTCCCCTATAGGGAAGAAGCTATTACCGTGGGTCTCATGGTAAGACTTAAGCCCGAGACCATGATAACTTTTCATTTTGAGGTCCCCAGATGCCAAAAATATCATTCGTTCAAATTTTTATATATGTATATATATATATATATATTTATATATATATATTTATATATATATATGTGTCCGTAAGCACGATAACTCTCGTAAAAAAGGTCCGATCTTAATGAAATTTGGTACAAATGTGTAAAGTACGATTTATTTGAACAAGTTCGAAAACCAGATGAATCGCACCATCCGAAGGGGGGTTTTTGGGGGGTTTTGTACCCCAAAAATGTGTTTTTTGGGGTTTTCACATGTAATTTTAATTTAAATCAAATTTTAATTTATACCATTGAATTTAGCTTAAAAAAACAAACAATTTGGTATTTTGATCATTGCTCTACCTCAATTGGTTACCGAGATATTGAAAGTGCTAAACACAGTACATTGTCTAATGTTATTCTTATGGAGAAAAAGAAAAATTGTATACCTCGCTTATTTATGAACATAAACTGGCAAAATTTGGTATATGGCTTGATCTGGTTATGGTTTATTGTTGTTTGCACAAAAAAACCGTTTTTCGCCTACGGTTCCTGTAGCAGCAAACCTAGGTACTTGGTCCCCATGTTATTCTTATGGAAAATACTTAAAATGTTATATATCGCTTATTTATGAATGTATATGGATGAAACTTGGTATGTGACTTCACAAAGATGAGTTCTATTGATATTTGCATAAAAACCCATTATTTTGCGTGCCTTGTTGCAACAAACCTGCGTACTCATCCCCAATGTTATTCTTATGGAGAATAATTAATATTTTAAATATCGCTTGTTTGTGAATACATTTCTTATGAATCCTGTTAAGTGTTATGTTATTGGAAATTCGCTGAGTATGCAGGTTTGCTGCGACGGGTGTATTATTTATTCTCCATAAGAATAACATTAGGGTTGAGGACGCAGGTTTGCTGCAACAAGGAAGATAAGTTATGTGTTTTTTTTGCAATTATCAATATAACTGAACCAGGTGAAGCTACATACCAAGTTCTCTTAATTTAGGTTCATAATTAAGGGAGATAAACAACTTTACTTATTCTCCATATGAATAACATGGGGCCGAGTATGCAGGTTTGCTGCTACGGGGACTATCAACAAAAAACTTGTTTTTGTTAATAAACATATTAATAAACAGAAATGTGAAGTTTTTAGTAAAACTATCTGAGAAAAATCTAAAAACCTTTATCCTATAAGATTAACATGGGACACGTTTTTTAAATATTTTAATTTTATCCGCAACCACTTAACCTAGGTTAATGATTCAAAATACTAAATTATTTGTTTTTTAAGCTCTATAAAATGGCTATAACCAAAATTGAGTGTTTTTAACATTTTGGGGTCAAATTTGCAAAAACTAAAATTTGACTATTTCCAAATTTTTTAAGCTGAATCCATTGGTGAAAACTAAAATTTGACTATTTCCAAAATTATATGTAACAAATTCCAAAAATCCATTTTTGGGGTACAAAACCCCCCAAAATACCCCTTCGGATAGAGCAATCTGGCTGGTTTTCGAACTTAAAGTCATAAATGTTCCTTTACACGTTTATACCAAATTTCAACAAAATCGGATAATTTTTACAAGAGTTATTGTGCTCATGGACACACACACACACATATATATATATACATACACAGTTTCGAACGAATGGTGTTTTTGGGGTTTGGGGACCTCAAAACGAAAAGTTATCATGGTCCCGGGCCTAGGTCTTACCATGCCGACTACAGTAATAGCTTCTTCCCTATAGGGGAAATTCGCCAAAATACCTGTTTTCAGAAAATCATAACCTGTCCAATCAATATTTCATTCTAAAAATCAATACCAACATAAAGCGCTACTCTTAAGCTGTGTATTGGTACCGCATTGAACCTCATCTTCCTGCTAGAAAAATTACCCGAGCTGGGTGATTTCAAAAATATCTAATTTTGCCATTGTCAGAGCGTCGGCTGCAGCAATTGCGTTGCGCCAAAAATTCATTCGATTTCTAATCGTCATAACATTGTTATACAGCTGCTACACAGTTCATTTATGTAATAAAATTAAAGTTCAGAATATGATCTTTCGAATGATATATATATATATATATATAGATTACTTTTGAGTTTATTATTATTGGTTTATTAACGTTACAAAATATTCAGTCAAATCCGACCAATTTGGTCGGTGGCCAAATAGGCGACATAAAAATCTGACCAAATTGGTCGGAGGGCCACTTCTAGGGTTAAATGAATAATTTATGTTTCAGATCTAATTAATTTTTTAACGTACGAGTAATTTAAATAAATATGTTATGGTTTCTTTACACTTTGAATTTGTTGTTTTCAGAGTGGCAACAATGTAATCTCGATCGGACGGAATCCTACCTCGACAATGCCGGCGTTCTCACTGTCCAAATGGAACCCGGTTGCCTACAGACCTCAACCAGCTGATGATACCTTGCCTAGGAGGTAAGGGAATCTTAGTACCTTCAGAACTTTGCATCTTCATGTCAAATCATCATGTTTAAATTTGTCTTAAGTAAAAACGAGCTGATTCCCCGTAATATTTTGCGGATATAATCCTTATAACAGCTGTGAAAGAACACATGTGACATAAACCAAATAAAACTCTCCTCCATATGAATAACATGGAAACTAGGAACTGCCGTGGTCCAGAGCCCTGGGGCCTAAAACGAAATTCTGTCTCAACCGTGAGTTGGAACTTGAAATTATCTTTTAAATGAAACTGGAATCATCAAAATCGGTTAAGTATTAACTTCAGGAAGTGAGTGAACAAAAAGCACACATTTTTTTAAATATGTTGATAGTTGGATTAGCACTTTGGCAAAAATGTTGGGAAATATAGGGAAATTTATTTACAAGAACGTGGGGAACGTGGGGCAGTGTTGGACAAATAACTCCCCAAGGGTAAATTTTAAGGGTCAATAAAATCTTGAACGTCTATAAATTCTCTACCCCAAAACTATTTGCTGGTGATGTTACTTTATCTTTTGTGAAGCCCGACAAATTAGATGTATCAACTTATGAACGGCAATTTTCAATCAAGCTTCCTTTAAATGTTTCTAAAAAAATCTACTTTTTCCTATTAAGTAATGCAATCAAGAAATATTCATTTTTTAACAATAATGGTTAACGAAAAAGAAGTTAAAGATGTAACAGAGTTAAAATTTGTGGATCTCATCCTAGATTTTTAGTTAGAATCAGTTAAACTGAATTTATTTGCACAAAATTAAACTCTTAAAAATTCTTAATTACATATGTTCAGTTAAACTGTACTACTATCAGCATACTACACGTACGTTACAGCTACATTTGGTGTATAGTCATTGGGAAACTCATCTTCGAAGAACCAAAAACGTTGTTTTTTTTAATTCATGGTGGAAGGAAACAAATAGGTGTGCTATTGCCCAGGTTTGTGATTTCATTCGGGATGCAAGTTGTCACATCAGGTAAGGCACCGACTGTCAGCTGATTGTAGAAAAAAATGTTAGTCAGCAAATTGGAGCTTGCATCCCTTGTGACGTAGATGCGCGGAATTGACTGGAGTAGCACACCTATTTGTTTCCTTCCACTATGTTTTAAATTAAAAAGAAAATCATTCGCATTACAGTTAATAGAAAATACAAAGATTCTTGTAAATCTTCCTTAAGGGATTTTAAAATTGTATTTTTGTTTTCATTTCTATTTATTGTACAATAGGATATTACAAACAGCATAAAACATCTTTAATTTTTATCACCCACTTAACACTCATATAATACAAAAAATCGTTTTTAAAATATGCACTTTTACAGATTAGTCATGCATGATAAATTACTCCCAATCGCAGGAAGAATTAGTTTTTTTGGTCTTTTACCAGATGAAATAAAAAATACAAGTGGGTAGAATACATTTAAACTGAAACTAAAAAATAACCTTATTAAGAATGCCTTTTATAAAAAAAATTAATTAATGAACATTTTAACAGTCTTAAATTTGTCTTGTACAACTTTGATTTAGCTAGCCAATTTAGCCTGTGATGACCATCTTTAAGTTTTGGGAATTGGTAGTACTATCGATGGTCGTCTGTTTTATTTCAGATATAACTAGGAGTTATTTGATTGGTCGGTTTGAATCTGTCAGTTGAAAAGTGTTACGGTATTTAGTTACTTGAAGAAATAGTTTAAAATACCTTATCCACCTCGACTCGAAGTTTTGAAAAATACTCAAAAGTTTGAGCGAGTATTTCCCGCCGATTTCTGGACAATCGCTAACGATTGCGACCGGCAAAATCGCTTAGTAACAGGTGAAAATGGCGATCGGATATCGTAATTTCGGCCGTAAATGATGACGGAAAACATAATATCGACCAAAATTTACGACTGGATTACGTAATAAAGGCCGAAAATGACGACGAGATATATAATGTCGGCCAATGTGGCGAACGTGACTCTCAAAATTGGCCGTAACTAAGGATTTCGTCATTTAATATTGACAATAAGTAAGGGTGTGCGAGTAGTGATTTTTTTAATCGAGTCGACTCGAGTAGTGCCAATTATTTTTGAGTTTCGAGTATTTTCCAGCGAGTATTTGCCATCAGATGGAAGTTTTAAATAGAGTTATGGGATTTGGATACCACCCCAGGATTTGATAATCTAAACATAATTTCTAACTAACACAAGAATAGCAACACAAAGTTTTGGCCAGAAAAATCAAATTGGATTATGTATTGACAAACAAAACGCCGTTGGTCATTTGTTTCCTGCCGATATTTGGCCAATATCACCTGGTACAGACATCGTTTATAATCAAAAATCGTTAGTTACGGCCGATATTAAGTGGCCCGGTCACCTCTTTTGCCGATATTATGTTTTCCGTCGTCATTTACGGCCGAAATTACGTGATGCGGCAGTTACTATGCGTTTTGGCCGGTCGCAATCGTTAGCGATCGTCATTTTTATAAGCAATTATAAATTATAAGCAATATCTGGACCAGCTGATATTGGCCAAATGACAACTGGACCATGTTTATCGACCAAAACTAATGTCAAACTGTTTTGTTTGACAATACGTAATCCAGTTTGATTCTACTGGCCAAAACTTTGTATTGCCAGAAACCACATTAGTTAGAAACCACATTTCAATTATCAAATATGTAGTGGTCTCTAAATCCCATTATACTGTTTGAAACTAACAACTGCTATTTGGCAAATACTCGCTTGAAACTACTTGAAACTTGAAAATAATTGGCACTACTTGACTCGATTAAAAAAATCACTACTCGCACACCCCTATTGTTAACCTATTACTTCATGTCGATTTTCAATCCAGGAGGTGAATTATGAATGAATTATTTAGTTAATCTGTAAGGCAGATTCACTCTCTTTTAACCAACTAGAAACCAGTCATTTGGTCTGCTAAAATCTGAATGCTCATCAAAATGGCTTGGGTTGGGTTATGCTTGACTCTGGCTGAGGGATTGATCATTTCCGTACCTCCAGTAAAATTGTAATCAAATTCTGAATCGTAGCAAACCTATTATGATATTATTTAGGTTCTGTTTTATTTCTGAAATCTGTATGTAGTTATACAGTTTAGATATTGAGCTTAACTTAAAAAGAAATGTATGATTGTATGAATATTGTTTGGCCTCAATTAATGCTTATGAATTGTCCTGCAACTACCTTGATATTTCACCTACCATTTAGGTAGTTCCTTTTGTATGATGTATGTTGTGACTTTGTAAATTAATAAGTTAATTAATTGTAGGCTATTTTGATCTGTCCTTCCATTGAAATGTCATGTGTCATAGTTTTCTGTCTCATTACAGGTCTGCAGACGGGTGTGTCCCTCCTCCGGTAGACAGAGATGTAAATGTCAATGGCAGGAGAGGCAGTCTGACTCCGAGAGGTAACCAAGCAGCTGAACCTTCTGCCTCGGGCAGCAAAGAAGATGCAAACCCCGACGCAACTCCCAACTCCAACCAGTCAAAGTCCCCGGACAACAGCAGTTTGGGGGAGAAAAGCAAGAATTCCCCGTTCGGTGGTGCTCGCAACATAAACTTACCGACTAACAATAACATGGCAGCGTTCAGAGCCGCCCCTACCGTCGGGGCGAGTAAGCACCGTGAACGGCAGCTGGAAGTGCTTCACAGGATGGAGGAGAGGCTCCGTAACTTGTCTCGTAATGTGCTGCCGAAGGAGGTTTCTGAGGCGTCTGTCAAGGTGTCGCCGCCCAAGATGGCGATGTTTGTGATGGATATAACCAACGTCGTGGCGGACCTTAGAGTCACTTGGCTGCCCATCAAGAGCGTGGCCGCCGGAGGGCCCGAGCACACGATACTCTACTCCCTGGTCCCGGGGCAGGGCGAGATCATCATGTTCGGCGGCATTCAGAAAGACGTTTCCTTGTTCAACATCGAGTCTTCATTAAACGTTATCAACACAGTCACCAACACGCTGCATTTCATTACCGCTCCACAGACTGTGATTTAGGATTAGGATGTAGATAGAAAGTAACGTAATGTAAATTTACCCGTGTAAATTAAAATGAAATAGAGTCTGTTATTTGAAGCTGTTATGTTATTTGAAGCTTGCATATCAAAAGGATAGTTTCTTTTTATGTATGTAACAATGTTACAGTTAATAATTACTATAATAATTACTAATAATTACTAGGAACCATTCTTTTTTATCAATAAGCCGATTCATCTGAACTGATCAAAGAATCTACTTAAATAGACCGTACCCAGAAAGTCAGGACTTATTAATGTGTTTTAAAATGATATTGTATAAATTATGAAACATAACTTTTTTATTGTTTAAACAAATACCCAAAGTTTTAATGTTTAATGTAATTTACTTTGTCTGATTGTCAAACCGAATCATGATGTCATTGTAGTTTATTAGTTTGTTAAACATTCCATTGAAATGACAAAATCTAGTTTTTTAATCTCATGGAGATGATAATTTTTCACTAGTTTATGAAGAATGAACCAGATGTTTTGTTTAGATCCTGATAAGGTAACTAATTTTACCAAAAACCAATATGGTGAATTATTTTATCCTTGAAAATGCTATTTTATTTAATACAAATACTGAGCTCATATTTAAAGATTGAAAAATATTTAGTATTCCAAATAGATGCACTTTCTGTGTTTTCAGTATTACTTTATCTATTGTTTATATAAAGATGTTTGAAGCATAAAAACTATTGTGTAGCCAGGCAGTATTTTTATTTTTTCACCTTAACCTGTATTTATTTATATTTTATACCCAATCTCCTTGGCATACATATTACAATTCATTGGCGTAGATACGGGGGGGGGGGATCAGGGGGATAGGGGGATATATCCCCCCCTTGAACCTTGGAAAAATTAGAATTTGTATTCTCCTGAAGTCAAGCCTACGCCTTTTGAATAAAAATAAATGCTGTTGCTGAAAAAGCAAAATAATGTGTGCAATATTTCTAAAATATCTTATTTTTATAAATAAAATAGTAGCAGATGAACACAGTATTTGCACGCCAAGTGGGACGTGAGTCACCGAACAGGCTACCTCATCCCTTAGCGGCCAGCTCGTCAACTAGCGCACCTGACCTTGACCTTGACGTCTAGAAGGTATTGGTGATGTGCTTAACGATAACTTTCCAGGACTGATTACAACTGATAAAAGTACCTGTAGTACTGACAAATACTGATTACTCTCTGTAAAAATGGTTGATGTCTCGGATGTGTAGGCCTATCAATAAGAATCATTTTGGTATTCCATCAACTGAGCCCAAGTTACAAATGTTTTAGGTTAAAAAATTGTTTAAAATTAGGTAAACTAAACCATAAAAATAGATTTATTATTATATTTTAGGGATGAGTCGATTCTCAATACCGATTCTCGATACCACCGATTCTTGGACATTGGTATCGAGATTCATTCGTTCAATGTCGATACCGATACCATCAATACCCCGCCGTTTACCCGCGCTACGAAGTGCACAGGAAGAGATACTCCTGCCTTTTGCCCGCTCTACAAAAGCCACGAGGAGTGTTTGGGTCGGCAGCAAAAACTTACCTTGGAGATAAAGAAGGAAGCCGGAAAGGGGGGGAGGGGAGGGGTCTGGTTGTAAGCAATAAATCAGTCGGCTGACCAACATTATTTCTTTGAGTCATTATCTTACAACCAAGTTTTTCCCTGTTATGAATTTGTAATAAATAGTTTTTGTTTTCCTACATTACTATAGCATACTAGTGAAATTAACATTAAATTATGTAAAAAATTGCATTAACAATTTTTTATATGATTAACTACAAAATACAGTAGAAATCCAATTATCCGAACCCCAATTATCCGAATATCCAATTATCCGAATCGATTTTGAGTGAAATAATAGAAATATAAAAATCAAGAAAATAACAGCGGGAGCGCGTGTACCGATAATGCGCCGTGAGCGCTAAAATAAAAGCCTGCGCTGTTACCTTCCGGACGATATTTTCGCAGGGAACAATGAGTTATACCCCCTTCCGCCCTGCTCATCATCAGTCGCTACTGTTCTTTCACCGAGATTATTGTTCGAAATGAGTACAAAACGTAAACGTGTTGTCCTTTCGCTAAGTGATAAACTCACTTTGCTCGAGATGTTCAAGTGAAATAACCAACATTGAACAGTGAAATACGTGCAGTATGTAGGCCTATTGAAAAGAGCAACTGTATATACTATATTCAATTTAACTCCTGTAATTTAATTTTTATGATGTATATTCTTGATACAGTTCGCTCACTTTCTGTTCACTACATTTATAATAACTTTGTCGATAAAATTCTGATTTTTTATGTATGGTGATGTTTTTTGCTTGATTCCCGAGGTATACCTGATTATCCGAATTTATGCATATCCGAATTGGCCCGATCCCCAATTGATTCGGATGATTGGAGTTCTACTGTACTACAAAATAATTTTAAATGGTATTATAAATTTGTATGTTTATGTTTATGTGTTGTTAAAGGGACGGATTCAGAGATCCAAAGATTCAAAGATCCTCACACGTCAACCGAAGCTTATTGTGTGTCCCTAGTACGTTAGTATGGCAAACCAATGCCCGTACCCTTTACGAGATCCAGGAGTTTTTTACCAATACTAGCGTCCCTTTCATCACCTGGTTGCTTACAACCAAACAGAGCCCTTCTCCTTGCCCCGAGTCTCTCGCAGTCCAGTATGATGTGCTTGGCAGTCTCTTCAGACTGATTGCAGAGCCTACACACCTGACTTTCATTTCTGAGTCCGAGAGTGTGGAGATGTTTCCTGAAATGGCCATGTCCAGTTATCAGAGCAATCAACTGCTTAACCCGACCTCTGCCCAACCTCACCAACCAGTTAGTGAAGTAAGAGCTAGCATCTGCTAGCAGCCTTTTGCAAAGTGCTTGACCAGTATGACCTTGCCATTGCTGGCGATGTAAGTCCCTGGACCATTTGTTTATTGTGTGAAAAGCAGTTGTTTTGCTTATGCCACAGCTTGGCTCTGGACCAAAGAATGGCATACCAGAACCTCTTTTAGCAAGCTTATCTGCACACTCATTGCCACCTATGCCTACATGGCCAGGTACCCAACCAAGATGCACCGAGTTGCGTGTCGCGAGTTTGCAGAGAGTGTTGTAACATTCCCACACCAATTTTGACTTGATTTCGTTGGAGTCAAGAGCCTTGAGGGCAGCCTGACAATCTGACAAGATTACTATATGCCTGTCGCAATAGCGTCTGGCAATGCCTAGATTGGCACAAACCATGATGCCACAAATTTCTGCTTGAAAAATAGTACAGTGTTGTCCCAGACTTGCACAGAGTTCTGTTCTAGGTGATTCACTGTACACCCCGTAGCCAGATTTTCCTTCAATGAGAGAGCCGTCCGTGTACCAGACAAGGCTGCCCTTCCTGGAATAGGGCCCTTCCTCAGATGTCCACTCTTCTCTGGAGCAGAATCCAACAGAAAAAGGTTTAGTGAAAACCATCTCCGTACTCATGACATCTGATGTCATATCAAGCACAGGGTTTTGAGCAACAGCTTTGGTGATGGTGCAATGGCCTGTTCCAGACAGGCCTTCCCTCCATTGGCCTGCGACTTTTAATCGATAGGCTGATTTCCGTGCTTCTGCCTTGATGAAGATATCCAAAGGCAGTAATCCAAGAGCAACTTCGAGAGCTGCTGACGGGCTACTCCTGAAAGCTCCAGTGACTAGAAGTGTGCCCAACCTTTGTAAACTTGTGAGTTTGGCTATGGCTGTAGTCTGGTTCACCTTTGTCCACCAGACTAGTGATCCATATGTGACTTGAGGCCTTATTACTGCCTTGTACAGCCACAGCGCTATGTGAGGCTTGATCCCCCACGTGGAGCCTACAAATCTCCTGGACGTCATGAGCGCCCATTTCGCCTTATGCAGTGTATTATTCAAATGATCATTCCAAGTCAGCTTAGAATCAATTGTCAGCCCTAGGTATTTGACTGTACCTGATACTTCAAGCCGTGTTGGTCCAAGTCTCAGCCTGGAAAGAGACTCCAGGTTCTTTTTCCTTGTGAACGGAACAACTACTGTCTTTGAGGGGTTTATGCTTAGACCCTCTCCAAGACACCAGACATTGACATATTGAAGATTGACATTCATGACATCAGCAACAATATTCGTGAACCTTCCCTGTACCATTAGGACTATGTCGTCTGCATAGCCCTGGACAAAGACGCCTCTGCTAGTGAGCTCACGAAGGAGACCGTCCACCACCAGGTTCCACAGAAGAGGCGAAAGCACACCTCCCTGCGGACAACCCCTCGTGGGTGCGATCACTATCGATTCACCTTGAAGATCGGCTCTAATCCGCCTGGAGCAGAGCACGGTCTCAATCCACCTACATACAGCAGACTCAAGACCACGCCCACGCACCGCCCGGACCATGGCCGTGTAAGTGACATTGTCAAATGCACCTTCAATGTCCATGAAGGTGCATAGAGCGATTTCCTTAGCAGCAAGGCTGTCCTCCACCCTGCTAACAAGTTGATGCAGGGCAGTTTCGCAGGACTTACCAGACTGATAGGCATGCTGGTTTCGATGGAGAGGAGTACCTGAAAGCACTCCCTTTCTTAGATGTCTTTCTACCAGTCTCTCCAGCGTCTTCAAGAGAAACGATGAGAGACTGATAGGCCGAAATGATTTTGCAGTTGAGTAGTCTGCTCTTCCTCTCTTGGGAATGAAGACCACCCTACTGAGGCGCCAGGCTTGAGGAATGTACCCATAAGCCAGACTTGCTCTGAAGAGTTCGCACAGGAGGACCAAGAGAGCTTCCGGTCCTTGCTGTAGCATTGCCGGTATGATACCGTCCCCCCCAGGAGATTTGAAAGGGCCAAACTTGCTGATGGCCCATTTAACTTTGGAAAGTGTGACAATCCGTCTGGCTAAAGTCCAGCTTCCGCGATCAGCTCTTGGCCATGAGCCCCTTTCGCTGTTGCCGGACATGCCTAAACAGTCACTCCCAAAAATGCAATCCGGAAAGTGAGTCTCAAGGAGAAGTTTGAGACTTCCTTCAATTCCAGTGGTATATTGTCCCCCTGGTGACCTCAGGGATCCCAGGAGGCCAATAGGGCTTGAAGCTAAAACACGCTGCAGTCTTGCTGCTGCGCTGAAACTGTTTACCTCCTGTGTAAACCGTCTCCAAGAGTTCTCTTTGGCTTTTTTGATTGCAAGGCTATATTCTGTGAGTGCCTTATGGTATGGCTCCCAGATACGGCTCCGTTTGCAATGGTTATGAAGCTTCCTGACAACCGTCCTTTTACGTTCAAGGTCAGCAGTCCACCACTTAGTATTAGTGCGACTCTTTCCCCGCCGCAATGGACAATTGTCCTGGAAGCAGCTTACAATTGCGTTCTGAAGATCAGAAGCAATCTGGTCCATGTCCGCAAAGCAGCTGACCCTCCCACCTAATGATCCCAGTTGAGACAGGAGGTCAGACTTATAGAGTGACCAATCTGTTTTCCTGGGATCTCGATAGCAGGGCGAGTCACCCTCACCTTGCAGGTTAAAACAGATGTACCTGTGGTCAGACAAGGAGGCCTCATGGCTTACGTGCCAATTGTCAATGACTCTAAGGACTGCTTCTGAACAAAAAGTAATGTCAATAACCTCACTTCGATTTCGTGTAACGAACGTCGGACGGTTTCCAACATTACAGACATAAAGATTCTTAGATATGAGAAACTGAAGAAGAGCCTCACCTCTTGGATTCGTGTCAGAGCTTCCCCATCCGATTGTGTGATGAGCGTTGGCGTCACAACCTAAAAGGAGTTGTCGTCCGCCAGCGCAGGATGACTCCACCAAAAGTTCGAGCTCTCTCGATGGAGGAAGTTCCCCGGAGTCGTAGGGCAAGTAAACCGAGCCTGCAATTGTGCTCCATTCCTTGCCTTCATAACTCCAGGTTATAGACACCGCAGTGAGATCTCTAGAACAGAATTCAGTGAGGGTTAGGCAGTCCATACCTTTCTTCACAAGTATGCATGTTCTGACATTTTTGAGAGAGGTACAGTAAATCAACCTACCCTTGGTATCGCCCAGGCCTGCAACCCTTCCTTGGTGAAGCCATGGTTCTTGAATCAGTGCCAGGTCAAATCCCTCTCTGAGGAAGAACTGGCAGAAAGCGGCCGAGGCCGCTTTACTGTGGTGTAGATTGATCTGGAGGACCCTGGGCATTGTCCTTGACTGTCGTTGAGACAATTGAGACTTGCCAGAGTCCTAGATTGGCTCTGTTGGCTGACCTAACAGCATTGAAGCAGGCCTCATCCAGGAAACAGACGAATCCGTAACCTTTTGGGTCTGGCTTAGCTGGCAGGACCTTCCATTCCTTCACCTTCAGGGTGGGGTTTTGCTTGTCGAGCATCTCAAGGACCTTTTCCGGAGTTTTCTTCAGGAGCTTCGGGTGAGCTCTAAAGAATACCCTCGTTGACCTCAAGATGTCTCTCCTTAGTCCAACAGTAAGTTTCTTCTCCCCAAGTGGTTTAAGTCTGGGGATGAGTGTCTCCAGTCAAAGCTTAGTTGCTTCGTTGATGCAGGATGTTATTAAGGCACCTTTTTCCATGTAGGTGCCTGCAAACGATGGAGCAGAGCCGTCCTCTAGGGGTTCGAGCTCATCCATGATGGCGTCTTCAATAGCTTCACCTTGCTCTGCTGAAAGCTTAGCCTCAGGATAGCCCTCCAAGACAATGGCCATTTTGATTGCGGAAATGTCCCTGTAAGAGACTCCTTTGCTAGAAGTCCCTGGATTCAAGGTTTGGTCATCATGATTTCCATGAGTTCCACTCCTGGCCTTTTTAGTAGGTCCTTCCGCCGAGGGAGGGGTGGCCATATTGCCTCTAGGGCGCTTGGCCGCCCTCGACTCAGCTTCTGGACCCACATTCGTGCCTGGAGTTTCACCCATATCTGGTCTCTTTGGTTTTTTTCTTTTTGCCCCTCCGAAACTTCGCTGGGTCAAAAACTTCACCTCTCTCAAGAAGTTTTGCCTGAATAGCCTTCCTTCTTTGGGCAGTGGTGAGGTTCGTTCTCTTAACCCGCAGGCTGTTCAGTTGCTCTATGGCATCATCGAGCATACCCGTAGATTTTGGTGTTCCTGGACTTCTGAGAAGCTCATCCTCCCCCTCCAGTGGGGCTGATGTGATTGAGCTCACATCGTCCATGTTCAAGTCTGTGGAAGCCTTCTCATTGTTGATAGCCTCCTCATGAGCATGCATCGGAACCTCCTGTGTTCCTGATGCACTCATTTCAGGTTGAGGAACCTGCCCTGATGGGGCAGATCCTGATGGAATTAGGGGCAAGGCAACTTCTGGAGTTGCCTCGAGGTTTGGTTCTGATTGGTCGTTTTGCCCTTGGCGGTCCATGTGGTTCCCACGAGAAGCTAGGGACATGAAGTCGACCCGGACAGAGCCCCGCATGCCCGGGCAAGGCTGTATACTGCAAGAGGGCGCCTGGTATCCTGCAGGTACCGTTCTTGACACCATACAAAAGGCCTGGTGCCATCCACCCATCAGCACGGTCCACGTAACACCTTGGGTTGGCCTGTAACAGAGATAGAGGAAGGGGAGGGAAGAATTAGGGTGAAGAGCAGGTTGGAGATAGCAAGATGAAGAAAGCTGATCCGTGTGTACATAAATGGAAAGAACACGGATCAATAGGAAAGTCTCTGACACAGATGAAGAGTAGGGAGCCAGAGAGGCTAGCTGCAATGGACAAGCCACCGGGCGGTGGGGTCGCCACATCCCTACGCCGAAATAAATTTGTAAGTTTTTAATAATAGTTTTAACAACTATAGGTACTGAATAATCATAGGTATCGGTATCGAGAATCGAAAATAGATTTTTCTGGTAACGGTATTGGTATCAATAATCGATAAATTTCGGTATCGACTCATCCCTATTATATTTATAAACTAACAAATTTCAGCTTATGTGTTATGTAATCATTTAATTAAATGATTACAAATAAATTTGTTAGTCAATGAGTCTAGCGCTCCTATTGGCCCAAAAGTATCAGGTTTCTGTATCAATGAGTCTCAGCTGCCGTTTCTGATTCATATAATAAAATTCTGCCCGGTGTGGCTTGAGTCAGAAATTACTACCCGTGTATTGCACACTCCTAGAGAAAATTCCTATCAAAAAAAAGCTCGGCTCGAGAAAGCTCAAAGCTCGAGAACTTTGAAAAAAAGCTCGGCTCGAGCCAGAAATCACTATTCGCACACCCCTAGATTATTCCTACATATGTTTCAGAACACTTATTTCATCATGAGGACTTACAAAAATGTCATTCTTCTATTTAGGAAAATACTTTTCAAAAACTAAATATTAAAATCACGCCACGTACCAAGTTGCACAGTTTTAAACATGAATTACTAGTTTTCTTGAATATGTGTATGTGTTGTGATTTTAATATTTGACTATCCCGGTATTCATTTTTGACAAGTATTTTTCTAAAATAGAAAAATGAAATTTTTGTAAGTTGCACAGTTTTAAACATGAATTACTAGTTTTCATGAATATGTGTATGTGTTGTGATTTTAATATTTGACTATCCCGGTATTCATTTTTGACAAGTATTTTTCTAAAATAGAAAAATGAAATTTTTGTAAGTACCTCAATATGAAAAATTGACTATAAATTTTAAAATTACAATACATACACAGATGCATGAAAATGGTAATTCATGTTTAAACATGTACAAGTGTGTATATGTTGTGATTTTAATATTTAATTTTTAACTTTTGACAAGTATTATTCTAAATGGAAGAATGGCATTTTTGTAAGACCCTGATGATGGAACGAGTGTTCTGAAACATATTTAGAAATAATCTACTTGGAATTAGAATGGTTGACTGACCAAACGTAGGATTCAAATCAACCTTATATTTTAAGGGGATGTTTAAAAACGTCAAGGTTCATAAAGTGGTTATTTTTTTCAGTTTTTTAGTGATTTCAAATTGTAAAGTTTCATAACATCCAGTTCCTAGTTATAATTTAGTAAATATGCAGTGTTTCACAAAGCCAAGTTTCATAACGTAAAGCTCTATTTAAATAAATATAGCAGTTCAGAAAGTAAAGTGGCGTAAAGTTTTCATTAAGTTTTCAATTCTATCGGGAGGTGGTATTTCATAAGGGACCATACTCGGCCGAAAAATCAAACCTTCTAGTACTCCCACACCCCTACTTTTAACAATATTTTTTAATAACTTATTTCAAAGCAAAATGTATAAATACACCCGTCGCAGCAAACCTGCATACTCAGCGAATTTCCAATGAATATATAACATAACACTTAACAGGATTCATAAGAAATGTATTCACAAACAAGTGATATTTAAAATATTAATTATTCTCCATAAGAATAACATTGGGGATGAGTACGCAGGTTTGCTGCAACAAGGCACGCAAAATAATGGGTTTTTATGCAAATATCAATAGAACTCATCTTAGTGAAGTCACATACCAAGTTTAATCCATATACATTCATAAATAAGCGATATATAACATTTTAAGTAGTTTCCATAAGAATAACATGGGGACCAAGTACCTAGGTTTGCTGCTACAGGAACCATAGGCGAAAAATTGTTTTTTTGTGCAAACAACAATAAACCATAACCAGATCAAGCCATATACCAAATTTTGCCAGTTTATGTTCATAAATAAGCGAGATATACAATTTTTCTTTTTCTCCATAAGAATAACATTAGACAACGTAAGTTACTGTGTTTAGCACTTTCAATATCTCGGTAACCAATTGAAGTAGAGCAATGATCAAAATACCAAATTGTTTGTTTTTTTAAGCTAAATTCAATGGTATAAATTAAAATTTGATTTAAATTAAAATTACATGTGAAAACCCCAAAAAACACATTTTTGGGGTACAAAACCCCCCAAAAACCCCCCTTCGGATGGTGCGATTCATCTGGTTTTCGAACTTGTTCAAATAAATGGTACTTTACACATTTTTACCAAATTTCATTAAGATCGGACCTTTTTTACGAGAGTTATCGTGCTTACGGACACATATATATATAAATATATATATAAATATATATATATATATATATATATATATATATATATATATATATATATACATATATAAAAATTTGAACGAATGGTGTTTTTGGCATCTGGGGACCTCAAAATGAAAAGTTATCATGGTCTCGGGCTTAAGCCTTACCATGAGACCTACGGTAATAGCTTCTTCCCTATAGGGGAAATTCGCTAAAACAAACAAGACTAATAATATAAACAACACAATAAATAGAGATGTGCGATGCAGCGATTTTATTTTGATTCGATGCAACGATGCGATTCAAAGAATTTAAATTTGAATCGATGCAATTCGATTCAATGCAACACGACATGTTTCAATGATAAAACTCAGCCGTTACACCAATTTTTATGACCAACATGGATGATTTACCATCTTGGCCAAAGTCTAGATATATTTTTCTGATTTGATCAGTTAATTCTTCTTCCATACTATCTTGATCCATCATTTCAAAAAATTTTGCAATAAAAATGCATAACCTAAACTTAATTGTATTTACTTAAGTTTCAAAGTACGGACGAATACAAACGAGCACTTAAGTTAAATAACGAGTGATGATGTAGACAGTTTTTCCAGATTGTAAAATACCGCTATCATACCATGCCAGTAAAACTACCGTATTTTTGACAAAATACTATTTTACCCACCCTAGAATTAGTAATGTGAAGGTGTAACCATTGACTATTATAGTCAATGGTGTAACGTTATTCAAATAACTCACTGTTTATTAGCGAATTTCCTCTATAGGGAAGAAGCTATTACCGTAGTCGGCATGGTAAGACCTAGGACCCGGACCATGATAACTTTTCGTTTTGAGGTCCCCAGACCCCAAAAACACCATTCGTTCGAAACTGTGTATGTATATATATATATTTATGTATATGTGTCCGTAGGACGATAACTCTCGTAAAAATGATCTGATTTTGATGAAACTTGGTATAAACATGTAAAGCAACATTTTTGACTTTAAGTTCGTAAACCAGCCAGATCGCTCTATCCGAAGGGGCATTTAGGGGGGTTTTGTACCCCAAACATGCGTTTTTGTTATTTTTTTACATATAATTTTTGAAATAGTCAAATTTTAATTTTCACCATTGGAGTCAGCTTAAAAAAACACACAATTTAGTATTTTGATCATTCCTCTACATCAATTAATTGGTTACTGAGATATTGAAAGTGCTAAACACAGTACGTTGTCCCATGCTATTCTTATGGAGAATAAGAAAAAACTTATATCTCGCTTATTTATGAAAGTATACTGACGAAACTTGGTATACAGCTTCATCTCGTTGTGGTCTATTGATAATTGCTAAAAAAAGTTTGCCAAATTCTCCCGTAGCAGCAAACCTGCGTACTCAGCCCCCATGTTATTCTTATGGAGGATAATTAAATGCTCTGTCTCCCTTAATTATGAACATAAATGAATAAAAACTGGTATACGACTTCACCTAGTTGAATTATATTGATATTAGCATAAAAACCCATTTTTTGTGTTCCTTGTAGCAAACCTGCGTACTCAGCCCCAATGTTATTCTTATGGAGAATAATTAAAATTGTATATATCACTTATTTGTGAAAATATTTTTATGAAACTTGGTAAGTGGCTTTATGTAGTATTAAGACATTTAGATCTCCATTGGAAATTCGCTGAGTATGCAGGTTTGCTGCAACGGGGGTATTATAAATTCAAAACGGGGAATAAAGTGGTTGTAAGATAATGACTCAAAGAAATAATGTTGATCAGCTGACTGATTTATTGCTTTCAACCGATATTTAGCGATATTCAAGCGATATTTCAAATATTAATTATCCCCCATAAGAATAACATTGGGGATGAGTACGCAGGTTTGCTGCAACAAGGCACACAAAATAATGGGTTTTTATGCAAATATCAATAGAACTCATCTTAGTGAAGTCACATACCAAGTTTAATCCATATACATTCATAAATAAGCGATATATAACATTTTAAGTATTTTCCATAAGAATAACATGGGGACCAAGTACCTAGGTTTGCTGCTACAGGAGCCATAGGCGAAATTTTTTGTGTGTAAACAACAACAATAAACCATAACCAGATCAAGCCATATACAAAATTTCGCCAGTTTATGTTCATAAATAAGCGAGATATACAATTTTTCTTTTTCTCCATAAGAATAACATTAGACAACGTACTGTGTTTAGCACTTTCAATATCTTGGTAACCAATTGACGTAGAGCAGTGATCAAAATACCAAATTGTTTGTTTTTTTAAGCTGAATTCAATGGCATAAATTAAAATTTGATTTATATTAAAATTGAATGTGAAAACCCCAAAAAACACATTTTTGGGGTACAAAATCCCCCAAAAACCCCCCTTCGGATGGTGCGATTCATCTGGTTTTCGAACTCGTTCAAATAAATGGTACTTTACACATTTGTACCAAATTTCATTAAGATCGGACCTTTTTTACGAGAGTTATCGTGCTTACGGACACATATATATATAAATATATAAATATATATATATATATAAATACATATATAAAAATACCCCCGTAGCAGCAAACCTGCATACACAGCGAATTTCCAATGCATATTAATTTATCTTAATACCACATAAAGCCACATACCAAGTTTCATCAATATATTCATAAATAAACGATTTATGACATTTTAATTATTCTCCATAAGAATAACATGGGGCTGAGTATGCAGGTTTGTTGCTACGGGAACTATCGGGCAAAAAATGGATTTTTGTGCAAATATCAATAGACCACAACCAAATAAAGCCATATACCAAATTTTGCCAGTTTAGGTTCATAAATAAGCGAGATATACAATTTTTCTTTTTCTCCATAAGAATAACATTAGACAACGTACTGTGTTTAGCACTTTCAATATCTCGGTAACCAATTGACGTAGAGCAATGATCAAAATACCAAATTGTTTGTTTTTTAAGCTAAATTTAATGGTATGAATTAAAATTTGATTTAAATTAAAATTACATGTGAAAACCCCAAAAAACACATTTTTGGGGTACAAAACCCCCCAAAAACCCCCCTTTGGATGGTGCGATTCATCTGGTTTTCGAACTCGTTCAAATAAATGGTACTTTACACATTTGTACCAAATTTCATTAAGATCGGACCTTTTTTACGAGAGTTATCGTGCTTACAGACACATATATATATATAAATATATATATATATATATATATAAATATATATATATAAATATATATATATATACATATATAAAAATTTGAACGAATGGTGTTTTTGGCATCTGGGGACCTCAAAATGAAAAGTTATCATGGTCTCGGGCTTAAGTCTTACCATGAGACCTACGGTAATAGCTTCTTCCCTATAGGGGAAATTCGCTAATAAGAACGAATGGTGTTTTTGGCATCTGGGGACCTCAAAATGAAAAGTTATCATGGTCTCGCGCTTAAGTCTTACCATGAGACCTACGGTAATAGCTTATTCTTCCCTATAGGGGAAATTCGCTAAAATACAGTCTATTTCTTCCCCACCATTTTATTGTATTTCATCTGCTAACATACATACCATCTCAAGACAGACCAACAAAAATACATAATTTATCTATTTATAATATTACAACGCTACATGCAAACTTTGTAAACAATGAGGCTTTTTGTTTTATGACTAACCCTCACATATTATACACTAAAACACGCGTCTAGGTGTGTAGATCTGCAAACTGGCTTTTTCGACTTAGGCCTCAAGGCTCTGCCCCATGGGACTCCCAAGTCCTCATGTTATTCATATGGATGAGAGTTTTATTTAGTTTATGTCACATGTGTTTTTTTTTTAATTAAATAAAATTAAATAAACAGCTGTTATAAAGATTACATATAACTACAGACTGTCATTTTAGCGAATTTCCCCTATAGGGAAGAAGCTATTACCGTAGGTCTCATGGTAAGACTTAAGCCCGAGACCATGATAACTTTTCATTTTGAGGTCCCCAGATGCCAAAAACACCATTCGTTCAATTTTTTAAATATATATGTGTCCGTAAGCCCGATAACTCTCGTAAAAAAGGTCCGATCTTAATGAAATTTGGTACAAATGTGTAAAGCACCATTTATTTGAATGAGTTCGAAAACCAGACGAATCGTACCATCCAAAGGGGGGTTTAAGGGGGTTTTGTACCCCAAAAATGGTTTTTTTTGGGGTTTCCACATGTAATTTTTATTTAAATCAAATTTTAATTTTTACCATTTGATTTAGCATAAAAAAACAAACAATTTGGTATTTTTATCATTGCTCTACGTCAATTGGTTCCTGAGATATTGGAAGTGCTAAACATAGTACGTTGTCTAATGTTATTCTTATGGAGAAAAAGAAAAATTGTATATCTCGCTTATTTATGAACATAAACTGACAAAATTTGGTATATGGCTTGATCTGGTTGGGGTTTATCGTTGTTTGCACGAAATACAAAATTTTCACTTATGGTTCCCGTAGTAGCAAACCTAGGTAATCGGTCCCCATGTTATTCTTATGGAGAATAATTCAAATGTTATATATCGCTTACTTATAAATGTATACTTGGTATGTAACTTATAAATGAATTAAACTTGGTATGTAACTTTACTTTATCATACAAGATAACACTAATTCTAAAACAATACAACATAACTTTGTACAGCCTAACTCCCGTTTTCATTTTAATCTCACTGACAATAACAAAACTAATAAAAAAGCAAAAGAAATAAATTGTATAAAAATGTTCCATCAAAACATTCAGCATTTAGCTTCAAGAATTGAGCCTTTACTAATTACCTTAGATGAATTAAGACCCCATATTGTTATATTGACAGAACATGATATGAAAAATAATGAAATTAACAGGCTGAATATCCAAGATTATGAAATAAATAGCTTTTTCTGTAGAGAAAATACAACTAGAGGTGGAGCTGTAATTTTTAGCAAAAAGGGTTTAAACTGGAAGCGGGAGGAGGTTCCAAAACATTTGAATGACATGATACTTCAGGAAAAACAATTTGAGTACTGTGCTTGTAGCTATGTTGTTAATAAGCTTAAAATGTTAGTCATAGGAGTATACAGGTCACCTAAATCAGATTGTGAAATTTTTTTTAAATAGGTTAAGTGTATTGGTTGACTATTTTTCAAAAAAATTTAAAAATATAGTTATAGGGGGTGATATAAACATTAATGTTCTAAAAAATGATAATGATCATAAACTTTTAAAGAGAACAATAAAAACTCACAACATGAAATATCTTGTGGACTTCCCAACAAGAGTGACGGAGAATTTGGAATCGGCGATCGATAACTATTTAGTTACAGATTTTAACGATAGTACAATAACCGTTGAGGGAATAGTAACTTTTCTTTCCGATCACGATGGACAATTGCTTCTTATTAACAATAAGCAAATAAGTAGTAAAATAAATAGACAAATACCAATAAAACGTATGAAACGTAAGTTTTCCTCAGAAAACCTGGATCTATTTCAAAAGTTTTTAGAAAATGAAATTTGGGAGAGTGTTTACATGGCTTCTGTAGATAAAAAATATGACGAATTTTACAGTACTTTAAAACTTTACTTTGATGCATCATTTCCTAAAATCATGTTAACTGATAAAAAACACAAACAAAATTGGATCTCAGATGAGTTGAAAAATGAAAAGAAAGAATTAATGCGGTTAGGTTTAAAAATTCGAGAAAATAAAAATTATACTCTAAAGCAAGAACTAAAACAGAAAAATCGGAACTACAAGTTAAAATTGGTGCAAGCTAAAACAAGGTATTTTGAAAATAAGATTAAAAAATCTGATAACATACAAAAAACTGTGTGGCAGATTATAAACTCTGAAGTTGGGAAAAAGATTGAAAATAAAAATAAAAATATCTACTTAAAAAAGGACAATTGTTATGTAGATGACCCTAGAACTATAGCAAACATATTTAATAAATATTTTGTAAATGTTTGTATTGAATCTAATACAGAAAATTTAAATATTAGTACTACTGACAGTGAGAGTTGTATTAAAACAAGTTTTAGTTTTAAGTTTGTTGATGCAGGGGAGGTGGAAAAAGTAATTGGCTCTTTAAAAAACAAAAATTCAACAGGTTACAATGAAATCCCTGTTAAAGTTGTAAAATATGTAAAAAAATACTTAAGTCAAATTGTAAGCCACTTAATAAACTCATCTTTTGTTTCTGGATTGTTCCCTAATCATTTAAAAATTTCAAAAGTCATACCAATTCATAAAAAAGATGACCTAGAAACTGTGTCAAACTATAGGCCGATTTCTCTTCTCCCGGTGATATCAAAAATTTATGAGAAAATAGTTAATAATCAACTGTTAAAATATTTAGAGGACTTTAAATTGTTAAACGATCATCAGCATGGCTTCAGACCTGGAAAATCTGTGATCACTGCTGCAGTATCCTTTATTGAATCTATAATTGAGTCGGTAGACAAAGGGGAATTAACAACCGGAATTTTCATGGACCTGTCAAAAGCGTTTGACAGTGTCAACCACGATCAATTAATAAATAAACTGCAAATGTTAGGGATATCTAAAAATTCTATAAAGTGGTTTCAATCATATCTTAATGGTCGTTGTCAGTTTGTGGAAATAACCCAGCAAACGCAAGACAATATAATTCTTAAGTCTTCATCAGAAAAAGAATATATAAAATGCGGTGTTCCTCAGGGATCAATCCTGGGTCCTCTACTGTTTTTGTGTTACATCAATGACGCAGGCAATTCTTTAACAAGCTTACCTCAAAATAATCTCTGTTTTTATGCTGATGATACGAATCTTAGGGTGTCGGCCGGTACACTCCAAGAAGTCGAGATATTGAGTTTTGTTGAGCTTGAAAATATTGGAGGTTTCTTGGAGCGGAATAAATTAAAACTTAATCCCCAGAAAACCAACTGCATAGTATTCAAAACACATCAAAATAAACAGATAATTGATCCAATTATAATTTACAATGAACAACAAATTGAAAATAAAAATAGCACAAAGTTTCTAGGTCTAATCATAGATCAACATTTAAGCTGGAATGCACATGTAGATAAAGTATTGGCAAAGTTAAGTTCGGGAATCTATTCACTATCTAGAATGTCATTCTTTTGTAATCAAAAAACATTAAAAAATATATATTTTGCAAATATTCATTCTCATTTAGCGTATGGCTTATGCCTTTATGGTTCAACCACAAAATCAAATATGGATAGCATACTAAAATTACAAAAAAGGGCCGTAAGAATAATAATGAAATTAAAATATTATGAAACAGCAAAAGACAAATTTAAAGAATTAGGGATTTTAACAGTTTATGGACAATATATCTTAGATACATCCATCATTGCAAAAAATTATTCAGAAAACTCAGACCTTAAAAGCCACCCATATAATACCAGACATAAAAAATTTATTACTTCAATGCATCATAAATTAACATTTTATGAAAAAAAAACGACTTACACAGGACTAAAATGTTTAAAGCATTTACCAAATGACATTAAAAATGAGGAAAACATTGCTAAATTTAAAAATAAATTAAAAAATTACCTGTTAGAAAAAGCCATTTATTCCCTCGAGGAATTCTTTTCCACCACCCCCTAGACTTTGTTATAGTTTGCTTTCTCAAAACATATTTTGTTTTCTCCTTGTTTAATATTTCAATATATGTAAAAGCAAGTGCTTTCCCTTTTCTTTAGGATAATAGTTTAGTTTGTAGTATTAGTGACGCCATTCAATGTGCATGAATATGTACTTAATGAATAAAGATTATTTTGATTTGATTTGATTTGATTAGATGAGTTCTAATGATATTTGCATAAAAACCCATTATTTTGTGTTCCTTTTTGCAGCAAACCTGCATACTCATGACCAATGTTATTCTTATGGAGAATAATTAATATTTTTAATATCGCTTGTTTGTGAATATATTTCTTATGAATCCTGTTAAGTGTTAATGTGTTATGTTATATATTCATTGGAAATTCGCTGAGTATGCAGGTTTGCTGCGACGGGGGTATTTAATATAAACTCTTCCACTTGTAAAACTGGTACAAATTACAACTTTGGCATGGATTCCGTTAAGGGTAAATAAATACTTAAAGCAATACAATAGGGGCTCCACCCTACTTCTAAGTTCCAATGATAATCTTTGAACATTCAGTTTTTAGAATCTGATGATTACATAAACATGTGTTTATATAATTAAGATAGTTTAACCAACGAGGTTAATATATCTGTAAAGCTCTCGTCTGGGGTAAAAAGTGAAGCTTACTTAATGACCGCCATTTTGCCTCAGGTAACCGATCAGATCCTTATCTCTTCAAAAGTTATATGTTGTCAGCTGACACAATGTTGTAAGGCAAAATTGCGAGGCACCATCTGCATGCGTAAATTAATGGTTTCCGACTGACATGATGGAGTTAAAATGTTGCTTAATGTTTGCTTCTAGCATTTAGCTCCCTCAGTGTGCGGTTAGTATTACTATTAACTTTTAATTGATTTTCCTGGGGGTAAGACCTGTCTAGAACTTATCCATAACCCAGAAATTATTTAATTACAACTTTTAAGGAACTTGTTGGATATAAAATATATTTATTTAGCGAATTTCCCCTATGGAAAAGAAGCTATACCGTAGGTCTCATGGTAAGAATTAAGCCCGAGACCATGATAAATTTTCATTTTGAGGTCCCCAGATGCCAAAAACACCATTCGTTCACATTTTTATATATGTATATATATATATATATATATATATTTATATGTGTCCGTAAGCACGATAAATCTCATAAAAAAGGTCCAATTTTATTGAAATGTGGTACAAATGTGTAAAGTACCATTTATTTGAACGAGTTCGAAAACCAGATGAATCGCACCATCCGAAGGGGGGTTTTGTACCCCAAAAATGTTTTTTTTGGGATTTTCACATGTAATTTTTATTTAAATCAAATTTTAATTTTCACTATTGAATTCAGCTTAAAAAAACAAACAATTTGGTATTTTGATCATTTCTCTATGTCAACTGGTTACCGAGATATTGAAAGTGCTAAACACAGTACGTTGTCTAATGTTATTCTTATAGAGAAAAATAAAAATTGTATACCTCGCTTATTTATGAATATAAACTGACGAAATTTAGTATATGGCTTCATCTGGTTGTGGTTCATTGTTTTTTGCACAACAAATTTTGTTTTCGCCTATGGTTCCCATAGTAGCAAACCTAGGTACTTGGTCCCCATGTTATTTTTATGGAAAACTAGATGACCCGACAGACGTTGTCCTGTCTTTAATGTGAATATTAAATGTGAAATGGAATAAAGATTCCAGCTCAAATTATAACACTTTTTACCTTGGTTATTAAAAAAGCTTTGAACTAAGTACAATTTCTAAATCCTTGACAAAATAAGAACCAAAATGTAAAAAAATAAACACATGTTTTTTAACTCATTCAAATCTTAGTATTGATTACATATGATCAAACCAAATGGCATTGGAAATTTTCAAATATCAGGTGCTGCCATCTAGGGGATAAATTGTTAATGGTTTGGTATAAGTCTACAGGTGAATGTTGTCCCTCAAATTCTTATATTAATGATTTATTTGTTCACAAATTATAAATATAAACCCTTTTTCTCATTTGGGGAAAACCTTTCACTATATACTAAGTACGTTATCTTTCATGAAATGTATTTGATTGATTTTTAATCATGATAGTTTCTTTGTAATTGGAAATTATCTCTTTTGTATCTCACAGTTTAATAAAAGCATTTTCCACCAATGTTAATTTAAAGGCATTTTTTACAATTTTTTAAGTCAAATTACTAAATAATGGTTGGGTGGATTAAAAATTTTCTTTCATACAAACCTTCCCCTGGCATTAAGGAACACAACAAAAAAAGAATCATCCACCCAAGGATGATTAGTTTAATTAGTTTCTTTCTAATTGGAAATTATCTCTTTTGTATCTCACTGTTTAATAAAAGCATTTTCCACCAATGTTAATTTAAAGGGATTTTTTCAATTTTTTAAGTCAAATTACTAAATAATGGTTGGGTGGATTAAAAATTTTCTTTCATACAAACCTTCCCCTGGCATTAAGGAACACAACAAAAAAAGAATCATCCAATTTGGTGCACTCGTTCTCGAGTTATGGAGTCACGTCAAAAAAAGGGATTGTGATTTATTTATATAGATAGATAATTAAAGTATTATATATCGCTTATTTATGAATATATATGGATGAAACTTGGTATGTGACATCACTAAGATGAGTTCTATTGATATTTGCATAAAAACCCATTATTTTGTGATCCTTGTTGCAGCAAACCTGCGTAATCATCCCCAATGTTATTCTTATGGAGAATAATTAATATTTTAAATATCGCTTGTTTGTGAATATATTTGTTATGAATCCTGTTAAGTGTTTTATTGTGTTATTTTATATATTCATTAGAAATTCGCTGAGGATGCAGGTTTACTGCGACGAGGGGGGTATTTTTGTTTACTATTTACTATTTTTGCTTCTCAAAACGGGATGCACAAGCTGCGCACAGGGAATTAGTGTACATTCTTAACTGTATTTCTGTCTTAGTCTTGTTTTTTAAAATACATATACACAAATCGCTATACTACTTTAGGGAGTATAATGGCTATCATCAGTGTTTTAAAAAAGCTTTTGATTCAATTTTACACAAAACTTTAAAAACCACCTAAAAAACTACAATTCTAGCAGTGAACCGCTAGAATGCTACCCTGCTGTCATACTTTCTGGGACTCAGGATTATTAAAGGCAAATAATTTATTTCTGGTTCCATTAATAGTGATAAAACCCAATTTTGCCGCAAGCGTAAAAGTAAACAAATACTGAAGTATAAGTAGTAAATATATAATACTTAAATCTGAATTGAACTTTGCTGACACTTGTATACAGTGTTATAAACTCTATTCCCATTCAGCATGGAATTTTTGTTCCTTACTGCTTGTAAATTTCAATCCAAAAACCTAAATTTAGTTAAGAATAGTTGTCTGATTTGTTTACAAGAACAACCCTAACTTTACTCAGCTGTTGTATTGAATTCGGATGCAAAGTAGGGAACACATGGCTCGGTAAACAAAATGATTTCAAATAAAATGTGGCAAAAAACAGTGTTTTTTGCCAATTACAAACTTATAAGTAAATAAATGTAGGATATGGTATTTTTTTCATCATCCTGGGCCTGAGGGAAATCTTTTGACATCTACTTCGCCTCTTTATGTTCAGTAGTTTGCTCTGAATAGGTGGTGGTTACATGTCCCTTATACATGGGGATGTCTTAAAAAGGCCAAAAAAATAGTGATTTTTGCCAATTGCAAACTTATAATTAAATAGATGTAGAATATCTTATTAATTTTTCATCATCCTGGGCCTACGGGAAATCTTTTGACACCAACCTGGCCTCTCTATATTCAGTAGTTTACTCGGAATAGGTGGTTACACGTCGCCATTACATGCTATTATTATAGGATGATTCATTTATGTTTATGGGGTAATACAAGAGTGAGCTTCCAGAAGAAAGCTATAAACACTCCGTAATACAGTATAACCTCGTAATCTGTCACCAATGAGACCGAGAACATGGTCGGAACATAAACAGGGTTGGGATATCAGAGTAACACATTTATTACGGTACATGAAAAGTATGCAAACTACATTATTGTAATGCAAAATAATCGCTTGAAAACTGAAGGCACTAAATTGTTAAATTCTGCTATTTCCTTTGTATTTGCAACAAAACATTAAAAAAAGTTCAAGATCATCTGTCCAGATAAATGGGAGTCTGGATAAGTGTGATCCGGATTTCTGAGAGTCTACTGTAACTGTAACTTTGATTTAGATATCGATTTGACTATTTTTTAATTTTGAAAGATTTATAACAGTATAAATAGATACGAGAGTGCGCTAGCTCTTAGGGAGAATCCGTATGCCGTACCCCTCCCCCCCTCAAGTTCGTTACGTAATATGTGTATGGCCTGATGGCTCCTAAGGTAAAGTTTCAAAAAATAAAGTTTTATTTTTCTTCTGATTGTTTCTGGATTTGTTGAGGTTGCTAAGTATATTCTTGCTTGATTATTTGGCATTCTCATCTTCTTCTATAAAAACTGTATTAAGTAAAACAATTTTTAACATATTTTTTATAGAAGAAGATAACAATGCCAAATAATCACACAAGAATAAAGTTTTTAGTTTAAAAACAACCTGTTTCAAATCGTAAAGTTTCATAACGTCCGGATATACAACTCACTCCAGTTTGATCCAATTTTGCATGTGCATAGCTATTATAAATTACATAAGTAATTTAACTTCGGAGTAACTTAAGTATAAATCATAATTTCAGTTTATCATAGTAATTACTCATCCAATGAATATAGGTGATACAAGTGCATCCTAAGGCTACTTTTAAATTTTGTCAAATTTGTCTCCAGCTTTATGCATGCTGGAAGTTAACTAGAAAATCTTTGAACAGCACAGCTAAGTTTTTTCTTACAGAATTATAATTATGGTTGCTAAAACTATTAGGCTACGATTCCGGGTGTTATAGTAATTGTGTTTCTCTTAGTGGGAACTGCAATTTTGTTTAATAACCAGAGTTTCAAATATATATAATTTGAAGACTGTTATGAGTACTAAATGTGACAAAACCGTCTCTTGCAGTGTCTCTCCAGTTAAGAATTACTGATTTCTTCTATAAAACTAATTTGTTGTAAGATTTAGACAATAGACAAGACAATAGACAAATCTTTATTGTACATAACGCCTGAGAATTATTACATAAGTAATTTTTAAGCAGGTACATGGTCAAGTTTGTTTAATATTAACTAAGCCTAACACATTCAAATTCCCTACCTCAAGCTTTCCTACCTTATATAAAATGTATGCATAAACCATGTATAAATCATACGCTAAATTTTATCTATAAAAAACTCATGAACTCTATAATAAGCTTTATGGCTCAATGTCTCTTTTTTTAGTTTAGATGTAAAATTTGTTATTGCTAAGCTTTTGTATGATTCAGGTATATGATTATAAATTTTTAATCCCATATAAAGTGTTCCAGTTTCAAATTTTTTATGACTATGATTTGGATATTGAAAAATGTTATTATTATTAGTATGATAGCTGTGATTTATTTTGTATTTTTCAAAAACAGATGATTTTGTATGAACAAATTTTACTTTTGTGGTTGCACTATATATGCTGAAATCAAACACAACATGAAACTGTTTCATAGAAAAATATAAGATTTTTAATGTTTCTTCATAAAAAACATAGAAATGTTTCTAAGGGCATAGATTCCGGGTTCGGACCTTCATCTAACAGGTCAGAAGTAGGGCAGTGGTAGGTTTCACCCTAGACCTATTTTGCTGTTTGTGACCTTAAAGAGCCCTCATACCTAGGAACCTGAGGAAGGTCCCCACTTAAATGTGTCAAGTTCACTGTCACGAGTCACACTGATGTGCCCGTGCTGTCTAGAGAGTGGCAGTAGCAGTGTAGGCAGCTGAGTAACATGTGATCAAACATTTATCTGTCATGGCTTTAACAATGACATCAGTGTTATTTTCAGTAATTTTGTCTCTCCTCTTCAATTACAGGTAAATGTCTTTAAGAGTTATTTATTCCAAATTAATCCTAATTTTACCAAAATGTAAATTGCATGTAGAAAAAAATAAAAAACTTGTAATTACATTAGGGAAAACTATAAAACCACATAATAATGATTGTTACTTTATATTTTACTGAGGTTTTGTAATGATTGTCAACAGTTTACTGTTCAGTTTAAATTTATTCCTAGTTTTGCACAAGGACCGGAATAATTCTCTCTCTTAATCCATTTAGGACTAAGGTAAATAAAAACTATTACTAACTACTGGAATGGTAACAGTTCTCTTAATTCGTTCTCCGTTTCAACTCCACATTTAAAAAAATAAACCTTTTTAGTGAGGGGAGAGATGAGGTGGGGAGGTTTCAGGCATAAATAAAAAGGCTACTGATTACCGGAATGGTAATGCTCTTCTGCTATCTGTTTTAACTCCACATTAAAACAAAATATCTGTGGATGTGGTTGGGGAAGGGGGAGGGAGAGAATAGAGAGAGAGAGGACTATCGATTTTATTTTATTTATTTATTTAGAGTTAGATAAATAGAGCTATAAAGCCTTATGTAATTATTTTTGTGTAGGTACATTAAATAATTTATAATTCATTAATAAATTAATGAACATAAATAAGATAAAATTATGCAACAAAACAATTTTGAAAATTAAATGTTACTAGTTGTCCTGTTGTTTGAATCCGAGTAAGTTTGTACCCAATGAAAGGTTACTTCATTTGTAAACAATTATAACAAAACATCTGATATCAAAATAGATGATAACATCTGAGAATTATGCGGATAAAATACTTTCAATAAACATGTAGTTTAGACTTCCGCCGTCGGATAGCACTACTATTCCGAAAATTCAGCCCTTTACTGTATTTAATTGATGCCCTTTCTTAAAATTCTGAGGCGTATTGGCAAATTGATGTAAAAATTCATTTAATTTACACCTCAACGCTAAAATCCGTCAAGCCGTTATCGAGTTATGACTGTGAAAAAAACCCTTGCATATTAATATATAGGATTAGGACTAATTATTAAATTTAAAATAAATGGCTACTCTATTATATGTTTTTTACTAATTTATAAAAAAACAATGAATTTATTCTTGCTCCAAAATAATTCGATTGGCAACAATTACATTTTAGATCAATTTACAACACTTATTGTAACTTAGTTCAGTACTGATTGGTTCTGGGAGGACGTTCCATTCCCTACAACAAAGTGACACAGAAAGATTTATTTGACATTACTGTTTACAGTGGGCTGGATAGAGAATTTAGAAGCACTTTTTTTGGTTCATCGACCGCTTATATAATTTAAAAATATAAAATTCTGTGATGAACTTGGAATTTTGTATGAATGATCTTATGAAGTAATGTTAGTAATTTATATAATTTTAACCATCCTAACACATTGTAAGCATGAGTAATGTGATCATCTATTCTTACATTCATGATAAATCTAATGAAGTAATTAATTTTGTGCTCTTTGAAGGCGAAACACAAGTTAACCGACATATCATTGTAAATGACAGAGCAATAACCAAATAAAGGGAATATCAATGCTTTCACCAGTTTTACTTTTTGATTGAAGAACAATAAGTAAAGAATGTCCAGTGATTGCATTGCAGCAAAATCTCTGTTACAAGTTAAGATTATTTGGTTAGTCCATTTCAGTGTATTGTTAATGGTTAGTCCTAAGATCCTTACAGTATTTCAGTATTAGTTAACAATTGTTCCTTCAACATCTATAGTATGCACATTGTTGATTTCAGTTGAGGTACAGTTTGGTATAACCAATAATTATTATTGGTTGAGTTTTGTTTTTGTCAAGTTTTAGTCCATTTCCTTTGGACCACTTTACATAGAGGTTATATCAGCGTTCATATTGGCTACAGTATCTGCAATATTAGTGAATAGAAAATGTAAATAAATTTGTAAGTCGTCTGCATATAGAAGGTAGTTTGAATTAAGTAGTACATTAGTCAAGCCATTAATAAATACCCCCGTCGCAGCAAACATGCGTACTCAGCGAATTTCCAATGCATAATATATGTCTTAATACCACCACATAAAGCCGCAAACCAAGTTTCATAAAAATATATTCACACATAAGCGATTTTAATTATTCTCCATAAGAATAACATTGGTAATGAGTACGTAGGTTTGCTGAAACAAAGAAAAGAAACAATTGGTTTTTATGCAAATATAAATAGAATTTAACTAGGTGAAGACACATACTAAATTTCATCAATATTCAATCATAAATAAGCGCTATATAACATTCTAGTTAGTCTCCATCAGAATAACATGGTGGCTGAGAAAGCAGGTTTGCTGCAAAAAGGAACAGAAAAATTGGTTTTTATATAATTATCAATATAACTCAACCAAGTGATTAATTTATGTTCATAATTAAGGGAGTCATTACATTTTACTTATTCTCCATAAGAATAACATGGGGGCTGATTACGCAGGTTTACTGCTACGGGAATAATCAACAAAAAATCAATTTGCTGTGCAAATATCAATATACCAGTACTACGTGAAGCCACATACCAAGTTTCATCAACATACATTTATAAATAATCGAGATATCAAATTTGATTTATTCTCCATAAGGATAACATTGGACAACGTTCTGTGTTTAGCACTTTGAATATCTCTGCAATGGTTGGGCGTAAAATCACAATTTAAACACCAAAATGATTGTTTTGTGGAACTGAACAGATTGGTAAAAGCAAATGTGAAGTTTACATTAAAATAAACTGAGGAAAAGCCAAAAACCTTTTTCCCATAAGATTAACATGGGAGATTTTATGACCAGGTTTTTTTTGGATTTTATCCGCAACCACTTAACCTAGGTTAATAATTCAAAGTTCTAAATTATTTGTTTTTTTAAGCTCTATAACATGGTCAAAACCAAAATTAAGTTTTTTAAAAATTGTAGGGTGAAAAATGCAAAAAACTGATTTTTGGAAAATTTAAAACCCCCATAAACCCCCCTTCCCATGGTCCGATTTTTCTGGTTTTCGAACTTAAGTCATGAATGTCATTTTACACATTTGAGCCAAATTTCATCAAAATCGGACGTTTTTTACTCAAGTTATCGTGTTAACGGACACACACACACACATATATATATATATATATATATATATATATATACATATATATAAATTTGAACGAATAGTGTTTTTGGCATCTGGGGAACTCAAAACAAAAAGTTATCATGGTCTCGGGCTTAAGTCTTACCATGAGACCTACGGTAATAGCTTCTTCCCTATAGGGGAAATTCGCTAAAACGGAAAATAAAAAGAGCCCTGTGGTACCCCTGAGGTAACGAACCCTCTCTTAGCCTGTGTAACTACCCTATGTACATACAATAATTGATACTAAATCAAATACAACATAAAGATAAACTTAAGTAACACAACAGTTTTGTAAATTATAACTAACCAATTAAATGTTAAATGTTTCCCCTTATTAAATTTCAAATATATTTTTAGTTACCTAATTATATTTTTTTTACTAATTTACAACAACTAATTTATAATAAAAATAATTAATTAATTCTTGCTCCAAAATGATTCAATTGGCAATAATTTCTAAAAAATATGGAGAAAGAGAGAGAGAGAGATAAAGGGAAGAGAGAAGGAGAGAGGTGAGCATAATACAACCCACAAGACATTAAACTAAATTGTTTTTCCAAATATATGTCAAATAATATTTGGTTGAATTTTGACCATTGGGCGGCCTCTAGTAATACTAAAAGGACAATAAAATCGGGTAAAAAAAGGAAAAGAACACAAGTAGGAGATATAGAGCTATCAAGATAACTTGTTGCTCATAAAACAAATGTCGTGATGATTTAAGAGCCATTCTTTAAAGTTGAAACAAAATAAATTAAGTGTTGGGATGTTTCTTATGGTAGTAACATTTTGAAGTATTTAGGTGCCAAATATAAAAAAAAAAAAAAAACACTGTCAATTTTTGTTTACTTTAGGAATCCAAAAACTATATGAAAGACATTCTGAAATTCATGTAATTAAGTGGGAAATCTAATGTACCAAATTGGTATTATTGTTATCAAATCCTAATATATTGCATATTAAAATGTTCTTTAGGATTCCCACTTGTATCGAAATTCAAAAATATCCAAAATTTCCTTGCCCTATTGGTCTTAAAATTGTCAATGTATATCTATGGCTGATGATGATTTTTTTTTCGTCAGGTAATATAAAACATACCGTACTAGATGTTATCTGCAGGCATCGCCCTGCAAATGATTTACACAAACTATGTCAGTTGTGTGTGCTGGATTCTGTGGTTAGCCTGTGGATCTATTCTGAAAATCAAGATCAGCTGTTTCTATTTTCATCAGCTCAAACAAAAATTAATGTTCATAAAGAATACAAGGGAACTTTGAACCCACGTGGGGCAAAGCCCTATAGGATTTTCGCAACTTTGATATGTCTATATGTTACTCAGGACTATCAGGTACCTCTCTGCCAAATTTCCGGCTCAATCAGTTCAGTGGTTAGAGCGTGATTGAGTCACAAATATCTAAACAAACAAACTTACAAACTTTCAAATTTATAATATTAGTACGATGTATGTTAATAACAAAGGCTCATCAGTTTTTCAACGGAATGCAGCATAAACCAATGTTTTTTACTTTCTAGAAATATTCCTAGTGAAATTGGAATCATCAGGCAGAGTTAAAATTAAAACTGTAATTCATAAACTTCTTCTTTGCAGTACAGCAAAACTTGAACTAAAACAGTATTAGAACATGTTATAACTTGGCTCTTGGCATAGTCTTTTGATGTGGGTAGACAGTGCATTAAACATTTTAAGGTTCTGGCAGTTAATCTGTTTTGATTTGGTGGTAACATTCTTCCATTTTTTACAAAGATGCAATATTTTAGATTGACTTTAAAAAAATCAAACAAAGATATTTCTTCTTTCTATTAGTCTAACCGTTGTAGAAAGTTATCATTGTTTAGTTAAAGGTTTTAGGAAAATTAGACAAGAGTTTTTTTGATTGTTTTTCATTTAGCCATAGTTAGTTATGTTTTTGATAGTTTCTTTCTAATGCCTATTACTGTTTAATATGGTAACTTTACCAATACAAATTCTAATGAATTGATTATAATTTCAGACTATCCAGTGCCTACGGTGGCTGTGCCTCCACACAAAGTGACTTGGGTTCTCTTTACTTAAAGCAGCTAAAAAAAGGTATCGATGAAGCAGAATGTCGACTGGTTGATGGGACAAAGTACAATGACTACGATATTGATGACGAAGATGTCTTTGACTTTATTATCATCGGAGCTGGATCAGCAGGATCAGTTGTTGCTAACAGGCTATCAGAAAATGCCAATTGGAAAGTGTTGCTACTAGAGGCAGGAGGGGACCCGACGATCACGAGTGAAGTTCCAGGGTTATTTGGAGCAACGCTCACCTCAGATATCGACTGGCAGTATCGTACTGAGCCAGAAATGACAAATTGTCTTGGGAGTGTAAACAGAAGTTGTCTCTGGCCTAGAGGAAAAGTTCTTGGTGGCTCAAGTGCAATCAACGCTATGTTGTATGTTAGGGGGAATCCTAAAGACTTTGATGAGTGGGAAAAGCTGGGAAATCCAGGCTGGAAGTACAAACACATGTTACCTTATTTCAGAAAGTCAGAAGACATGAGATCAGAAGAAGTTTCTAGTAATGAAAACTACCTGAAATATCACGGTAAAGGAGGTCTATTAAAAGTCGAATCTTTCAAAAATGATGTTCAGTTTTTCATTAATATATTCTCAGAGGGTTTCAAGGAACTGGGATACCAGTCTTTTAGTGATGTGAACTCACAACACAATGAAGGCTTTTTCACACTTCAAGGAACTTTGGATCATGGGAGAAGGTGTAGCACTGCTAAGGCCTTCTTACACCACTTCCAGTCTAGACCTAATTTAAAAATTTCAAAACACTCTCTTGTGCAGAGAATATTAATAGATGAGAATAAAACTGCCTTTGGAGCCCAGTTTATGAAGGGAGGGAAACATTTAAAAGTTAGGGCAAATAAGGAGATAATTTTATCTGCTGGAAGTATTAATACACCACAGTTACTTATGCTGTCAGGTATTGGCCCAAAATATCATTTGGAAAAATTTAAAATCGATGTAATAAAAGACTTGAGTGTCGGCTTTAATTTGCAAGACCACATATTAATGAGAGGCTTCATCATAAGTTTTGAGCACACCTTCCTACCTGTTAATCCATTAGATAACATGTACGAATTTTTGATCAACTCAAAAGGAAATTTTGCTGGTGTAAATATTTTTAACACAGCTGGATTTATTTCTACTGCCAAAGCGAGTCACCCAAATATACAAATATTTTTCACTTCTTTCCCAGCGAATTCAACTGCTGTTTTAAAACAAGCCTTGACCACGATCGGATTCAATGAAGGTATCCAGCGTTCGATTCTAAACATCAACTATAACAAGTTAATTATTTTTGTAATGCCAGCATTGCTGCGGCCTAAAAGTAGAGGGCGAATTTTGCTGAAAAATGAAAATCCTTTCGATCACCCACTGATTTACCCTGGCTATTTCTCTAAAGAACAAGATATCGCTGAAACTCTCGAGGCAATTGATTTCGCTAACGATTTTGCCAACACGAAAATAATGAAAAAGTTAGGAGCCAAAGTCGAGTATATAAAGATTCCCGGATGTGAATCTTTCGAGTTTCAGTCGGAGTCGTACTGGCGATGTGTAATCCAGCACATGACGGTTACAGTCTACCATCCTGTAGGGACCTGCAAGATGGGACCTTCAGACGACCACCAGGCTGTTGTAGACCCCTGGTTGCGTGTGAAGGGGGTGAGGGGTTTGCGAGTAGTTGACGCTTCGATCATGCCAATGATAACGAGTGGAAACACAAACGCACCGACGATTGCCATTGCAGAGAAGGCATCTGATTTGATCAAACAGTCCTGGAAGATGCAAAGACCATCATGAGCAGATGTTAGTTTACAAATAATGAAATAATTCTGACCTCACTGATGTAACTATTTAAAATGTAATTGCTTATACCGGTACTAAAAATGTCATGGAGTCTGTTAGTGTTAGGTGTCATTTGTCTTGTCTGGAGGCATGTCTCACTTAAACCAAAAAATGTGTTATTTAATTGGGACTTATACACTGCTTGAGACAGTGGTGCGACACGACACATCTGCTTTAGACACGTGACTTGTGAGACCGGTTGGTTGGTGTTTGGTAAGACATGTCTCACGGGAAGCAGGTCCTCACGTATGCGATTGAAGTGGAGTTTTGCTGCATCCAGCGTGTATGTACTGCTCAAATATGTTTGTGTTTTGTGCAAATATAAATAGACTACATCCAGATAAAGCCATTTACCAAGTTTCGTCAGTACACGTTCATAAATAAGAGAGATTTAAAATTTGTACTTTTTTCGTAAGAATAACATTGGACTACTTACTGTGGTTAGCACTTCCAATATATCTGTAAAACATTGACATAGAGCAATGACCTAAACACCAATAATTTTTTTTAAGCTGAATCCAACTGTGAATAATACAATTTTATATTGTAAAAGACTATATGTAACAATTATAATCACAGCACAGCATCTAAGGCACTCACACATGGAACAAGAGACATGAGACAGGCATGGAACATACATGTCACATTGCGCAATTTCATCAGACAAGACACATGTCTTAAGACACGATGTGTGAGACACCAGTGTGTAACCCGCCTTAAGTGAACTTCAAGATTTCATGAAGCAAAAATTTGATGGAAATAGGATGAAAATATAATGAAATTATATGGGGTGTATACTAAGGATTATTTAAGAAGTTTTATTTTACTAACCAAAAGTATTCGTTAGTTTTTACTTATACTTTTTGAACTGCGGTAATAAAAAATACTACATTTAACAATATTTAGTACTTCTTATTGGTTTGAATAGACTCTGTCATTATGTTATTGGGCCTTTTTTGGTGCTACCAACCAAAGTCTGTTAGGTAATACCATTTTGAATTTTTAGAGTCTTGTATGTGAGTGCAGTATAAGTGTAAATGTACTATCTTCTGAAAAGTTCAAACATTTGCCAAGACACATATAGTTTAAGGTTTGAGGATTTTAATATACATTCATAAAAACTCCTAAATATTCTTAAATATCTTACAATCAATTTCCTATTACTATACTGGGGGTCAATGCTAAAAATATTAATTATTTAAAAAATATCATAGGAAATTAACTTTTTTGGAACACTGCAATAAAATAGTAATGTGCATGAATTACATCTTTGAATTTTTTATACATACAAGCCAACTTAAATGTTTGTTATAGGCTAGATAACTTAATACCTATAAACATGTTATATTTTGTTTGTATAAAACTTATGTATAAACATTATCACTAAGCAATCAATCAAAATGTGTTGTAGATTTTACATTACATCATGAAAATGTTGGTTTTTCCTGTTACACATTTTTTCAGAAATAAAAATAATTTATTGTTGACCATTCTGAGTTTTAAGATCCATTTAAGGTTCAACTACTTTTGGGGATTATTGAAACATGTCTCCTAATCATGATAGTGAGGTGTTCTGAGTATAGACAGTATTATATATTCAATCAATAATTCTTATGGCTAAAATACAACATTTAATCATCATTTAAAACATTTAAGTTGGTAATTAGTATAACATGATTTGTTAAGCATTCAAAGAAATTTTAAGAAAAATTCAATAGATATTTCATTAAATGCTTAAAAGTAACTAGCTGGCATCCATCTCTCCTATTTTCTGTTTTTAATATATGGTGTTATAATTCCAGTACATGTTCTTTAGGTTATGTTGCAAGGTTCATTGTTTATTGAGGAATTCACTTATATTGTACTGTAAGGGTGATTAGAAATATACTAGTGGCTTGAAGGGGCCATAGCCCCTAAACTTGCTCCAATACTGTGAATATCTGATTTGTAGGAACACATGTCAGTTCGTAGTCATATGTTTTAATGTAAACAAAATAGACGTTTTTAAATCCCCATGCTTTTCTTATGGGGGATGTTTTATGTTATCTCTCGTTTAGTGGTAACTTTTTAGAAATACTGCTATTTTTCTCGAGCCTCTGGGTTTAATTCCTTTAATTTAAACCGTCTCCCATCATCATGCGATTTGCCAACCTCCCACAATTTTGACTTAAAAATTTTGCTTACAGAATTATATATAAAAATAATTACAAAGTTGGTTATCCTTTGACTAAATTTATACTGTATTTGCAAACCTGACTGATGATTAGCTGTTGATTCTGATGAAGCCCGGTGAGAGAATGTTGCCTATTGCTTGTCTTACGCTCCAACTTAGCATTTTAAATACAGCAGAGGTGTGTATTTTAAGCAATGACTAAAATAATTTAAGTACTTTCATTACTCATTGATTAATATAGATTTAACATATCAGATAAACTCAAATTTATGGTGAAAACTCATTTGATAATTACAAATTTGAACATGTAGCTTATAGAGTTTTAAATCATAAGTATAATCATCGCAGCTGGCCAAACAAAACTAGAGAGAGCTATTAAAGTTAGACTCAAATGGTAAAGTATCAAGATTTGATTTTCTCCTGAGTAAAGCTCAGATCCCAGGTATTTATTATTAATTTGAGGACGCTTTGAAGGTCTGAAGCTAATCCTTAACTAACCCAGACCTTTAAAAACAACGTGTAACAGGGTAGATATTCATTTTAAGATAGCAAAGACCATCCAATTGATGTCCCTACAAAGAAACATTTATTAAAAATGTTATAAGGAATAATAGCATGTTTAGGTTCCGTTAATTGTACCTCCGAATTGTATACCTTCTATTATAAACTCAGAAATATTGTGTGAAGACAGGATAGAGGCTTTTGAGAAATTATTTGGTTACAAACCATGAAGATATATTTTTCAGTAATTATATTTCAGAGTTGTGATATATATTATTTTTAATTTAATGAAAGCTATTAAATTTTTTTGTATAAACATCATAGCATTATTTTCATACTTATTGCCACAAGTGTTCAAATATCATTTCTGTTGACGTAGGGAGGGATTTTGTTAAACATGCAACACTTAGTGAAAGGTTCATTTTAGCGAATTTCCCCTATAGGGAAGAAGCTATTACCGTAGTCGGCATGGTAAGACCTAGGCCCGGGACCATGATAACTTTTCGTTTTGAGGTCCCCAGACCCCCAAAACACCATTCGTTTGAAACGGTATATATATATATATATATATATATATATATATATATATATATATATATATATGTCCGTGAGCACGATAACTCTCGTAAAAATTATCTGATTTTGATGAAATTTGGTATAAACGTGTAAAGCAACATTTATGACATTAAGTTCGAAAACCAGCCAGATCGCTTTATCCAAAGGGGTATTTTGGAGGGGGTTTTGTACCCCAAAAATGGGGTTTTTGAACTTTTTACATATAATTTTGGAAATAGTCAAATTTTAGTTTGGATTCAGCTTAAAAAAACACACAGTTTGGTATTTTAATCATTTCTCTACGTCAATTGGTAACCGAGATATTGAAAGTGCTAAACACAGTACGTTGTCTAATGTTATTCTTATGGAGGAAAATACAAATTTTATATCTTGCTTATTTATATACTGACGAAACTTGGTATACGGCTTCGTCTGGTTGTGGACCATTGATATTTGCTCAAAAAAACAATTTTTTGCCAAAGGCTCCAGTAGCAACAAACCTGCGTACTCAGCCCCATGTTATTCTTATAGAGAATAAGTAACGTGTTATCTCCCTTAATTATGAAAATAAATTAATGAAATTTGGTATGTGACTTCACCTAGTTGAGTTATATTGATATTAGCATAACACCCCATTTTTTGTATTCCTTGCTTCAGCAAACCTGCATACTCAGCCGCCATGTTATTCTTATGGAGAATAATTAAAATGTCATAAATCGTTTATTTATGAATGTATATTGATGAAACTTGGTATGTGTCTTTATGTGGTATTAAGATAAATATATATGCATTGGAAATTCGCTGAGTACGCAGGTTTGCTGCTACGGGGGTATTAAATCATGTTGGGAATTAGTATAATGTTTTTTTTTTATTGTTTCATCACTGTTGGTAAGTTACATTAGTACTTTTTAATTTAATCATTGTTTGTAAAGCACTACATAATTTCTGTCTAAGTACCTAGTAGACAGGGCATACCATTTTGTATTTTTACAATTTAAATAAAAACAATTTTAATTTTTTCTGAGATCACAGCATATAAGAATATACAAGTGTTTTATGTTTAACTAAAAATTTAAAGTAGATGTTGCTTGAGGGTCATGATATTAAATTTTTATTTACAATTAAATTTGTTGTTTATCACAAAAGTTCTACAAGTTTAAGTTATGATTTAGTTTAGTAATAGTGGATTAACTTCTTAAATAATTTTTTATTGTTCTAATACATCGGTTTTTACTATGGCTTATTTCTCAATAATTAAAAACAAAAAATAATTGCTTAACAGGAAAAGACGGGACTAGAGGTTCTCTTCTTAAGTTTGAAAAAGGCTACACAACTAGCCAAAATATTACTGATTTATGTGTGTTTTTAGTGTTCTGTTTAACTCATCATTCTTTCACAAGGTGAGTTAGCTGTGTCGCTGTGTCCTACCTCTTTCCTTTTATATGGTACCACATATATGCATAGGAAATTCACTGAGAGCGCAGGTTTGCTACGCTGGGGGTATTATACATGGATTAAAATTTAATCTGTATGCTCTATTGTACATTTTAGGCCTAACAGGTTTGTTAAATGCCAATCATCACCAATTTCTCCTTGGTTCAAATAACTTCAGGGCCTTACTCAGATTTCACGGGCCCCTGGGCAAGCCTGGTGGAATGGGCCCTTGTTGCCGTCCGGATCCAAGTTGGTGACCTTTTTTTAGACACCGGTCCGGCAGGGCCCCCCCTTGACGAGCCTGGGCCCCCCTGACAGGCCCGGGACCCGGGGCAGTTGTCCCACTAGATTCTAAAACAGTGATTCACAAAAGTATTCTGAATATCCCATGTGATGGAGTGGGGGTCGAAGGGGCGAGAGGGATGGTAGATCGTCAAGCGAGTCTGAGCTGAGCCTTAATGTGAAAACTAGGATGCAGTTCACGACGAAATATAGGAACGGGCATACAGGGTCGTCTTGAAGAACATGCACTACTCGACATGCATCAACGACTTGACAACCGCGATTGAGGAACGCGGCCACAAGGTAAGACATCTAAGTAATGTGCAGAATTCACAAAAAAACCAATGTCACTTTTTTCATTGACCTAGAACCTGACGTACACAACAAAGATATCTTCCAAATTCAATATTTGCTAAACGCTAAAGTTTTGTTTGAACCCCCTAATAAAAAGAAAGAGGTTGTCCAATGTAAACGTTGCCAAAGATATGGGCACACTAAATCCTGTTGTCACAATGTGTTTCGTTGTGTCAAGTGCACTCAAGAACATGACACAAAAGTCTGTCCTAAACCAATAACAGCACCCCCTACATGTGTGATGTGCTCTGGTGAGCACCCGGCGAACTATAAAGGTTGTCCTTTGTATAGGGAAATACAGGTAAAACAATTCCCACCTCTTAGGAAAAAATAGGAACCAGCCAAATGAAATGTTGATCCTCAAAGTCAAACTCAAGATAAACTTAACAAGTCCAGTAACAGTAGTTTAGTAACTGAAGGGCTAACTTTTGCACGAGCTGCGCGAAACAGAAATGAAGATATTACTTCAAGAGAACATAAACATAACGAGCAAATCAAAGATTCGGAAAACTTATCTGAAATAATCCAAAACTCGTTTTTGCGCTTTGATAGTATTTTATCCAAACAAGCAGAACAGATTAGCACTCTACTTATTCTGTTAACTACTGTTGTTTCTCGCCTAAAATGAATATTTTTCTGAAAATTGCTTTATTGAATGCCAATGGCTTGGCTCAACATAGCCAAGAGGTTCAGTTATTTATCACTCAACACAAATTTGATGTCTTACTTATTTCAGAAACTCACTCTACGGACAGAAGTTATTTTAAAATTCCAAATTACTCACTGTTCTTTACTAACCATCCAGACAACACGGCCCATGGGGGTACTGCCATCTTAGTCAAAGACACTATTAAGCATTATGAACTTCCCAGTTTTAGAGAGGATTATCTTCAAGCTTCGAGCATTGTTCTAGAAGATTGGTTAGGTGCTATTAAATTTTCGGCTATTTATTGTCCCCCAAGACATGTTATAACTAAATAACAATTTGAACAATTTTTGAACACACTCGGTAATAAATTCATTGCAGGTGGTGATTATAATGCTAAGCATCAAGAGTGGGGTTCACGATTGGCCACACCAAGAGGTCGTCAACTTTTACGGGTCATAAATGATAACCATTTCAATCATTTTTCCTCAGGCGAACCTACATACTGGCCAACTGATATGCAAAAAACACCGGATTTATTAGACTTTTTTGTCTCAAAAGGCATTAACCAAAATTACACAGATATCCAATCCTGTCTCGACATATCCTCTGATCATTCGCCGATTATACTAATCGTTAACACAGAAGTGGTTCAAAAATTGCCGAGAGAAACTTTGTACAGCAAGAATACTGATAGGAACAAATTTCACCAATTAATAAATGAAAACATAAATTTAAACGTCCAACTGCATAGTGTTGAAAATTTAGAACATGCTGTAGATTACTTTATCGATTGCCTTAAAAATTCTGCTAATTCTTCTACGCCCGTAACCCATTATTCAAAATTTACCAAATTAGGACTTAACTACCCTATTTATATCAAGAAAAAGATCGCTGAAAAAAGGAGACTAAGAAGGATATGGCAAAATAGCAGGAATCCATTAGACAATGCAAATTTTAATAGAGCAGCTCAACATTTAAAAAGATTATTGTTCATTACGAAAAACCAGTGGTTTGAAGAGTACACCGAATCTCTGACAGCTACCGAGGCTACAGACTATTCGCTATGGAAGGCCAGGAAAAGGATGAAGCGACCCAAAATATCCATTTCACCTATTCTGAAATCTGATGGAAGCTGGGCGAAAAGTAATACTAAAAAATCGGAAGCATTTGCACAATACTTTTCAAATGTTTTCAAACCAACATGCTTTAACATGGTGGAGGATGCTTTAATTGACAATAATATATTTCTGTTGTCCACCCACGACACTATAGGGCAATCTGCGGTTGGTTTCAGCATCCATCCCACCAGGTTTCTAGGTTTATCTTTGAGCAAACCCAGTCCCTTTACCATCTTGCCGGTGGTAAGAGGTGTCGTCTTGGGTGGTGGTGGTGACGCCAAAGATGGTGCACCTGTGATATCGTTCATTACCTCGATCTCGTTTATAAAGGATTTGATACCACGTAAGAGTTCGTGTTCACGTCCGCACCGTGCGACTGCACTAGTGCTTCTGACGCGAACCATGACGATCACCGCCAGAAATAAACTGCGTGCACGCCTCGTAACAAAACTTGTCGCACAAACAAATTATTTAATTTAATTTTCCAAAAAAATTATGATTTTCTGCGAAATATAATTTTATTGATTGCGATTTGCGTCCACGGTATAACTGTAGTTAATCTTGCTCGCACGGTTCTTAAGTGTAATCAGTTTTTAACTTCTCGTTCAATTTAAGTATTTTTTCGTATTTTTAGCGAATTTCCCCTATAGGGAAGAAGCTATTACCGTAGGTCTCATGGTAAGACTTAAGCCCGAGACCATGATAACTTTTTGTTTTGAGGTCCCCAGATGCCAAAAACACTATTCGTTCAAATTTATATATATGTCCGTGAATGCGATAACTTGAGTAAAAAACGTCCGATTTCGATGAAATTTGACTCAAATGTGTAAAGTGACATTCATGACTTGAAGTTCGAAAACCAGAAAAATCGGACCATGGGAAAGGGGGTTTATGGGGTTTCAAAATTTTCCAAAAATCAGTTTTTTGCACTTTCCACCCTGAAATTTTTAAAACACACAATTTTTGTCTTAACCATTTTATAGAGCTTAAAACAACAAATAATATAGTATTTTGAATCATGAACCTAGGTTAAGTGGTTGTGGAAAAAATCCAAAAAACTTGTTCATAAAATCTCCCATGTTAATCTTATGGGAAAATGGTTTTTAGCTTTTCCTTAATTAATTTTACTGTAAACTTCACATTTGCTTTTACCAATCAATTTAGCTCTACAAAACAATCATTTTAGTGTTTGAATTGTGATTCTACGTCCAACCGTTGCCGAGATATTCAAAAGTGCTAAACACAGTACGTTGTTCAATGTTATCCTTATGGAGAATAAATAAAATTTGATATCTCGATTATTTATGAACGTATATTAATGAAACTTGGTTTGTGGCTTCACCTAGTACTGGTATATTGATATTTGCACAAAAAATTGATTTTTTTTTTATTATCCTCTTAGCAGCAAACCTGCATACTCATCCCTAATGTTATTTTTATGGAGGATACGTAAAGCTTTAATATCTCCCTTAATTATGAACATAAATCATTAAAACTTGGTATGTAGCTTCACCTGGTTGAGTTATATTGATAATTGCAAAAAAAAACATATTTTATCGTCCTCGTTGCAGCAAACCTGCGTTCTCAGCCCTAATGTTATTCTTATGGAGAATAAAAAAATGCTATATATCAGTTATTTATTTAAGTATTTTGATGAAGCTTGGTAAGTGGCTTTATGTGGTAGTAAGAAATATATTCATGCATAGGAAATTCACTGAATACGCAGGTTTGCTGCGACAGGGGTATTGTTTTATTTCTAATGGTGTTATTTCGTTTGAAAATCCCGCTCAAAAAACGCAATCCTCGCTTGTTCTAGCACCTTTCTAACTGCAAGCCGCTTGCATGTGGTAAAACGCAACATTAACATTGACGCATTTGCCTCTCTTCTTGCGATATCCGCAATTTCAAATTCGGCGTACGGGACGGATGGGTCTGACAGAGGTGGTGACCACCAACAGACAGGCACTAATGGTCTGAGAATAGACCTATTTCAATTTTCTTTATTTTGTAATATTATTTTTTGTTTTTATTTCGTTTCAGCGAATTTACCCGATAGGGAAGAAGCTATTACCGTAGGTGGAATGGTAAGACTTAAGCCCGAGAACATGATAACTTTTAGTTTTTTTTAACTTTTTGTCCCCAAATGCCAAAAACACTATTCGTCAAATTGATATATATATATATACGATAACTTTGAAGGAAACACCCGATTGACGAAATTTGGCACAAATGTGGAGAGTAGTATTTATGAATTTTAGTTCGAAAACCAGATCGATCGTACTATGGGAAGGTGGTTTTATGGGGGTTTACAATTTTCTAAAAATCAGTTTTTTGCAAATTTTACACCAAAATGTTTAAAACACTCAATTTTGGTTATAGCCATTTTATAGAGCTTAAAAACAAACAAATAATTTAGTATTTTGAATCATTAACCTAGGTTAAGTGGTTGCGGAGAAAATTCAAAAACGTGCCCCATGTCAATCTTATGAAAAAAGGTGTTTTAGATTTTTCTCAGATAATTTTACTAAAAACTTCACATTTATTTTTATCAATATGTTTAGTTCAACAAAACAAACATTTTGGTGTTTTAATTGTTGTTCTACGTTCAACCGTTGCAGAGATATTCAATGTGCTAAACACAGTACGTTGTCCAATGTTATCTTTATGGAGATTAAATACAATTTGATATCTCGATTATTTATGAATGTATATTGATAAAACTTGGTATGCGGCTTCAACTAGTATTGATATTAGCACAAAAACAAGTTTTTGGTTAAGAGTCCCCATAGCAGCAAACCTCCAAACTCGGCCCCCATGTTATTCATGTGGAGAATAAGTAAAGTTGTTTATCTCCCTTAATTATGAACCTAAATTAATAGAACTTGGTATGTAGCTTCACCTGGTTCAGTTATATTGATAATTGCAAAAAAAATTCTTATCTTCCTAGTTGCAGCAAACCTGCGTCCTCAACCTTTATGTTATTCTTACGGAGAATAAATAAAATGTTATATATCAGACTTGTTTATGAATGTATTTTTGTGAAACTTGGTAATTGGCTTAATATAGTAGTGAGATATATAAGTATATGCATTGGAAATTTGCTAAGTACACAGGTTTGCTGTGACTGGGGTATTTATTATTTTTAATAGTTATTTAAAATACAAAGGAAAGGGATTAAGGATACAGTATATATTTATTAAGGTAAACCTTCGTACATAAATTGATTAAATAATTCTTTTGGAATAGTTTTAAGATTTATACCGCTTTGAAACTTAACGCTGAACTGAGCGCGGGAGTGGGAGAGGCCCGGAGAAAGAGGGTCGGCGCAGGTCACGAGACTTTCTCGGAACTGATGGCGACATGGAACTGGAGCCACGCGAACAAAGGACTCGGCGTGGCGAGAAATTTATAGACAAAAGACGACTAGGGTTATTTACTCAGACGCCCGGCCCCAGTCCTCCCGTTTCTGGAATTCATTGTTAAAAAGTAGGTCACTTAGTGAATGGTTGGGGGGGTTCAGTCATTGTTTCCTGAGGGGGATAAGCTATTGTTGTCCGGGATGAAGTGAGGGTTAAGGGGGTATGGCGGGAGCTGAGGGGGGTTTAGGAGGGGCTAAGGTTACAGGTTGGTTATTAACGTGAGGGGAAGGGGGTGTGACGTCAATTCCCACCTCTTACCCACCCCATACTTATCTCACTCTGAACCGACCAAATCCCCCTACTATTGTTTCAACCGTGGCGTTGATAATGCAATACACAATATGCTAGGCCTACACTGT